>OX101818.2:34770132-35430132 GCA_944452925.2 Chrysolina oricalcia
TACTTCAAAAATCGCCTCTGAATATTTTCTATGTTATTTATATAAGTGCTGTATCCAGGATTCCATACAACGCTGCCATAAAACAAAATATCAACAAATAAGTCACTAAAAAAAAAGCGACTCCGGTCCAGTGTATTGATTTCATATTTTTTCTTATGTTACATAACCGTATGTTCTGGAAATAAAATATATTTAATTCATAATAATGTAATATTAGGTCTGTTAAACTTTTGACTCGAGGAATCCCCTCGAAAAAAATCCGGTGAGATGAGATCAGGAGATTTAGCTGGCCACTCTAAAAATCACCTTCATTAAGTTCATGAATCACTTCCACTTTATTTTGGTGCCACTTACTCTTCTTTAGTCATTTCAAAACAGATGTTTGAAACATTGATTGCTCCAATGCAAATTGACACTAACTGTAAATATGTTTTCGAAATTCGACTCAACAATAATACTTAGCTGTCTAATAATTGTGGTATATATAAGTTATCGACATCATTGCCCGTTTAAGCTAAAAACAACGCATTGAGATATCGATTATGTTAGGTTATGTAGATAAGACCCGTACGCAAGCTGAGGTTTGTTACTTATTCAACAATAAATATCCCGATATACCTATTACACGTTCGACGGTGAGCAAAGTCGAAGCAAAATTTGGAAATTTTGATAATGTAGGTGATAATTATACAAAAGATCGCCTAGGAAGATGAACAATTGGATGTATTATGTATTATTATGTGGTGGCTGGTAGCTCAGCGGTTCGATGCATTGAACAAATGTTCGATATGTTGGCCGTTGAATATTCCGCTTGCATCTGAAACGGTTCGAACTTAGAATCCGGAGTATGTTATGATTTTTCTCAAGTACATCGATTTCGATAGACGACTCATACTTTTTGAGAAACAAGTGCGATGTGAGGTGCCTAGATACCAATCCTGATGTCTGTTGTTTGCTCGAACCCATATAGCACACGACGTCCAGTGGACGTCCATTTTGGGTCCAAGATTGATCCAAACGTCCAGGGACTCGATATGGATGTCCAATGGACGTTCTATTCTGGATGTGCTTTGTAAATTGCATATAATACGTCTTATATGGATGTTCAATGGACGTAAAATATTGGACCAACACGAAAAATCAACTGGAGAACAATTTTGGATGTACAATGAATGTACAATAATGAACCAATAATCGAAATATTACTTATGTTGCGTCTTAACGCCTTTTCAATTTTTTTAATTTAATTTAATTTTTATTATTTAATGTTGCCAAGGGATTGTGTACTTCCTCGTATATTCTTCAATCTGATTTTGCGCGTGAAGTATCACACAGATTGGTAAGCTAGTCACCGGAGAGTGGGAAAAGGACAAGACGAGGGGAGATGACCAAGATTTGGGTGTGTGTGCCTCGTGGTCGGTTGTAATGTTCTTAAAAATTATATATACATTAATTAGAAACCAATTCAAATCAGTGTGAAGTACATATGATTAGCGGCGGTACCGCCAGGAAGATTAGAAGCAGAGACCTTCCTAAACCCTTCCCAAAAGAACGGATTTGCGAGTCAAACGGGTGAGTGACGAAGTTTATCATTTCTGTGTGTTAGCGAAAACGACATTTCTCTCATAATCACAGTCCACTTCGTACAACTTATTATACGGATATGTACGTCCATTGGACGAACAGTACTGGATCAACCTGATACGTCCATAAACTGTACGTATTTGGATGTATATCTCAAATGTTCAATATTGTACTTGATCTGTACGTTCAATATTTTACGTTTTTGTACGTCCATTGGATGATCAGAACTGGATCAAATGGAAAGATCCATAATTGTACGTTTACGGATGTACACCGAATGTAAAATACTGGACCACATAAGTGCGTCCATTATTGTACGTAGATTGGACGGACAGCACCTGGTCAACTTGAAATGTCTTTAATTGTACGTATTCGGATGTACACGGAATGTAGAATCGCGAACATGATCTGTACGTTCAATAAGTTATGTGTTTGAACGTCCTTGAACGTCCTTTGCATGAACAAAATTGTGTTATTTGGAAATTTACGAATGTACACCGAATGTAGAATACCGAACCATACAATATATACGTTTCATAAGACTCTCTGTCATTTTGAACTTCCCGCCATAAACAGTGACAAATCACTTTGCCCATTCGCCGTTTATGGAGTGATGCTTTGATGTTTCGTTTGTTTTGCTTCTTAGTCCGCCATTAAATATTAGTATATTGTTGTTGTTACTATTATTGTTGGTTGTTACTGTTATTGTTGGTTGTTGTAACTGTTATTGTTGTTGTATTGTGAGTTTTGTGAATATTTTTGAGACTTGTTATTGTTAATAGTTTGGTGAAGATCGAATAAGTGTGTGAAAAGAACAGAGGTTAGGTTAGGTGCAATGAATATACCAATAAATGGTGAAATAGATATTGTATTATTGTTAGAAAAATGTGTAATAATGGCCACAATAGGCCACGAGCCGCGATGAATGGACTGGTACAGGTACTTTTAAACGTAACCTAACCTGTAAGTCTGAAAAAGATGATTTTTTTCTGAAAATGTGGCTGGAACTTCCGAAACAGGTCCTGAAGTTTGCTGCTGCTGTCCAGCACATGAACAAATAGTTCACACAGGTATGCAGGATAGTTCAATTCAGTTTGAAATTAATACTTCTAATTCAATGAAATTTTTTTATTCAAACTGAATTTTACAGGGAGTTGTATAACAATCAAGAGTAGTGACAACAAGAAAAGACAGAAGAATCCATCTCCAAATGGCTCAGAAGGGCAAATGAGAGGAAAGGGCAATAATACTAGTCTAGCTCTTTTTGTTCATGATACTTTATATTTGGAAATGTGCATTAGTAGTTTGTAAATGTGCATTTTGATACGTATTTATTTTTTGTTGTTGAATGTGTGAAATGAGTGTTCGGAAGTTCTCAGTTTTTGTTCTGACTGATGGTTTGATATTTCATTTAAGTATATTTAATTTTTAATTTTTTGTTGAAAACAAGAGTGGATTTTTATTTCAGAATATTATTCTTTTTTTAATGGAAATATAGTCATATCTATTGAAAACTGTTATAAGTAATAAAATAAGTGAGTTTTGACCAGATTCTTATTTTATTGAAAAACTTTTATCTGTGAAATTTCAAGATCCATATTGTACTTCCAATGGACGTTAACTGGGCCCTATTTCCGTATATCCCATGGACGTTCTTTGTGTACGTCTATTGGACATCCTCGGCGTACGTACATAAGATGTTATATCCAGTGTATCAGGACATTAAGTGGACTTATAAAGGACATTTATGGAGGTAACTGGACGTCCTTCCTTGAGATCCATGTTGGACATCCACTGGACATACATTAGACGTACATGTGCTAAGTGGGAAGTCTGCAACCGACCACCCGGGGTGGTGCTGTAGGATTTTCTGGGTGTTCCTGCAGCTGAAATGTGAATACGCCACCAAAAATCAGAAAGTCACCCCAGAACGCCACGGCAAATAATAAATCTAGCTGTTCTCTACCCGCACAGGCTATGCCTTTGATTACACTCATTGCCAGAAAATCCTCATAAACCTACTCTCAAGATGAATTGGAGCAATCAATGTATCGAACGTCTGTTTTGAAATGACTAAAAAAAAATAAGTGGCACCCATATAAAGTGGAAGTATTTCGTGAACTTAGTGAAGATGATTTCGATTGAAGACGAGAATTTTTAGAGCTGCCAGCTAGATCTCCTGATCTAACCCCACTGGATTTTTTTGTGGGGATGCCTTAAGTCAAAAGTTTACGTTAACAGAACTAATATTACATTATTATTAACAAAGTATATTTTATTTCTCGAATATACGGTTATCTAACATAACAAAAATATGACAACCGTACACAGAAAAATGCGTTATTTTTTAAAGTGTTATCAAAATAAGGCTAATGCTATTTAATGAAATATTTTAATGACGTCATAACTCGAACAGTGATGACGTCATAAAAAAATATGAATATACCAAAAAATGAGCAATTGGTATATATAATCAAGTGTCTGAGCATATTTTCTCTAATAGCCATATCAAAAGTTTAACGAATTTCTTCCAAGTTTTACATGCAAACTATATACTAAAACAGATAACGGCACCGATTTGCCGGGCTGTGTGAAATACGCTGTTGTCCCGACAACCCGGCACCGGTTTTGCCGGTGTGTGTGAAAACGCTCTAACTCACCAGTTTTACACTTTTTTTTTTATTGAAAACAGTTTTTATCAAAACATTCTAGCTCCTTTTATAAAGCAAGATCCCAGGGCCGTCAGACGTTACTTATTTTTAAACGAACGAAATGTGTACGATTGAGTAGTGTTAGTATGTAGTATGTTTGCATGCCTCCCTGCTAGCTTGACCAGATGACCATTCTTCAGATATTAGGGAATCAAGGTACGTAAAAACACTACTCACTTAGTTGAATTGCCAGTCTATATTTTTCTTCAACCCATGGTTGGTTAGTGGACAGAGTCACTAGCTACCACCCCGGAGCTCCGAGTTCAAATCTCGTCTCCAACATTTTTTTTTTTTAATACCAGCAGGCGCATCACACTAGGGTCAGCCATCTCGGTTGGAAACGGCTTCGACTCTGGGAGGATTTTTGTTCAAGAAGAAATTGAAAAGAAAAACTGAATTTTGGTAAATAAAAGATTTTGTCAAGATTTCCTTATAAGTAAAATCCCAGTGCCTTCAGACATAACTTATTTTTGAAAAGATGACGACTTAGGTTCTGAGTAGTGTCTCATGTACTTTTAATACCTGTGTGCTTGTGGAGTTCGCTCTGTGACACCTAGGCAGGTACCAGGTGAGAAAGATAACTAAAAATAAGAGTTACTTAACTCAAATTTGTATGGCTGATTTTTATGTATATTTTGTAGAATATCACTCTGAAGTAATTTGTGGAGCTTTAAAGCGTCTGACAAAAGTTCTGGTCTATGGAAAGCGTCTGACACTTTTGAAATTACTTCAGAGTGATATTCTACAAAATACAAATAAAAATCATCTGTACAAACTAGATTTAAGTAATTTTATTTTTAGTTACCTTTCTCACCTGGTACCTGCCCAGGTGTCACAGAGCGAACTCCACAAGCACGCAGGTATTAAAAGTACATGACACACCACTCAGAACCTGAGTCTTCATCTTTTCAAAAATAAGTTATGTCTGAAGGCCCTGGGATTTTATAAGGAAATCTTAACAAAATCTTTCATATACCAAAATTCTGTTTTCTTTTAAATTTCTTTTTGAACAAAAATCCTCCCAGAGCCGAAGCCTTTTCTAACCGAGATGGCTGACCCTAGTGTGATGCGTCTGCTGAGTTTTTTTTACAAAAAAAAAATTGTTGCAGACGAGATTTGAACTGGGAGCTCCGGGGTGGTAGCTAGTCCACTAACCCACCATGGGTTACAGAAAAATATCTGTAGACTGGCAATTCAACTGAGTAGTGTTTTTTACGTACTTTGATTCCCTAATATCTGAAGAATGGTCATCTGGTCAACAAATTCATGCTGTTATTTTAGTGAATATCTGTCATGTCAGGTTGGTAACTTGGAAATCACTTGTCAAAACAATGGAAAAAACGTATGGGACAAGCTTATTTTGTGACATTACCAATGTGATTCCAGAAATATTAAATTCACATATTACATGGAATATTTTAGTGAATGATTATGAAAAATCAGTTGTCATTTTCCCATCAACACTCCAACTGCACATTTGAAATAATGGTACTTATAATAATGGTTCTAAATGACTAGCACCATTTAAAGGACGAGACAGATCACGGAAATGATCCCAAACATAATATGAATACACATGCACACAAAAAAATAAAGAGCACGTTTTATATAAAATAGCCTAATTTAATGACTATAACTTAACCTGACCGACCCGACCGATCCGACCTCATGCAAACCTAACCGAGCTCACCCTACTATACAATACGGTTAGTTTGCGTCTTTCTTTATCTGTTTGCGCACATACCAAAAATGAATGTTTATAATCCGACATCTTTTTTAAGTAATTATTTCTTCGCGAAAGATGCCTCCTACAAGCTCTGTCTATTTAAAAAATATCTTTTGGGCATTCAAAATATTGATATCAAAAAAATTTCTCAATCCAATTATCTCACAACGAAATTGCTCCTTTCACAACAAAGATTAGCCAGTATTAATGTATTTTACTGAATCAACAATGAGTCTCAATAACTTCATAAGAATACAATGCGACGTAGTCAGATTCCCTAAAATTCCTGCATACTGAATACTGATGAATATGAAATGTTTGAAGTGAATAGTTTTCAGAACTATTGGCGCCCTACAGAATGACAATTTTTTTATCTATTATAATAATAATACTTCCTCATAAACACTCGAAGAGTGTACCATTCTTAGTGAAGATTTTCAGCAAGAAATACGCAAGCAAAGCGAGCACGCTCATTCCTATCACTACTTTGTAACTTATTTAACTCATCTCTTACTTCTTGGTGAAGATAAGCAAGAAAGACGCGAGCGAAGCGAGCGCGCTCTTCCGACATTTTGCAAATCCGCGCGAGCAGATTTGCGAGATGTCGGGTGAGCTCGCGCATCACCGCTTTGTTGATTTCTGTCAACTTTGAGTAGAAACTTTCATCCCTCATTTGTTAAAGAAGAACAAGACCAGAGATACGCGAGCGCTCGAACTCCCATCACTACTTTGTCGATTTCTGTCAATTTTGAGTAGAAACTTTCATCCCTTATTTGTTAGTGAAAAACAAGACCAGAAATGCGCGGGCGTGCGCATTCCTATCACTACTTTGTCGATATCTGTCAATTTTGAGTAGAAACTTTCATCGCTCATTTGTTAGTGAACAAGACCAGATACGTAAGCGAAGCGAGCGGGCTCACCCGACATTTCGCAAATCCGCGCGCGCTGATCTCGAAATGTCGGGGAGCAGATCAATTAATGGTGAATACGTTACTTGTGTAGGGTTGCCCAATTCATGTCTAGATTCTCGATTCAATCTTTTTTGAAACCGTCATACTCGGGAGTATCTGGACTCTGTTTAGAGAACTTAAAATCTGTGATCTGTGCTTTCAAAACTGAAACCTTTCTGACAACTTCTAAAGCTTTCAAATGGCAAAGAAAATGATGGCAAAGGGACTTTTTAAGAACCTTGTACTTCAACTATAACATCCGGCTCTGGAAAAAGAGTAACCTCATTTTTTGATATTTTGGTGATGGTGGTTATTTCCTGCCCTGTATCTACAACGTCTCATTGATATTTTGTGAGGGTCATTCCCATTGCATGAGTTTGCTGAAGTCCGTTTTCGGAGCAAATTGCTGCATCAAAATTGTCTTGTGACTTTCTCTTCAGTAGGTTGAAGAATGCAACTTGAAGTTAAACTGTGGCTTTTTTGAGAAACTTGCAACAATAATATCCGTGCTGCTAGATTGAATATATTCAATTCATTCAGGAGATGCGAAAGTGTTTGACTACATTCACGAGTAACTGTGGACATGTTGATTTGAACAATGGTACTTAGATTTGTCTGCCTTTGAAGTTTCCTTTCTTATCGTGGATGCCAATGGTTTCACGTGTTCCGATATGATGTCTTCATCATTTTCGGTACTTATCAATGTTAAAGTGTAATGTGTTAGGAATAAAACAAGACTCGCAATTTCTGGTGGTGCCAAAACAAACAACTGCTTGCCGAAATGATCTTTAAATTTTTGAACAAATGTCCTTCTTGAAAGAGTACTTCCACCGAAACTCGAATATAAACTGTGTTGTTCAACGCTATTCCATGTTTGCGCAGTTTTTCTTCTTGTGTGACTTCATTGAAAGCAATATTATCCTACTTCAAATCATCGAAATATATTTTATTTTTGGCTGCATCAATGTTACGGTCACTTGTAAATAATTTGTATCATTTCCAGTGGTACCGTGCATCTGCCGCATGTAAATCACTTGGAGCTCCCAAAACCGTTAACTGTACCTCTTCAGCCCATTTGTCGTGTCTCTTATTGCACATGTTTGAAATTCCTGTCTTAAACCCTACTTTCCCAACAAGGAAGTTAGAGTTGTAGCGACAAGGATTTTGTAGATTGGGATCTATGCATTCATCTCCTCAGAAAAAAACAGTTTCTCCTAAAATTGTAATAATATGGTTCTGAGCACAACACTCTTTCATTTTGGAGCGAAAAATCTTCTATGTGCAGACTTCTTTTCAAGGCACGGTTTATGAGTCTTTGAGGGTATGTTGAGACACAAATTTTGTGGCCTGTGAAACTAAGTTAGTGTAAGTTGGTAAACGTTGTTTCAATGATTCATAAATGTCATCGTTTCGCAGTTTGCTTGCTGATATTATTGACTCGATCCTTTTAGCAGACGTTTCGTCAATAATGCCTGGTTTACCACAATTGAAAAAATATTCTCATTCTTCCTCGTTGGTTAACATCTTGATTATTTCAATTAACTTACAACCTACGACGAAAATTTATGGCGACCTTACTTTGGCAATGAAATTTTCCTTCAACCGCTTACCAATGTAGCTTTGAACACTTTCAGACCTCAACGTTGACAATTTCCAAAAAATATCATTTTGTGCCTGGCCGGAAAAAAGCGCAATTGAAAAAATCGCAAAGGAAATAAACGCACAGGAAAAAGCGCAATGTTACATAGGCGCGCAAGAAATATCCACACGTGGAAAATTGCTCACATTGATTAAATCGCACAAGGTAAAAACCTGTAATGTAAAATTACGCACATAGAAAAAACGCAAACTCATATTATAAATTTATTTTTAAGGAAACTCAAATTTTCGAAGGATAAGAAGGAAAGAACTGTAACTATTGAACACAAATATGAACTACTGTAGATTAGCTATTGTTCTTAAGAGAGAACTCTCACTGCACCTTAAATCTACTTATTATTCATAGCGAATACAGCAACAAGTATTTTTGGTTGCATACACCAAGTTGAAATTCGCATTCGCTCACGATAATTCTTCACGAAGGCGTGGCTAGACCGCTCCTGTCGGAAAAGCTATTTCTAGAAACCAAATTCAGTAGCGCAACCTGCGGTCCTGTAGAGTAAGAATTTTGTATTTCTGAACAGGAGTTTCGAATGGACTGGAATAAGTGAACGCAGAATGATAATGGTAGCGCTCAATAAAACAATGTTGGAATGTCTGAAAAATAAATTATCATCGTAGATATTTGAAGAAGTATCGATAGATTCGCGCATTGCAAAAGGCATAGATGTGTTTGAATAAGGAAAAAAAGGTTGACATTTTTTTAAATATTCAATGTCATATCTATTATTATTATAATTTTGTTCGATTACGGAAATGATAAAATTACAGTTCGGTGAAAGATATTTCTTTGAGTCCTTCTGAACACATTTTTGCCGTTGTCAACTCGTCTATCGTTCTACTGATTCAACAGAAAACCATTCTCTCAATATATTTGACATTTTCAAATATATCAGTTTGATATGAATGCATCCACAAAAAACTTCCGGAAATATGTGATTTTTCTCTCCCTTTATATTTCAATTATAGATTTTTTTTTGTATCACACAATGGTCGAGTCTTAAATCGATTCGTACAAAACCCTTATCAATTTTTACAAAAAATTCGCTGGTGGCATTAAGTCCATGTATACCTACAGAGATATTAATATTTATAGAAAAGGCTGTAAATCATATCACCTTTTATTGACTTTTTCCAATTTTTTTTTTCATTGCTTCTGTTAGATACATACGTTGGATCACGTATCGCCATTTTTCGACCATCTACTAATTCTGGCAAGAGCCAGTCGTTGAAAAAATTAACCAACTTTTGTTCCGTATTCCCATACCAGAAGTTGTTGTCCCTTGAAATAAATTCATATTTCAACCCTAGTGAAGTCCCACCGAATAGGCAAGTTTTCAGTTTAGTTACTTGAAGTTGACCCTGAATCTGGAAATACCATCTGTGCCTCATATTTACTCCGCTATTCTTTTTCCAGAAAGTTTTCTTTATAATTCTGATGGTTTCTGCCTGTGTCATTATTCCTTCCGAATATGGACATTTCACCTCGACTGCACATTGGCCATCCTCGGTGATACCATCCGGACTGGCACCAAGAAACTGATGTTGGTCATGAATGAACAACATGTCAATATTTTGATTTCGACGTTCTCTTCCAGAGCAGATAAAGCATTTTCATTTTGTTTTCCATATAATATTGGTAGTATGTCAATTGCTTTGTGTATATGTTTTCTATAATTCGCTTCCGGCCAGTATCCATCCGTAGATAACATATTTCACCAAATCTAGAAGTAGTTATTCTTTTCTTCCTTTCTAGACTGGTTCCTATAATTTTTGTGAAAAAGAGGTTCCAGAAAAAAAAAATTAAACACGAAAACAATCAAAATGGGGATGCAGTTTAGGGGTTCCACGAACAATTGTTCTGGTGTTCCTTTGTATTTCGATGGTATAATAGTGATCATTTAAATTGTTGAAATGTTTTCTTTCAAATGGTCTATGTAACTTGGCGGTTTATTGATCGTTAAACCGCTTAAAATTGAGAATAACCTACTCTCAATATTTTCAATAGATGTAGAACAGATTAAAAATGATATTGTTACTCAATTTTGTAGTGTTGTTATGTATTCCAATATTTTATTATAAATGATTGAATATAAACTACTTTTCGTTATAAAAATGATGAAGAAAGTCGAAAATTATTGCAAATATTGAGAAATTCATGATTCAGAGAGACTTTTTTCCCAATTTTAAGGTGCATTTAGTCAATATCATTTTAAAATTGTGCTTAAATATATGTCAAAAGCAAAAGTTGAATCTGTTAACCTTCCGTTACTGACGTGCGGACTGTGAGTCCGCACCGCCGAAAATTAACCGGTATTTACCGAACTATTCCGAGTATGCGGCTGTAGCGCTAAGTAGCTGTTGCTTTTGGGGTCCCAAAGTTAGTGTTAAGAGGTAAACAGAGCAGGCTGCTGCGTGTTCTAGTTGGGCTCTTATGCTTACTCTCACTCCGCACATTAGTGTTAATGCAAAAAATTTTAAGGTAAATATTTGTAAACGATTTTTGCTTCCTGCAGATTATTAAAACTAAATATGTGATTACAGTGCTTGAAATGAATTACGAAAGAGAACAAGAATATCTTCGCCAACTCTACGACGATATTCAGACTGATATCGAACCATCTGACGACGACTCGAGTTTGCAGGATGATGATGAAGAGATTCAAGATCACAATACAGATGATGAGCAAGATATTGATGACCCAAACAACATCTTGGATCTTCCAGATGAAGTAATGAATGAAGTGTCGAACAAAAAAGTTGCCTATTACATTGGAAAAGATGGCCAAACCAAGTGGAGAAAGCATCCAGGAAATTGTCAGGTACGGACAAGCGCCCTAAATATTATCAAGTTTTTCCCTGGGGTAAAAGGGAACGCAAATGGGTTAAAATCTGCAGCAGAGATCTGGAGTCTATTTTTTACAAATGAAATGTTGCAAGTCATTGTTGACAATACAAATATCTACTTTGGAATGTGCAATGTCAATGCAAACAAGCGATCAGCAAGTCCCACCGACATTATTGAGCTGAAAGCGCTTATAGGGTTGCTTTATATATGCTCGATGTCAAAAAATAGTCGGGTGAATGCCTCTGATTTATTTAGAACCAATGGAACATCCATGGAAATATTTCGTTTGACAATGTCTCGAGAACGGTTTAGATTTTTGTTGCAATATATTCGTTTCGACAATAAAACTACTAGAATAGAAAGACAAAAATACGACAAATTGGCACCGATCCGGGAGATCTTTGATTCATTTAATTCTAATTTGTCTAAATATTTTTGTATTTCCGAGCTCACAACAGTGGACGAAATATTGGTGGCATTCCGAGGGAGATGCAACTTTCGAGTATATATGCCAAAGAAACCTAACCGATATGGTATAAAAATATATTCGCTAGTAGACGCCAAATTATTTTATACTGCAAACATGGAAATGTATCTTGGGCAACAGCCGATTGGACCTTACAAAGTTCAAACTGATAATGTGTCCCTCCTTCACCGCCTTTGTCGCCCCATCTCAGGAACCAGTAGAAACATTACAATGGACAACTTCTTTACCAGCATGGCTGTTGCTAACACACTTTCAACAAATCATAAACTCACGATTCTTGGTACCATTAGAAAAAACAGAAAGGAACTTCCACTTGAATTTGTCCAACCTGCTAAACGACCCGAAAAGACAAGCATGTTTGCATTCCAAGACAAAGCAACCATAACATCTTATATACCCAGAAAAAATAAAAATGTTCTCATGTTGTCAACCATGCACCATAATGAAGATGAAATAGACAAAGAAACTGGAAAACCACAAATAATAATTGATTATAATGAAACAAAAGGTGGGGTTGATACAGTGGACAAGATGTGTGCGGCCTATGATTGTGCCAGAGCTACTCGTCGCTGGCCAATGGTTATATTTTATATGCTACTAAATATAGCTGGAATAAACTCATTCGTTATTTTCAAGAGCAATTCAAAATATATGAATAACACACCTCGAAGAATATTTCTGGAGAATCTTGGCATGCAGTTACTAGACCAACACTTACGACGAAGAGCTGCTAATAATCGGCTACCACGTACCATTAGACTTCGTCTTAGAGAAATTTTACGTTTACCACTACAGGAAGAGTCACCCGAACCACAAACCGAAAACATCAAACGACGCTGCTTTTATTGTGACAGAAAAAAAATAGACCTAAAAGGTTTAGCTGTGCAAGCTGTAAAAAACCTATTTGTTTGGAACATACCAACTACATGTGTAGTGAGTGCCTGACTGGTGAAAGTGACGAAGATTGACGATTTTTCATTTTTGTTTAAGTTAGTTGTTTTTCAAAATGTCGCCATTTTTTATTTATGTAAGAAATTCTGTTTTTGCTTTTGAAAGTATTATGTTTTATCTGTTTTGTATGTTCTCGATTTATGTGACTTTTGAGGATTAAAAGGGATTTTGACCTTTGTTTCTTATTAAAGATTTTCTAGAATTTTTTATTCCATTAATCTACCTTGAAAATGTGTATACCGGGTGACACAGCAGACATGTAGCAGCCTGTAGTTTTCTTATTTGAAGAGATGAAGATTTGAAATTTGCAGAAGTTACGTAATCAATGATAGTGCTTCATTTGAATCTATCGACAACTTTTTTCAACCACCTGCAGTAAATCCAACTTCTTTTTTTTGATGACACCCTGTATATTTATCCAGCCTATCTTATTTGTCTTGAAATTCTCTTTTCAACAGTGTATCACAAAGTGGCATACGTTTCTCAATTCGCAGATGAATTGCATTTTATTGAAAAACATCAAGTTGGCTGTTAACCGAATTCGATAATCTTTCGATGCTTGGTAGGCTTGGAAATCCAAAGAGTATCAGTTAAATGATATAATTTCAGTTTTTTCCATACCTGATCACTTCCTACAGATTGTCAATAATTTCTTTAATAAAAAGAAAAAACATCTGGAAATAACTCACGATATTGCGAAAACTGAGATAGGAACATGTTTTTTTCAATTTGGCTACTGTGAAGGAACTATCTGTCTTTCTCTTAGGCCATGTAGCCATATCATGATCTTTCTATTTGGAAACATAAAATTAAAATTGTTCCTCTGATCCACCAATTCACAAGTCTAGATATTTGCAATAATATTTTGCCTAGTAGGCGGTGTACACAGAATGTTTAGTGTTTGACAGGTAAACATCATTTGATTGTACTGATTATCTTTGTCAGTTTCATGCTGATTAAAATTGCATCGTTTAATTAGATACTAAATATGTATTCAAAGAATGAAAAGGTCGATATGTTGTTGATATTCGAAGAGTGCAAGAGAAATTATAGACAGGCTGAACAATTGTATGTCGAAAGATTTGCGGAAAGACGCCATCCGCCTAATAATTATTTCGCTAGATTAGAAGATCAGTTCAGAAGAGAACCGGAAAATCAAAACAATCTCCAATACATTGTCGACGAGGAAATGGAAGTAAACGTTTTGGCCATAGTACATGCAGATCCGACGATATCACTGAGACAAATTGAGGACGAAATCGGTGTGAATCGAGAGACCGCTAGAAGAGTTTTGAAAAGAACTGCTCTTCTACTCTAGCGAAATAATTATTAGGTGGATGGCATCTTTCCGGAAATCTTTCGACATACAATTGTTCAGCCTGTCTACAATTTCTATTGCACTCTCCGAATATCAACAACATATCGACCTCCTCGTTCTTTGAATACATATTTAGTATCTAATTAAACGATGTAATTTCAATCAGCATAAAACTAACGGAGATAATCACTGCAATCAAATGATGTTTACCTGTCAAACACAAAACATTTTGTGTACACCGCCTACTAGGCAAAAAATTATTGCAAATATCTAGACTAATAGACTTGTGAATTGTTTGATCAGGGTAACAATTTTAATTTTATGTTTTCAAATAAAAAGATCATGACATGGCTACAAGGCCAAAGAGAAAGACAGATAGTTCCTTCACAAGTAGCCAAATTGAAAAAAAAAATATGTTCCAGTCTCAGTTTTCGCAATATCGTGAGTTATTTTCAGATGTTTTTTCTTTTTATTTAAGAAATTATTGACAGTCTGTAGGAAGTGATCAAGTATGGAAAAAACTGAAATTATATCGTTTAACTGATACTCTTTGGCTTTCCAAGCCTACCAAGCACCGAACGATTATCGAATTCGGGTAACAGCCAACTTGATGTTTTTCAATAAAATGCAATTCATCTGCGAATTGGGATCGAATGTCACTTTGTGATACACGGTTGGATAGAGAATTTCAAGACAAATAAGATAGGCTAGATAAATATACAGGGTGTCATTAAAAAAAAAAGAAGTTGGAGTTACTGCAGATCAATCAGATGGTTGAAAAAAGTTGTCGTTAGATTCAAATGAAGCGCTATTGTTGATTACGTAACCTCTGCAAATTTCAAATTTGTATCTCTTCAAATAAAAAAACTACAGGCTGCTACATGTCTGCTGTGTCACCCGGTATATACTGACATTGAATGTCTTTTTATAATTATTTTCCCCATAACTGATTTAGTTATGCATGGTTTCCGTTCAGTTTTTCAATGAAAAAAATATGCGGACTTTGAGTCCGACGTTAGTATTTATGTCACATAAATCCACGTTAGTAGCGGAAGGTTATATCAAAAGGCGCCATTCATACAACAATGTTAAAAACCTTCGATGTTGCCGTTATGTTTATGATAATGATTGTGCTAGAGTTGACTAAATCAACCCTTAAGTGGTTTAACGACCTATAAAACACCTACTTACATAGATCATTTGAAAGTAGACTTTTCAGCAATCAAAATGGTCACTCAAAGACCTCCGTAACACAAAGAAATTTTAAGACAAATGTTCGTGGAAGATAAGGGTATTTTTTTCGAAAAATGTAAATAACTCGAAAAACTAGAATTCTTCTCATTTCCAAAAAAAATCATGCTTATTCGAAAGAAAGAAAGACAAATATCTACAAATTTTCATTTGAAATAAATCATTTATGCACGAGAAAAATAAATACTGAAAAATCGGTTTTTTGCCATTTTGACGGTTAATTTGAGGTCACGTCAAAAAGTGATTAAAACAGAATTTTTCGATTTTTTCATCATCTACAAAATTTTATTGAACATATTTCGCAAGGACGTTACATTTCACCGCAAATCGCAAAAAAAAGTTTTCACCATTTTGAGTGTTTTCGTATATACATTTTTTTCCCCCAAAGTTGGAACCTCAACATTATCCTTCTCCTGGTCCTTGCTTGTAACGTTTTTTCAACAACTATTGAAAATATTGAGAAAATCATGATTTTACTATCAATAAACCACCAAGTTACTTGGACCATTTAAAAGTAGATATTTCAACAATTCAAATAATCACTTATAGACCTTCGAAATATAAAAAATCACCAAAACAATTCTTCGTGGAAGATAAGGGTACTTTTTTCGAAACATATACATACAACAGCGAAGTGGTCGAGGTGTTAGAGCGTTTGGCTTCCACCCAGACGGTCCGGGTTCGATCCCCGGTAAAGTGTCACTAAGCTGAAGTGGTTCGGATTCCACTTTTATTCAAACTGTTGGTCCCGGATCTCCCTTGCTCGCACAAGCTCTGCTTTTGAGGGGTTTTCTCCGAAAACCTGGGAGTTTCGTAAAAACAAATTAAACAAATTGAACTAGAAAACTAGTAGTCTTCTGCTCGTGCTCAGTCGAGAACAAAATAGATATATTCCTACAACTTTTCGTGTAAATTATATTATTTATTAGGTAGAAAAAATTAAATACTGAAAAATGGTTTTTCACCATTTTGACGGATGATTTGAGGTTATGTCAGAAAGTGTTGATTACAAACGTTTTTGATTACCTTAATATCTACATTGAACATTGAACCGCTTTCAACCCCTAAACTGCATCCCCATTTAACTATTTTGATTGTTTTCGAGTTAATTTTTTTTCCTCAAAGTTAACCTCAACAACATTCTTCACCTGGTCCTTGCCAATTACTTTTTTCTTATTTTAAGCGATTATAATTCGTTTTGGCACCAGCGCCTATTCGTTCTCCCATAATAGAATTGGCTTGGTCACGAGTCAAGAGTTTAATATTTTTCATCTCTTTTTCATTCTTTGAGGAATTCACACTCATGCGGACTGTCTCTTGCAATAACGTAATCACCAAAAGATAAATCTTCAATGATTCTCCGTAATCATCGTCATTGTTCCTAGAGACAAATCTTTCTCTATTTTTATATCTTCTTTTGCGGAATTCTTGTTTCTTGTCGGATTGTGTCAATTTTTTTCTGAAGAGAAGTTGGGCTCCATTTCGTTGTTTCCTTAGACACTCTTTCAGCGAGTTCCTTGTTATTCTACATGACAACCGCTACATGACCCCTACTAGTTGGAGAACTGCCCATATGATTTACTGACAGGTAAAGATACCGTCTGCATGGGTTTCTTACCTGTCAGTAAATCATATAGGCAGCTCTCTAACTACATCTAAGAAATATCTTTTCGAACAATAATTGATTTTTTTACCTCCAATATATGTTTACATATCAATAGCATTGAATTGTGTGAATTGTATACGTAATTGTTTGAAAAAACTGTTAACAATAATATTTATGCCAGGAGATATTATGATATTAGATTATTAATTTTGTTTTATAAGATGTGTTTGCCACAGGTTACTCGATAGATTTAAATCTTACTCTATTCTCGAAATATACTTCATTTTGAGAAATATCTAATGTAACATTTTGAAGTTTTTAAGTTTGTTTGAAATCTAATAGTGTGCAGTATCAAATTAATCTAAATAAAATGCTCCTATTTCCAAACCCGACGAATAAAATTAGGAGCGGAAATCTATTGAATCTTACATAGCAGATACATTTTGACAGAAAAAAGTAAAGATGGATTGATCCCAACATTTTAGGACTCAAATTTAGTAATTTAAAGGCATCCATAGCCCTATAATATACTACAAGCCCATATAACAATTTGGGGGGGTCATTTGACCCAGGATGGAACATATTCAGAACGATGCTGCTATATGAAAAAATAGCTTTTGGCACTATGCCGTCAATTCTTGGTGGTGCAAGTGACTGTAATAATAATAATAATCATTTGTCATCCGAAGATGTGCTTTTCCGACAAAATATTCTTGTACGGCATTCCTCACGTTGGTATATTATGAAATAATAATCTCCTAGAACCTACTCCCGTACAAAAATAATGGGACCGGAAGCCAGAAAAAAATTTCAATTTCCGAAAATTAAAAAAAAATCCTGGATCCCCGTCCCATTATTTTTGTACGGCAGTAGGTTCTAGGAGATTATTATCTCATAATCTACCAAAGTGGGGAATGCCGTACAAGAATATTTCGTCGAAAGAGCACATCTTCAGATGGAAAATTATTATTATTATTATTACAGTCCACCACCAAGAATTGACGGCATAGTTCCTAAGTTTATTTTTTCATATAGCAGCATCGTTCTGAATATGTTTCATCCTGGGTGAAATGACCTCCCAAATTGTTACATGGGCTTGTAGTCTATAATATAAACAAAAAATTTAAAATGAACAAATTTGGTAACAAATAGTGACGAGTGATACACAGTTGTAATCAGTATGTCTTATGGTGAAAATATACATAGTGTCCCATTTAAAAATCGAAATTTCATGTCACTTCTGGTGAAACCGGAAGTTGAATGGAACTGACTTACGAGGCCAAAATTTTGTGTCCTATACTAATACTTCAAATTTCATTCAATTATCTTCAAAAACAAAAAAGTTATAGTGGCACGCCAAAATATGATTTCATTATATGAAAAATATTAATTTCTACATTATATACATTTCAACGTGAAATATTTTGGAACACATTGGCGAGCCACTTTCTGCGGCACAAAAATAAAATAACAAAAGCCTAGAGTTCACGCTCGCGAGTTATTTTCGTATCGTGAAAAAATGTGTCTTTTTTACAAAAGTAACCAAATTTTTGCAATATTTTAGCACGCCAAAATATGATTTCATTATATGAAAAATATCAATTTCTCTACATTATATACATCTCAACGTGAAATATTTTGGAAAACATAATGAAATTCATTTATATTAATTAAGACTTTCAGCTAATACTTACACATTTTCTCCCTTTTTTCTCCCCTCATTTGGTCGTAATTGGAATCTTGACGTTTTTCTTCTACTATACTTGCTCGAGATACGAGAATCGTCTACCAACTCATTTATACTTGAATGAAAATTATAATAAAATATAGGCAGCGCGAGACTCTGTATTCTCCGAATTCATAGGTAACGCCTCCTGATACGGAGACAGCCGAGGAATCAATTCGGCTTTTCTACGAACGCAAGGCCAGCCCACATTTCTCGAAAAATTTACCTCGTCTCTCACTGCTGCGCGTGTCATAAACTCGAAAACCATGGGAATTATAACACGGACCCAGGTTCTTGTACAGGAGTCATCTGATCCTTGGCGTTTTCCTAATGCATACAAAATAAGTTTAATGATTGGTCTTGTTATTAGGTTGCGATGTATGGGAAAGTTTTCTATATTTTTTCTCATAGATTCAACGTCTCCTTACAGACGAGGGCTCCTCTATCGCGCATGTGCCGATGAAGGTGTGAACAGTAGAGGAAAATACGCATTTTCAACTTGCAAGCTAGGTTAGCTTGCTCAGGTTAGGTGTTTGTGTCAAGTGCTAACGAAAAACTAATTCACGCATTTTCGACTCGCAAGCTAGGTTACCCACACAGCATGAAGTCATCTTAAAGACGCCTTCAAGACGTCCACCCTAAGATGTTCGGGACGTCCAGACGTCCAGTAAAATCTTAAAGGCGTCCAAAGGCGTTACAAAACGGGACGTCTTAAACACGTCTTCAAGATGTCCTTGTGGACATAATCAGGACGTCATACAGACATCTCTCGAATTTCTAGTTTGTCTAATTTGGGCATGAGCGGACCCCTTTCTGGACATTAAAGAGACCTAATTTAATATTCAGTATATTGCAGGTTTGAAATGAAATTGAAAAAATAAAATTGTAGGAATTTTATTGAATTATATTCTATAACTTTTTGTATTACCTATCTATAACTTTTTGTTTTTACTATACATCCTACAATCTCCTGCTCTCCTCAGCCAAGACTGAAAATGTTCCTCTCAGTTTCCTTCCGATCGGTAAAAACTTTGGTCATCTCACTGGTACCTAGAACAATAATAGACATTGATGAATTATAAAAAAATTAAGTTTTTAGTTTTTCAGATTTTGAGAATGTTTATCTCTCAACAAAAAAAAAACTGTATCACCTATAGTTGATAAGAGTTTTGCAGTTGGATAAGTTTTTTGCTGGTAGGATGTACATAACCAATAAATACAAGTGGAATCATAATAAAACCAATAATATTATATGCGTGCCTAATGACATGACAATTTTTGTCCATGTTGGCGAAGGCGAAGGCAATTCAACCGAAATCGTTATGGCGGATAGCATGGGAAGTATTGCAAACAGAATGTCACCCCTTGAAAATATCAGAGTATGAGTAAAGATGAATTGCATTCTTTATAACCAAATTTTTGAGCAATTGACCTCGCAATTTTTCCAGATCAATTTTTAGAAAACCAATAACTGAGTTTTCTTTCTCAGTAAAAAAACACGAAAACTTATTTTCTCAAAAAAATGTGAAGAATCAGGAAGCTTGATGAATCATTGAAAAAAATTATCATTTTCACTGTCTATACCTGTCACTTCATTATTTACAATAGAAAAAAAACATCATTTGCGCCTTCTGCACACGTCAATTCATCTTCACTCATACTCTGATATTTTCAACGATTGTTTTTTATACGCCCAGATCGGTGCATTTTTCAGTGAGAAGATTCGGGAAAACCTTGAAAATGAGATCATTTTTCAAAAATTCGTAATTTTCATACATCTGAAGGTGGACAAACAATATTGCGGAAACTAATAGATTATAACATGTGGTTCAATTGTGCGCAAGATGGTTTCTCTGTCCGATTCGTAGCTTTTGCGCAATTGCGTTATAAATAATTTTAGGGCAAATCTATCTAAATGCGCCGATTTGAGGGAAATCATCTCATTCAAATTCTGTGAACGGCATATGGAAGTAGAGATCAATATCTACAATTTGTATATTTTGGATTTTCATCTGAGAGGTGGGAAATGTGTTGAAAATGTCACTGAATGTTGATCAAAACGCTTCAAAGTGCGTCCGAAGTCATCGGAAGTAGCACTGAGGTAATACGAGTTGAGTTCAAGCGACCTCAGAATCACTTTGAAGCATTTGGAGTAACTTCAACACATTTTCCACCACTCAGGTGGAAACCAAGAATTCAAAAATTGTAGGTATTGATCTCTACTTCCATATGCCGTTTACAGAGTTTGAATAAGATGATATCCCTTAAATCGGCGCATTTAGAAAGATTTGCAATTGAATTGTTTATAACGCGATTGTTCAATAACTACAAATCAGACAGAAACCGTCTTGCACACAATTGAACTACATTTTATTATCTGTAAGATTCCGCAATATTGTTCGTCCACCTTCAGATGTATAAAAATTATGAGTTTTTGGAAAATGGTCTCTTTTTAGATTCTCCGGATTCTCTCAGTGAAAATGCACCGATCTGGGCGATTGAAAAATGTTTTCACTACAGCATTTCATTTACGAACAATCTTATGAATAGTAGTACAGCCCGCTTGCGTCATTCATTTTGTGTGAAAAGATCCACTTATTTTTATCAACAGCTTGGCCTACACTGCGCTGATCCATATGCTAACTCCATATGCCACCTTAGATGCAGCACTGTTAATTGGAACGCAACAGTGAATCGTGCAGGACTCACCCTAGTCGAGTTACGAGATTTAAATTATGTAATCGGTTGAATTAAATAAAAGAATCCCAGCCCAACTCCGACCCTTTGGCTCAGAGTCGGACGCTGCGCCACGCCCCGACAATCTTATTATCGTTACTAATATTATTATTATTATAAATAATTTAATTAATTGATCATTATATTTATAACTACCAAAACCCTAAGACCGGGATCCCACGCCTATTTTCAAAAATGATTGATTACAGGCTGAATCTTTCTGAGTTGCTTCATTTTTCCAAGACGCCCCACTTTTTCCTTTACGAAAATTCTCGATAGTGGTAGCTATTAAAATGCGCAGGGGTCAATCATGTCGATTTGGTGAGTGCAAAAAAGTCATTAATAACAGTTAGTTTTTCATTCGAACCTCGAGATAATTCGAAAAAGTAATCGAAAAAACTTTTGTCTTACAAAATGGATGGTAGGACTGAAGAGTCCCCCACTCCTGACATGTACCAATGACGTGGTAATAAAAATACATTGATGACCAGCGGATTTTTTTACCGTTGCTTGATTAATATTTTTTTTATCGAATGGTTATATTGTTCTACAAATTGAATGGTAGGTGTTCCCAGTCCTACGCTCCGAAATTGTCAATTCCATGGTAAAAAAAAATTATTAATAACTGTAGGACAATGATAACACATGGAAGGTTAGTGCATTCTTTACCTAAACAATACAGTGTCCTACAAAAAACGGGTATATTTCGCTAGTCCTATACAAAAATTATTCAAAATAACAATTATTTTGAAATTGTGGTTTAGGTAATTTAATATACCTTTATTCGTAGAGTAATGTTACTCTCGATGCATAATTGTTTGTTCAATTCAAAAACACCATAATTCACGTGAAAAGTTTATGAAATTTTGTTTAGCGTTCATAATTTTAATAAACATATTGAAAACAACAATAACAAAGTAAAAATATTGAAATAATCAATCTGCTCTCCGGGGCGGCTTAAATGATGTCGCATTCGCTTTCACAGATGCAGGGAAATATGGAAAACCTGCAACACCACTTCGTCGTCTGGAGATCTGAAATTTATAATCGAAAACTTTCAAAGAGGTCAGACGTATTGTGAAAATCTGCTCTACGGTTGAATAGGATGTATGGTGTCTCCAGAGCCCTCAAAAAGTCTAGTTCGAAAGAAGATATTATATTTTACGGGGTCAAGTGGCCAAGTAGTTAAAATACCTATCATTTATCCACTCTGGTCGCCGCTCGTGGGTTCGAGGCCTAGCGACTGCCGATGTCCCGAGAAAGTGGAATAGCACGTAAAAAGTAAGAATTCGTTAATCCTTGGCTCTCACAAGTTTCGTCTTTTGAGGGCTGTCATTCGTACGGGAAAGACATCTGGTTAACGGAAAAATTTATTTGAAACAACAATTTATGCAACTATCATCAAAGGACCCCGCACACATATAATGAAAAAATGTCTTACTGTGAAAATTGCTGAATTTATAAGTTATAAAATCATTATACATTTTGGCAGCACTGTTAATTGAAACGCAACAGTGAATCTTGCAGGACGAACCCCAGTCGAACCACAAGATTTTAATAGTGTAATCCGTCAAATTAAATTAAAAAATCACAGCCCAACTCCGAACCTTTGGCTCAGAGTCGGACGCTGTAACCATTGCGCCACGCGCTGACACTAATATTATTATCATAACTAATATTATTACTGAAACTATAATATAATCATTATTGAGTTCCACGGGATAGCGCTGATTTCGCTTGTTCATTGATAATTATATTTACACATCTTGGCAGCACTGTTAATTGAAACGCAACAGTGAATCGTCCAGGACTCACCCCAGTCGAGCCACGAGATTTTAATAATTTGATCGGTCAAATTAAATAAAAGAATCCCAGCCCAACTCCGAACCTTTGGCTCGGACTCGGACGCTCTGACCACTGCTCCACACCCAGACATTATTTTTATTATAATTACTGATATTACTATTATTTAAACCAACTAATGCAAATAGCATTAAGTTCCACGGGATAGCGCTAATTTTGATTCTTCATTGATCAATATATTTATAACTACCAAAACCCTGAATTGCATACGTTATAAAATCATTACACATTTTGGCAGCGGGCTGACGGTCTAATTGGAATGGCACAGAAAGTACTTAACACTTTAACATGTCGAACTGTTGTTCAAATGAATAATTTTTATCCAAATTGAAAGAACACATACCCAATTAACTTTTGTATTGCTAGTCCACTGAACTGTCAATAATGACATTTGTTCTTTTTTAAAACACGGTATGTTTATGGTATGGTTTTTTAATGATTTCAAGTAATGTCTAAAATGAGCTTAAAAATATTTAAACAACTACAAGTGATATATCATGCATTTCTGAATACAAAATGGCTTTGAATTTTGTAATAATTGAAACACGTTCGTATTTGAAAAAAATTGATGAAGGTTCCTCGTAAACCAAACTTCGAAGTAGAAATCTATAAATGTTAAGCTTGAAAAGAGACAACGACAACGTATTTTCTATTTTTTGATTTATTTTGAAATAACGTCAGAAATACATGAAAATCAAAATCGACAGTATTACTTCTATCGAAATTAGAGAAAGATAGCACACTTTTGCAAACTTCATATGAAACTTAACACGAATTTGTTTTCTTATCTTTGAATGTATGATAGAAATGAGGATAGATGTGGATAGAAACAAAATACAAATTACAATATCATTCTTTTATGAGAAAAGCCCATATTCACTCCATGTTTTCCTAAGCCATCTGAATTTGCCAGTATTCTGAATATAATATGATAAGTACATCATATTAATGCAGAACTTCAGGACGTGAAACTCGGGGAATCTCCTAGCTGCTATATTTTCTCATACCTCAAACCAGAAAATGTTTGTGCACTTGAAATTGATTCTGATGAGCACTCCAACATCTGAAGATTCTAATTCAATAAAAACCTGGCGCTTCTGTGAATCAGTTCCGTTTCGTGTCATGGAATAGATTAGATGTCTCATAAAATATAGCTGCCGTAAAGTTTACTTTCGGAAACTAGCACTCTTAATAATTTTCTGTTGCTTTCGTTCAAGCTCCTTCTTATCAGTGGAACATAAAACCCGAAAGATTAACAAACTGAAGGGGCGTAGGTATCTTAATTAATGATATCATTACCAAATAGTTAGTGGAATACGACACAATTCTAGTAAAATCCATGTTTTGTAAACATAAAAGTTCTGACTTTTAACTGATTTTATCAGAATCACTATAGTTAGAGAGCTGCCTATATAATTTACAAACAGGTGAAGAAACCGTTTGCTCGGCATGAAATATTATTCTTGGTGTTGCCCCAAGTCGCCTAGATGCAGTAGTCAACTTTCTCTTGGTCACGGTCAAGGAGGGGGTGGGGCGTTTGAAAACCAGTCAGTTTGTGACCGTTTGGTGGTTTCACATTTCGATAGATATTGTGCTAACATACCTTCTGCCAAGTTTGACTCGCAACAAGGTCAAGATCCAGAGTTATGCCAAAAAAACCGCGATTTACGTTAATTTGACATAACTGGATTTTGACCCCCCCTCTCCTTGACCTAAAGAAATTCGAAAACTATAAGTTTAATATTTCATGCCAAGCAGACGGTTTCTCTACCTGTAAGTATATCATATAAACAGCTCTCTAACTACTAGGGTAACAATGACTTCATTTTCAATACAGTGTAGTAGATATTACCAACTATTAGCTACTAGCTGTGTGGAGTAGTATTATGGCTGATTCAGCCTGGTACTCGCGCCCCTGTAACTTTTTTATTTGAAGAAGAAACCATAACCTAATATCTGATGTTTCTGAATAGTTAATTGAAAGTGATTTAATGACTGATTCCAATAAATATTTCCACGAGATATGAGGAAACACTGTAATGAGAAAGTATATACGCTAATATCACTAACGATTTTTTTCTGACCGCTAGTTTCTTTATAATCAGAAGAAAAGTGATTCGTGACGTCACGTTCATCAAAACTAGACTTGGCAACGTTGTTAAAGTTGTGCACCAAATTCTCATTTAAATATAATGTGTCGTTAGACAGTTGTCATTTGGTACCAGACGGGTTCGTTCTTCTGTTTCACTGAGCAAACCAATAAGAATCGTTTATCTCTGTTAACCTCGTTAGCTTACATTAAAATTGGACACAAGTCAAGCAGATCCATCAAATATTTATCACGAACAGGCCCTACGTGATTTCTCATTTCAGGTCAATGCGCTTTTCAAATTTTTGAAAGTTTCTGTTGTTTTTATTCCAAAATTCTTTCAATTCCTGTATCTGTATCCCTGCAATAGAGGGAACATGTCGAACTCCAGTGAAAATTCTAATAAACAATTTTTTATGCACCTAGACATGAAGCGCGTCGTAAAATATGTTTCGAAGCAGTGAATAAACTCAACAAACCCTGTTTAAAAAGCGGAAATATTTGTTATTGTGAAGAACATTTCCAAGTGAGTACTTTACGTTATGATATTATGGTTTTCAAAGCAGAGTTCAAAGAAAGATTTAAAATATTAGTCGTGCAAAAAATTTCAGGTACTTACTAGTAAAGATTCAGAAAAATATAATTGAAAAACCAAATTCAAAGAGATGAAAGTCACAATGAGATCATAGACATTGCATTGTATTGCCTGTTTCGGAACGTGGATTATGGTGGGGGTATTTCCGATGAACGTGACGTCAGCGGCACACTTTCAAATGTGATATTTCTTCAAAATGGAAGAAATATAGTGGAACTTTTTGTTAAATGGACGTTTCAGACTAGTAACTATCGATTTAAATGAGTTTTGCAATTTGTTTTTTGTAAATGTAAAGGTCCATTATCCACATTTTATCACTCGTAACTGACTGACATGTGATTTTTATTTCTTCAAAAGAGTTGTTATATTTTTTTCATGAATAGCGATAGAGGCTGACTTTCTGTGTTCAACTATATAAAACACTGTACATTTTCATCATAATTGTGTCGAGTAATATGAGGCTAAAAGGCCTGCTAGGTGGCCATATTTTATCCCACTAGATCTTTTTCTCTGGTCCTATCTTAAACAATATGTTTGAGTTAGACCTCTTCCAAGAAACGAGGAAGCGGCCGAATGTTGAATGTGCAAAAATTAATATCCGAAAAACAAAAATATGTGCGTATAGAAAATTAAAATTCAGGATGAGTTTCTATTTCATGCGACTCGATCTTGATTACCGAACATAACCTAAAAAATTGGCAAAGTTGCGAAAAGCGGTTTTTAGTTGATAATTTAAAAACTGCAGCCTCCGATCAAAAAAAAGTTAATTTGGAAATTGTAGGTATTAAAAAGATCTATCAATTGAATAACTTCACGGAAAAAAATGGTCCAAGTGAAACGTTTTCCTGACTTTTTTTTGATTGTGGTAAGAAAATTAATACCTATATAAAAAAAAATACCTTTTGTCTCTAAAAAAAATAGTATTCTGAACGCATGAACTTGTAGCTATAATAATGTTTACATACAGCAAGTGCTTTGAACATTAGATAATTCACTCTGTATAATGTTCAGGTCAATATTTTACTAGCGCTGGAAAAGTGTATATTCATATTTATCTACTTTGTTTTTCTGAAAAGTATATCATAACAACAGAGACTCGTGTTACAGGCATAATACAACAGTTTATTTGCAATAGAGCTAGGCATTCCTACGTTAATGAAACTGTTTACCTACTTGTTGATATGCGACCAGTTCGGGATCAATCGGTAGTAAACGTTGCACTGATCATCAATGTTTTCGCAAAACTGGCCTCATTCCAATTCCAGCATTTGAGTTAGTAGTTGTATGTGGGCGTGTTACTTCGTGTGCCGGAATTGTACTATTATTACTGTTGTGAGTTGTATGAATAGTGTTAGTTTGATTTATGTATTTTACTTGTTGGTATGTAGAATGTGGATTTTTACCTAACATTTCTAGAATATTGACATTTTATGTATAATAGAATCAGGATAATTTTCCCAAAAAACTGAACAACAGTTTTGTTTCAATAAAAATATTAAAAATGTACATATTTTTATTTCATTTCTTCATTAGGCATCTTATATTTCCAATTTTCAGAACGTTCTAATTCTACATCATGTTATGCATAACTTGGGTTTGTTATGATCATAATGAGGAAAGACATTAGCATGCATACTGATGAATACAAACAGATTCAACAATTTTCCGAAATTTTTAATTAAGAAACAGGCTGTACTGGGTGATCCAGTAAGGGTATGGCCAGAGGCGATGATTTGTTTGAAAGAACCGTCAAAATTTTTTATACTTCTTTCCACATGAACTTATAGTTATAGTAGTGTATTTTGCTAGCCTGTATATGCCATGCAAGTACGTTTTTCATAGTTTGAACTGAATCATTGCTACCTTGTTGCAACCGAACCTTTCATATCATTTCAAATTCAAGAATGAAACGAATTCGTTGAAAATAAGAGTAGTAATACTATGGGCGTATACATTCAAAACTCCATGTTAAATCTTATGGAGCTTCATTTGAGAATTTTTGGGGACAGAAATGAACCTTGGGGAACACCCAACCTAACTCGACGTGCACGCCGTTAAATAAAAAAAGTTCAGAGTTGTGGATTTGAACTCGGGCCAATGGCGTGATAGCAACGTGCTCTAACCTCCAGGCTACAGTGCTTCATATCAGTTATCGTTTATGTAAGTCATTTCTGCTGTCATAGAAAGTTTGACTTCAGTGTATACAAACAAATATTGTAGGTTAATGCGTACGTCTTCCCATAATTATGTGGACACACACCTGTACACTACATGTCTGGTGTGGACTTCAGCAATCGTGTGGACTAACACGCGTTCCCACAATTCTTCTCGTATTTTAACGCAAACTGTGCTCCCTAAAACCAACGAAATTAGTCATAATTCATATTGTCCACACAAGTATTTCATCGTTTTGGTGTGTGAATAGTCGGTGTAAAGTGCTGCTACCAGTGTCAATTATATGAACTAGGTCCTCACGAATGAGGTCAGTATATGTTCCCACTATGCAGTGAGATATAGGGTTGAACTCACACCTCGAATATAACTAATTTTCAATATTTTGTTCAAATCCATATTACACAGAGAGGTCTATCAATAATTGTGTGGACTCCCGAATTGGTTTGAAAAATGAGGACTTTGATGTTGTGCACGACTCCAATGAAATGATCGACACGCTACTCTCAAATTTAAAAATTTTAACGGCTTGCAAAAGGATAGCAACAATCTTAGTCGGACGAACGCAGAAGGCCCTGGGTCAGTTTGTTTCCTTTGGGCACATGATTTTGGAACCCAATAGTCACTTAGCCCACTGATGTAGGAAGTGTCTGTCTTCCCGTAGTTGACCGGGCATACGAACGGAAATCTGAGGGAAGAGGGTCAAAGTAAGAGGTCGCTGGTGGAATCATGGACACGAAGCATTCTAATCCATAAAATTTACCACAGAAATCTTGATCGGCTGAAACCAAAAAATCGTTGATCTTAGGTCACTTCGTCTCCTCAGGGAACATTATTTTTGGATACATTAGACACTTGCGAAAGTGGAGCTGTTTGTACTTATTAGAACCAATTAAATGCAGTGACTTGATATACTGATGTTCACAAGTTGAAATATGAAGGGTAAGTATTGATTGAAAGTTTGTTTTTGTGGAGGATATTCGTTTCCCATACTTTCTTGGGAGTTTTAACCTTCCATAGTCTGAAAATGAAGAAATGTTAATTCGAGGAAAACTGTACAAGTGTAGAAGAAAAATTAGTCAAATTGCCCCGATAAGTTACAGCGTTTAGAAGACTGTTAAATTTGTCAGTAACGAAACGTATTCTGAATTTGCCTATCTGAAAAAATTAGTTTCAAATAACCAAAAAATACTTTTCTTTTTCTAAAGAACGTTGACGTTCCGGAGACTATATCCGCCTCCGTTTTCAAAACTCGCTGAAACTCTATTTAAATTCGTTTGGGAGATAGCAAGATCGCATTTTTTTTTCATTTTCAGACTGTGGAAGGTTAAAACTGCCAAAAAGGTATTGCAAGAAATGAAGGGTGAGTTTTGTCATTCGTTAGTTTATGTTTGGAAAACTGTTTAGCTATCCAAATATCCAATAATTCGCATCTCAACAGAAGAAAAAATGGAAAATAATTGCTCAATAAAAAAAAGTTAACTACGCCGGGATCTGAACCCGGGCAGTCGGATTACAACTGATTAACGTTAACCCTAGCTCTAACGCAGATTGCCAAGTGGCTATGACTGTATTGTCTTTACTTTCCATCTTGCAAAAATAGGTTCTTTTTCAACCAAAAGCAGTGGAGAGCTAGCGTTTTTTCAATTTTCAACATTCTACGGAAAACGTCAACTTTGCGTTGAGATCTGTCTGTAAGCATCAAAGGCTAATTTGGTAAGCGGTTGTGGAAAAAATAGGTTTCTGAGACATTTGTACAAAAAATATCGTAGTTAGCCTTATTACAATATAATGAAGATTCATTGCTTTAAAAAAAGAATTCAAAATGTTATTGTTAGAACAGAGGTGTGTGGCAGCTGTCCCAAACTCGATGGCCTATTAGACATTTCTGGAAAAAGGGACGTAGGATTATTTTGAAAATTTGGTTTTTTGGATAATCAGTTCTGCTCTATCGACCTAAAATATTTTCAGCGCTGGCGTGTTGCCGGTTCTATCGAAAAGTAGCAACAATTTTGTCCTGTTTATTATTGCATTTTTTGCTTTGCTATTGTTTTTTGATTATTTTCATATAATAATTCTCTATACCTTTCCTCAGTGGTTTTTGAGAATAGTAATTTTCCTAACAAGTGCGGAAAGTGATACTTTCCCGCACGCGACTGCCGTTGACCCGAACGACGCGAAGCGGAGTTCGGGCAAGCAGTCAAGGGCGGGAAAGACACTTTACGCATGAATTAGGAACATTATTTTTTCTACGACCGCGTAAATATTCAAAAAGCACATTGAAAATATATATTTTATTTCAACATACAAAACATTCCATGAAAATCCACTAATTATTATTAATATTAATGTAGAAAACACAATTTGTTGCATTCTGCAAATGCGTCAGAATAGCCGGTCCAGAGTAGTTAGTTGGTGGTAACTGGCTGTTAAGAGTAACACTCGTAGATTGCAAAGTGCATGAAGATGACGAAGACGGCATTGGTTGCAAGTTGCCAGTACATGAAAGAATTTTATTCGAGATGGTTTTCTTCTGTTCTACGGAGTCCTCCAAATAACTCTCAGCAACAATGAAATGTACATTTAATAACGATAAATTGACATATTTTACTTTCCCGCACTAGTGCGGGAAAGCGAGTTTTCCCGCACTAGTGCGGGAAAGTGATACTTTCTAAACTAAAATGAGTGCGGGAAAGTGGGTGAAAACGCACGGTCGTAGAAAAAATAATTAATTTCCTTATTTTTTGTGCGAGACGCAGCTTTAATTAAATGTTTATTACTGCTGTATTTGGATACGTAGAAAGCTAAAATTTTGGATGAATGTTGACAATGTCCTTTGTATTAGTTATGACTAATGGAATCGGTTCTTCATTATAGAGGGTCGTTTAAAATTCGTGATTTTACCGATAGATACAAGAGTGCTGAGAAGTGCATTTTTTCAAATGGAACACCCTGTATATCATCAAATATCCTGAAAGACAATTTAATTTCCTTTCAAACTATATCATGTTCCTTTACCTGAAGAGTCAGATTTCAAAATGAAAGCAAGTTTTCCAAAAAAATTAGATTATTTCGTCATATTTTGTATTGGGTAAATATGAAATGTCTTGGAACATGTCACAATGGTAATTCGAAAATTAGTACTTTAATAATAAAACGTTTTCGCGTTCATCAACGTAAATTTGGTTAGAAAAGGATTAAAATGGAAGACAGTAATTATTCAAATAAGAATCTGATTATTTTTTCTCCAATTTGTCTATTTGAATAGAAAAAAAATCTGAAGAATCGAACGGAGTTGTGCTGTGTTTGGGAATATTGGAGCGCCAAGAGGTGATCCTTCAAAATGTGTTGATTTCTGTGGATGGATTTCAACATGGACTTATGAAGATCCAAATTTCCTTCAGAAAATTATATGGAAAATATTTGATAATATGAAAACAACAGTTAATAATTTTTTGCCCATTTGCCGCTTCGTGTATATCGAAGTTGTTGGTATCAGTTGGACGGCACCCTCCTCACTGTAGAAAAGGCGTGAGCAGAGGACAGACTACAACCGTTGAAGATCGGTGGATGGGTCGCTTCGGTCTTGGGACGCTTGGCTTTGGCCACCGCGATCCCCACATCTAACTCTTCTAAATTTTCACATTAAATCAAATTTAAGAGCACTTCGAAATAATATGACCTTAATTTTTTTATTGATTGAAATAAAATTGAGTTCTGCGTAAGGTAAATCCTGATTTCTCAACAGACACACGTTTTCCAGATACCCTGAGGGAAATACAATTTTCATGGAGATGAAAAACCTAACCAAGCATAACTACTTGAAGTCTGAATTAAAATTTGAAATTGCCGTATTTCTTGGATCATGCAATATGCCCTTCAATAAAATAGTACTCTGCCGTATTATAGTCATAAAGGCCCAATTATCCTAAAGTGCACAGGAACACCAATAGGATTAAAACAGTCCTGTGTTCTAATTTTGCAATTTTGCAATCGGTTTAAAACTAACTTCCTGATAAGTTAGAGACTCGAAATTTGGATTATAACTCAAAACTGGATGACTATGCAATATTATTTCTTGAATGTTGTAATAATAATAATAACAATAATGTTTTTTCCGGTAATCTAGAGTTTCGATCTTTCCTGTAATGTCAAAAGAAATCGAAAAAGCAGTTCAGTCTCAAACTCTATATATATTTTTTGCCTAAAAAACAATCTGATTTTCGATCGGGATACAGTTGTGATACTGCATTCGGGAAACCGTTTTGATAATTTTAGACTACACTAAAGCGTTTGATATGTTGAATCATAAAATTTTCTTAACGAATTTGTTTTTCGAATCGGGCTTGTATATTAATAGGTGTTTTGTGAAAATAATTTAGGAACATCATTAGTTGTTAACTTAGGGGTACCACAAGGAACTATTCTTGGTCCACTTCTCCATCTTGTATTCACCTCTAAATTGGTGACATCCATAACTATGTAATTGCAATTATCATTTATACGCGGATGACAGTCAACTATAATTTACTCTCATAATAATTAATAATATACAGTGCGTCTTTTTATAGCCTCCCCTGTTAACTTTTGATCGGTTCGACGTACAAACATATGGAACGAAAACCGTTTTGAATAGTATAACTGATACTACTTTTTGAAATCAAAGACATGATGATTGCTCGACAGATGGCGCAAGGAGCAGATCAACTTGAAATTATTAAATGGCATGGGGGGCCAAGTGATATATTTATTAAAATGTAATTTAATTCTCTTTTCAATCATCTAAATTTTATCGTATTCATAATTCGAGGTTATTATTGAGTTGTTCGTTTGGGTGTGTCCTACGTTCTATTATGTTATGTAGTTTTAAGAGTTTATTCTTCACTAGGCTTCAAAGGCACCTGATTTCGTATCAAAAAGCTGATTTTAGTAGCCTTTCACCTCAAATTCACCATAAGGTTTCTATTTGATTATTTTATTTTTTGTTGAAAAATTAGATTAATAAACGTCTTATTATTATCATCATCACTTGTAATTTTTAACAGAGCTCAGAAATTAATTGGTAAAATAATTCAGTAATGATGATAATAACAATAATCTAGAGACTTGCAATTTTAAACATATAATAAACGACACTGCATTATATTGCATGAATTGTTAATAATACCAAAATTATGATTGTTCAAATTTTGTAACTTTTGCAATCGCTTTCAAATTTACTTCCTCAGCATGACTCCGCATCACCGAAGAGCATAAAACAAAGTGATTATTCATTTCAAAGTGACAATTGTCAATTTGACAGTGACAATTATTATCAGTTTGACAGTGACAATTATCAGTTTTCTACTTATTATTAGAATCAAAATAGTTTATATTGTGAAGAAAAGTGTGTGAAAGTGTGTGTCCACATAATTTCAACACACCACCCAATTGTGTGAACGTCCCTAGTTGTAGGTATTGACAAAATATATATGTTTTTTGGAGTGTATCAAAACAAGAGTCAGATTGGGTTATGACGCATGATAAAAGGGTATTGGAAGCGTATGTAACTACGAAGTCCCCATTTGTCCAATCATTTCAGGAGTCCACACAATTATTGAGCGACCTGTATGTGTGAAGTTGAATACATGTCATTTGGATGGTTAGGTACGTGAAAGGCAACCTTGCTAACCGACGCCATCGCATTTCAATTTTCCTTCTTCCGTATATTGAACGAATAAAGACACGTTGCAATCTCTGACCTACTGGAGAATTGATTGTTCAATTTTGCGAAGCAGATAGTAAGTGCTAGGTGTCAAGCGAACAGTGTTCAATATTTCAATATGGGTAAATACAAACTAACCATTTTTCAACTTGTTTCTTGAGTGGACATGGCTCATTCAAGTATTACACTCGCCGAAACGGAAAGTCTCCTCAATTCAACTGTGGCCAACAGACAACCCCCGATCACACTCTTGTATGCTCCAGGTGAGAAAGTCTGAGGGTAGGGATGAACAAATAAAGCTGAGGCCCACTACCCGTAAAATAATTAAACGGGGATAAGAAAACATTATCCATCTAATGATCAGATATTATGTTGAAATAATATGAGCAATGCAGATTGCAATGTCGATAGAAAGGTGATAAGCAAAAATCTCTGCAAATAATTATCAACCAACTTCACACGTCGGTTCTACTGAGCGTTGCACGGTTAGTAGTTCAAGACGACTAAAATAAGTATATCAAAATTTGGAAAATATTCGAATTTTTTTTTTCTTTGGTGTTTTGGCATCGACTGCTATGGTCATAGGCCTTGTTACTAACTCCATACGCCACCTTAGGAGCAGCACTGTTAATTGGAACGCTAGTGAATGATGAGAGCGCGTGAATTATATGGAAAACAATAATGATAGTAGATGAAATATCACCCAATGAGGAACGTATACAGTGTCTCGAAACACACATCATTTAAGAGAAAAATAACATAGCAGTTTTTTTGCCAAGAATTTAATAATTGCAGAAAAAAATTAGATTTTCAAATGATGAGAGAAAAAATATACAGGGTGCACCAAATAAAAACGTTTTACAAGCGTTTCGAGCGTACATGAAATAAGTATAGAAAAAACATGGTGGTAAAAATAGACAAAACGGCAAATGGAGTATACAGGATGAAAAATAGTCATTGAAAAAAAATATGGCGGCCACCAAGCTCACAGAGACAGAGCGGTTATTAGGCGAGTTGAAGTATACAGGATCTAGCACTATTAGGAAAATATTCACAAATATCCTCTCCTGTTATAGATGAAAGGTGAGTGTATACTAATGTATCAAGACAAAAGTTAGATAGTTTTCTACCAAATATTTTTTCCTACTGAATTCATTGAGGCTCAATATTTTTTCTTCAGAATTCTTGGTCACATAATAATAACAAAGTATTTAATACAAATAACCGTACTGAAAATTCACTACAATGGAAATCATTGAATGTATACCTTTCGTCTTCTAATGATAACGTTGTGATTGTGAAAACAAAAAGGACCATATTAGTGAACGAGCCCTGAGTCAATTGATTGAATCTAATGCTATAGATTATTTCAATTGAATAATAATGAACTGATGTCTATTAGGATTCATTAGAAAATTTTCAGAGAAGTTCGTTTCAAGTATGATTATGGAAGGAAGACAGACAACCCCTAAATATAAAATGTGGATTTACAACTAAAAACATTAGTAGAAGTAGTAGGAATATCCACTGTTCCCAAAATATTGTTAAACTTGTAATTATCATTTCCACTAACCAGCTGCAGCCCTATACGCAATCCTCTAACCACTGTTCCCAAAATATTGTTAAGCTTGTAATTATCATTTCCACTAACCAGCTCTAGCCCTATACGCAATCCTCAGAAGTCCTCGAGAGACTTGTGTGAGCTAGGGAAGACGTAGCCCTTACTTTTCAACGTGTGATGCCATGCACGAGACCGGTGACCATGCTAGGAATCAAACCCACGACACTATGATTGAGAGGCGTATGCTTCCAGATCGGTCTATATCAGTGGCTGACTTTCACCATAACTCTGCCATACATTAGATGGGTACAGAGCATAACGACATGGAGAAGTATTGACTCTCCAAGTTCAACTACAGTCACGCGAAGAAGAATAATTGCTAAAATTCTTGAATTTCATAAATTTCCGATAAATTGCATACCAGTTTTTGAATTATCAAAGAACTATTACTCTTCTCCAAATTTCAGTTTATACTTGGATGCTGAAATACTGGAAGACAACTCTTTGAGAAATGTATAGAAACTACAAAACTTACCTGACCCGAAACAAACTTATTAGTATGCTATTATCAATATAAAGAATTAAAAGAAAACTGTCAGTTTCCATCCATAGTAAATACAAAGTGCTAATCTGAAAATCATTGAAAACATATGCCATCAGAAGTTTTCAAATTATAAATAAATTCCAGATTGAGTAGGTATCTATTTTATTAAACATCTCTGAAGGAATTGTATTACTGAATAATAGCTCCCAACACCGTGACCACCATCACTCCTGAGCATCGATCCCAAAAGATTTACCAGTTATGCTTCTCATAATTATACTATTCTCAGGAATTTACTGATCCACCGAACAAGTACCTCTACTAATGAACATGAAAACCGCATAGTAACGAAACAGGTCAATCATCACGACCCATTCGAAAGTGGTCTACTACCACTGCGATTCCTAAAATACTGCAGAAAAACATACTATACGTGGACGTGGTGAACATATTTATGTTATGTAAAATGTGTTACTGTCACAAAAGAATTGTTTACGCTACTATAGGATTATTATGATGAAGTTTTGTCGTGAGTGTTGCTCTAAAGACGAATCGCGTCAACCACTATGATTCTGAAGACACCGCAGCGAAGTCAGTCAGTTGCAGCGAAGTAATGGTTTGGTTTAACATGGTCAATATTCAGGATGATGCTATTATAATCCAAGTACTCATATATGAATCAAATCATGAGACGGATCTATACAATAGGATTAGTTACTAACATAATGAGTAGAACATTTACAGTTGTAGTAAGTAGAACATAAGGCGATATCATCGAGACAGTAAATATTTTCTCCAATATCTCAATAGAATTCATTCTTCCTTAGTGGCCAGATCATCTGGGAAGCAATCACCCTCCTTTATAACGAAGGTCAGACATTCACCAACATTAAAAGATTCCTATTCCACTAGATATTCCCAAGCGGAAAGATCCTCAGGTGCAGTGAACCAGTGCTACTCCAAAGGGAAAATTCGAAGAGATCTACCATTGCGATTCTGGAGACACTGCAACAAATCTTGTTAATTATTGCGACCTCAGAGATGCAGCAATAAAAATTCCAGAAATTATTTCTACCAGTGACGTCATATATACCGCAACATGCCATAATAATAATAATAATCGTCTTTATTGTTTAACAGTTGCAATTCTGCTAACTACAGAAAGCCACAGATAAAAAAATGATGAAATTGTTATCTCCGTCAACCTGTTGCACTCCTACGTACATCTCTTAGAAATGATAGAGAGACATGTGCGATCTAAGAAAGACGCAGCCCTTACTTTTCATCGTGTGATGCAATGCTCTACCAGCACGACCACCACGGCCCAGAGCTACAGGTAACCACAGATAACCTCAGATCTCCACAAGTAGCCACTGCGAACCACGAAACCCACAGATAGCCACAGGTAGGCACAGGTAGCCACAGGTAGCCACAGGTAGCCACAGATAGTCACAGGTAGACACAGATAGCCACAGATAGCCACAGATATCCTTAGATACCCACAGCTAATCATATCAGAAAGCCATAGATAGCAATAGACACAATTAAGATCTTCATAGAACAGTCACACAAATAGATAACCAATCTGTTGTAATAAATCGAAATTATTGAAACAAACTAACATGAGACGCTACTCATAGAACAGTTCTCAATGTAACCACTTACAGTGGAATGATTTACAAAATTTCGAGCTTCATCCATGATAATAACTACGTGACAGAAACAGGTCGACAACTGCTTGTGGTGTTTCACAAAGTTTGTCAAAATGGTTGAAACTGCTGGTCTTCATTATGAAATTTTAAATTAGTTCATATAAGACACATCAACCAGGAACTCGACGAACATTTTTATTATCGTTAATCGTAAATTGAAATTTATTTCGGATCATTCTTCTCCTGAAATAATTTTGTTAATATAATTACTATAATATTATTAATGCGGTAAGTGCGGTACTTCAGTAAATCACCCTCACCATGAATTATTATTCAACTATATCTCAAAACAAAACACAATAATTATCATCTGAATAGGTCTAAGAATCACAATATCAACAAAATAGCCAATGTTAATGACGAAAGTCGTTGCCGACCGATGTTTATACCCCTTACTCCCATATATACCTACAACGTAGGCTCATTATGGCAAGAACTTGTTAGAAAACAACTACTCCCCAGGCAAAGACCACGACGGGTATTGAATTAAATCTAACGGACGCAAATACAAGTACTCCCTGTAACCAACTAGCAGAATCATGTAATGATTCGGACAGTAGGGGGCCATTGCAAGGGTAGGTCAACAAAGACAGCTCTGAAGCCATCTGTTTCCCGTCCGAATGCTAGTGTTTGTAAATATTCACTTCCAGTAATATTAAAGATAGCTGAAAGTAGGAAAATTTCTGGAGATAGTCTATATTTGAATTATAAATGAAATAAAATTTCGCAAGTTCCTTACAATTTTCTTATAAGGCCACACATATCATTTTACATTGTAGGGTAGTAAGCCTCTACTTTCTGAAATAGATTACAGATAACTTCAGAGAGCGACAGCAGGTCACGACAGGTAACTTTAGATAGTACCAACTGACATCAGAACAATGTAACATGTATCCACTGATAAAGACAGTTTGTGTTAGAATACTAGAGATTGTCACAATACATAAATGAGGTGTATACGAGGAACTGATTCATTCTCAAAATAGATTAGCAAATTGTTGCAACTATCCAAAAACATTGAGAACATAATAAAAAGAGAAACACATCTTCATGTTTAAGGAAGAACAACCAATGAAACAAAACAAGTTGAAACATCTACACCCTGGCCCTCTAGAACCTGAGGTGGAACCCACGAAACAACCAACTGAAAACATAACTATACCTAGCATAGGGACATCTGAACAGCAGAACATATTCTCAGAAAATTATTGGGAGAGATGTGATGAATATGACAATTGTTAAGGTTCCATATATAAAAACAATAATTGGATGCTGGGTGATAAATTACTTACTTTCGGAAATAAAGACATTATTTTGGAGAACAAGACTTTTAATGGTACCTCGGGTTTATACGAACTATTATTTTCTGAGAATCCAAAAAACTTCACTCCTATGGACCATCAAGTATACAAGCTTATTTTAGGCATGACAGGAGCTCATCTTGATTCAAAAGGGCGCTTAAGACATCAAGCTAACAAAAACAAATTCAACAATATCATTGGACCACTATTTGAAAAAAATAAGCCGATGGTTAAGAAGCCTCCATATACCTGTAAGCAGCTATTTTTAAATATAAAAATAATGTGGTTGAACAGAATTGGACCAAACAAGAAGAAAATATTCCCCTTTCTGACAATGAGCAATATAAAATATATGAAAATATCAACGAGAGACGATTAGGACACCTTGAAATGTCCGATCGTGATTCTAGTAACGAAAAAGACATCGGCGTTGATAAAAATCTTACCTTTTCGAAAAATCATTTCCTTTGAAAACAATTAAATTGAAAAAAAACACCAACAATGCTGGATGGCTTTCTTCAGCTATAAAAAACTCTTGCAGAAATAAGCGTTGTCTTCTGTATATCAAGAGGTTCACTAAAAATGAAAATATCTTGAAATATATATCAAGTTATTGTAGAATATTGACAAATGTTATAAAAAAATCTAAAGAAATGCACTTTATGAGTGTGATGAATAAATCCGATAATAAAATAAAAACAACATGGAATATTATAAATAACAATCTCAAACCAAAAAATGATATAAATATTCCAGACCCAATATCACTAAAGATGAATGAACAAATAATCGATCAACCCTACGAGGTTGCCAATCACTTCAATTCTTTTTTTCTCAATGCTGCAAGTGAAATGAACGAAAATCGAAACTGTATTCATACTCCATCACACTATATGAAGAATATACACGTCCCCCATAATAGTTTACTTTTTTTGAGACCTGTTTGTGAATCAGACGTGGCAGTCGTAGTTAAGAGATTGAAAAATAAAAAATCTTCTGGATATGATGAAATTCCGATCACATTGTTTAAAAGATGTATCGAAATACTAAAAACTGTCCTCACCCACCTGGTTAATTTGTCTTTGGCAAGCGGTATCTTTCCAGATAGTCTAAAAATAGGTATTATAAAACCATTATTCAAAAAAGGAAGTAAAAACGAAATAACCAATTATAGACCTATAACTTTATTACCAGTATTATCAAAAAATCTTGAATCCATAATGAAAGATCAATTAACAACATTTCTAGACTTACACAACATAATAGAGAGAAAACAATACGGTTTTCGAGCAGAGAAAAGCACTGGCGACGCTGCATTCGATCTACTCAACAACATAAATATTATCATTGAAGGAAAATCATTACCACTTGTCATTTTCTGCGATTTATCGAAAGCGTTCGATTGTGTAGATCATGCAATCCTTTTGGAGAAATTACTTCATTATGGTATTCGTGGCATACCATACCAGTGGATTAAATCCTATCTGGAAAATCGCAAAGTGTACGTAGAAATGCAAACGCTGAATCATACTTCTCTTTCAAAAATTCGATCTGATTCCGGAATTTTTAAATACGGTGTACCTCAGGGATCAATATTGGGACCTACCCTATTTTTGATATATATATATATATATATATATATATATATATATATATAACAGGAAGTTATTCATGACATCTACAGTCACTAGTTGAAACTTAATTTGACACGAACCAAGGAATCCAAAAGTAGAGGTTTGTCCACAAATTGACAGGCAGCCAACAATTCGTTGTTCTAACCAACCCAAGGTTCAATCAAGTTTCTAATACGTTATGAGGAACGCAAGCAGAATCTAAGTGAAAATAGAGTATATTTCGTTTTAATTCCGAGAGTTCTAACCTTTGACAGCTGTTTCGTGCTAACGCACTCATCAGAAAGGATTTATGGATCTCTCGAAATCAAAACGAATCCACTCAAGAATTAATACCGTGAGGCAAAACAGAATACAACAGGAAGTTATTCATGACATCTACAGTCACTAGTTGAAACTTAATTTGACACGAACCAAGGAATCCAAAAGTAGAGGTTTGTCCACAAATTGACAGGCAGCCAACAATTCGTTGTTCTAACCAACCCAAGGTTCAATCAAGTTTCTAATACGTTATGAGGAACGCAAGCAGAATCTAAGTGAAAATAGAGTATATTTCGTTTTAATTCCGAGAGTTCTAACCTTTGACAGCTGTTTCGTGCTAACGCACTCATCAGAAAGGATTTATGGATCTCTCGAAATCAAAACGAATCCACTCAAGAATTAATACCGTGAGGCAAAACAGAATACAACAGGAAGTTATTCATGACATCTACAGTCACTAGTTGAAACTTAATTTGACACGAACCAAGGAATCCAAAAGTAGAGGTTTGTCCACAAATTGACAGGCAGCCAACAATTCGTTGTTCTAACCAACCCAAGGTTCAATCAAGTTTCTAATACGTTATGAGGAACGCAAGCAGAATCTAAGTGAAAATAGAGTATATTTCGTTTTAATTCCGAGAGTTCTAACCTTTGACAGCTGTTTCGTGCTAACGCACTCATCAGAAAGGATTTATGGATCTCTCGAAATCAAAACGAATCCACTCAAGAATTAATACCGTGAGGCAAAACAGAATACAACAGGAAGTTATTCATGACATCTACAGTCACTAGTTGAAACTTAATTTGACACGAACCAAGGAATCCAAAAGTAGAGGTTTGTCCACAAATTGACAGGCAGCCAACAATTCGTTGTTCTAACCAACCCAAGGTTCAATCAAGTTTCTAATACGTTATGAGGAACGCAAGCAGAATCTAAGTGAAAATAGAGTATATTTCGTTTTAATTCCGAGAGTTCTAACCTTTGACAGCTGTTTCGTGCTAACGCACTCATCAGAAAGGATTTATGGATCTCTCGAAATCAAAACGAATCCACTCAAGAATTAATACCGTGAGGCAAAACAGAATACAACAGGAAGTTATTCATGACATCTACAGTCACTAGTTGAAACTTAATTTGACACGAACCAAGGAATCCAAAAGTAGAGGTTTGTCCACAAATTGACAGGCAGCCAACAATTCGTTGTTCTAACCAACCCAAGGTTCAATCAAGTTTCTAATACGTTATGAGGAACGCAAGCAGAATCTAAGTGAAAATAGAGTATATTTCGTTTTAATTCCGAGAGTTCTAACCTTTGACAGCTGTTTCGTGCTAACGCACTCATCAGAAAGGATTTATGGATCTCTCGAAATCAAAACGAATCCACTCAAGAATTAATACCGTGAGGCAAAACAGAATACAACAGGAAGTTATTCATGACATCTACAGTCACTAGTTGAAACTTAATTTGACACGAACCAAGGAATCCAAAAGTAGAGGTTTGTCCACAAATTGACAGGCAGCCAACAATTCGTTGTTCTAACCAACCCAAGGTTCAATCAAGTTTCTAATACGTTATGAGGAACGCAAGCAGAATCTAAGTGAAAATAGAGTATATTTCGTTTTAATTCCGAGAGTTCTAACCTTTGACAGCTGTTTCGTGCTAACGCACTCATCAGAAAGGATTTATGGATCTCTCGAAATCAAAACGAATCCACTCAAGAATTAATACCGTGAGGCAAAACAGAATACAACAGGAAGTTATTCATGACATCTACAGTCACTAGTTGAAACTTAATTTGACACGAACCAAGGAATCCAAAAGTAGAGGTTTGTCCACAAATTGACAGGCAGCCAACAATTCGTTGTTCTAACCAACCCAAGGTTCAATCAAGTTTCTAATACGTTATGAGGAACGCAAGCAGAATCTAAGTGAAAATAGAGTATATTTCGTTTTAATTCCGAGAGTTCTAACCTTTGACAGCTGTTTCGTGCTAACGCACTCATCAGAAAGGATTTATGGATCTCTCGAAATCAAAACGAATCCACTCAAGAATTAATACCGTGAGGCAAAACAGAATACAACAGGAAGTTATTCATGACATCTACAGTCACTAGTTGAAACTTAATTTGACACGAACCAAGGAATCCAAAAGTAGAGGTTTGTCCACAAATTGACAGGCAGCCAACAATTCGTTGTTCTAACCAACCCAAGGTTCAATCAAGTTTCTAATACGTTATGAGGAACGCAAGCAGAATCTAAGTGAAAATAGAGTATATTTCGTTTTAATTCCGAGAGTTCTAACCTTTGACAGCTGTTTCGTGCTAACGCACTCATCAGAAAGGATTTATGGATCTCTCGAAATCAAAACGAATCCACTCAAGAATTAATACCGTGAGGCAAAACAGAATACAACAGGAAGTTATTCATGACATCTACAGTCACTAGTTGAAACTTAATTTGACACGAACCAAGGAATCCAAAAGTAGAGGTTTGTCCACAAATTGACAGGCAGCCAACAATTCGTTGTTCTAACCAACCCAAGGTTCAATCAAGTTTCTAATACGTTATGAGGAACGCAAGCAGAATCTAAGTGAAAATAGAGTATATTTCGTTTTAATTCCGAGAGTTCTAACCTTTGACAGCTGTTTCGTGCTAACGCACTCATCAGAAAGGATTTATGGATCTCTCGAAATCAAAACGAATCCACTCAAGAATTAATACCGTGAGGCAAAACAGAATACAACAGGAAGTTATTCATGACATCTACAGTCACTAGTTGAAACTTAATTTGACACGAACCAAGGAATCCAAAAGTAGAGGTTTGTCCACAAATTGACAGGCAGCCAACAATTCGTTGTTCTAACCAACCCAAGGTTCAATCAAGTTTCTAATACGTTATGAGGAACGCAAGCAGAATCTAAGTGAAAATAGAGTATATTTCGTTTTAATTCCGAGAGTTCTAACCTTTGACAGCTGTTTCGTGCTAACGCACTCATCAGAAAGGATTTATGGATCTCTCGAAATCAAAACGAATCCACTCAAGAATTAATACCGTGAGGCAAAACAGAATACAACAGGAAGTTATTCATGACATCTACAGTCACTAGTTGAAACTTAATTTGACACGAACCAAGGAATCCAAAAGTAGAGGTTTGTCCACAAATTGACAGGCAGCCAACAATTCGTTGTTCTAACCAACCCAAGGTTCAATCAAGTTTCTAATACGTTATGAGGAACGCAAGCAGAATCTAAGTGAAAATAGAGTATATTTCGTTTTAATTCCGAGAGTTCTAACCTTTGACAGCTGTTTCGTGCTAACGCACTCATCAGAAAGGATTTATGGATCTCTCGAAATCAAAACGAATCCACTCAAGAATTAATACCGTGAGGCAAAACAGAATACAACAGGAAGTTATTCATGACATCTACAGTCACTAGTTGAAACTTAATTTGACACGAACCAAGGAATCCAAAAGTAGAGGTTTGTCCACAAATTGACAGGCAGCCAACAATTCGTTGTTCTAACCAACCCAAGGTTCAATCAAGTTTCTAATACGTTATGAGGAACGCAAGCAGAATCTAAGTGAAAATAGAGTATATTTCGTTTTAATTCCGAGAGTTCTAACCTTTGACAGCTGTTTCGTGCTAACGCACTCATCAGAAAGGATTTATGGATCTCTCGAAATCAAAACGAATCCACTCAAGAATTAATACCGTGAGGCAAAACAGAATACAACAGGAAGTTATTCATGACATCTACAGTCACTAGTTGAAACTTAATTTGACACGAACCAAGGAATCCAAAAGTAGAGGTTTGTCCACAAATTGACAGGCAGCCAACAATTCGTTGTTCTAACCAACCCAAGGTTCAATCAAGTTTCTAATACGTTATGAGGAACGCAAGCAGAATCTAAGTGAAAATAGAGTATATTTCGTTTTAATTCCGAGAGTTCTAACCTTTGACAGCTGTTTCGTGCTAACGCACTCATCAGAAAGGATTTATGGATCTCTCGAAATCAAAACGAATCCACTCAAGAATTAATACCGTGAGGCAAAACAGAATACAACAGGAAGTTATTCATGACATCTACAGTCACTAGTTGAAACTTAATTTGACACGAACCAAGGAATCCAAAAGTAGAGGTTTGTCCACAAATTGACAGGCAGCCAACAATTCGTTGTTCTAACCAACCCAAGGTTCAATCAAGTTTCTAATACGTTATGAGGAACGCAAGCAGAATCTAAGTGAAAATAGAGTATATTTCGTTTTAATTCCGAGAGTTCTAACCTTTGACAGCTGTTTCGTGCTAACGCACTCATCAGAAAGGATTTATGGATCTCTCGAAATCAAAACGAATCCACTCAAGAATTAATACCGTGAGGCAAAACAGAATACAACAGGAAGTTATTCATGACATCTACAGTCACTAGTTGAAACTTAATTTGACACGAACCAAGGAATCCAAAAGTAGAGGTTTGTCCACAAATTGACAGGCAGCCAACAATTCGTTGTTCTAACCAACCCAAGGTTCAATCAAGTTTCTAATACGTTATGAGGAACGCAAGCAGAATCTAAGTGAAAATAGAGTATATTTCGTTTTAATTCCGAGAGTTCTAACCTTTGACAGCTGTTTCGTGCTAACGCACTCATCAGAAAGGATTTATGGATCTCTCGAAATCAAAACGAATCCACTCAAGAATTAATACCGTGAGGCAAAACAGAATACAACAGGAAGTTATTCATGACATCTACAGTCACTAGTTGAAACTTAATTTGACACGAACCAAGGAATCCAAAAGTAGAGGTTTGTCCACAAATTGACAGGCAGCCAACAATTCGTTGTTCTAACCAACCCAAGGTTCAATCAAGTTTCTAATACGTTATGAGGAACGCAAGCAGAATCTAAGTGAAAATAGAGTATATTTCGTTTTAATTCCGAGAGTTCTAACCTTTGACAGCTGTTTCGTGCTAACGCACTCATCAGAAAGGATTTATGGATCTCTCGAAATCAAAACGAATCCACTCAAGAATTAATACCGTGAGGCAAAACAGAATACAACAGGAAGTTATTCATGACATCTACAGTCACTAGTTGAAACTTAATTTGACACGAACCAAGGAATCCAAAAGTAGAGGTTTGTCCACAAATTGACAGGCAGCCAACAATTCGTTGTTCTAACCAACCCAAGGTTCAATCAAGTTTCTAATACGTTATGAGGAACGCAAGCAGAATCTAAGTGAAAATAGAGTATATTTCGTTTTAATTCCGAGAGTTCTAACCTTTGACAGCTGTTTCGTGCTAACGCACTCATCAGAAAGGATTTATGGATCTCTCGAAATCAAAACGAATCCACTCAAGAATTAATACCGTGAGGCAAAACAGAATACAACAGGAAGTTATTCATGACATCTACAGTCACTAGTTGAAACTTAATTTGACACGAACCAAGGAATCCAAAAGTAGAGGTTTGTCCACAAATTGACAGGCAGCCAACAATTCGTTGTTCTAACCAACCCAAGGTTCAATCAAGTTTCTAATACGTTATGAGGAACGCAAGCAGAATCTAAGTGAAAATAGAGTATATTTCGTTTTAATTCCGAGAGTTCTAACCTTTGAAAGCTGTTTCGTGCTAACGCACTCATCAGAAAGGATTTATGGATCTCTCGAAATCAAAACGAATCCACTCAAGAATTAATACCGTGAGGCAAAACAGAATACAACAGGAAGTTATTCATGACATCTACAGTCACTAGTTGAAACTTAATTTGACACGAACCAAGGAATCCAAAAGTAGAGGTTTGTCCACAAATTGACAGGCAGCCAACAATTCGTTGTTCTAACCAACCCAAGGTTCAATCAAGTTTCTAATACGTTATGAGGAACGCAAGCAGAATCTAAGTGAAAATAGAGTATATTTCGTTTTAATTCCGAGAGTTCTAACCTTTGACAGCTGTTTCGTGCTAACGCACTCATCAGAAAGGATTTATGGATCTCTCGAAATCAAAACGAATCCACTCAAGAATTAATACCGTGAGGCAAAACAGAATACAACAGGAAGTTATTCATGACATCTACAGTCACTAGTTGAAACTTAATTTGACACGAACCAAGGAATCCAAAAGTAGAGGTTTGTCCACAAATTGACAGGCAGCCAACAATTCGTTGTTCTAACCAACCCAAGGTTCAATCAAGTTTCTAATACGTTATGAGGAACGCAAGCAGAATCTAAGTGAAAATAGAGTATATTTCGTTTTAATTCCGAGAGTTCTAACCTTTGACAGCTGTTTCGTGCTAACGCACTCATCAGAAAGGATTTATGGATCTCTCGAAATCAAAACGAATCCACTCAAGAATTAATACCGTGAGGCAAAACAGAATACAACAGGAAGTTATTCATGACATCTACAGTCACTAGTTGAAACTTAATTTGACACGAACCAAGGAATCCAAAAGTAGAGGTTTGTCCACAAATTGACAGGCAGCCAACAATTCGTTGTTCTAACCAACCCAAGGTTCAATCAAGTTTCTAATACGTTATGAGGAACGCAAGCAGAATCTAAGTGAAAATAGAGTATATTTCGTTTTAATTCCGAGAGTTCTAACCTTTGACAGCTGTTTCGTGCTAACGCACTCATCAGAAAGGATTTATGGATCTCTCGAAATCAAAACGAATCCACTCAAGAATTAATACCGTGAGGCAAAACAGAATACAACAGGAAGTTATTCATGACATCTACAGTCACTAGTTGAAACTTAATTTGACACGAACCAAGGAATCCAAAAGTAGAGGTTTGTCCACAAATTGACAGGCAGCCAACAATTCGTTGTTCTAACCAACCCAAGGTTCAATCAAGTTTCTAATACGTTATGAGGAACGCAAGCAGAATCTAAGTGAAAATAGAGTATATTTCGTTTTAATTCCGAGAGTTCTAACCTTTGACAGCTGTTTCGTGCTAACGCACTCATCAGAAAGGATTTATGGATCTCTCGAAATCAAAACGAATCCACTCAAGAATTAATACCGTGAGGCAAAACAGAATACAACAGGAAGTTATTCATGACATCTACAGTCACTAGTTGAAACTTAATTTGACACGAACCAAGGAATCCAAAAGTAGAGGTTTGTCCACAAATTGACAGGCAGCCAACAATTCGTTGTTCTAACCAACCCAAGGTTCAATCAAGTTTCTAATACGTTATGAGGAACGCAAGCAGAATCTAAGTGAAAATAGAGTATATTTCGTTTTAATTCCGAGAGTTCTAACCTTTGACAGCTGTTTCGTGCTAACGCACTCATCAGAAAGGATTTATGGATCTCTCGAAATCAAAACGAATCCACTCAAGAATTAATACCGTGAGGCAAAACAGAATACAACAGGAAGTTATTCATGACATCTACAGTCACTAGTTGAAACTTAATTTGACACGAACCAAGGAATCCAAAAGTAGAGGTTTGTCCACAAATTGACAGGCAGCCAACAATTCGTTGTTCTAACCAACCCAAGGTTCAATCAAGTTTCTAATACGTTATGAGGAACGCAAGCAGAATCTAAGTGAAAATAGAGTATATTTCGTTTTAATTCCGAGAGTTCTAACCTTTGACAGCTGTTTCGTGCTAACGCACTCATCAGAAAGGATTTATGGATCTCTCGAAATCAAAACGAATCCACTCAAGAATTAATACCGTGAGGCAAAACAGAATACAACAGGAAGTTATTCATGACATCTACAGTCACTAGTTGAAACTTAATTTGACACGAACCAAGGAATCCAAAAGTAGAGGTTTGTCCACAAATTGACAGGCAGCCAACAATTCGTTGTTCTAACCAACCCAAGGTTCAATCAAGTTTCTAATACGTTATGAGGAACGCAAGCAGAATCTAAGTGAAAATAGAGTATATTTCGTTTTAATTCCGAGAGTTCTAACCTTTGACAGCTGTTTCGTGCTAACGCACTCATCAGAAAGGATTTATGGATCTCTCGAAATCAAAACGAATCCACTCAAGAATTAATACCGTGAGGCAAAACAGAATACAACAGGAAGTTATTCATGACATCTACAGTCACTAGTTGAAACTTAATTTGACACGAACCAAGGAATCCAAAAGTAGAGGTTTGTCCACAAATTGACAGGCAGCCAACAATTCGTTGTTCTAACCAACCCAAGGTTCAATCAAGTTTCTAATACGTTATGAGGAACGCAAGCAGAATCTAAGTGAAAATAGAGTATATTTCGTTTTAATTCCGAGAGTTCTAACCTTTGACAGCTGTTTCGTGCTAACGCACTCATCAGAAAGGATTTATGGATCTCTCGAAATCAAAACGAATCCACTCAAGAATTAATACCGTGAGGCAAAACAGAATACAACAGGAAGTTATTCATGACATCTACAGTCACTAGTTGAAACTTAATTTGACACGAACCAAGGAATCCAAAAGTAGAGGTTTGTCCACAAATTGACAGGCAGCCAACAATTCGTTGTTCTAACCAACCCAAGGTTCAATCAAGTTTCTAATACGTTATGAGGAACGCAAGCAGAATCTAAGTGAAAATAGAGTATATTTCGTTTTAATTCCGAGAGTTCTAACCTTTGACAGCTGTTTCGTGCTAACGCACTCATCAGAAAGGATTTATGGATCTCTCGAAATCAAAACGAATCCACTCAAGAATTAATACCGTGAAGCAAAACAGAATACAACAGGAAGTTATTCATGACATCTACAGTCACTAGTTGAAACTTAATTTGACACGAACCAAGGAATCCAAAAGTAGAGGTTTGTCCACAAATTGACAGGCAGCCAACAATTCGTTGTTCTAACCAACCCAAGGTTCAATCAAGTTTCTAATACGTTATGAGGAACGCAAGCAGAATCTAAGTGAAAATAGAGTATATTTCGTTTTAATTCCGAGAGTTCTAACCTTTGACAGCTGTTTCGTGCTAACGCACTCATCAGAAAGGATTTATGGATCTCTCGAAATCAAAACGAATCCACTCAAGAATTAATACCGTGAGGCAAAACAGAATACAACAGGAAGTTATTCATGACATCTACAGTCACTAGTTGAAACTTAATTTGACACGAACCAAGGAATCCAAAAGTAGAGGTTTGTCCACAAATTGACAGGCAGCCAACAATTCGTTGTTCTAACCAACCCAAGGTTCAATCAAGTTTCTAATACATTATGAGGAACGCAAGCAGAATCTAAGTGAAAATAGAGTATATTTCGTTTTAATTCCGAGAGTTCTAACCTTTGACAGCTGTTTCGTGCTAACGCACTCATCAGAAAGGATTTATGGATCTCTCGAAATCAAAACGAATCCACTCAAGAATTAATACCGTGAGGCAAAACAGAATACAACAGGAAGTTATTCATGACATCTTCAGTCACTAGTTGAAACTTAATTTGACACGAACCAAGGAATCCAAAAGTAGAGGTTTGTCCACAAATTGACAGGCAGCCAACAATTCGTTGTTCTAACCAACCCAAGGTTCAATCAAGTTTCTAATACGTTATGAGGAACGCAAGCAGAATCTAAGTGAAAATAGAGTATATTTCGTTTTAATTCCGAGAGTTCTAACCTTTGACAGCTGTTTCGTGCTAACGCACTCATCAGAAAGGATTTATGGATCTCTCGAAATCAAAACGAATCCACTCAAGAATTAATACCGTGAGGCAAAACAGAATACAACAGGAAGTTATTCATGACATCTACAGTCACTAGTTGAAACTTAATTTGACACGAACCAAGGAATCCAAAAGTAGAGGTTTGTCCACAAATTGACAGGCAGCCAACAATTCGTTGTTCTAACCAACCCAAGGTTCAATCAAGTTTCTAATACGTTATGAGGAACGCAAGCAGAATCTAAGTGAAAATAGAGTATATTTCGTTTTAATTCCGAGAGTTCTAACCTTTGACAGCTGTTTCGTGCTAACGCACTCATCAGAAAGGATTTATGGATCTCTCGAAATCAAAACGAATCCACTCAAGAATTAATACCGTGAGGCAAAACAGAATACAACAGGAAGTTATTCATGACATCTACAGTCACTAGTTGAAACTTAATTTGACACGAACCAAGGAATCCAAAAGTAGAGGTTTGTCCACAAATTGACAGGCAGCCAACAATTCGTTGTTCTAACCAACCCAAGGTTCAATCAAGTTTCTAATACGTTATGAGGAACGCAAGCAGAATCTAAGTGAAAATAGAGTATATTTCGTTTTAATTCCGAGAGTTCTAACCTTTGACAGCTGTTTCGTGCTAACGCACTCATCAGAAAGGATTTATGGATCTCTCGAAATCAAAACGAATCCACTCAAGAATTAATACCGTGAGGCAAAACAGAATACAACAGGAAGTTATTCATGACATCTACAGTCACTAGTTGAAACTTAATTTGACACGAACCAAGGAATCCAAAAGTAGAGGTTTGTCCACAAATTGACAGGCAGCCAACAATTCGTTGTTCTAACCAACCCAAGGTTCAATCAAGTTTCTAATACGTTACGAGGAACGCAAGCAGAATCTAAGTGAAAATAGAGTATATTTCGTTTTAATTCCGAGAGTTCTAACCTTTGACAGCTGTTTCGTGCTAACGCACTCATCAGAAAGGATTTATGGATCTCTCGAAATCAAAACGAATCCACTCAAGAATTAATACCGTGAGGCAAAACAGAATACAACAGGAAGTTATTCATGACATCTACAGTCACTAGTTGAAACTTAATTTGACACGAACCAAGGAATCCAAAAGTAGAGGTTTGTCCACAAATTGACAGGCAGCCAACAATTCGTTGTTCTAACCAACCCAAGGTTCAATCAAGTTTCTAATACGTTATGAGGAACGCAAGCAGAATCTAAGTGAAAATAGAGTATATTTCGTTTTAATTCCGAGAGTTCTAACCTTTGACAGCTGTTTCGTGCTAACGCACTCATCAGAAAGGATTTATGGATCTCTCGAAATCAAAACGAATCCACTCAAGAATTAATACCGTGAGGCAAAACAGAATACAACAGGAAGTTATTCATGACATCTACAGTCACTAGTTGAAACTTAATTTGACACGAACCAAGGAATCCAAAAGTAGAGGTTTGTCCACAAATTGACAGGCAGCCAACAATTCGTTGTTCTAACCAACCCAAGGTTCAATCAAGTTTCTAATACGTTATGAGGAACGCAAGCAGAATCTAAGTGAAAATAGAGTATATTTCGTTTTAATTCCGAGAGTTCTAACCTTTGACAGCTGTTTCGTGCTAACGCACTCATCAGAAAGGATTTATGGATCTCTCGAAATCAAAACGAATCCACTCAAGAATTAATACCGTGAGGCAAAACAGAATACAACAGGAAGTTATTCATGACATCTACAGTCACTAGTTGAAACTTAATTTGACACGAACCAAGGAATCCAAAAGTAGAGGTTTGTCCACAAATTGACAGGCAGCCAACAATTCGTTGTTCTAACCAACCCAAGGTTCAATCAAGTTTCTAATACGTTATGAGGAACGCAAGCAGAATCTAAGTGAAAATAGAGTATATTTCGTTTTAATTCCGAGAGTTCTAACCTTTGACAGCTGTTTCGTGCTAACGCACTCATCAGAAAGGATTTATGGATCTCTCGAAATCAAAACGAATCCACTCAAGAATTAATACCGTGAGGCAAAACAGAATACAACAGGAAGTTATTCATGACATCTACAGTCACTAGTTGAAACTTAATTTGACACGAACCAAGGAATCCAAAAGTAGAGGTTTGTCCACAAATTGACAGGCAGCCAACAATTCGTTGTTCTAACCAACCCAAGGTTCAATCAAGTTTCTAATACGTTATGAGGAACGCAAGCAGAATCTAAGTGAAAATAGAGTATATTTCGTTTTAATTCCGAGAGTTCTAACCTTTGACAGCTGTTTCGTGCTAACGCACTCATCAGAAAGGATTTATGGATCTCTCGAAATCAAAACGAATCCACTCAAGAATTAATACCGTGAGGCAAAACAGAATACAACAGGAAGTTATTCATGACATCTACAGTCACTAGTTGAAACTTAATTTGACACGAACCAAGAAATCCAAAAGTAGAGGTTTGTCCACAAATTGACAGGCAGCCAACAATTCGTTGTTCTAACCAACCCAAGGTTCAATCAAGTTTCTAATACGTTATGAGGAACGCAAGCAGAATCTAAGTGAAAATAGAGTATATTTCGTTTTAATTCCGAGAGTTCTAACCTTTGACAGCTGTTTCGTGCTAACGCACTCATCAGAAAGGATTTATGGATCTCTCGAAATCAAAACGAATCCACTCAAGAATTAATACCGTGAGGCAAAACAGAATACAACAGGAAGTTATTCATGACATCTACAGTCACTAGTTGAAACTTAATTTGACACGAACCAAGGAATCCAAAAGTAGAGGTTTGTCCACAAATTGACAGGCAGCCAACAATTCGTTGTTCTAACCAACCCAAGGTTCAATCAAGTTTCTAATACGTTATGAGGAACGCAAGCAGAATCTAAGTGAAAATAGAGTATATTTCGTTTTAATTCCGAGAGTTCTAACCTTTGACAGCTGTTTCGTGCTAACGCACTCATCAGAAAGGATTTATGGATCTCTCGAAATCAAAACGAATCCACTCAAGAATTAATACCGTGAGGCAAAACAGAATACAACAGGAAGTTATTCATGACATCTACAGTCACTAGTTGAAACTTAATTTGACACGAACCAAGGAATCCAAAAGTAGAGGTTTGTCCACAAATTGACAGGCAGCCAACAATTCGTTGTTCTAACCAACCCAAGGTTCAATCAAGTTTCTAATACGTTATGAGGAACGCAAGCAGAATCTAAGTGAAAATAGAGTATATTTCGTTTTAATTCCGAGAGTTCTAACCTTTGACAGCTGTTTCGTGCTAACGCACTCATCAGAAAGGATTTATGGATCTCTCGAAATCAAAACGAATCCACTCAAGAATTAATACCGTGAGGCAAAACAGAATACAACAGGAAGTTATTCATGACATCTACAGTCACTAGTTGAAACTTAATTTGACACGAACCAAGGAATCCAAAAGTAGAGGTTAAAACAACGAATTGTTGGCTGCCTGTCAATTTGTGGACAAACCTCTACTTTTGGATTCCTTGGTTCGTGTCAAATTAAGTTTCAACTAGTGACTGTAGATGTCATGAATAACTTCCTGTTGTATTCTGTTTTGCCTCACGGTATTAATTCTTGAGTGGATTCGTTTTGATTTCGAGAGATCCATAAATCCTTTCTGATGAGTGCGTTAGCACGAAACAGCTGTCAAAGGTTAGAACTCTCGGAATTAAAACGAAATATACTCTATTTTCACTTAGATTCTGCTTGCGTTCCTCATAACGTATTAGAAACTTGATTGAACCTTGGGTTGGTTAGAACAACGAATTGTTGGCTGCCTGTCAATTTGTGGACAAACCTCTACTTTTGGATTCCTTGGTTCGTGTCAAATTAAGTTTCAACTAGTGACTGTAGATGTCATGAATAACTTCCTGTTGTATTCTGTTTTGCCTCACGGTATTAATTCTTGAGTGGATTCGTTTTGATTTCGAGAGATCCATAAATCCTTTCTGATGAGTGCGTTAGCACGAAACAGCTGTCAAAGGTTAGAACTCTCGGAATTAAAACGAAATATACTCTATTTTCACTTAGATTCTGCTTGCGTTCCTCATAACGTATTAGAAACTTGATTGAACCTTGGGTTGGTTAGAACAACGAATTGTTGGCTGCCTGTCAATTTGTGGACAAACCTCTACTTTTGGATTCCTTGGTTCGTGTCAAATTAAGTTTCAACTAGTGACTGTAGATGTCATGAATAACTTCCTGTTGTATTCTGTTTTGCCTCACGGTATTAATTCTTGAGTGGATTCGTTTTGATTTCGAGAGATCCATAAATCCTTTCTGATGAGTGCGTTAGCACGAAACAGCTGTCAAAGGTTAGAACTCTCGGAATTAAAACGAAATATACTCTATTTTCACTTAGATTCTGCTTGCGTTCCTCATAACGTATTAGAAACTTGATTGAACCTTGGGTTGGTTAGAACAACGAATTGTTGGCTGCCTGTCAATTTGTGGACAAACCTCTACTTTTGGATTCCTTGGTTCGTGTCAAATTAAGTTTCAACTAGTGACTGTAGATGTCATGAATAACTTCCTGTTGTATTCTGTTTTGCCTCACGGTATTAATTCTTGAGTGGATTCGTTTTGATTTCGAGAGATCCATAAATCCTTTCTGATGAGTGCGTTAGCACGAAACAGCTGTCAAAGGTTAGAACTCTCGGAATTAAAACGAAATATACTCTATTTTCACTTAGATTCTGCTTGCGTTCCTCATAACGTATTAGAAACTTGATTGAACCTTGGGTTGGTTAGAACAACGAATTGTTGGCTGCCTGTCAATTTGTGGACAAACCTCTACTTTTGGATTCCTTGGTTCGTGTCAAATTAAGTTTCAACTAGTGACTGTAGATGTCATGAATAACTTCCTGTTGTATTCTGTTTTGCCTCACGGTATTAATTCTTGAGTGGATTCGTTTTGATTTCGAGAGATCCATAAATCCTTTCTGATGAGTGCGTTAGCACGAAACAGCTGTCAAAGGTTAGAACTCTCGGAATTAAAACGAAATATACTCTATTTTCACTTAGATTCTGCTTGCGTTCCTCATAACGTATTAGAAACTTGATTGAACCTTGGGTTGGTTAGAACAACGAATTGTTGGCTGCCTGTCAATTTGTGGACAAACCTCTACTTTTGGATTCCTTGGTTCGTGTCAAATTAAGTTTCAACTAGTGACTGTAGATGTCATGAATAACTTCCTGTTGTATTCTGTTTTGCCTCACGGTATTAATTCTTGAGTGGATTCGTTTTGATTTCGAGAGATCCATAAATCCTTTCTGATGAGTGCGTTAGCACGAAACAGCTGTCAAAGGTTAGAACTCTCGGAATTAAAACGAAATATACTCTATTTTCACTTAGATTCTGCTTGCGTTCCTCATAACGTATTAGAAACTTGATTGAACCTTGGGTTGGTTAGAACAACGAATTGTTGGCTGCCTGTCAATTTGTGGACAAACCTCTACTTTTGGATTCCTTGGTTCGTGTCAAATTAAGTTTCAACTAGTGACTGTAGATGTCATGAATAACTTCCTGTTGTATTCTGTTTTGCCTCACGGTATTAATTCTTGAGTGGATTCGTTTTGATTTCGAGAGATCCATAAATCCTTTCTGATGAGTGCGTTAGCACGAAACAGCTGTCAAAGGTTAGAACTCTCGGAATTAAAACGAAATATACTCTATTTTCACTTAGATTCTGCTTGCGTTCCTCATAACGTATTAGAAACTTGATTGAACCTTGGGTTGGTTAGAACAACGAATTGTTGGCTGCCTGTCAATTTGTGGACAAACCTCTACTTTTGGATTCCTTGGTTCGTGTCAAATTAAGTTTCAACTAGTGACTGTAGATGTCATGAATAACTTCCTGTTGTATTCTGTTTTGCCTCACGGTATTAATTCTTGAGTGGATTCGTTTTGATTTCGAGAGATCCATAAATCCTTTCTGATGAGTGCGTTAGCACGAAACAGCTGTCAAAGGTTAGAACTCTCGGAATTAAAACGAAATATACTCTATTTTCACTTAGATTCTGCTTGCGTTCCTCATAACGTATTAGAAACTTGATTGAACCTTGGGTTGGTTAGAACAACGAATTGTTGGCTGCCTGTCAATTTGTGGACAAACCTCTACTTTTGGATTCCTTGGTTCGTGTCAAATTAAGTTTCAACTAGTGACTGTAGATGTCATGAATAACTTCCTGTTGTATTCTGTTTTGCCTCACGGTATTAATTCTTGAGTGGATTCGTTTTGATTTCGAGAGATCCATAAATCCTTTCTGATGAGTGCGTTAGCACGAAACAGCTGTCAAAGGTTAGAACTCTCGGAATTAAAACGAAATATACTCTATTTTCACTTAGATTCTGCTTGCGTTCCTCATAACGTATTAGAAACTTGATTGAACCTTGGGTTGGTTAGAACAACGAATTGTTGGCTGCCTGTCAATTTGTGGACAAACCTCTACTTTTGGATTCCTTGGTTCGTGTCAAATTAAGTTTCAACTAGTGACTGTAGATGTCATGAATAACTTCCTGTTGTATTCTGTTTTGCCTCACGGTATTAATTCTTGAGTGGATTCGTTTTGATTTCGAGAGATCCATAAATCCTTTCTGATGAGTGCGTTAGCACGAAACAGCTGTCAAAGGTTAGAACTCTCGGAATTAAAACGAAATATACTCTATTTTCACTTAGATTCTGCTTGCGTTCCTCATAACGTATTAGAAACTTGATTGAACCTTGGGTTGGTTAGAACAACGAATTGTTGGCTGCCTGTCAATTTGTGGACAAACCTCTACTTTTGGATTCCTTGGTTCGTGTCAAATTAAGTTTCAACTAGTGACTGTAGATGTCATGAATAACTTCCTGTTGTATTCTGTTTTGCCTCACGGTATTAATTCTTGAGTGGATTCGTTTTGATTTCGAGAGATCCATAAATCCTTTCTGATGAGTGCGTTAGCACGAAACAGCTGTCAAAGGTTAGAACTCTCGGAATTAAAACGAAATATACTCTATTTTCACTTAGATTCTGCTTGCGTTCCTCATAACGTATTAGAAACTTGATTGAACCTTGGGTTGGTTAGAACAACGAATTGTTGGCTGCCTGTCAATTTGTGGACAAACCTCTACTTTTGGATTCCTTGGTTCGTGTCAAATTAAGTTTCAACTAGTGACTGTAGATGTCATGAATAACTTCCTGTTGTATTCTGTTTTGCCTCACGGTATTAATTCTTGAGTGGATTCGTTTTGATTTCGAGAGATCCATAAATCCTTTCTGATGAGTGCGTTAGCACGAAACAGCTGTCAAAGGTTAGAACTCTCGGAATTAAAACGAAATATACTCTATTTTCACTTAGATTCTGCTTGCGTTCCTCATAACGTATTAGAAACTTGATTGAACCTTGGGTTGGTTAGAACAACGAATTGTTGGCTGCCTGTCAATTTGTGGACAAACCTCTACTTTTGGATTCCTTGGTTCGTGTCAAATTAAGTTTCAACTAGTGACTGTAGATGTCATGAATAACTTCCTGTTGTATTCTGTTTTGCCTCACGGTATTAATTCTTGAGTGGATTCGTTTTGATTTCGAGAGATCCATAAATCCTTTCTGATGAGTGCGTTAGCACGAAACAGCTGTCAAAGGTTAGAACTCTCGGAATTAAAACGAAATATACTCTATTTTCACTTAGATTCTGCTTGCGTTCCTCATAACGTATTAGAAACTTGATTGAACCTTGGGTTGGTTAGAACAACGAATTGTTGGCTGCCTGTCAATTTGTGGACAAACCTCTACTTTTGGATTCCTTGGTTCGTGTCAAATTAAGTTTCAACTAGTGACTGTAGATGTCATGAATAACTTCCTGTTGTATTCTGTTTTGCCTCACGGTATTAATTCTTGAGTGGATTCGTTTTGATTTCGAGAGATCCATAAATCCTTTCTGATGAGTGCGTTAGCACGAAACAGCTGTCAAAGGTTAGAACTCTCGGAATTAAAACGAAATATACTCTATTTTCACTTAGATTCTGCTTGCGTTCCTCATAACGTATTAGAAACTTGATTGAACCTTGGGTTGGTTAGAACAACGAATTGTTGGCTGCCTGTCAATTTGTGGACAAACCTCTACTTTTGGATTCCTTGGTTCGTGTCAAATTAAGTTTCAACTAGTGACTGTAGATGTCATGAATAACTTCCTGTTGTATTCTGTTTTGCCTCACGGTATTAATTCTTGAGTGGATTCGTTTTGATTTCGAGAGATCCATAAATCCTTTCTGATGAGTGCGTTAGCACGAAACAGCTGTCAAAGGTTAGAACTCTCGGAATTAAAACGAAATATACTCTATTTTCACTTAGATTCTGCTTGCGTTCCTCATAACGTATTAGAAACTTGATTGAACCTTGGGTTGGTTAGAACAACGAATTGTTGGCTGCCTGTCAATTTGTGGACAAACCTCTACTTTTGGATTCCTTGGTTCGTGTCAAATTAAGTTTCAACTAGTGACTGTAGATGTCATGAATAACTTCCTGTTGTATTCTGTTTTGCCTCACGGTATTAATTCTTGAGTGGATTCGTTTTGATTTCGAGAGATCCATAAATCCTTTCTGATGAGTGCGTTAGCACGAAACAGCTGTCAAAGGTTAGAACTCTCGGAATTAAAACGAAATATACTCTATTTTCACTTAGATTCTGCTTGCGTTCCTCATAACGTATTAGAAACTTGATTGAACCTTGGGTTGGTTAGAACAACGAATTGTTGGCTGCCTGTCAATTTGTGGACAAACCTCTACTTTTGGATTCCTTGGTTCGTGTCAAATTAAGTTTCAACTAGTGACTGTAGATGTCATGAATAACTTCCTGTTGTATTCTGTTTTGCCTCACGGTATTAATTCTTGAGTGGATTCGTTTTGATTTCGAGAGATCCATAAATCCTTTCTGATGAGTGCGTTAGCACGAAACAGCTGTCAAAGGTTAGAACTCTCGGAATTAAAACGAAATATACTCTATTTTCACTTAGATTCTGCTTGCGTTCCTCATAACGTATTAGAAACTTGATTGAACCTTGGGTTGGTTAGAACAACGAATTGTTGGCTGCCTGTCAATTTGTGGACAAACCTCTACTTTTGGATTCCTTGGTTCGTGTCAAATTAAGTTTCAACTAGTGACTGTAGATGTCATGAATAACTTCCTGTTGTATTCTGTTTTGCCTCACGGTATTAATTCTTGAGTGGATTCGTTTTGATTTCGAGAGATCCATAAATCCTTTCTGATGAGTGCGTTAGCACGAAACAGCTGTCAAAGGTTAGAACTCTCGGAATTAAAACGAAATATACTCTATTTTCACTTAGATTCTGCTTGCGTTCCTCATAACGTATTAGAAACTTGATTGAACCTTGGGTTGGTTAGAACAACGAATTGTTGGCTGCCTGTCAATTTGTGGACAAACCTCTACTTTTGGATTCCTTGGTTCGTGTCAAATTAAGTTTCAACTAGTGACTGTAGATGTCATGAATAACTTCCTGTTGTATTCTGTTTTGCCTCACGGTATTAATTCTTGAGTGGATTCGTTTTGATTTCGAGAGATCCATAAATCCTTTCTGATGAGTGCGTTAGCACGAAACAGCTGTCAAAGGTTAGAACTCTCGGAATTAAAACGAAATATACTCTATTTTCACTTAGATTCTGCTTGCGTTCCTCATAACGTATTAGAAACTTGATTGAACCTTGGGTTGGTTAGAACAACGAATTGTTGGCTGCCTGTCAATTTGTGGACAAACCTCTACTTTTGGATTCCTTGGTTCGTGTCAAATTAAGTTTCAACTAGTGACTGTAGATGTCATGAATAACTTCCTGTTGTATTCTGTTTTGCCTCACGGTATTAATTCTTGAGTGGATTCGTTTTGATTTCGAGAGATCCATAAATCCTTTCTGATGAGTGCGTTAGCACGAAACAGCTGTCAAAGGTTAGAACTCTCGGAATTAAAACGAAATATACTCTATTTTCACTTAGATTCTGCTTGCGTTCCTCATAACGTATTAGAAACTTGATTGAACCTTGGGTTGGTTAGAACAACGAATTGTTGGCTGCCTGTCAATTTGTGGACAAACCTCTACTTTTGGATTCCTTGGTTCGTGTCAAATTAAGTTTCAACTAGTGACTGTAGATGTCATGAATAACTTCCTGTTGTATTCTGTTTTGCCTCACGGTATTAATTCTTGAGTGGATTCGTTTTGATTTCGAGAGATCCATAAATCCTTTCTGATGAGTGCGTTAGCACGAAACAGCTGTCAAAGGTTAGAACTCTCGGAATTAAAACGAAATATACTCTATTTTCACTTAGATTCTGCTTGCGTTCCTCATAACGTATTAGAAACTTGATTGAACCTTGGGTTGGTTAGAACAACGAATTGTTGGCTGCCTGTCAATTTGTGGACAAACCTCTACTTTTGGATTCCTTGGTTCGTGTCAAATTAAGTTTCAACTAGTGACTGTAGATGTCATGAATAACTTCCTGTTGTATTCTGTTTTGCCTCACGGTATTAATTCTTGAGTGGATTCGTTTTGATTTCGAGAGATCCATAAATCCTTTCTGATGAGTGCGTTAGCACGAAACAGCTGTCAAAGGTTAGAACTCTCGGAATTAAAACGAAATATACTCTATTTTCACTTAGATTCTGCTTGCGTTCCTCATAACGTATTAGAAACTTGATTGAACCTTGGGTTGGTTAGAACAACGAATTGTTGGCTGCCTGTCAATTTGTGGACAAACCTCTACTTTTGGATTCCTTGGTTCGTGTCAAATTAAGTTTCAACTAGTGACTGTAGATGTCATGAATAACTTCCTGTTGTATTCTGTTTTGCCTCACGGTATTAATTCTTGAGTGGATTCGTTTTGATTTCGAGAGATCCATAAATCCTTTCTGATGAGTGCGTTAGCACGAAACAGCTGTCAAAGGTTAGAACTCTCGGAATTAAAACGAAATATACTCTATTTTCACTTAGATTCTGCTTGCGTTCCTCATAACGTATTAGAAACTTGATTGAACCTTGGGTTGGTTAGAACAACGAATTGTTGGCTGCCTGTCAATTTGTGGACAAACCTCTACTTTTGGATTCCTTGGTTCGTGTCAAATTAAGTTTCAACTAGTGACTGTAGATGTCATGAATAACTTCCTGTTGTATTCTGTTTTGCCTCACGGTATTAATTCTTGAGTGGATTCGTTTTGATTTCGAGAGATCCATAAATCCTTTCTGATGAGTGCGTTAGCACGAAACAGCTGTCAAAGGTTAGAACTCTCGGAATTAAAACGAAATATACTCTATTTTCACTTAGATTCTGCTTGCGTTCCTCATAACGTATTAGAAACTTGATTGAACCTTGGGTTGGTTAGAACAACAAATTGTTGGCTGCCTGTCAATTTGTGGACAAACCTCTACTTTTGGATTCCTTGGTTCGTGTCAAATTAAGTTTCAACTAGTGACTGTAGATGTCATGAATAACTTCCTGTTGTATTCTGTTTTGCCTCACGGTATTAATTCTTGAGTGGATTCGTTTTGATTTCGAGAGATCCATAAATCCTTTCTGATGAGTGCGTTAGCACGAAACAGCTGTCAAAGGTTAGAACTCTCGGAATTAAAACGAAATATACTCTATTTTCACTTAGATTCTGCTTGCGTTCCTCATAACGTATTAGAAACTTGATTGAACCTTGGGTTGGTTAGAACAACGAATTGTTGGCTGCCTGTCAATTTGTGGACAAACCTCTACTTTTGGATTCCTTGGTTCGTGTCAAATTAAGTTTCAACTAGTGACTGTAGATGTCATGAATAACTTCCTGTTGTATTCTGTTTTGCCTCACGGTATTAATTCTTGAGTGGATTCGTTTTGATTTCGAGAGATCCATAAATCCTTTCTGATGAGTGCGTTAGCACGAAACAGCTGTCAAAGGTTAGAACTCTCGGAATTAAAACGAAATATACTCTATTTTCACTTAGATTCTGCTTGCGTTCCTCATAACGTATTAGAAACTTGATTGAACCTTGGGTTGGTTAGAACAACGAATTGTTGGCTGCCTGTCAATTTGTGGACAAACCTCTACTTTTGGATTCCTTGGTTCGTGTCAAATTAAGTTTCAACTAGTGACTGTAGATGTCATGAATAACTTCCTGTTGTATTCTGTTTTGCCTCACGGTATTAATTCTTGAGTGGATTCGTTTTGATTTCGAGAGATCCATAAATCCTTTCTGATGAGTGCGTTAGCACGAAACAGCTGTCAAAGGTTAGAACTCTCGGAATTAAAACGAAATATACTCTATTTTCACTTAGATTCTGCTTGCGTTCCTCATAACGTATTAGAAACTTGATTGAACCTTGGGTTGGTTAGAACAACGAATTGTTGGCTGCCTGTCAATTTGTGGACAAACCTCTACTTTTGGATTCCTTGGTTCGTGTCAAATTAAGTTTCAACTAGTGACTGTAGATGTCATGAATAACTTCCTGTTGTATTCTGTTTTGCCTCACGGTATTAATTCTTGAGTGGATTCGTTTTGATTTCGAGAGATCCATAAATCCTTTCTGATGAGTGCGTTAGCACGAAACAGCTGTCAAAGGTTAGAACTCTCGGAATTAAAACGAAATATACTCTATTTTCACTTAGATTCTGCTTGCGTTCCTCATAACGTATTAGAAACTTGATTGAACCTTGGGTTGGTTAGAACAACGAATTGTTGGCTGCCTGTCAATTTGTGGACAAACCTCTACTTTTGGATTCCTTGGTTCGTGTCAAATTAAGTTTCAACTAGTGACTGTAGATGTCATGAATAACTTCCTGTTGTATTCTGTTTTGCCTCACGGTATTAATTCTTGAGTGGATTCGTTTTGATTTCGAGAGATCCATAAATCCTTTCTGATGAGTGCGTTAGCACGAAACAGCTGTCAAAGGTTAGAACTCTCGGAATTAAAACGAAATATACTCTATTTTCACTTAGATTCTGCTTGCGTTCCTCATAACGTATTAGAAACTTGATTGAACCTTGGGTTGGTTAGAACAACGAATTGTTGGCTGCCTGTCAATTTGTGGACAAACCTCTACTTTTGGATTCCTTGGTTCGTGTCAAATTAAGTTTCAACTAGTGACTGTAGATGTCATGAATAACTTCCTGTTGTATTCTGTTTTGCCTCACGGTATTAATTCTTGAGTGGATTCGTTTTGATTTCGAGAGATCCATAAATCCTTTCTGATGAGTGCGTTAGCACGAAACAGCTGTCAAAGGTTAGAACTCTCGGAATTAAAACGAAATATACTCTATTTTCACTTAGATTCTGCTTGCGTTCCTCATAACGTATTAGAAACTTGATTGAACCTTGGGTTGGTTAGAACAACGAATTGTTGGCTGCCTGTCAATTTGTGGACAAACCTCTACTTTTGGATTCCTTGGTTCGTGTCAAATTAAGTTTCAACTAGTGACTGTAGATGTCATGAATAACTTCCTGTTGTATTCTGTTTTGCCTCACGGTATTAATTCTTGAGTGGATTCGTTTTGATTTCGAGAGATCCATAAATCCTTTCTGATGAGTGCGTTAGCACGAAACAGCTGTCAAAGGTTAGAACTCTCGGAATTAAAACGAAATATACTCTATTTTCACTTAGATTCTGCTTGCGTTCCTCATAACGTATTAGAAACTTGATTGAACCTTGGGTTGGTTAGAACAACGAATTGTTGGCTGCCTGTCAATTTGTGGACAAACCTCTACTTTTGGATTCCTTGGTTCGTGTCAAATTAAGTTTCAACTAGTGACTGTAGATGTCATGAATAACTTCCTGTTGTATTCTGTTTTGCCTCACGGTATTAATTCTTGAGTGGATTCGTTTTGATTTCGAGAGATCCATAAATCCTTTCTGATGAGTGCGTTAGCACGAAACAGCTGTCAAAGGTTAGAACTCTCGGAATTAAAACGAAATATACTCTATTTTCACTTAGATTCTGCTTGCGTTCCTCATAACGTATTAGAAACTTGATTGAACCTTGGGTTGGTTAGAACAACGAATTGTTGGCTGCCTGTCAATTTGTGGACAAACCTCTACTTTTGGATTCCTTGGTTCGTGTCAAATTAAGTTTCAACTAGTGACTGTAGATGTCATGAATAACTTCCTGTTGTATTCTGTTTTGCCTCACGGTATTAATTCTTGAGTGGATTCGTTTTGATTTCGAGAGATCCATAAATCCTTTCTGATGAGTGCGTTAGCACGAAACAGCTGTCAAAGGTTAGAACTCTCTGAATTAAAACGAAATATACTCTATTTTCACTTATATATATATATATATATATATATATATATATATATAAATGACCTGGTACAGAGCTTTTCAACAGTATCTTTCTTTCTATTTGCTGATGATACGAGCATTCTCAATTCAAACAAAAATATAGATGAATTGGTATCAAACTCAGAAAATACGATGAATGATATTCTAGACTGGTTCTCAGCAAACAAACTCCTAATCAATTTCAATAAAACATATAGTATGATCATTCATCCAAATAAGTCTTGCGAACAACCTGAAATTGTTACAAAAGATGGAATATTGAAGCCAACTACGGAAACCAAATTCTTAGGATACATTCTTGATGAGAAGTTAGACTGGAGGGCGCATATATCAGCTATGAATAAAAAGCTATCTAGTGCCATATATGCAATAAAAACTATCAAGAACAACTTGAGTTTCAACGTAGCGAAGACCGTATATTACAGTTATTTCCAGAGCACAATTTCTTATGGTATCGAATTCTGGGGAAATTCAGTCGAAAGCAACTCGTCACTTATTTTACAGAAAATAGCTATTCGTGCTCTTTTGGGACTACGGAGGTCACAGTCATGTAGAGAACATTTTCTTAATTTGAAAATATTTACACTAAACAACATGTACATATTCAAAGTTGCCATAGCGGCATTCAAAAGAAAAAAAAAATTCACAAAATTGTCTGACATTCACAATTACAACACCCGTAACAAAGATAATTTCTTGATACCATCATTCAATTACCAAGTGAATCGAAAAGGACCATTATACATGGGAATAAGAATACTAAACAAATTGCCTAACTCTTTCGAAAATATAACTTCAGCGAACAAATTAAAAAAACAATTGAGAAAACTTCTACAAACTAAAGTATACTATACTCTCAACGAATTTTTCGATGACTCACTCCAATAATTTCTGCCTTCAAGTAAAAAAAAAAAAAAAAAAAAAAACTGATATTGTTGAATAATATTTATGTTAATATCATGTTCATTTTTAATAGTATGTTCTTGCAAACTAAACAAACAAAACAATCGTATCATATATAAAAAAACAAACCTTTCTCTTTCTCTCATGCTCTATGAGCGAAACTTGTCATTTTTTAAATGTATATTTTGATAAAAAAAAAAAAAATTTGATAAATGTATGTAGTTTCTTGGGAAATAAAATTTTTCTGTCTGTCTGTCTGTCAATATACATACCAACATCACTCAGCCTATCGAATATATTTATTGGAATAACACCAATACATTGTGCAGTCGTCTTAAGCTGTTGATGACGTCCAAAAATGCAGGAAGTACGTGTCATGATAATGAGATTACTGCTATAATCAATACACTTCAGCAAGCTGGTATAATAGCATAAATGTATTATGAATTATGGATATGTACTGATATTATCGCTCTGGTAAATAAAAATGTGAAGAGGACCTATGTTTTATTTTCTATACCTATAGATTTTAATAGCAGGATAACAATTATCACTCACTCGTAGTAATTGGTAAACAGATTTCCAACCATTTTCGGGAATCAGAGAATAACAATAAAAATGACAAACCGAATGTCAGCTTAGCCTGCTGTTTGTTTGAGTTAATTTTCATAAGCATTATTGTAATTAACGCAAATATCTGTCATTAAAACATAATGCAGGTACTCTATAGGAACAACTTCATATATATCTATATATAGTATTCACATATTTTCCCTGTTCAAGACATTATCAAAAAGTTATTATTTCTTGTTGATTCAGCTGCTCGAGGATACAAGATTCTCGAAAACAATGAATACTTATTCCACAGCAGTGCATTGAAACTTCAAATATGATCGTGGTTAAATCATCTTCTGGGACGAAATTTAATATTTGCATTATTTTCAAATACTCCGACCTAGTGGGTTACAGCTATTATCATTACTTGTAGTAGGACTGAATATTAATTCATCGTTGCACATTCACTTCATCAAGTATAAATCTGAACCAGAAAAACGACTTAAGCTCAACTGCAGTTACTCTGAATTCACAATAATGCATATGTTCCCAATAAAGCATTACACTTGGTCAGAGCAAGATAATATTGGAAATCAGCGAATGAACAATTCACGACCCAAATTGGGTTTCAACCAACACAAAGGTCAAAATCACGACAGAGTTTTGTTATAGAACTAGACCACTTGAACCCTGAAAATTTGAACAGCTCAAATTTCTTTTCACACCAGGATTTTTAAATCAAATCTTTTCACTCGACAAAGATTTTCCGATAGAGTTTTCTCCCAATTGACAGAGGTAGTGTTTTTCATAGTCAGGCACAATTCACTTGTACATTTCTACATCTCATATTTTCAATAATCAAGCCTCTGTAATAGTCTACGTCTGACACATCCTTTTATTTGCCAATCACATGTTTTGACTTTTTCGATTCCATCTTCACCCTGTATATAATTTTTTTTTATCATGTTAGACATCCAACACGTACCTGCTCCATTTTTCATATCATCTGCACCGTCTTTAATTCCTTAGAATTAATCTCTATATAAATATATATGAATAGGTTGTATATTTTCTCCTAACTCCAACAACTAGCTATTAAATCAACCATTTGCCATCTCACTGTAAAATCACAATGTCCATGATTTTTATTTATTTATTCAAAATATATCCAACAAGCCATAAGACCCAGTTACAGGTGTATGTAATACTATCCTGATACACATGTATGCCACCCAGTATATGTATCATTAGTAGTTTCTATCATCAGTGAGTCTTGACATATTTTTTCTTCCAATTTACTGTACATTATCAATTCATTTGAGTCAAAGTATATTCTTTTTAATCATCTTTGACCCTATTCATGTGGATATTCAAGTATTTTATTCGCACCCATGCTGCATTTCCAATGCAATCAATTTTCTGACATTCTCTTTATTCCATTCACAATGATTATTTTCTACGAAAAACATGAAGAATAATTTTTTTAATTTTTTCCAATTCGCAGTAGATTCTCAATTTATTCGATTCCAGTTCACCACGTATATTTCGTATAGGTTGTCGTCCAATTTCAGTTTTTATCGGCCCTAGTCAGGTATTTCATTTATCTGTTCAAATGCATGCGGCATTTTCAATTTGCTCAATTTTCTATTCCACTTATATTTTTTCATATTTTCCTAATTCCAATCACAATTATTATTTTCTACGAAATATTTGAAGAATCAACTTTTGGGTAGTACCTACGTACAGTTTTTGTAAACTCATATGCATGTTTTTATTTAAGTTTTTCTGGTTCAGATTTATACTTGATGAAGTGAATGTGCAACGATAAATTAATATTCAGTCCTACTACAAGTAATGATAATAGCTGTAACCCACTAGGTGGGAGTATTTGAAAATAATGCAAATATTAAATTTCGTCCCAGAAGATGTTCTAACCACGATCATATTTGAAGTTTCAATGCACTGCTGTGGAATAAGCATTCATTGTTTTCGAGAATCTTGTATCCTCGAGCAGCTGAATCAACAAGAAATAATAACTTTTTGATAATGTCTTGAACAGGGAAAATATGTGAATACTATATATAGATATACAGGGTGTCAATTTGAAAACTTCCCACCCTTAATATCTTCCTTCCAGTAAACAATATGAGTAATCTAAAAAACAAGTCAATTTTATTGTCAAGGGGGACACTTTCACGGACTATTTGTAGCCCTCGTGGTTCAACCCCCTAGGAGGGGTAGATGTTACCCTTAGAATTTTAAATGGGAAGGGGGGTCAAGTGGCACATCATTTTGATGGGCGTTCAATTCTTGTTCCAATGGTACCGTGACTTATTATTTTGTGATGAGCATTTTCCGAAAAATTGCGTTCTAAACTAACAGAAGTAATTATTAGAACGCCTATACTGAGATGCATTATTGTATTGACTCCCTTTAATAAAAATGGTTAGAAGAGTAGGTGGCACCGCTCCAACCCTTGAATGACAGGAATAAATTTATTACGCATGGGATTTTTTATTTGGTGGTTATTTTCCTTCTACACAATAAAATTTAATTTGCGAGAAAGACATTTCCAACATAAAATCTACTTACGCTTATCTTATTAGCTGTTCGAAATGTTGTCCATTTTGCTCTAAACAGTAATACAGTCTGTTTTCGAACTCCCCTCTAACATTACGGAAAACTTCACTAGGAATAGACTGGCATGCTGCTGTAATTCGTCTTTTAAGTTCGTCAATATCAGAAGGTTGTGTTTTATAAACAACGGATTTAAGATGCCCCCAAAGAAAGAAATCTAAGGGTGTTAAATCCGGTGATCTCGGAGGCCATTCAACTGCTCCCCTTCTGCCAATCCATCTACCCGGAAATCTCTCGTTTAACCACTGTCGGACGGGAAGAAAATAATGAGGTGGAGCACAGTCCTGCTGGTAATGTAACAGATCCTCCTGCAAAAGTTCATTACCTTCTGCATCAATTTGAGTTTCTAGCTCGTGAGTTATAAGAGGATCGATAGTCTCTTCAAGCATATCAAGGTACAGATTGCCAGTCAAGTTTTCTTCCAGAAATAATGGACCAAGAATGGCATTTCCAAGAATACCAGCCCAAACATTAACTTTTTGTGAGTGTTGTGTATGCCCTTCCCGAAAAATATGTGGGTTTTCGTCACTCCAATTGCGACAATTTTGTCTATTAACATTGCCATTCAGAAAAAATGAACACTCATCGCTGAAACAGATGTTTAACAGAAGATTAGGGATGGTATTGACTCGATCAGAGATGATTTCACAAAACTCTATTCTTCTATCATAATCATCCTCGTGGAGCTCTTGAAGAATCTGCATTTTATATGGATGAAATTTATGCATTTTCAATGCTTTTCTTATAGTCTCGCGTGACATTCCCGTCTGTTCTGATACTGATCGTAAGGAGCTCGTGGGCTCTGCAGCTAATGTTCCCAAAACTTCAATTTGAGCTGCTTCATTTAGTACTCTGGGGTTATTTCTTTTTTTATTTGTCACTGAACCAGTTTCGTAAAACTTATTTACCAAATCAAGCACATACCGGTGACTTACATTACAATTTGGATGTCTTTCGTTAAAAAGACATGCCGCCCTTCGTGCGCACTTTCCAACTTCTCCATAAATTACAATCATTTCAATTCTGTCTTGAAGAATGTAAACCATTTTTACACTTTTATACACTTATTAAAGTAATTCCTAAACAGCCCAACAGGTACAACGGTATTCACAATACTACCACATAGTTGAAATTTGCTAACCAATTTTTTGCCGGAAAACAGAAACTTTTCACAGCAGAAGTAGCAAAAAAGGAAGGCTATCTGTACAATTTCTGCGATGACACTTAAAAATTCAGCATTTAATAAACACAACTTTACTACCATCTACGTTTAACTATTAGACTACTTTTTTATGTAAAGTGTTTGGAGCTAATGGCTAATGTTACCCCTAATACAGGGTTGGAACGGTACCACCTAATATTCTAACCAGTTCTGGCCAAACCATGCATCTCAGTATAGGCGTTCTAATAATTACTTCTGTTAGTTTAGAACGCAATTTTTCGGAAAATGCTCATCAAAAAATAATAAGTCAGGGTATCATTGGAACAAGAATTGAACGCCCATCAAAATGATGTGCCACTTGACCCCCCTTCCCATTTAAAATTCGAAGGGTAACATCTACCCCTCCTAGGGGGTTGAACCACGAGGGCTACAAATAGTCCTTGAAAGTGTCCCCCTTGACAATAAAATTGACCTGTTTTTTCGATTACTCATATTGTTTACTGGAAGGAAGATATTAAGGGTGGGAAGTTTTCAAATTGACACCCTGTATATGAAGTTGTTCCTATAGAGTACCTGCATTATGTTTTAATGACAGATATTTGCGTTAATTACAATAATGCTCATGAAAATTAACTCAAACAAACAGCAGGCTAAGCTGACATTCGGTTTGTCATTTTTATTGTTATTCTCTGATTCCCGAAAATGGTTGGAAATCTTTTTACCAATGACTACGAGTGAGTGATAATTGTTATCCTGCTATTAAAATGTATAGGTATAGAAAATAAAACATAGGTCCTCTTCACATTTTTATTTACCAGAGCGATAATATCAGTACATATCCATAATTCATAATACATTTATGCTATTATACCAGCTTGCTGAAGTGTATTGATTATAGCAGTAATCTCATTATCATGACACGTACTTCCTGCATTTTTGGACGTCATCAACAGCTTAAGACGACTGCACAATGTATTGGGGTTATTCCAATAAATATATTCGATAGGCTGAGTGATGTTGGTATGTATATTGGTAAGATTTTTATCAACGCCGATGTCTTCTTCGTTACTAGATTCACCATCGGACATTTCAAGGTGTCCTAATCGTCTCTTGTTGATATTTTCATATATTTTATATTGCTCATTGTCAGAAAGGGGAATATTTTCTTCTTGTTTGGTCCAATTCTGTTCAACCACATTTTTTTATGTTTAAAAAATAGCTGCTTACAGGTATAGGGAGGCTTCTTAACCATCGGCTTATTTTTTTCCAATAGTGGTCTAATGATATTGTTGAATTTGTTTTTGTTGGCTTGATGTCTCAAGCTCCTGTCATGCCTAAAATTTGCTTGTATACTTGATGGTCCATAGGAGTGAAGTTTTTTGGATTCTCAGAAAATAATAGTTCGTATAAACCCGAGGTACCATTAAAAGTCTTGTTCTCCAAAATAATGTCTTTATTGCCGAAAGTAAGTAATTTATCACCCAGCATCCAATTATTGTTTTTATATATAGAACCATAACAATTGTCATATTCATTACATCTCACCCAATAATTTTCTGAGAATATGTTCTGCTGTACAGATGTCCTTATGCTAGGTAGAGTTATATTTTCAGTTGGTTGTTTCGTGGGTTCCACCTCAGGTTCTAGAGGGCCAGGGTGTAGATGTTTCAACTAGTTTTGTTTCATTGGTTGTTCTTCCTTAAACATGAAGAGGTGTTTCTCTTTTTATTATGTTCTCAATGTTTTGGATAGTTGCAACAATTTGCTAATCTATTTTGAGAATGAATCAGTTCCTCGTATACACCTCATTTATGTATTGTGACAATCTCTAGTATTCTAACACAAACTGTCTTTATCAGTGGATACATGTTACATTGTTCTGATGTCAGTTGGTACTATCTAAAGTTACCTGTCGTGACCTGCTGTCGCTCTCTGAAGTTATCTGTAATCTATTTCAGGAAGTAGAGGCTTACTACCCTACAATGTAAAATGATATGTGTGGCCTTATAAGAAAATTGTAAGGAACTTGCGAAATTTTATTTCATTTATAATTCAAATATAGACTATCTCCAGAAATTTTCCTACTTTCAGCTATCTTTAATATTACTGGAAGTGAATATTTACAAACACTAGCATTCGGACGGGAAACAGATGGCTTCAGAGCTGTCTTTGTTGACCTACCCTTGCAATGGCCCCCTACTGTCCGAATCATTACATGATTCTGCTAGTTGGTTACAGGGAGTACTTGTATTTGCGTCCTCTGCATTAAGAAACGTTGCACAAGTATCCGTTAGATTTAATTCAATACCCGTCAAGGTCTTTGCCTGGGGAGTAGTTGTTTTCTAACGAGTACTTGCCATAATGAGCCTATGTTGTAGGTATATATGGTAGTAAGGGGTACAAACATCGGTCGGCAACGACTTTCGTCATTAACATTGGCTATTTTGTTGATATTGTGATTCTAGACCTATTCAGATGATAATTATTGTGTTTTGTTTTGAGATATAGTTGAATAATAAATCATGGTAAGGGTGATTTACTGAAGTACAGCACTTACCGCATTGATAATATTATAGTAATTATATTAACAGAATTATTTCAGGGGAAGAATGATCCGAAATAAATTTCAATTTACGATTAACGATAATAAAAATGTTCGTCGAGTTCCTGGTTGAAGAGTAAAATTTGTGTGTATCGATTTTGTGTTCATTCATGTGTCTTATATGAACTGATTTAAAATTTCATAATGAAGACCTGCAGTTTCAACCATTTTGACAAACTTTGTGAAACACCACAAGCAGTTGTCGACCTGTTTCTGTCACGTAGTTATTATCATGGATGAAGCTCGAAATTTTGTAAATCATTCCACTGTAAGTGGTTACTTTGAGAACTGTTCTATGAGTAGAGTCTCATGTTAGTTTGTTTCAATAATTTCGATTTATTACAACAGATTGGTTATCTATTTGTGTGACTGTTCTATAAAGATCTTAATTGTGTCTACTGCTATCTATGGCTTTCTGATATGATTAGCTGTGGGTATCTAAGGATATCTGTTGTTATCTGTGGCTATCTGTGGCTACCTGTGGCTATCTGTGGCTATCTGTGGCTACCTGTGACTATCTGTGGCTACCTGTGGCTATCTGTGGCTACCTGCGCCTATCTGTGGCTACCTGTGGCTATCTGTGGGTTTCGTGGTTCGCAGTGGCTACTTGTGGAGATCTGAGGTTATCTGTGGTTACCTGTAGCTATGGGCCGTGGTGGTCGTGCTGGTAGAGCATTGCATCCCACGGTGAAAAGTAAGGGCTGCGTCTTTCTTAGATGGCACATGTCTCTCTATCATTTCTAAGAGATGTACGTAGGAGTGCAACAGGTTGACGGAAATAACAATTTCATCAATTTTTTATCTGTGGCTTTCTGTAGTCAGCAGAATTGCAACTGTTAAACAATAAAGACGATTATTATTATTATATGGCATGTTGCGGTATATATGACGTCACTGGTAGAAATAATTTCTGGAATTTTTATTGCTGCATCTCTGAGGTCGCAATAATTAACAAGATTTGTTGCAGTGTTTCCAGAATCGCAATGGTAGATCTCTTCGAATTTTCCCTTTGGAGTAGCACTGCTTCGCTGCAACTGAGGATCTTTCCGCTTGGGAATATCTAGTGGAATAGGAATCTTTTAATGTTGGTGAATGTTTGACCTTCGTCACGACAAAACTTCATCATAATAATCATATAGTAGCGTAAACAATTCTTTTGTGACAGTAACACATTTTACATAACATAAATATGTTTACCACGTCCACGTATAGTATGTTTTTCTGCAGTATTTTAGGAATCGTAGTGGTAGTGGACCCCTTTCGAATGGGTCGTGATGATTGACCTGTTTCGTTACTATGCGGTTTTCATGTTCGTTAGTAGAGGTACTTGTTCGGTGGAACAGTGAATTCCTGAGAATAGTATAATTATGAGAAGCATAACTGGTAAGTCTTTTGGGATCGATGCTCATGAGTGATGGTGGTTACGGTGTTGGGAGCTATTACTCAGTAATACAATTCCTTCAGAGATGTTCAATAAAATAGATACCTACTCAATCTGGAATTTATTTATAATTTAAAAACTTCTGATGGCACGTTTTCAATGATTTTCAGATTAGCACTTTCTATTTACTATGGATGGAAACTGACAGTTTTCTTTTAATTCTTTATATTGATAATAGCATACTGATAAGTTTGTTTCGGGTCAAGTAAGTTTTGTAGTTTCTATACATTTCTCAAAGAGTTGTCTTCCAGTATTTCAGCATCCAAGTATAAACTGAAACTTTGGAGAAGAGTATTAGTTCTTTGATAATTCAAAAACTGGTACGCAATTTATCGGAAATTCATAAAATTGAAGAATTTTAGCAATTATTCTTCTTCGCGTGACTGTAGTTGAACTTGGAGAGTCAATACTTCTCCATGTCGTTATGCTCTGTACCCATCTAATGTATGGCAGAGTTATGGTGAAAGTCAGCCACTGATATAGACCGATCTGGAAGTATACGCCTCTCAATCATAGTGTCGTGGGTTTGATTCCTAGCATGGTCACCGGTCTCGTGCATGGCATCACACGTTGAAAAGTAAGGGCTATGCCTTCCCTAGCTCACACAAGTCTCTCGAGGACTTCTGAGGATTGCGTATAGGGCTGCAGCTGGTTAGTGGAAATGATAATTACAAGCTTAACAATATTTTGGAAACAGTGGTTAGAGGATTGCGTATAGGGCTGCAGCTGGTTAGTGGAAATGATAATTACAAGTTTAACAATATTTTGGGAACAGTGGTTATTCCTACTACTTCTACTAATGTTTTTAGTTGTAAATCCACCTTTTATATTTAGCGGTTGTCTGTCTTCCTTCCATAATCATACTTGAAACGAACTTCTCTGAAAATTCTCTAATGAATCCTAATAGACATCAGTTCATTATTATTCAATTGAAATAATATATAGCATTAGATTCAATCAATTGACTCAGGGCTCGTTCACTAATATGGTCCTTTTTGTTATCACAATCACAACGTTATCATTAGAAGACGAAAGGTATACATTCAATGATTTCCATTGTAGTAAATTTTCAGTACGGTTATTTGTATTAAATACTCTGTTATTATTATGTGATCAAGAATTCTGAAGAAAAAATATTGAGCCTCAATGAATTCAGTAGGAAAAAATATTTGGTAGAAAACTATCTAACTTTTGTCTTGATACATTAGTATACACTCACCTTTCATCTATAACAGGGAAATAATCATGAGAGAATATTTGTGAATATTTTCCAAATAGTGCTAGATCCTGTATACTTCAACTCGCCTAATAATCGCTCTGTCTCTGTGAGCTTGGTGGCCGCCATATTTTTTTCCAATGACTATTTTTCATCCTGTATACTCCATTTGCCGTTTTTTCTATTTTTACCACCATGTTTTTTCTATACTTATTTCATGTACGCTCGAAACGCTTGTAAAACGTTTTTAGTTGGTGCACCCTGTATATTTATTCTCTCATCATTTGAAAATCTAATTTTTTTCTGCAATTATTACATTCTTGGAAAAAAAACTGCTATGTTATTTTTCTCTTAAATGATGTGTGTTTCGAGACACTGTACCTATACGTTCCTCATTGGGTGATCGGATGCTGGAGTGCTATGACCTCCGTTACCGTTAAACTTTTCCCATTTTTTCAAACCTTATTATTATTATCTTATTTTCACAATGCCAATATTTCATCCACTATCATTATTGTTTTCCATATTATAATTCACGCGCTCTCATCATTCACTAGCGTTTCAATTAACAGTGCTGCTCCTAAGGTGGCGTATGGAGTTAGTAACAAGGCCTATGACCATAGCAGTCGATGCCAAAACATCAAAAAAAAAAAAAAATTCGAAAATTTTCCAAATTTTGATATACTTATTTTAGTCGTCTTGAACTACTAACCGTGCAACGCTCAGTAGAACCGACGTGTGAAGTTGGTTGATAATTATTTGCAGAGATTTTTGCTTATCACCTTTCTATCGGCATTGCAATCTGCATTGCTCATATTATTTCAACATTATATTTGATCATTAGATGGATAATGTTTTCTTATCCCCGTTTAATTATTTTACGGGTAGTGGGCCCCAGCTTTATTTGTTCATCCCTACCCTCAGACTTTCTCACCTGGAGCATACAAGAGTGTGTTCGGGGGATGTCTGTTGGCCACAGTTGAATTGAGGAGACTTTCCGTTTCGGCGAGTGTAATACTTGAATGAGCCATGTCCACTCAAGAAACAAGTTGAAAAATGGTTAGTTTGTATTTACCCAGTGTCTTTATTCGTACAATATACGGAAGAAGGAAAATTGAAATGCGATGGCGTCGGTCAGCAAGGTTGCCTTTCATGTACCTAACAATCCAAATGACATGTATTCAACTTCATTAACCTACAATATTTGTTTGTATACACTGAAGTCAAACTTTCTATGACAGCACAAATGACTTACATAAACGATAACTGATATGAAGCACGGTAGCATGGAGGTTAGAACTCGTTGCTATCACGCCATTGGCCCGAGTTCAAATCCACAATTTTGAAATCTTTTTTTATTTAACGGCGTGCACGTCGGCTTAGGTTGGGTGTTCGTCAAGGTTCAATTCTGTCCCCAAAAATTCTCAATTGAAGCTCCATAAGATTTAACATGAGGTTTTCAATTTATACGCCCATAGTATAACTACTAATAAGGCTTTATAAAAAACAAATGATCCTTCTTTGAAGAACTAATAACTCTAAACTGAGGGCAAGTGGATATTTCAATTGGGTCCGTTGTTTCCTGATTCCAAAGAAGAAAGCTATTAAAGGTAAGACAATAATAAACTACCCCCAAGTGAGTCATTTGATAAGGCCAAGTAAACTAAAATTACTGTAATAATCTAAAAATGTTGCTGCAGTAGAATACTGTATAGTAGCAACTAATATATTTTTTAGTAGATTTAAGTATATGAGTTATTTGAGAGTAAATCATTCTTCATCAATGGTAAATTTACTTGTCACTAGTAGTTATCAAACTGAGCACCTACTGCAAATAAAACGTAGATTGAGGCTTATAAAATAAAAAGTTTGCTTCTAGTAAAGAGTTTAATATCGTTAGGTTACATTGCGTTCCTGAAATTGCATCAATAACAGCAAGTGATCAAATTCAGGAATCTAATTTTTCTAATGGCTAATAAAGCGTGTACTTGACCCATATAGTATGCAAATTTTTACTTGGTGGTATGCAAATTTTACTTGCTACTATTACATTTTTTATTCCGTGTTATAATTTTTTAAAATCATTGATAATTAATTATCGAGTTATATCGCCGGAAAAACCGTAAAAAATCGGGTATTCTACAACTCGTTTATTGTAAGGTATTGAAAATTGTTATTTACAGTTTTGTGTAGCCTATGGCAAGCCAAAAAAGTCTTTTTCAAAAAAATTGATGAATATTGATTATTTTTCAAAATAAATGAAGTTTCTCAAAAAAGATGCTCTCTCAATATGGCTACTCTTGATGGGGAACGATTTAGGGCTTATTTTTTTCTGTAAGAGTTGTACTTTCATAATATGGAATAAGTATATTCATTTTATTCATTTTAAGTGTCAAAAAATTACTTAAAAAAATTGCACAATTTTGTTACATGTTTTTTCTAAATAAATTTCTTAATTTTGTTTTTATAGAAATGACTTCTATGAAAATAGATTTCTAGCATGATTTCAGGCATTAAAAAAAATTGAATTCCTACGATCACTAGGAGCCGAGATAATTTTTTTATTTCATAAAAATATTGAAGACGCAATAATCATCGTACAGCAGTCACCTTCATGGATATTGAGGTTGAATACCTATATTTTTGATAATAAAATACTAGGATATGTCTAGTTCATTTGCAGTATTATTAATTGATGAACAAAGTGAGGCGTGCAGGCGCGTAGCGATGCAATTTTAGCGAGTGGCGCGGTGGGGATACAAATACTGTTGACATTAAAGACACTTTCGTCCTGACAGTGTTATTGAAAAAAAAAAAAAGTAGTTGGTTCAATTTCAAGTACTAGTGTATATTGCAAAAGAAAACGTACGTGAACAACAAGCCGAGATACTCAATATTTTTCAAGCAAAAGCTACTTTGAACGCACGAAATAAGTTTTCATTCAGTGCTATCCCCACTCCGCCACCCGCTATAGCTATCGCGATCCGCACCTGCACGCCTCAATTTATTCATCAATTAATAATACTACGAATGAACTAGACATATCCTAGTATTTGTTTGTTTTTTACGTGGACAGTAAAACTATAGACAGAATTCGCATCACATAGATCAAATAAAACTCTTAAAAAAAATTTCGAGAAAGCCCCCCTTCACTCACCTTTGGTGTGATTCTGTATGTGGTTGTTGGAGTTGCGTCAAGCGGAGCCGGCCGGCTGGAACCTCTTGGTTACGAAACGAAGCGGATTGCATAAGTAGCGTGAAAACGTTCAAGCGCGCACTATCTAGTGATGGCTAAACATCGATAGTCACTGACCATCGATAGTTTCCGATAGTAGAGAACAACTATCGATAATATCGATAGTACTATCGATAGTTGGAATTTTAGTCTTTATAGGTTAGGTTGTTTACTTTTGCTGATTTTTTTTGATGGTGTAAAATATATGAAAAAAAACTAATAAAACAATACAATGAAATAAACTTTATTTTTCTCCCTTATGTGGGAAGTTGAAATAACTATTAAAAATAAAAAATAAATCTTTGGTTTATTCCTCAAATTGAATCATATCGCACACCACATATAGGGAACTTACTTCTCGTAGTTTAGCTATCAAGTCAAATTAGTATTCAATCTAAATATCCGTTACAAGCCACTTATTACTTTATAAAAATCAAAACATCCAAGTTCTTCGGTTTGATTCTGTTTCTTCTGTCAGTCATTACCAACCCTGCTTTAGAAAACACCCTTTCAGAAGGAACAGATGTAGCAGGTATTGCTAAATATCTTAGTGCTACTTCCTTTAAGTAATGACAGTGGTAATTATTCCAAAATTCAATTGAATTCTCAGTTCTTAAAATTGGTGGTTTCTCTAAATATTGCCGAACGGAGATCAGAGCATCAGATGTAGGAGTACTAACCACAGTGTGCTTTTTAACTAATTCATCCAGGAAACATAACAATCCAGTTGAAATTCCAATTTCTCCTACAGATTTGGATGAATCAATATTTGATATTGGAGCAATTTGTTCAGGTGGATTAGGGTCAACTGTGTTATTTTTACTGATGCTCTTATTAATTGTGCTAGTTAGTTCAGCAGTTAACAGTTGATTTGCATTATTTGCATGTTCGGTTTGTCGAAATGCAATTTTTTTCATTCTTGGGTAGAGAATTGTAGCCAACAAGACAGGTGACCTTATTTCATAAGGATGTAGTCTTGCTTGGACTCTTTCAAGAGAATAATTTACAAGTTCCTTTCCAACATCTGACTTCAGGGTCCCTTTTATGTCTCTCAGTTGTATTGAAATGCCTTCAATCAGAGGAACAATAAGAGAAATTGTAACATATTGATCTGCTGATATTGTTTTTGTTGCTTCCTCAAATGGTTGCAGAATTTTACACAAATCCTCTAGAATTATTGTTTCAGCTGCATTTAAAGCAGTTGGAGCTTTATCACACTCGCTGATAGCCAGTGTTAAAGGTTGCCTTATTTCTAAAATTCCTTGAACCGTATATAGCACACTGTTCCATCTTGTTGGAGTTTCTTGTATCACTTTCAATTGTTTCATATTAGCTGCCATTTGTTTTTCCTTCAGTTTATCTGCAGATAATGACGAAAATGTGCAGTGATATCCTTACAATGTTTGAGAATTGGATTTAAAACCTCATGTTTCAAAACTTCCTGAACCAATAGGTTTAGAACATGTGCAAAACAGGGTATATGTTTTATTTTCAATAATGATGCAGCATTCACTACATTTGATCCATTATCCGAAATCATAGCAATAACTTTGTTTCTCAATTTCCACTCATCGAGGGTTTTCGTGATGGCCTGAAATATACCTAATTGTAATTGTGTACATAGAAATATAATAATCAAACCTCTACCTCACTAATTTGGACACCAGTATGACTACCAACCATTTGTGACGTTTTCAGCACAGCAGAACTCAACTTTCCGTCCATATATGTCCATATATCTGTAGTTATGGAAATGGACTGAACTTCTGACAACATCTCTTCTAATTTTAATTTCAGCTTTTTATATTCATTTGGTATCAATTTGTCTTTCAGAACTCCTCTAGAAGGCACTTCATAACAACTATCTAGTTCAAACAATATTTCTTTGAATCCCTCATTTTCTACAATGGTATATGGTTGAAAATCTGTTGCTACAAAATTTGCAATGGCTTGATCTATTTTCAACTTTTTGCTGTTGGTTGCGGAATATTTTGTATTTCTGTTGAAGTAGTGTTTAAGTGTTTTTCTCCTTTTACAAGCTGTTTCTAAGTTTTCTCTTTGGTCTTCCTTTGGAGGATGTGATGTCGAAGCTTCTTCTCGAGATTCTTCCCCATTTTCTTGATATGGTTGTGTTTTTGGCAAGTGATTAGCATGTTTCCGTTTGATGTGGTCAAATAAATTTGTGGTATTTCCACTATATTTATAGTCAGCATGACACACATTGCACCTGACAAATACTGAATTATCTTGTTTTGTGAACAGTGTCCAAACAATTGATTTATTTTTAGTTCTCACCATATTCATTTATCGTATTGAACAGTTTTCATTAGCTATACCTTCAATTCAAAATTCAAGCAAATATCAAAAATTGTATGAATTATTTACTATTACTATTTATTACTAATGAAAATATTGAAAATGACCATTATCATTAAATAAATATTAAATCATAAAACTCCTAAATTATTCATACAATTGACACTTGACAGTTGACAGTTGGCACTTGACGGTTGACGTCGATATCGATAGTTTCAAAAACTATCGATAGTTTTCGATGTTACCAACTATCGATAAGTATCGATAGTACTATCGATGTTTAGCCATCACTAGCACTATCGAACAGTACCATTCAAACCTGTTAGCGTGTCACTTCTCATGGCTTGACTGCCGGAATGCGTCCTGACCATTCGCATGCGCAGAATTTCCGAGTGAGGTGCTTTCGAAGCGCGAAAATGCAATTAACAGAAATCTGATGTGATTTGATATGCTTATAGAAAAAATATAATTCAAATAATTCTGTGTACTTAACATTTACTACCCACCTTTATGTTAAATAGTAATTTAACATAAAAAAAAATAATGAGAAAGCGAAGAAAAAAAAGGAAAAGGAGAATAATAAAAATAATAATAATAGTTATGCCACAGGCAACGGACATAACTTTACGAGGGGCCGTTTATAAGTTCCCTGTTCAGTGCGAACAGTGGCAACCCGAGCAACTGAATCACCACCTTTGTGAAGTTCTATGATTCGAGCGAGTTTCCATTTCAGCGGAGGGGCATTTTCGTATTTAATGAAAACCAGATCCCCCAGCTGTGGAGGGTTGTCTGGAAGAGTCCATTTATGCTTTTGTTGCAACGTGTGCAGGTATTCAAAATGCCATCTTTGCCAGAAACGGTTATGCAAGTGCTGGAGCAATTGCCACCGAGAAAGTCTGTTCAATTTCAAATGGGACAAGTCTTGGTCCGGAATTACTGACACAGGATTTAATGTCAAAAAATGACCTGGAGTTAATGCCGAAAGATCATTTGGGTCCGAGCTCATGGGACACAAGGGTCGCGAGTTCAACAAAGCCTCAACCTGAGTAAGCACAGTGTATAATTCCTCAAATGTTAAAATTTGTGTACCAATTACGCGCGATAAATGAGTTTTTACTGATTTTATGCCTGCCTCAACTAATCCAGAAAAATGACTGCCCGCGGGAGGTGAAAATGACCAAGAAATTTTTTCTGATTTGGAAGCATGTTCCATTATTTGTAGTAGGTATTTATTTGTAGCCACAAAGTTTGTAGCGCAGTCACTATAAATTCTAGTTACTTGGCCACGTCTGGCAATGAAACGTCTCAAAGCACAACAAAAGGCCTCGGAACTTAGGTCTGAGACAAGTTCAATATGTATCGCCTTAGTAGCAAAGCAGACGAACACACAGATATAAGCCTTTTGGGTTTTTGCTCCCCGGCGTTTTGCAAGCGTTATAAAGTAAGGTCCTCCAAAGTCTACAGCACTGAAGGCTTTAACCTGACTTATGCGGGTATTAGGTAAATCGCCCATAGGGGGTTGAAAAGTCTTAGGGGAGAGTCGCCAACATTTAATACATTTCGATAATACTTTACGTATAGCTCTGCGGGGAGATAATATCCAGTAATTTTGTACCAATAAATAATGAAGTGTTTGTAATCCTGGGTGGCAATTTTTTACATGTGTTTCTTGTATAATTAATTCGGTAAGTCGACATGAACGGGGCAATAATATTGGGTGAATTTGATCGTAATGCAGTGTAGAATTTTTTAATCTACCACCAACTCGTAGAGTGCTTTGTTCATCTAGAAACACACTTAATTTTCTAAATTGTTTAGGAAGTAATTTCTGACGTTGCAAATCAGATATAACGTCAGGAAAAAATTGATGTTGCACCCGCTTGATAAGAATCAATAGAGCAGATTTCAAATCATTATCAGAAAAATCATCAACTTTGCGGTTTTTTGAATTTTGTATGTTGTATGTGAAACGAAGTACGAACGCTACTATCGTTTTTATTTTTCTCAGTGAAGAAAATTTATCTAACAGATAATCTAAAGTCGAATGTCAGAAAACTTGTTAAAGCAACTTTTCTTTCTTCGGTATTAATATTTTCTGGAAATCGACAATCACCAGAAACCTTTGGTAAAGCATAGCTTGATTCACGTAACCAAGGCGGGCCTACCAGCCATAAGGGGTGCGTCACAAGTTCGGACGGAAGGCTACCTCTAGATCCACAATCGGCAGGATTGTCTGCAGAAGAAACATGACACCAGCACATATTTCTTAAATTTTCTTGGATAAGAGATATTCTGTTGGCTACAAACGGTTTGAATCTATGAGGGCTGCTATTAATCCAGTGAAGAACAATCATTGAGTCTGACCAACAAACCATAATACGAAAATCAATTGAATGAGAATACGTTTCAATAACAAAACTCATCAATTTTGAAAGAAGAAGTGCAGCACATAACTCAATTTTAGGGGTAGATAATTTTTTTAAAGGTGTTACTTTAGATTTTGCACAAAGCAAAACAGTGTCAATCTTATTTTTTGAAATAATTCTTATATAAATGCAAGCAGCATAACCTTTATCTGACCCATCACAAAAACCATGAAGTTCATATAACGAGTCGAACGAAGTAACTAAGCGGGGAATTTTTATGAAAGATAATTGTGTTAATTGGGACTTATAGTTTTCCCACTCCTTCAAAATATTTTCTGGGGGATGATCATCCCAATCCAGAACTATTGTCCAGAGTTTTTGAATCATTAACTTGGCGAACATAATGACAGGTGTCAAAAACCCTATCGGATCATAAATTCGTGCGAGTTCACTCAACATGTTACGTTTAGTACATTCCTTGTCAAGTGGAATCACTGAATAGCAGAAATAGTCCGATGAAGAATTCAATCTCAGTCCAAGAACCTTGAGGGTTGAATCGGAATCGAAAGAAACTGCATTATCGTGTAAATGATCCTTCGATAAATGTTCGAGCAATTCAGGAGAATTACATTCCCATTTTCGTAACTCGAAGCGGCCCAATTTTAACAAAGAAATTAAATCATTTTGTAGTGAAAGCGCTTCTTCAACATTGTGACACCCTGTAACAACGTCATCTACGAAAATATCGTTGAGTAAAATATTTGAAGCCTGCGGATAGGTCTGTATTTCATCTTCAGCAAGTTGACTCAGGGTTCTGAGGGCCAAAAATGGGGACGAACTAACCCCGAAAGTAACTGTATCAACCGATACTTTTTCAGCGGTTCGTCAACCAAACCTCTCCATAATAATCTTTGATAATCTCTATGTTTGGGATTAATTCGAATTTGCAAAAACATGCTTTTGATGTCTGCCGTAAAAACAATTGAATGTTGTCGAAATTTTAATAAAACAGCAACAATGTTTTGTTGGAGTTTTGGCCCAACCAGTAGAGTATCATTCAGTGAAGTACTGGTGGCATCTTTGGCACTAGCATCGAATACGACTCTCAATTTTGTTGTCGTGCTCTCAGGTTTCAAAATACAGTGGTGAGGAATATAACAAGCATTGGCAGTTGTCGAAAAGACTAACTCCATGTGTTTATTGTCTAAATATTTTTTCGTTAAATCCGAATATTCACGGTATAAGTTGGGATTCGCAAGAAGTCGGCGTTCCAACGAATAGAAACGACGTAAGGCATGCGGTTTTGAATCAACAAAAATTGGCGGCGATTCAAAATTTAGAAATGGCAAGGAAACCGTATAACGGACCTCGCTGTCACGAAAATAGGTTTCATTATAAATTTTTTCAGATAAAATATCGTCTGGTGAAAGAATTTCCCTTTGGGGTACTTCCTCAATCTCCCAGAGCCTTTTTATGGTGTCATTTATCACTCTAGTAGCAAAAAATGCGTTAACATGTGAATGCTCTTGTTTACTAGCGGTTCCCATCAAAATCCAACCAAAAATGGTTTTAAATGCGGTGGGTTGATTAACATCACCCGTTATTTTACCATTCAAAATGACTTGCCTGAAGACATCAGCACCTAATAGAATATCTATTGGTCCAGGTTTATCAAAATCTGGATCGGCAAGATTCAAATTTGAAATATGAGACCACTTTTCAGAATCAACTCGTGAGTTGGGTATGCTGGAACAAATAATATCTAAAATGGTTGCCTCAAAAATTATTTCATGTGAGGAACCTTCCAATTGCTGAATTGCACAATGTGTCGCACCATAAGAGGCACTAGTACTCATACTATTGAGACCGTAAACAGTAAGAGACTGGTGGTGTTTCGGTAGACCCAGTTGTACTACAAATTTTTTCGAAATATAAGAACACTCGGATCCACTGTCAAGAATACATCGGGCGAAATGTAAATTATTATGAATATCACGAATGTGAACTCTCACAGTAGCTAGCAAAACAGTAGCGCTTTGCACATTTGCGAGTTTTTGTCGATCAACAACGTAGTTCGAAGAAATGTTTACAGGGTCGGCTCTAGGTATACTTGTTAAAGCAGAAGTTGAATTATAGGAATGTTCTGAATTTGATGAATTCGAACTCGGGTGATTGACATTATCCGTATTAGTATGGCCACTTTGGCGATTGTTGAAATGAAGAGTGCTATGATGACGTGACTGACAATATCTGCAAGTTGATTGAGAGTTACATTTGCTGAATAAATGTGAATGACTGAGACAATTAGAACATAGATTTTTTTGCTTGACGATATCGTAACGTTCTTGAGGCGTTTTTGCTAAAAACGTAGGACACTTATAAATTAAATGATCATTTTTGCAAAAATTGCATCTATCGATAGATTTCGTAAAAAAGTTTGCACTATTACGATTTGAAGAGTGTTGAGTAAAAGAAATATTTTTAGATCTTTGTCGTGACGTAGAAGCAGAGTTGTTATCGATAGTTTCGAAAGCCAAACATTGTTTCCTCAAAAAATCGGTCAATTCTTTATAAGTAGGCATAGAGTTGGACTTATGATCAAGCTCAAATCGCGTTATGACGGTTGAATCAAGTTTTTTCAAAAGTATTTGTACAAGAATGAAATCCCAATGCTTGACGGGATATTTCATGTTAGTGAGAGCAGCGGTATTTTCAGTGAAGGTATCTAATATTTTCCTAAGCATTTGTGGATTCTCTGAGTTGAGGCGGGGACAATTTTCAATCTCATTCCAGTGTGAGGTTGCGAGCATTCTCTCGTTGGAATATCGTTCAGTTAAAGTATTGTAGGCAATTAAATAATTATCTGAGGTAATGGGGGTACACTGTATCAGCGATTTAGCGGGACCTTCAACAGCGGCAAGTAAATGAGAAAAATTCTCTATTTTGGTCAAAGCGGTATTATTGTGTATGAGGGCGTTGAAAATATCGATGAATGAAATGAAGTTTTTGATATCACCATTGAATTTAGAAAGCTTTAGTTCAGAGTTTGACGCGAGGTACACTGTCTTCCAGTATGCCAGTCTTTGATTCGAATAAATCATAATGAATGGTTCCAATGGAAAAATATGTATTTTCAAAATCAAGTCTTATTGAGTCTTGAGCAGGCAGTTCAGCCTCGTTTGTGACTGAAAGTAATGTTACGTTTGTGTAGTGCTGCTTAAGAAAATTTGAATTTATAGATTTAATCAGTTTGAAACGTTGTATGAACTCTGAACGAACTGAAGTTTCCTTTACGGCCTTGCTGGTAATTGCAGCTAGCTCCTTCAGACGAGATATTTCAACTTCTCTATGAGCTTTAGCAGTCTTGATTTTATTATCATCTGGCGGCATATTAAAGAAAATAAATTAATATGTTAACTGGAATAATTTTACTGAATCCGGTCCTGTATATCTGTTCAGCAATGAACAGGGAACTTTCTCGGCAAGAAATATAAAATGGTGGGTGAATACCTACGAAATTTATGAAATGAATTTCAAATAATCTAGGTTCGAAGGACCAAAAAATGTTTGTTTTTTACGTGGACAGTAAAACTATAGGCAGAATTCGCATTACATAGATCAAATAAAACTCTTAACAAAATTTCGAAGAAAGCCCTTCACTCACCTTTGGTGTGATTCTGTATGTGGTTGTTGGAGTTGCGTCAAGCGGAGCCGGCCGGCGGGAACCTCTTGGTCGTTATAAGCGGGTTACGAAACGAAGCGGATTGCATAAGTAGCGTGAAATCGTTCAAGCGCGCACTATCGAACAGTACCATTCAAACCTGTTAGCGTGTCACTTCTCATGGCTTGACTGCCGGAATGTGTCCTGACCATTCGCATGCACAGAATTTCCGAGTGAGGTGCTTTCGAAGCGCGAAAATTCAATTAACAGAAATCTGATGTGATTTGATATGCTTATAGAAAAAATATAATTCAAATAATTCTGTGTACTTAACAGTATTTTTTTATTGAAAGTATAGGTATCCAACCGTAATATCCATGAAGGTCACTGCTGTACGATGATTATTGCGTCTTCCAGATTCTTTTGAAATAAAAAAATTATCTCGGCTCCTAGTGATCGTAGGAATTCAAATTTATTTCTGAATGCTTGAAATCATGCTAGGAATCCATTTTCATGAAAGTCATTCACACAAAAACAAAAATGAGCAATGTATTTGAAAAAAAACATGTTAAAATATTGTGCAATTTTTTTAAAGTCATTTTTTGACTCTTAAAATTTAAAAAATCAATATACTCATTTGATAATATGAAATAACAACTCTTACGGAAAAAAATAAACCATGAATCGTAACTGTAGCATCATTCCCCATGCAAGAGTAGCCATATTGAGACAGCATCTTTTTTGAGAAAACTTCATATATTTTGAAAAATAATCAATATATATCAATTTTTCAAAGAAAGACTTTTTTGGCTTGTCATAGGCTACACATAACGGTAAGTAACAAGTTTGAATACCTTACAGTTAACGAGTTATAGAAAACCCGATTTTTCACGGTTTTTCCGATATAACCCGAAAAGTATCAATGATATCGGAATAGCTATTTGTGTATTAAGAGCGCAAAGTGATATATTGTCGCTTGACAAAGAGTTACCGCGCGACGCGAAGCGGAGCGCTCAAAATACACACAAATTTTTTTCTACAAACGCAGTTTGCAGAAAAAAAAAAACACCAGATGCTTTATTCAACAAAAGTACATCACATTATAACAATCTTTCAAAATGTATATGCTAACCAAATTGCACTAAATTAAAAAAATACTAATCGCTTCTCAAACTACTAAAAGCATGAAATATTAACTGTTAGATTAGCTGTTAGATTTAATTCAATCGTCAATGGTCTTAGCCAGGGGAGTAGTTGTTTTCTGACAGGTTCTTGCCATAATAAGCCTACATAGTTAGGTGTTTATGGGAGTAAAGGGCTCATCATCGGTCGGTAACGACTGTTCGTTAGCAAACGATCTCCCAAAGATTTCTTTCTTCATGAAATATTAAATTTTACATTTTTTAGTAGTTATTCTCCATCGGGCGCTTCTTGTAAAAATTTGTGAATATCTTCAGTGGTGAATGTTTTGACTGGCACCACGTCATGAATTTACCGTATTGTAATTCATATTTCTTCCTTGATTTCTCTGGTAGGAGATTCAAAGTAACAATTTTTGCACTTTCTGCTACATCAGGAGGAGTGTTTGATAATTCGCTGTCACTATCATCAATCATCATGCAGAAATACGTTGGAGAAGCGAGCGTTTTCGATATATTTCCGCTCTAGAGCGCAAATGCTGTCACAAAATGACATTTCACGGAAAACGTCCACTTTGCGTCGAAATCTGAAAGCGTCAAAGGCTACTTTGTTAAGCGTTTGTAGAAAAATTATAAGTAATTTAATTGATAGATCTTTTTGATACCTACAATTTCCTGATCTGACTATTTTCGATCGGAGCTAATATCAATAATACAATATTGTCTATACCGGGTGTCAACAAATCTATTAGACAAGTCTTAACTTCTAGACCATTAGGTGTATCAAAATGAGATTTGGTATAGGTAAATGGTATGTGAAGAGGAGAATTTTCACATATTTTTCACTTTCCAGTCACTTCCGGTTTAACCGGAAATGGCTCCGGTTCTAAATTTTTAAATGGAACACCCTGTATATTGTAACATTTTTGGATTTCTGAGACAATTCTAGATCAAAATGAGACATTTTCGAAAGTTTTTATGCCTACTTAATTTTTTCGGAGTCACTTTTGAAATTACATCTAGGTGGCCATGATCAGAAGTAAACTAATCTATGGACCTCAGGTGATATCAGAACATTACAATCGCGAAGTTTCAGTGACTAGTATGATAGATATGAATAAGACAAGTTGGCAAAATTACACTTTTGTGTCTAACTATTATTTTTCAAATCGCGACCATGTTTTGACAAGCAATTTCCGAAAAAAGGATATTTTGACGAATCTAACGATACTAATTTATTTGCGATTGGATCAACAAATTTAACAAAATTATAAATAATTTCAGCGATACACTTACATTTTTTCAATTTCCTAATTTCTTAAAATTTTCACAATAGTAAATTTCCTCCTTGTTAAAGACACATTTCAGCTCGTTCAATTGTTTCTCCCAACACGTTTCGTTACATTTGTGGCGTTATACTTCTAAATTCCTGTAGAATCCTTTCTTCTAAGATTTCGAGAGTGGCTGGGGCTGCTGCATAGTAGACCCTAGTAGAACAGCCAGATCCGGTGAGCGGGCAGGCCACCGTACTGGACCATTGATTGCAATAACTTGATTATTGAAATGCTCTATTAAGTAGTCAAGAATGTATCTGGTATTGAGGGGGTGCTCCATCTTGTTGGAAGTAAATTTGCCATGAAACTGCTAAAGGTAGATTATTAAGATGATCTTCGATTCAATTTTGAAGAAAACCTAATTAAAACCTGACCTTGAAATAATATTGGTCCGACTTGCAACTCGGAATTCCGACTTGCAACTCGGAATTCCGACTTGCATCTCGGAATTCCGACTTGCAACTTGGAATTCCGACTTGCAACTCGGAATTCCGACTTGCAACTCGGAATTCCGACTTGCATCTCGGAATTCCGACTTGCATCTCGGAATTCCGACTTGCAACTCGGAATTCTGTCCCTGAGCTTTGAGGCCAGCAGATATTCCAGTTATTTACTTAGGAAACAAATTTGAAAAATTATGTGTCGTAGGGGACCACAAGCCTTTCCAAATAGTGTAGAGAAGTCCACCCCATAGCAAATTGTCTCCGAGGAATCACCCCTAACTTCAGTTTTTTGAATTGCACCCCCATATTTGTTGTAGTTTAACTCACAATCTTTTTTATTTCTTATTCAACGATAAATCATAATAATAAAATGTATTAATTTGGCTGAATTAATTGTTCCACATTGTGGAGACAAGAAAAAGAGGATGGTAAAGAAAAATAGACAACAAAATGTAAACTTTTTGTGTGTTTTTTTATTCTTACAGTATCTGGATCACAAATTGTTATCAGTCGTGATACTGTTGTTAAATGTCAAAATGCCTTTCACCTTCACTACAAACGAATACGTTGATATGATTTTAGCTTTTGGTGAATGCCACAAGAATAAAGGTGCGCAGTGAGGATGTATAAGCAGCGCTTTCCTGGTCGTCGACAACCAGGTCGCAATACTTTTTCTCATGTAGAAAACACAATGCGAACGGGATCACTGAGGACTGAGGAAAATTTTATTGTTTTGGCCTACGCCGAAGTACATCCTCATATTTCGGTTCGTGCATTGGCGGTGGATATTGGGATCAGTAAGAATTTGCAAAAAGTACAGGTATAATCTTTCCAAAATCCATTTACACAAAGGACTCAGATCTACGTATTTCGAAAGACGAATGGCAGTCATTGCACACATTCAAATTTTATTCCAAGACAATCCCAACTTCCTCAATCAAATCTTGCCATTATGGGCCATTATGCCATTATGGGCCGTGGTGGTCGGATGGTAAAAGCGTACGCCTCGCAAGCGTGGGGTCGTGGGTTCGATCCACCGATTCACCGGTCTCGTGCATGGCATCACACGTTAAAAGGTAAGGGCTGCGTCTTCCCTAGCTCACACAAGTCTCTCGAAGACTTCCGAGGGTTGCGCGTAGGGGTGCAATCGGTTGACCGAAATAACAATTTTAACAATTTTTTTTAATGGCACTGTTAAACGACATGGTCACAAGACAACTCTCACTGGATAAGAGGAATCAATTTTCTCATCGGTCCCCATCAGCCATATAGATCTGCATTTTGTTCGGAAAATTGTATTCCTGTACTGTTAAAAGACACTTCAATCGAAGAAATACAACAAATGTGGCAACAAGATGATGGATGCTCCTGCACATGACCATAATATAGGTACTACTTTCCTCAATAATATCTTTCAACACCGTTGGATTGGAAATAGTGGCCCTATTCGATAGGCTGCATGTTCTCCAGATCTCACGCCAGTGGACTTTTTCCTACAGGGATATTTGAAATGAGTGGTACTCGAAACTCCAACAATAAATGTTGAATATTTGATACAGAAAATGATTATAGCTTCCTGTACTGTACTGATTCGGCGACTTGAAGCATTTATGACAAGTGCTGGCAAACATTTTGAACAATTTTTGTAGTGTAATGTATTAACGCAGATGAGTTAATAAATTAATGTTTCATTTGTGTCTTTTCATTTCCCATAATTCTGTATGCCATTCCAGCTTCTATGATATATATTGTTTGGCAGTGGGTGGTTTTTGCTATGCTGCACGAAAGAGATTATGATCTCGTACAACAAAAGGTTTTTAAATTTTTATTTTCTGCAAATAACTGAAATATTTGCTGGTTTGAAAGCTCTGGGACACCTGGTATATTATATTATTAAAATTATTATAATTGAAAACGTCGTGGGACAAAGGATATTGAAGTACCTGTATTTCTTGGAAAAATCGTTTCAGACTACAAGTATGACAATTCGTTGAAATTGTGTTATCAGGAGGAACATAAAAATGCCAAAATATACAGGTTGTCGCATTAATAATTTTGAATCTGATGTCACGTGACCGAAAACAAAAAGCTCATTGGGTACCATAATATCAAAAAAAACTGCATCAATTGCTTTAATTCAGAACCCCAAAATTACAATTCTCCACTACTTTCGAGTTCCGAGATATTCCCTGTCATAATCTTCGTGGGACACCCTGTATATTATATTATTATTATTATCAACATATTCGAAACAATAGATTCAATTCGAAAGAGAAAGTTGTATATGAATCCAAATTCCGAGATGCAAGTCGGAATTCCGAGATGCAAGTCGGAATTCCGAGTTGCAAGTCAGAATTCCGAGTTGCAAGTCGGAATTCAGACTTGCAAGTCGGAATTCCGAGATGCAAGTCGGAATTCCGAGATGCAAGTCGGAATTCCGAGTTGCATGTCGGAATTCCGAGTTGCAAGTCGGAATTCCGACTTGCAAGTCGGAATTCCGAGATGCAAGTCGGAATTCCGAGTTGCAAGTTGGAATTTATTTCGAAATGAAAATAAAATTAGTTGTGGCACTTCTACGCTTTCGTACCAGGTAGATATTTTGCGTTACTGTTAATTTTGATTGTCGATTAATTATTTTTTAAGTGTTTTTTTTAAATTTAGAAATATTATAAACCTTAAAGTCGGGTGGAATTGCAATGAAATGAAAGTAAATTTGGTATGAAAACGAACGTCTGAAAAACTCGGTCGTGAAATTAGGAACATTAAGTAAACCCATTTTCTAATATTCACGTTATGCACATCTGAACGATGTAGGTAGGAAGGTTTCTCATCTTGTATTATTTTATGGCATAAGGTAATAAAATGAAACTTTCTTCTATTCTTCATATGTAACCAACCAATCTCCTTCAATTTATGAGATACTCGTTGTCGTCTGCCTATACCTAAAATCACACGTAGGCATGAGTTTTGAACTTTCTGAATCTTATTTTTATATAAAAGAGTTGAATTGGGTCCGTAAAAAGCATCAGCGTAATTGACTAATGAGAGCACAAGTGTTTCACAGAGATGTTTTTTAACATGAATAGGAAAAAGGTGTCGATTACCATATATCATTTTAATATTACAGTAAGCTCGTTGTAACAACTTATTTATGTGCCTCTCAAATCTCAGTTCAGAATCTAAAATAACACCTAAATTTTTTGCTTCACTTACAACCTCCAATTTTTCATCACGAATAGTAATATTTACTACATTCGATAAAATCTGTCTATTACATTTAGTGCCAAATAACATTATTTTAGATTTTGTTGGGTTTATAAGTAGGCAAATGTTCAGTTGCATAACTGCTAAATTCATCTTAATTGTTATTGATAACGGTACAAGCGTTTTCCACATCAGCCTGCTTGAAGCTGTAATACAACTGAGTATCATCAGCATATAAATGAACTTTACAGTCCTGGATATTGATTAAGAGATGTGATGCATATATAGAATATAGTAGTGGTCCGAAGATCGACCCTTGAGGAACACCAGACCTCAGTGCGAGATATCCTGAACTAAAACCGTTCATATAAACTTGCTGTTGCCTAAATTTAAGATTGGTCTCTATTAGGGAACATGCATCATTAGAAAAACCCATATTTTTTAAAAAACAAATCATTAAATCGTAATTTATCGTATCAAAAGCGCGACTAAAATCTAGCAGAACCAGCAATGCTGAATCACTTGATTCGGTAGCTTTAAAAATGTCTTCAATAACATGAAGTAAAGCAGTGGTACAACTCTATCCCTTACGAATACCTGACTGGATTGAGGGAAATAGTGAATGAATATGTAAATAATTCTTAATTTGATATTCTAAAGTTTATTCCAAGATTTTTGACAACGCACGCACAATACTTATTGGACGCAAGTCTTTGAGCTCAGTAGGATCTTGTTTTTTCGGTAAAACTTCGACAACTGCTTTCTTCCACACCTCCGGGATGACACTTTCGGTAATGCAAAAATTCACAATATGTGTAATGTACGAAATGATAAATGGACAGCACAATTTGATAAAGTTAATATTCAATCCATCACATCCGGTAGCGTTTGTTTTGATGTCACAAATTGCTTCAAAGACACGTAAATCATTAGTTTCACTAAATTTGAAATCGGAATTATCAAGTTTATTAGATTTATAAAAATACTTTAATTCATCCTATTCAACGGAATGTATTTTCCCATGATTTTTTTCTACTGGCAGAATGATATTTTTAAATCATGTGACAAATTAATTCTTTCAATTTCTTTTCTTTGGTGTTTTGGTAGCGACTGCTATGGTCATTAGCAATGTGTTGTGGATAGGCCTTGTAACTAACTCCATACGCCACCTTAGGCGCAGCACTGCTAATTTTTAACGCAGCAGTGAATCGTGGGGGATTATTATTATAATTATTGTCAAATTAAGAGGATAAAAATTCTGAAGAAAGTCGACTTTTACTCTTGAGAGGGGTTAGTCATCGGAATTGACGTGATGTGTAATCGATTATGTTTTTGGTTATCGTGTCGATATTAACCATTCATGACTGAATAAGGAATAAAAAGATCTTCGTAATAAGGTATCACCTGTTAGGTACCTATTCCTACTTGAAAAATAAAATAAATTTAAAAAATCTGTTTGATAACAAGATTTTGTTTATAAAGTATCGAACAAAAAATAATATTTAGTATAACGAAGAACTTTCCGAAATTGTAATATTTTCTTAAAAGTTCAAGGCTTTACTTCAAAATTTATGACTTGTGAGGGGACGACAGCTGGTTAACGGAAAAAACAATTTTAACAAAAAAATCACGTTAAAAGCTTTTAAAAATATTGAAATTTCTGAAAGTTCTTTGGTTTTCATACACTACACATTATTATTTGCTACACCTGGCCAAACAGCTTTCAGGCACGTAACCCACCTTACTGGCATCTTGTAACTGTACAGATATACCTATATAACTGACGGCTTCCTCAGAGAAAATGTTCGAATGACTTCTGATGAAGTGACTAAAAGAATGAACACGATATACACATGCGTTCATATTGGCCTCCGATTTTTCGAATTAGCCTCCGATTTTTGAGGCGTGTTGTACCAGATCGTATAAAGTTTGGAGGTATATAAGACGTTTTGTTTGTATATATTAATGTGCCGGGGGTCCACCATGTGCCTTCGGCGTCGGGCAAGGAGTGCCCACGGCGATTCCAAACACCGTTGGTTGAAAGCCGTAGGTCCTCGTCCAGTCAACATGGTAGTGGCTGAAAAGTCACGAACGGTCACCCATCCAACGTAGGCTGGAGGGATCCAGTCTGACATGGGTATGCAGTATGGGTGAAAACGACTGCAGACGGCGACCCATCAACGTTGTCGGAGGAATCTGACTAACATGGGTACCTAGGGGGAAAGGGAGCCCCGTCAAGGCAACTTGATGCCCTTCCATAAGGTGTTGGCCTCTTGGGGGCGGGGGTTTCGTTGGATATGACAATGGAAAACAACACCGTAATTCCCCCTCTCGGCGGGTGAGCAACGCTGAATTTGCTCGGGCACTGACACTGCAGAGCCAGTAGTATACTTCAGTATACGGCCTCACCATTGGTAATACGCAAATGGTAGCTCGACCTGTGTTGTCTCCGGACTGCACAGGACGTAGCGCGCTGATTTGGCGTATCCAAATCTCCACTGCGTCCGCAGCCGCGGCGCGGATAAACCGAAAGGTAGGTGCTGTGAGCGGTGTCGGGGCGTAGTGGATCACGGGTGGCGATAGGCCTAACGCCATACCAAATCTTAATGTCTCTCTGTATATATTAATACAGAAAAGTCAAGCTAGGAAAACTATTCGACGGCCCGAAGTTTTTCACTATATTTACAGGTTTTTTCAGATTTTATTATAGTGAGTGTTTGCAAATTTTTTCGATAACGTTTTTCTTCCTTTTATTTTCGAAGTCCAAATTTGTCAAAAATGTTCACGGAATCTTACAAATTCTCTACCTAGCTTTTAGGGGGCAAGGAGTGGAATTTGGAATTAATTTATTCAATGGTACGATGCATTTCATCATTTGGCGGATTTTATTTTCGTGAGTCTTAGCAACTTCTTTCGAAAAGTAGGGGGTTCCGAGCCCCCCAACATTTATCAGTGGTACAGTGGAATATTTTTTCATTACTATATTGTCATCTTAGGTGTGCAGAATTGCAGCTCGATCGGATGTCAGCAATTGTTTGAAAATTCTACTGCAAATTTTGAAACCTGAATGACAGACAGACATAACCAAGCAAGTTATAAAATTGCTTGTAACAATCCAATACGTCATCAATTCGAAAATTAAAAATAAAATTGACCAATTTTCAAAAAATTTATTGTGTAATAATACATAAATTTTAGGTTCAGGTCTCGAGTACTGTTTCCATATATGAAGTGCAGCAACTAATATTCCTTTAAGATCAAATCCAGAAAAAAAGGATGAATCTCACAATTCTCACAAACTCCCTTACTCCACCAGAATATCGCAAGAAGGTTGACGATTTCTTCTACGAATATTTCTCTACTGTCTCCAAAATAAAAATACAAAGAAAAAAATCGGTACCTGAATACAATGAAAAAGTAGTGACTCATTGAACAGTTTCATCAATATTGTTCGTTAATAATGAACGCATTCGTTATGTCAATTGCACTGGTTATCGATACTAAGAATACGGATGTTCATAATATCAATAAATACTTTCGTTAATTGCATGATCTAGTACATTGAATGAGTTCGTTAATTTAACGAATCCCATTCATCAAATGAATATAGTATTCATTGGATTGATGATTCCTCTGCATCGTATTGATCATTATTGTTCTTTCTTGGAATTATTGTTATAATGCACTCGTTCATTTAGACGAGGGAAATATTTTAGATCAATCCAATGAATAGTGATCATTGAACTCATGAATATTGGTCGTTACTATAATGGAGTTTTCTTGAACGCAATGAATTACATTCGTTGATTCAATCATTGGTGTACACTAAATTAATGAATTGTGTTTATTATTTGAATGAGCGGCTTTCATTCAACCAATGCATATTAATCAATGCAATGAAGGCTATTGATATTGATGATACAGTGAACTTCAGAATGTAGAAAAATTAGAGTTGAATTTAAACAAAAGAACGCATTCCTGATGGAAGGTGCATCATCTAAAACATGAAATGTATTGAGAAAATGTTCTGAATTACACCATATGAATTAATATTGGACTCATGGGCTAATTTTCATGAGTATGAAGTGCCCGCAGTTTTGGGAATGAATAGTGTAATTCAGTAAAGTTGTCCATTTGTTTTTAAAGTATAGTATGAGCTAAACCCAAAATAACTTACTGTTTCGAATTTTCTGAAAAATTTAATCCAGATTTTCAATGACATTTTTTTCGGGACTGACAAAGTGGCCTGAACCTTTCCAGATGTTTTTGACATTTGCAGTATTTTCATTTTCTTGGAGAATAATTGATACATCTTCAAGATTTTCTCCATGTTTGCTCTGTTGAAAAATTGTTCAATGCATCAAATACTTTAGTTGATAACGGTTCATCAGATGGAAGAGTAAATAATGAGCCTATTATTATCAATGATATTATTTATTTCCGGAAACGAAAAATGCATCGTATCCACACATGTTGTGAATATTGAATAACTTCCATGAGAATATTTTTTTATATCTGAACTAGAAAGTGCAACACAGTAGAATAAAGTATATTGAATACAAATCCTATCATTATTTCTATAAAAACTACCTACTGACTTATATAAAATGAAACAGAATTCATTAGGAGTAGGAATTTTGCAAAATTTAAAAAACAAAAAAATAAGCTAAATACAAAATTTAAACACAAAAACTTTATCACCTGATGTTCAAATCGAATATTTCGATTATTGAACCTAAAATTAGTTACAATTTTTAAGTAATGAAACCCAATGGTTTTCTTTATCGGTACCTATACAGGGTGATTCATTGGGAAATGCGCATACAGTTAGGGTAGATGGAAGACACCGAGGTCTTTCTAAATAACCTATATTTTATGAGTCTATCGTTCTTTATAACCCAGATACAGGGTGATTTATTGATTTTCCCCATTTTTTAAATTAATCATAACTTATGAACCACCCTATACATTTTTGTGATATTTGGTTTGTAAGTTCTTTGTCCACAGTAGTGTCGATAAACATAATAAGAAAAAGTCTTATTCCAGGTCCGGTCTTAAAAAAATTAATAAGTGGGTTTCGAGTCGAAACAACATTCTGTATATCAATATTTTAAAATTTTATTTTCAAATTTGGAAAGAGCAGGAAAAAATAAGTAAGACTGAAAGTATTTGCTGTTTCCGCATACAACTTTTTTACTTATTAACTTGAGTCAAATCTAGATGTTTCGATAATGAGGTGCCACAAAATTTAAAAAAATAAAATTTCTACCCCAAATGGTACTTTTCCAGCTTCAATCCATGAAATCATCATCTATTTCTTATTATCCTGATTCCTGGATCCCCAACCTTATTGAAAAACGAGAGGACATGTCCATATTTGGGACAAATTATTATTATCAATGAAGAACTTTCAAACACCATGTATGGTTAAAAAAATTATCATAACATTTGTTCATTGCTCTACATTTTGAAAAAAATTATAAAAATGAGGAAAAATGACCTTTCCAAAAAAAGCATAACTTTATTTTAAACAAAAATAACGTTGCAACAAATCTACATTTCAAAGGTTAAACATAACAGAAAATCAAAAAAACTAGACTTTTCTTCATCCGCGTCTAATTACCTTTAAGCTAGAGCATGATCATTTCTCGACTCTTCTGATGCATTCTTGATAATAATAATAAAATCAAGCAGTCTGTACGTATTGTTTGGTTTAGTAAATAATACACTTTAGGTTTGATATCCCAAATTGTTTTAATTGCCAAGTTGGCTGATCTCAGAGTACAATTTTGACATTAGTTGATGACTTGTGTTGTTCCGTTATTTGTTGATAACAGTTATTTTTTACTTAAAATGCCACACCAATTTGATAATAATGAATATGCAGACATGTTGTATGTATATGGATTTTGTGATGGTAATGGAAAAGCTACCCGAAGAGAATATGCACGGCGATTTCCTGGCCGGCGGTTACCTAGTGATAAGACTTTTTTTAATGTGTTAAGTTACCTTAGAGAACACGGTCAATTTACAACTGTAGCACAAAATGAAAGTTATGAAAGACGAAATATCGATTTGGAGCTAGATATTCTTAATTTTGTTCAAAATGATTCAAAAATTAGTTCGAGAAGAATAAGTCACGCCACTAATGTTCCTCAGTCTACTGTTTGGCGAAGAACAAAAAAAAATTGTCTACATCCGTACCATTTACAGCAAGTTCAGAGGCTACAAGCAGGAGATGAAATTGCTCGATTGGCTATTAGTAGATGGTATTACAAAATTATAGGATCTTATACAGATGTTTATTTAGCGATGAATCTCAATTTACCAGAGACGCTATCAATAATTTCAGGAATTCTCATGTGTGGGCCGAACAACATCCGTTTGCCATAAAACAAAAACATTCACAAATTAGGTTCTCCTTTAATGTTCGGTGTGGAAGTATTAACAACCGATTAATTGGACTCATATCCTACCACATCTACTAACGGGTGAAGTGTATTTGGAGTTCCTGCAAAATATTTTACCATATTGCTAGATGATGCAGGAGTTGATGTTGGAGGCATGTACTTTCAACATGATGGGGCTTCACCTCATTTCAGAGTAATGGTGAGAGAGTTTTTAAATGACAACTTCCCATATCATTGGATAGGCAGAGGAGGACCTCACAACTGGCCTGCAAGGGGGCCCGATTTTAATCCACTCGATTACCATGTACATAAACGGAGAATTGAAGACGCTTGCAACGAACTGAGAAATGACCAAGCTATGATTAGAATGTCAATTACAAATCTTACTTCAAGAGCACGAAAATGTCTTGAGCAAAATGGAGGCCACTTTGAACAACTGTTATAAGTTATGTTGTTTAATTTTTTTTGTGTTTAATTCTCTACTTAATACAATTTGTTGCAACGTTATTTTTGTTCAAAATAAAGTTATGCTTTTTTCGGAATGGGCATTTTTCCTCATTTTCATATTTTTTTTTCTAAATGTAGCGCAATGAACAAATGTTATGATAATTTTTTTAACCATACAGGGTATTTGAAAGTTCTTCATTGATAATAATAATTTGTCCCAAATACGGACATTCCTCTCGTTTTTCTATAAGGTTGGTGATCCAGGAATCAGGAGAATAAGAAATAGATTATGATTTCATGGATTGAAGCTGGAAAAGTACCATTTGGGGAAGAAACTTAATTTTTTTAAATTTTGTGGCATGTCATTATCGAAACATCTAGATTTGACTCAAGTTAATAAGTAAAAAAGTTCTATGCGGAAACACCAAATATTTTTAGTCTTACTTATTTTCTCCTGCTCTTTCCAAATTTGTAAATATGATTTTAAAATATTGATATACAGAATGTTGTTTCGACTCGAAACCTACTTATTAATTTTTTTAAGGCTGGACCTGGCATAAGACTTTTCTAATTTTGTTAATCGACACTACTGTGGACAAAGAACATACAAACCAAATATAACAAAAATGTATAGGGTGGTTCATAAGTTATGATTAATTGAAAAAATGGGAAAAATCAATAAATCACCCTGTATCTTGGTTATAAAGAACGATAGACCCATAAAATATAGGTTTTTCAGAAAGACCTCGGTGTCTTCCATCTACCCTAACTGTATGCGCATTTCCCAATGAATCACCATGTATAATAAAAACTCACTTTCATTCATATCTGGCTTGCTCAGACTATGCAGCACTACTTTGTTTTTCACACTTTGAAAAAAGTTTCAAGTTTTTTCATAAGAGGATCCTAATTATCCAGCAGTCCATTTGCATTGTCATATAAAACGTTAATATCCATATCAATCTTGAAAAAAAAGATAACTCAAAGCCCTGGTTAGGTATAGGCATACTTTTAGCTTAGCAAACGAAATTCACAGGGACTTTTGCATGGAGATCAGTTCTTAAGTAAGTCTGCTTCCCTCAAATATTTTGTAATATCTAACAGAAAACAACTACTTGCCCGGAAAAAGCCTCGCTGAACATTGAACTACATCTGATAGATATCGTGGAAATAATCTAACGAAAATGCAAATTTTTACTTTCAGATTTTTTCTCTCAAGTTATATAGGGTATTTTCACAATATCTATCAGATTCAGTTCAATGTCCAGCGTGGCTTTAAACGGGGAAATAGTTGTTTTCTGTTAGATATTACAAAAAAGTAAGATCAATTTATCCTAGGTTTTTTTCGATTTCCAGAGGAGTCATGTTTTGTTTCAATTTTCAAGTAAGAATGTTTCCCTTCTCAGTATCTAATATGTTTATATCATAGTAATTCAAGATCTTATCTGATTTTATTTCAAAACTACTAATTTTTGTTTGTGGTCCCTTCTGAGCCAAATATGCTGTTACACAACTTGAATATTTTCTTCAAGCACCTATTATAAATTTACCTCATTCAATTCTTCGATGATATTCCTATGCGAAACTTAAATGAATTTATCATATATGAAATATTATTCCTTCATTTTATTCCATTCGTACCAACTGTTCGGTAGGAAATCTGGTCAAAATCTCTCACGTCGCAAGCTCTTTGACAAAGACATCTGAAAACTCCCATCTTCAAAATATTGTGATACGGTTTTTATTAACAATGTCCTCTATTCATTTTGATTTATTTATTTATTTTTATAAAATTCTACTAGCAATACTTCTTTTGCAGTTTGATTCCTAATATTGGCTATGAGGTTTTTCTTTTAACTTCATCGCAGCTTGTTGATTTACTGTTACTTGAACTAGACTATGAACCAGCAGAAGTTGATGTGGGGGAGAGGTAATAAACGGTATTCATTGATATAATGTACCGTATTTTTTTCAGTGTATACCCAATTGTTCCAAGATTATCATTCAGAGTTCTGTCTTCACATTCACACTTCTTTGTCATCACATCGGATACTATTTTTTCAATGTTGCAACTCGTGAGGCACTACCGTCAAGAAGGCTTACTGTCTGCTATGATCCTGAGCCTTTCATTCATACATTGTATAGTATGCTGTCTCTAATGACTTTCAATAGAGTCTGCAGTGCGAGTTGTCTTCAGTCAGTCCCATATTCAACAGGTATTCCTCTTAAGAGAGTGTGCACAGTCAGATACAATAATCTTCAATTGACTCTCACTTTGAGTGCTGAGTAAACAACTGTTGAGTTCATTTTTCGCACTGTTTAGCAAATAAACCTTACCGCGTTTTTTTCCTGGTACATTTTCCAGTGTTTCTGTCGCTTCATCTGGAGCCTTTTGTTCAATAACCTCCATTTTTGTCAGCATTCAGTACCCATTCCTGCATGACTGCTAAACAGTTCTTCTCGTGGTGGATACATGAACAAACATATCTTTCTCAGGGCTCTTCTATTCATTCAACGGCAAAGCTTTGAAATTAATCGCGTAGAAAGGGTTTTCCAAGGCAAACAACCTCTCGAAATTCAAGAAGAACACCAATTTCTACCCATCTTTCGTTGGTTTTTACTATATTTCCTGAATAGTACCACAGTCATTTTTGCACCAAAATTTACAGATTTGTTCATTTTCAATACCTCTTTCGAAACGTCAAAAAATGTATGATTCTTAAACTATTGGACAGCAATCGCGATATGGCTAGACGACCATTACCGATTATATACACTTACATTTTTGGAGTCCGAATAGCAACTCGTGCGAAACTACGAAAAACGTGAATTTCAAATAATAAATACAGTTATAATTTCATCGCTCTAATTTACCTCCACACAGCGTTGCCATATTTCGGAGGCCTGTCGAAGTGGAGACTATACGGATGTTTCGTCTGCAAAGCCATTATTTTTGGTGTATATGCATATTAAACGGTGGCGCCCCGTAGGGAGAGAACAGTACACTACATCGTGTAACTGTAAATATATACCTGACGAAAACACCTCAGAAAAATTTGTCAAAGGATGTTTCAGGAAGTTTTATGACGAATGAACACGATATACACATGGGTTCGTATTGGCCTCCGATTTTTCGAATGCGCCTCCGATTTTGGAGGCGCGTTGTTCCAGAACGTATATCTTATACACCATCAAAATATATACGCTCTGAAACAACACGCCTCAAAAATTGGAGGCACATTCGAAAAATCGGAGGCCAATACGAACCCATGTGTATATCATGTTCATTCTTCATAAAACTTCATAAAACGTCTTTAGACAAATTTTTCTAAGGAGGCATTTTCGTCAGGTATATATGTACAGTTACACGCTGTAGTGTACTGTTCTCTCCCTACGGGGCGCCACCGTTTAATATGCATATACACTAAAAATAATGGCCCTGCAGACGAAGCATCCGTCTAGTCTCCACTCCAATAGGCCTCTGAAATATGGCAACGCTGTGTGGAGGTGAATTAGAGCGATGGAGTTATAAATGTATTTATAATTTGAAATTCACGTTTTCCGCAGCTTCGCAAAGGTTGCTATTCGGACTCCAAATATGTAAGTGTATATAATCGGTAATGGTCGTCGAGCCATATCGCGATTGCAGTCCAATAGTTTACGAATCATACATTTTTGAACATTTCGAAAGAGGTATTAGAAATGATCGGAATTGTCAATGTTGGTGAGAAAATTACTGTGGTACTTTTCAGGGATATCGTAAAAACCAACGAAAGGTAGAAAAACCCTTCCTACTCGAATAATTTGAAAGCTTTGCCGTTGAATAAATGAAAGAGTCCTGTTTGGACAAGTATCTATCACAATAAGAACTGCTTGGCAGTCATGCAGGAACGGGATACCGGATACTGACAAAAATGTAGGTATCCCAATAGTTTTTTTGAATAAAGCAGATCCATATTATTTCTGACTGTCAGGCTGCACTGGAGGCTTTGATGTGCCAAAAAATTACCAGACTTGTTTGAAACCCCTTGAAAATCAGAAAAATATATCAGAGCAGTCCGGTAGCAGATCGTAAACTCCAGCGAAGAAGAAGCCTGACGAACTTGCCAAGTGGGAATTGGTCACTCATTTCTGGACCAAAATCTGAAGTGTGGACGTTATTGAACAAATGGCTCCAGATGAACTAACAGAAACTCTGGAAAATATACCAGGAAAAGAGCACGGTAAGGTTTCATTGCTGAACAGTGCGAAAAATCAACTCAACAGTTGTTCACTCTAAGTGAGATTCATTTGAAGATCATTGTAGTGTATCAAAATATTCACATTCTCTTGACAGACACACCTGTTAAATATGGGATTGACTGGAGACAACTCGCACTGCAGACCCTATTGAAAGATATTAGAGGCAGGATACTATACAATGTACGAATGAAAGGCTCAGGATCATAGCAGATAGTGAGACTTCTTGAAGGTAGTGCCTCACAAGTTGCAACATTGGACGGGCCCTCTGAAAAAATAGTATCTGAAGTGATGACAAACAAGTGTGATTGTGAAGGCTGAACTCTCTCGATAACTATCTTGGAACTATTGGATACACACTGAGAAGAATATGGTACATTATGTCAATGAATACCATTCATTACCTCTCGTCACATCAACTTCTGCTGGTTCATCGTCTAGTTCACGTAACAGTAGATCAACAAGCTGCGATGAAAATAATGAAATAACGTTAGGAATCAAACTGCAAAAAGGGGAGTTGCTGGTAGAATTTTATAAAAAAAAAATTAAAAAATTCAAAATGATCACAGGACATTGTTACTGAAAACTGCATCACAATATTTTGAAGATGAAGGTTTTCAGATGTCTTTGTCAAAGAGCTACCGACGTGAGAGATTTTGGCAAGATTTCCCAACTAAGTTGGTACGAATGGAATAAGATGAAGAAATGATATTTCATAAATAATAAATTATTTAAGTTTCTTGAAGAGAATATTCAAAACTGCTGTGTGACATCATTTTAGGATGAAGGCTCAGAAGGGACCACAAACTAAAATTAGTTGTGAAATAAAATCAGATAATATCTTGAATAACTATGATATAAACATATTAGATACCTCTGGAAATGGAAAAAAAAACCTACGAAAAATTGAAGTTACATTTTTGTAATATCTAACCGGAAACAACTACTTCCTTAGCCAAAGCCACGCTGAACATTGAACTACATCTTATAGATATTGTGGAAAGACCCTATAGTTTTAATAGAAATAATAATAGGATTTGTATTCAATATACTTTTTCCTACTGTGTTGTACTTTCTAGTTTAGATATAAATTAATGTTTTCATGAATTTGTTTCAATATTCACTACATTGTGTGGAAACGATGAATTTGATGTTTTCGGAAGTAAATCTGGGCTGTTATCAACTAAAGTATTTGATGCATTGAACAATTTTTTGTTAGAGCAAACATGTATCTACCAGAGAAAAATTTGGTGATCATCATCAATTATTCTCCAAGAGAATGAAAATATTGCAAATGTCAAATACATCTCGAAGGGTTCATGGCACTTTGCCAGTCCCGAAAAAAATATAATTGAGAATCTTAGATCAAATTTATCAGAAAATTCGAGAAAGTGATTCATTTCGGGCATAGCTCATACTATAATTTAAAAAAAATGGACTACTTTACTAAATAACACTATTCATTCTCGAAACTGGGTTCACTTTATCCTCATAAAAATTAACCATGGAGTCCAATATTACGTCATCTGGTGTAATTCAGAACATCTTCTCAATGCACTTCATGTTTTAGATGATGCACCTTCAATCAGGAATGCGATGTTTTATTTAAATTCGACTGTAATTTTCCTACATTTTGAAGTTTACTTTATCATCAATATCAATAGCCTTCATTGCATTGATTAATATGCAGTGGTTGAATGAAAACCGCTCATTCAAATAATAAACCCAATTCAATAATTCAGTGTACAACAATGATTGAATCAATTATTAATTTTTTTCCCCTAAAAATCAATATTTTTTCACGAAATGTTGTGGAACTATAACTTATTATGTTTTAAGTGAGCTGTTCTTTTTTCGTAGCGGAATGCAGATTTTTCCTTTTTTTTTTTTCAACAAATTCCGAAAAAACGAGTTTATTGTCAACTGAAAAGTTTCACCAATAAAGTTTGTCTTTTGAAGCTCGCCAGCCGCCAGTTTTTTCGTTGAAGCATCTTTTAGATTATGTAATGAAAGAGTATCACTACTGTGGAATTTTTTTCCACATAACACGCAAAAATTAAAAAACATTTTCAAAAACCTGCCTGTTAAAATGTTAATTTCATGCTACCTTAATACAAAGAATAAACAAGGACATAATAAGGATTTGATTATGATAGAAGGACGAAAGGAGGTGAACTTTTGGTGGTAAAAATTATTTCTCACGATTTGCAGCAAAATTTAACCTCCCCAAAAAAAAAGGTAGGAGAAAAGTTGTTGGCAATGAAAAGATCCACAACTTTTGTATTTAGTATTTTTCCACATAACCTCAAATTTTCAAAAATCGGTTTTAATCTATTTTGATGGTCAATTTGAGGTTACGTATGTTGAAAAGTGTAGAATGCAAAAATTCTCGAATTTTTCATTAGTCACAACTTTCTACTAAACATTTTCCGCTAAGAAGTCACGTTTCTCCGCAAATCGTAAAAAAGCGTTTTCAACCCCTGAACTGCATCCCAATTTCACCACTTTGAGTGTTCGTGTTTAAATATTTTTTTGTCAAAGTCGGAACCTCTGCAAAGAGGATCGAGAAAAATAAATATGTCGCTGCAAAAAAAAACATCCAATTCATACCATCAAAAGGTATATTTCCACTAGATTTTGCGACAAACATACAATTTTCATGCAAAAAAATTAAAACCAAATCAAAACGGTTTTTCTGATTTTTCCGAAAAATTTTAAGTTATGTCAAAAAATCTTGGAAACAATAGTCTTAGATCTTTTTTGCCCACAACTTTTTCCTTTACTTTTTTTTTGTATTAGGTTAATTTTTCCTGCAAATTTTTACCCCCAAAAGTTCTCCTACTTTCGCTCTTTTATCATAGTCAAATCCTTATTTATGTCTTTGTTTATTCCTTGTATCTATTAAGGTAACATGAAATTTTTTCTAGATATAGGTTTCAACTATTAATTTCATTAATTTTAATAAATAAATATGAGTTAAAAACAAAAATTTTAAAAATTGATTTTTGAAAATCTGTTTTTATCATTTTTTCGCGTTTTCTGGAAAAAAATACCACAGCAGTGCTACTCTTTCATTACATAATGTGAAAGTGAACGCTTCAACGAAAAAACCGGCGGCAGGCGAGCTTGAAAATATGAACTAAATCGGACAAACTTTTCAGTTGAAAATGTGGTCGTTTTTTCGGAATTTTCCGAAAAAATAAGGAAAAATCTCTATTGGTTACAAAAAATCACAGCATACTTGAAATATGTAAATATTTCCACCAAATTTCGTGAAAAAAAAACGATTTTTGAGTGAGAAAACAATTGAAAACAAAAAAATTGGTTTTTGCGATTTTCTTGGAAAATTTTAAGTAATGTGGAAAAATATTGATACAAATGTAGATCTTTCTATTGTCAACAATTGTGCTCCTCAACTTTGTGCTCCTCAACTTTGTTTGATGTAAGGTCAACTTTCGTTGCAATTCTCGAAAAACCGTGAAATATCGCTCTCAACCTCTAAATGTTCGCCCCCTTCCACCCTTCTCCATTTTTTCGACTCCAATTTATTTTTCCCGTCATTCAAACAATAACCTGCTACTCTTCCAGTAGGTCTCATGATATTGTTAATTTTTCCCGCTTTCATATTTTTTGTCGTCCATCAGCACTGGTCTAATTCATGAGTTCAATGATCACTATTCATTGAATTAATCTAAAATGTTCATCGTACTGATGAACGAGTGCATTATATCAATGATACAGCATTTATTCCAAGACAGAACAATAATAATCAATACGATGCAGAGGAATCATCAATCCAATGTTTTTTTTTCATTCGGTTGATGAATGAGATTCGTAAAAATAACGCACCCATCTAATGTACTTGATCATACAATTAACGAAATCATTCATTGATATTATGGACGTCCGTATTCATAGTATCGATAACCAGTGATGAATTGACAAAATAAATGCGTTCATTGGACCACTATAGATGAAACTGTTAATGAGTCACTACTTTAGCATTTTATTTAGATACCGATTTTTTTCTGTGTATTTGTAGAAAATCAGACATGTGAGATTTATCCTTTTTTCTCTGGATATAATGTTACAGCTTCAGAATAGTAGGTGCTGCACTTCATATATGGAAATAATACTCGAGACCTGTCCCTAAGATATACGTATTATGACACAAACTTTTTTGAAAAAAGTCGAATTTTGACAAAATTATGAAAAAGGTCGATTTTATTTTTAATTTTCGAATTTATGACGTAATGGATTGTTACAAGCATTTTCATTACTTGCATGGTTCGTATATCTCTGTCTGTCATTGGGTTCCAAAATTTGCAGTAGAATTTTCAAACAATTGCTGATGTCCAACTGAGCTGAAATTCTACACACCTTAGAAACGATGACAATGTAATAATAAAAAAGTTCTCCCTGAAAAAAGCATGTCTGTTGGGGTGCTCAGACCCCCTACTTCTCGAAAGAAGTTGCGAAAACTTGCGAAAATAAAATCCGTCCAATGGTGAAATGCATCGCACCGTCATATAATTTGATTTCAAATTCCACCCCCACCACTTGAAAGCTAATTAGATAATTCGCAGGATTTCGTGAACGTTTACGACGAATTGGAACGTCGAAAGTAACGGAGAAAAACGTTGTCAACGAATTTTGCGAACACTCACTATAATAAAATTAGAAAAACCCGTAAATACAATGAATAATTTTCATAACTTGATCTGTTTGTATTCATATATACAAACAAAACGTCTTATACACCTCCAAACTTTATACGTTCTGGAACAACACGCCACAACAATCGAAGGCGAATTCGAAAAATCGGAGGTCAATATGAACGCATGAGTATATCGTGTTCATTCTTCTAGTCATTTTATCAGAAGTCATAACAAAAATTTTTCTGAGGAAGCTTTTTGTTAGGTATATATGAACTGTTACACGATGCCAGTAAGGTGGCTTACGTGCCAAAAAGCTGTTTGGCCAGGGGTAGCAAAAAATTATATGTAGTGTATGAAAAACAAAGGACTTTTAGAAAGGACCCCGCACTTTTTATAGGTAAAATGGTTCTCGGTAAAATTGTTTGAATTTTTAGTATAATGTAGTATTCGATGTACTGATTGAACGTGCAGAATCGCAAAGTTCGTTGATGGATAGATTTTAAAGTTAGTAATTTTTATTTAATTATTTTCTCGGGATTTGAAAGTGCCAACTGCATATTTTTTCATTCCTATCATCAACGTACCTTCATATTACTAAATATCATTCGAATGGTGCATATTATATCATTATGTACAGAGTGAAAAAGAAAAACATTTTAGTAATGTCTGAAAATTCGATGTAATAATGAAATTATTTTGGCATGCAAAATACTATTCTTATTCCATCATTAATTATAATTCATACATTTCGTACAGGGTGATTTGAAAAACTGGTGAAATATACGGCCGGTTCTTTCGTACATATCCTGTATATTCAAGTGAATTATCATCCTGCGAAGATAGCTGATACCGTATAAACATGATTTCGTTGGGTATATAGGGTGATCATAAAAATTTTCGATGAAAAAATGACATAATATCAACGTTTCAGAAATCACCCTGTAATTCACGATCATCTAGTTGAAATTTCTTTATTATTATTCAATATATCCATCATTCTCTCCTCAACACTGTCCCAAAAATGCAGTTTCCTACTATACTAGTTTCATAGTTATTAATTGAGAAACTTATTACCATTTGCATAACAAGTTGAAGGAACTTGTTCACGCGTACATTCTACTAGTGGCCAAGATTTTTCACAAATAGTGAAACGTGAGAATGTGGAGATCAAAATAAATGTAACATTATATGCAGTGTGATGACCAATGACGGTCCATCCAATTCCATCTACCATTTAGGAAATGACTGAATATACGTCACATCAATTACAACTTACAACTCAGGCATGAGCCAAATAAAATTTCTGATGCTTGGATAGATTGACTAGCCCAATCGTGTATGAGACCCCGGGATAGTCTTTCCAATATCAATTGCAACAACTCGTATAGGTTCAAAGAAAACGCCGCGGTCCACGTGACCTTGATTGACGCGCGGCAAAGTGCAAAATATGCGGCTGGAGAGTCATAAATCATGATGTAAATGAGGTGTCGCCATATCAAACGAAATTGTCGATACGGCTATCAAACGAGTTTTTATGATCTGCAATTGATATTGGATAGACTATACCGGATATCATTTGGATAGTTTGACTCGCCCAATCGTTTATGAGGCCCCAAGACGGGATATCACTTATCACTGAAGGTGACAAGGAACAGCCTTAACCGAATCCACCTTCCCCGTAGCAGCGCTACGGTCCTCATACAACAAGAAAACCCTATCGGCTATCGGGTACGTTGACGGAAAGTGAATGAAAAAGAAAAATCAATTAGTTCCATCAGTGATAATTTTTATAACTTTACGTATTGAAATTACCTATATTGATGAAATATAAAAGATGTCTATATGTTTCTATTGATATCCAGCAAATATAAAAATCATGGAAACCTCTATCCGAGTGGAACACGCATTGGAAGAAAACCGTCGCTGCCAGATTCAAATTCTCCTATTAGAAATAAAAGCGTTTTATCAATCATTTTCACTTTCCCCAGATGGTTTGTTTTTTATTCCGTCAAAGCTTAAACCAACAAAATTCACTTAACAAAGTCAAAGTCAAAATATGCTTTATTGTCGGAAGTATCTTATCTGTACCTTACATTCTTAAATTCACATATCTGATGTGATTATTATCTCTAATCTTCACCCTCTTTGACATTTATTTTGATCTCCACATTCTCACGTTCCACTATTTGTGAAAAATCTTGGCCACTAGTAGAATCTGCGCGTGAACAAGTTCCTTCAACTCGTCATGCAAATGGTAATAAGTTTCTCAATTATTAACTACGATACCAGTCATAGTAGAAAACTGAATTTTTGGGATAGTAGTGAGGAGAGAATGACGAATATATTGAATGATAATAAAGAAATTTCACCGAGTTAATCGTGAATTACAGGGTGATTTCTGAAACGTTGATATTTTGTCATTTTTATCATCGTAAATCTTCATGGTCACCCTATATATCCCAACGGAATCATGTTTATACGGTATCAGCTATCTTCGGAAGATGATAATTCACTTGAATATACAGGATATGTACGAAAGAACCGGCCACATATTTCACCAATTTTGCAAATCACCCTGTACGAAATGTATGAATCGTGAGTAATGATGGAATAAGAATACTATATTGCATAACAAAATAATTTCATAAACATTTCATTATTACATCAAATTTCCAGACATTACTAAAATGTTTTAATTTTTCACTCTGTAAATTATGATATACTCTGCAACCTGAATGGTATTTAGTAATATGAAGGTAAGTTGATAATTAGAACGAAAAAAAAAATGCAGTTGGCACTTTGAAATCCCAAGAAAATAATTTAATAAAAATGACTGATCTCTAACTTGAACGCCCTGTATTTCAAAATCTATTAATCAACGAACTTTGCGATTCTACACGTTCAATCAGTACATCGAATACTATAATATACTGAATATTCAAACAATTTCACCGAGAACCATTTTACCTATAAAAAGTGCGGGGTCCTTTCTATAATTTTTTTAATGCTTTCAGCGTGATATGTCATAACACTTGAGCTTCCAAGAAAATATTAAATTAAACAATAACATCAAACATTAATAATTCAATTAAAGTTCTTCGTATAACTAAATATTATTTTTTACTTTTTAGCTCGATACTTTATAAACAAAATCTTGTTATCAAAGAGATTTCCTACATTTATTTAATTTTTCAAATAGGAATAGGGACCTATTAGGTGATACCTTATTTCGAAGATCTTTCAATTCCTTATTCAGTGATGAACACTTATGAATGGTTAATATCGACAGTATGACCAAAACAATTGATTACACATTACGTGAATACCGATGACTAACCCATATCAAATGTAAAAGTTGACTTTCTTCAGAATTTTCATCCTCTTAATTTGACGATAATTATTGAAAACACGAATTTGTCATATAATTCAAGAATTTTATTCTCCCTGTAAAAAAAAATCATAGGATGGTACATTTTAGAATGATTTCATTGATCACGTCATCCAGCCAATAGCTTCTTGACAATAATTTTGAAACATAAGCACTTGAAAGAAATTTTAGCAGCATACTGAAAAAAGAGAATTGCACATTTTGAATATGAGAATCGGTAGTAAGTAAAATAAAGAAAAGAAATTTATCTGCTCCAACTCCCTACCTGGCACACGCATAGATCCAGTTCTGACGAGATGAAAATGGGGGGACGTGAACACTACCATTGAAAGTGATTGCTTCACCTACCGTTATTCACTACATTGATCCTCTCTCTTTCCAATTATTCTTATTGCAGATAGGGAGGTGAGATTTTTCAAAACTTTATTATTCGATGGTTAGATATTTTTCACTATTTTTACGGATTTTTCCGATTTTGTTTAAGCAAGTTTTCGCAAGAAGGGAGGGAGCAAGCACACCAGCAGACATATTTTCCGTTGTAATGTCCATGTGTGAAACAGTTGAAAAATTTTCCGAATTTCTACACGTTCTGTATCTAGCTTTCGAGGAGAGAAGAGGAGTAAATTTTTTTGATACCATATTATTCAATGGTCAGATAATTTTCATTATTTTCACGGACTTTTTCGATTTCTATTTCGCGAGTTTTCACAGTATTTTTTTGAGACAGGAAGGGGGGGCGAGCCCCCTGATCGATTTTTTTCCATAAACATTTCCTATGTCTATGTCCTTTGCGTTCTCTATCTAGCTTTTGAGGGGGGATAGGAGAGGTGAAATTTATTTAAACTATAATTTTCGACGGTCAGATATTTTTCACTATTTTTACCGATTTTTCCGATTTCAATTTAGCGAGTTTTCTTACTTATTTTCGAGGAAAGAGGGGGGCATGCCCTTCTACCTAGTTTTAATTTTTGCTTTAATTTTTGACGTCCAAATCCGTCAAGAAAATATTCAAAATCCTACGCGCACAGGGGGGCAATTTCTACCACATTATTGTATTGTCATCGGAACTGAATAAACAAGTGAAATTTCAATTCCATAGGATAAGAGAAAGGGGTTCTAATTCAGTTTAGGAGATTTGTACCCATTTAACAAACTCACACACAGAGCAATTTATATAAAAGCTATTCAAAATAAAAATCGACCTTTTGGAATTTTTCTCAAAGTCGCCTATTCGCGAAAAAATGATTTTTTTCCATAATTTTGCTCCTCACTGTATGTGCAACAATGAAGATCATCTTCAGAAACGAGTAATTATTTTCATGCTGAATGAAGAATTGTTTGGCAATTATTTTAACAAACTTTGATAACAAATTTCATCTACTTCATTGTTCAAATAATACCTACACCATACGATCATCAAAATCACGAACCTTCCAAGAGATAAGGAGTTGGTTCGGAGCCAAATATGAAAATAGCGCTCCCCCCACCAGCATAAAAATCCTGTTTGAAGGTCAAATAAGTTTGGCAATACTGTCGGAGGCGTTTTGGTAAAAATTCGTGTAGAAATATATACAGAAGAGGCCATTTCGCCACCTTCTATTCGGAGGAGAGCTGCATTGATACTTATGTCAAAAATCTGTATATTTTGTGAAGCATTTTTCTTTTCCCCTCTCTTGGTGCTCGCATAGACGACATAAATTATGTACTGTTTGTATACAACAAATACCTATGATGGTATTCCTAAGATAAGAGGCGTGGGTGCCTGTCCGGCGTATATATGCACCCAAGATAGCCGTGCATATATATTTATATATATACAGGGTGGGTCACGGTCGATGGTACCTTAGACGTTTACGGAGAACGGGACATAGGATCATTCTGAAAATCTGGTTTCTCAAGTAGTTGCTTTTGGTCTATCGATCTAAAATATTTTCAGCAATGCAGCGTTGCCGCTTATACCAGAAAGTAGCAGCATCTTTGTTATTTCAAAGGGGCCACCCTGTATATTACCGCATTTTTGAACTTGTCATTCCTTTCTGATCATTTCTGTCTCATACTCCTCTATACCTTTCTATAACGGTTTTTGAGATATTGGTTATTTTCCATATTTTTTATCCAAAACATAGCTCAAATTGAATGTTTATTTCTGCAGTATTTGGATTCTTAGGAAGTTGCAATTTTGTGTTTAGTTCATCAAGATCATGTGCATTGATTCTGTATAGAGGAGTTTGTTCTGCGTTATACAGGGTCGTTCAAAATTCATGATCTTACTGCTAGATACGAAAAGGGTTGAAAGTGCGTTTTATTGAATGGAACATCCTGTATATTATGAAATATCCTGAAAGATGACTAAATTCCCTTCGAATTGATAAATCATGTTCCTATACCTAAATAGCCATAATTCCGAGATAATAGCAATTTTCACTTGTAATCTCCCAAGTGTGCTTGAATTATTGCCGGAAATTTTTCGAGTACATGATTTTTTTGAAAATTACTTTTAGATAAATATGAAAAAAATAAATCGATTTTTTTTGAAAATTTCACACTTCACTTTTGTAGCCAATCAAAAAATTCGTTCTTGTTTAGACCCCATGGCAACCCTAAAAATTTCCTGAAATTTTTATCCTCCTGGGTACCCTGGGCGAAATTAATAAGTAGACATTTTTCTGTTAAACATTCGACATGTGACAAGTTGATATTTTGCTTTAATGTACAAATGAAGGTCTAGTTTTCATATGAAAGGACATAACTATGTATTTACTAGATATTTGAAATGTGTCTGAAAATAATATGTTCTCCACGATTATTGCAGAAATTGTCAATTCTGAAATCATATTTCAGAAGAAGTTCAATACAGCATTTGTCACATTTTTTTATCACAAGTCCCGTAGTTCAGTGGTAGTGTTGCGGCCTATGATGAGTCGCTAGGTCGATGGTTCAATCCACGATTAGAACAACTTTTTTATTTTTTTTTGTTCCAAATTTAAACACATTTATTGATGAAATTTTTTAAAAGTATTTCACATATCAATATTTCAGTGGTTATAAATAGTTCAGGTGAAACCATCGTTAGTTATTTCTTATGAATTGTTGGATGATTTTCATTTCTCGGGATGAAATTTTCTTACCGAATCCCCCTCGTGCTTGAATTAATTGCCGTAAATTCATCTCATACATGAATTTTCGAAAAAAATTACCATCGTCGCTTTGCGACTCGTGTAATTTTCAAAAAATTCATGTACTCGAAAAATTTCTGGCAATAATTCAAGCACTTGGGAGATTACAAGTGAAAATTGCTATTATCTCGGAATTCTGGCTATTTAGGTATAGGAATATGATATATCAATTCGAAGAGAATTTAGTCATCTTTCAGGATATTCCATAATATACGGGTTGTTCCATTTAAAAAAACGCACTTTCAACCCTTTTCGTATCTAGCAGTAAGATCATGAATTTTGAACCACCCTGTATAACGCAGAACAAACTCCTCTATACAGAATCAATGTACATGATCTTGATGAACTCAACACAAAATTGCAACTTCCTAAGAATCCAAATACCGCAGAAATAAACATTCAATTCGAGCTATGTTTTGGATAAAAAATATGGAAAATAACCAGTATCTCAAAAACCGTTAGAGATATGTATAGGGGAGTATGAGACAGAAATAATCAGAAAGGAATGACAAATTCAAAAATGCGGTAATATACAGGCTAACCCATTTGAAATAACAAAGATGCTGCTACTTTCTGGTATAAGCGGCAACGCTGCATTGCTGAAAATACTTCAGATCGATAGACCAATAGAAACTACTTGAGATACCAAATTTTCAGAATGATCCTATCTCCCGTTCTTCGTAAACGTCTAAGGTACCATCGACCGTGACCCACCCTATATATATATATATATATATATATATACCGGGTGGCTACGGAAGTATTGCCTACGGAATATCTCAGTTATTGTATGAAGTAGGTTTGTGAAATTTGGAGCGTCGATATAATGACATAAGAGCTAGAATTTGAGCATATTGACATGTCGAAGTTAACTTCCGGTCTGACCGGAAGTAACATCAACTTTCTTATTTTAAATAGAAACGCTATTTTTTTTTCTTTTCGCATTATTCAGCATTCAATTCCCTTTCTAATGACATATCACAAGTTGGTATCTAACCAGAAACTAGATCAGAAAAAAATTATTATTGAAATTCACCGAGTAGGCCGTGGAAGCAAAATGAAAGCCAAAAATTGAAAAGTTGGCTATGAAAAACATACGGCACTTGATAACAGTTGCTACTACTGTGATATTTTATTTTCATTCGTCGGCGTTATAAAAAGCCGCCAAAAAAAATATTGGAAAAATTGGGAAAGAAAACAATACTCTGTAGGTCCATAACTTAAATAGGAACATACAACTTTTTCTTGCCTGTACTATTCAGCATAACCATTCCTTTCTAATGATATAATAGAAAGTAATTTTTTGAAATGAAATACCAAAAAATCCAATTATTATTCTTCAAATAACGAAAAAACAGATTTATCGAAAAAAAAAATCAAATTGATAGGATTAAAGATAAAATAAATTCAAAACAAATGTTCGAAATGCATTCCCTCAGCGTCAATACATTTATTGACTCTGGTGATATTTTCATGTAAAACGTTTCTCAACATTTGGGGCGTTATATCTTGGAAAGCTCTACGAATTTTTACTTCTAGCTCATGTAGAATTGTAGGCTGTGTGGAACACACCCTATTTTTAAGATGCCCCCATAGAAAAAAGTCGCACGGAGTAAGATCAGGTGACCTTGGTGGCCACCTGACTGGACCATGGGTTGTTATAAGTCTCTCTTGAAAGCGATTTTGAAGATAATTTCTCGCTATTCTTGAATTATGCGGAGGGGCGCCATCTTGCTGGAAGTACATTCTCTCAGTTATTTCCGCTGGTAGGTTGTTAATGAATTCCGAAATTTCATTCGTTAAAAAATTAAAGTATCTCTCTCCGGTTAGTTGGCCTTGAAAAAGAATGGGGCCAACAATATGAGTTCCAACTATTCCTGCCCAAACATTCACACCAAAACTCTCCTGGAAGCCGCCTTGTCGAAACCGGTGCTCGTTTGCTATCGCTCAGTACCTGGAACAAAAGACCGTTCACACTTTTAGCACTTTACACTTCGACTATCGACAATAATCCAAATAAAGTACAGTACCTACCTTGTATTATTCCTGTTAAATAATCCATTGTTGGTAAATCTTGACTCGTCCGTAAACAAGATATAATAGTTGAATAGGTGATTCTCAGCATTTTGTCGAAGAAACCAATTACAATATTCCAGGCGCCTTTCACCGTCATTTTCATACAAATGTTGATGCAACTGATACTTGAAGGATTTCAATCGATGTTTTTTCAAAATTTTCCTAGCAGAGTCCTTACTTATAGCTAATTCGGCGCCAATACGCCTTGAGGAAATTGTGCTATCATATTGTACTAAAGCTAATACATTAATTTCAGTTTTCTCATTATTAACAAATGCTTCTTGGTCTTCGTGAACATCAGGCTCAGTTCTTAATTTTTCTTCAAGCCACTGGAAATACCTTCTTGACGGTTGCTGCCTCCCTGGATATCGCTCTAAATACAATTGTTCAGCGGCATAAGAATTTTTTAAACATTCACCATAAATGAGAAGCCTGTCATTAGAAAGGAATGGTTATGCTGAATAGTACAGGCAAGAAAAAGTTGTATGTTCCTATTTAAGTTATGGACCTATAGAGTATTGTTTTTTTCCCAATTTTTCCAATATTTTTTTTGGCGGCTTTTTATAACGCCGACGAATGAAAATAAAATATCACAGTAGTAGCAACTGTAATTAAGTGACGTATGGTTTCCATAGCCAATTTTTGGCTTTCATTTTGCTTCCACGGCCCACTCGGTGAATTTCAATAATAATTTTTTTCTGATCTAGTTTCTGGTTAGATACCAACTTGTGATACGTCATTAGAAAGGGAATTGAATGCTGAATAAACCGAAAAGAAAAAAAATAGGGTTTCTATTTAAAATAAGAAAGTTGATGTTACTTCCGGTCAGACCGGAAGTTCACTTCGACATGTCAATATGCTCAAATTCTAGCTCTTATGTCATTATATCGACGCTCCAAATTTCACAAACCTACTTCATACAATAACTGAGATATTCCGTAGGCAATACTTCCGTAGCCACCCGGTATATATATACAGGCCGTTTCTTTTATCATGTGGTAACATTGCTATATTCTAAACCGTAACAGATACGAAGACGATTAAATGGGAGAAAAGGTAGCTATCATGGAGAACAGTACAATGGTCAAAGAAAATTTACAGGGAGTCTTGCCCTTCCCGAGTTATACAGGGAAAACTAAAAATGCCGTTATTTGTTTTTTACGAATAGAATTGTTATTTCTGAAAATATAAAAAAATGGAAAAGGAAAGTTTTAATGTATTCTAAATGTACTATAAAAATATAACAATGAATCTTTGATTAAACGTTTCGTGTCAACACGGCCACCATCCACATTTCTTTTCAAATACGGACCTGTCTGTTTTAGTACAAATATTGATAAAGCGATAAAATCACAATTCAGTGGTACATCACACTTGATATTTTTATAACGTTTCATTTAAAATAACTAACATCATCAGTGACAACAATTTTTAATTACGGTCCTGTCGTTAGGTCGTTTATGGATTCCACAAAACCTAACTCTCCGATATAAAAATTATCAGTGACGCTTTGAATAAATGTATCTAATAAAATTATGTTTACACTATAATAAAAGATATCTGTAGTTTCAGAGACGAACGATAGCAATTTACCTCGGAAATAAACTTACTTAAGAGTAGAAGAAATCAAACAAACAGAAAAGAATTTATTTCATATTGAATTTTTGAGTGAAAATAAAACCAATACAGAAAATGAATTCTTCATGATAACCTACATTAAATGCTCGAATTGCCGACCTCTTTGTTGAATGCACATAAGTTGTCTGTCCATACAATTTCTGTGGCAATTTTCTAGCATGATGGGTGTAATGCTATTACATGCATCTCTTATTTTTTGTTTGAGATGGTCGATATCTGTACTAGTTGTCGAAAAAACTTTATCCTTTATGTATCCCCAGTAGAAAAAATCTAAAGGAGTCAGGTCTGGGGATCGAGCTGGCCAGGCAATTGGTCCATTGTTTCCAATCCATTTTCTTGGGAATATTGTATCTAAATGTTCCCTTACTATTGCTGCATTATGGGGAGGGGCACCGTCTTGTTGATAGTAGCCATCAAACTCATTGGATAAAAAATGTAAATACATTCCACCATTCAAATGCTCGTCGTAAAAGAAAGGACCTAGTACGTTTGTTCCCAAAATTCCCATCCAAATATTTATTCCGAACATTTCCTGGAAATTGGTTTCTCTATGTAAATGTTCATTTGTATTATTCCACCTATAATGGATGTTTCTGTTAAACCAACCATTGTTGGTGAATTTTGATTCGTCCGTCCATATTATTTTATTACAAATATTTCCATCTTCCCTATTTCTACGTCTCAACCACATCGCAAATCGTACTCTCCTTCCGTAATCCGTGTAGCATTTGTATTTGTTCTTTTTCAAAATATTTCTGGTAGATTTTACAGAATTTCCTAGTTCGTGGGCAATTTCTCGTAAAGAACAATCTTGATTAGAAATATTTTTGTAACTGACCAATCGTAAATTGAAAAAAAATATTTTTGTCACTTTGTTAATCTTTATGAAGTAATATTTGCTTACCTAAAACATTTATTTGGTTCCGCATACTTCCAGTAACAACACATTTTCTAGTTTTATTTCATCAAATGCACCACAGTCTCTCAAATTTCTTTCTAATCGTCTAAACATTTGAATGTTTGGAATACGACGATTTGGGTATAGCTCACCATACATATTTTTTGCCAAAAGAGGATTTCTATTTGATTTTGCATAAGCAAATAGCATATCAGTCCTTTCGTCATTTGAATACATCTTTGATATGACTGAGTGTATAAACGACTGACAGTTTATTCTCATTTATTTGTCCTGCCATAGAAACCAAGCCTACTTGTTTAAAAATGGTAAATGAAGTGAGATGCTATTTAATTGTACCATATCACACAATAGTCGTATTTTGACCAAAAACTAATAATTTCGTTACTTCCAGGATTGAGAATTATAGAAATATTCAGTATGATAATTGATTCAGAAGAAATCAGCCTTGAAACAAGGATTTCTGTAATACAAAAATGCCCAAGAAGGAAAAATACGAATGTTCGTTGTGTTGGGGTATCTTCTTATCGAAATTATTAGGTGAAGTCTGAAGTATGCCAATAGTTGAATAGGTTTTGAAGAAATCAAAATAATTTACAAAAGAACTATAACGACAGGACCGTAATTAAAAATTGTTGTCACTGAGGATGCTAGTTATTTTAAATGAAACGTTATAAAAATATCAAGTGTGATATACCACTGAATTGAGATTTTATCGCTTTATCAATATTTGTACTAAAATAGACAGGTCCGTATTTGAAAAAGAAATGTAGATGGTGGCCGTGTTGACACGAAACGTTTAATCAAAGATTCATTGTTACATTTTTATAGTACATTTAGAATACGTTAAAACTTTCCTAATAATTTTTTTTATATTTTCAGAAATAACAGTTCTATTCGTAAAAAACAAATAACAGCATTTGTGGTTTTCCCTGTATAACTCGGGAAGGGCGAGACTCCCTGTAAATTTTCTTTGACCATTGTACTGTTCTCCACAATAGTTACCTTTTCTCCCATTTAATCGTCTTCGTATCTGTTATAGCAATGTTACCACATGATAAAAGAAACGGCCTGTATATTGGGTCAATATTGGTTCAATAATAATAATCGATATCGATAAAACAATATTGTCCCCATTTTGTTTCCAACATTTGGAATGAGATGAATTTCAAATATTGGCAGAATGTTCAATTGAAGTTATATTATGATCAAACCTGGATAAAAATCCGCTAGGTGGCTCTACATACAGAACATCTTCTAACAACTACAAAAATATATTAGATACTTCAAATAACTTGTTTTCAATGTCTTCCTCACTCTTTAGTAATACCTAAATGAAAGAGTTTTTGGTTTGTTTGTGTGTATGGTATGCAACTCGTGCAAAAAAAATGTATTGCACTCGACGTGTTATTCAACTTGGCCTGACGGCCTCGTCGGACAATTTCACGTCGAGTGCAATAAACACAAATTTTTTGCACTTGTTGCATAAATAACTATAGTACAACTATAATTCTCAAAAGGGGAACAATGAGCTGATGTTTTTTCATTATTACTAACTATTTTTGGTGTTTGCGGTTTATCTACGCCTTTGAGTATTTTTTTGAGCTACTTCTTTTCGTATGGTATAATGCATTAAACTATATAACAACTGTATTTCTTCAGGAAGTGCAGATTGTTTGGGTAGATTTGAAATAGTGACCCAACATGAGCTATATAAAGTTTGTTTATTAATTTTCAAACCATCATTGTCTCACGATATATCTGATACGGGGGTTAATTACTTCCGAAAGTACTCAGAACAGCTCCTAGTGCGCATAGCTGTGCCGAACTCGACAAAAAGTGCTTCGAGCACTAAGCACTTTTAAAAAGTGCTCCAAAATCTCAAGAACTAGGCACTTTCATCTATAAAATGCTTTCAAAAAGCAATTCTATTCAGGGAGCACTAAGCATTTTTCAGAATGTAAGATACTTGAGTTACTGAAACCTAATTAAACACGTAGGATTTCCAACAATAATATTTCATCGCAACATTTTATTGTATTAATTACTTGAAAACGCTACAGTGTAGCGAAACATATTGCGATGTGATCTAATTATTCTGCAGCTGTCTTGAAAATAAAATTTTTGGTATGAATTATCAAATCGAACGTACCAATTTACACAAATGGAACCGAAAGTAAATATTTTCAGTAACATTTTTTTCACTTTCGAAGCGAATGTAGGCTTTGACAGTAACATATACTTTGTATTTTGTTTCGACAGCGATTGTCATGAAACATTGGTGTGTTTTTTTATATTTTCAAATCCAAAAAAATGGAAATCAGTAGTGAAAGTGAGGCTGAAATGATTCCAAATGAGATTAGTGAATGTATTGAAGCGGCTACTCATGAATAATTGCCGTTAAAGCCAAAAGAGAGGTATGAATTGGTCTACAGTTTATTTAAGAATGGAGCAATGATAAAAATGTGCATACTTTAAATGAACGAGTGATTCTTGCATATTTAATGATAAAATATAAATTCTTGTAGCCATCAAGCCTCTGGAACAAATACTCAATAAAAAATAATATTGATATAAGCTATCCCAAAATTATTGCTTACAATATTGTATATCTAAGTATGATTACACATTGATTTAACATAATTTCGCCTATATTCAACAAATCTTATACATCAATATTGGATCAATATTGGTTCGTAAATCTTCACCGATATCGTTGAAACAATATTGTCTCCATATTGTTTCCTACATTTTGATTAGGATGAATTTTGAATTTCGTCCGAATATTCAATGAAACATATTAAAATTATATCTTGATCAAACCTAGATAAAAATCCACTAAGTGGCTCCACATATAGAACATCTTCTAAAACCTGCGAAAATATATTGAAAACTTCCTATAACTTGTTTCCAAGACAGCTTACTCAGTGGTTACGGTGATCAAACGGCAGACTCTGGTGTCACCTTGATCAACTAAAAGACATTTATAACTTACCAAGGTATATTCACTTCCACCAATATATCCAAATGATATGTATCAATATCTGTAAATGTTTTGAGGCCATTACTGCTTCAAGAATATTTCACCAATACTGTTTTTGAAATGTCTTAACAATATTCGACCAATATCGCAAAATTTTCACATTTTACTTCTCGACAATGAAACGTTTGAATATTGATTCCACAACTGACTTTATGAACATCATGTTCATATTTTCATTAAAATCAACATTGTTAGAATATTGTACCAGCTATATTGTACCAATATCGACGAATATTTTGAGGCCAATATCGCTTCGAGAATATTTCGCCAATATAATTCAAGTAATATTGGACCAATATCGCCGAATGATATAGAGTATAGCAGAGGGATACGTAGAAAATTCTTCAGGTAACAAAATTCACAGAGCTTCACAGATGGAAAATGGACTTAAGGAATTATTATTTCAAAAAGTAGTACAATTACTAATGCGTTCAACTCTAATTTCAACACTGTCACTTCTGATAATATCCCTAATAATACTGATATAATTAATGGTAATAATTGTGTCATTGATATTCATAAGTAATGTATTCATGAGATTGATTGTTGTATGTAATTGTCTATATGTATAAAGTTCATACGTTATTTATCGATATACTTCCTAACATACAAAACAGCTGAAGAAAAAATATTGTATGTAACACGATCCAAATGCGATTTTACGGGACTCGCAGGATTCCAGTACTCGCTTATGGCTCTTCCTGGAAAGTTCCTACTTATTCTGTAAAATATCACTTTCGGAGTATGTTACTTAAATTGCTATTGTTGAAATCTTATCGTATTTAATTAAGTTTCAGTAACTTTCGTATCTAACAGTCTGAGAAGTGCCATGGATTTCCTTCAAGTAACAACCGAGTTATTTAAAAACATTTTCTTCTCACATAACTGAAATGGCATTCAGCATGCTGCGCTAAATGATAAATTAATCACAGATTCACAATATGTATCTAGAGCAAATTTTCAAATCATTACCATAGCAGTTCCATTCTTTAAATACATCGCTAGGTTTGCTGTTTGATTTCATTGGTCAAAAACCCTCCTTATAGAGTGGGTTTTGATTAAAACTGTTATCATAACCTGTTATGATAAAAAGAAATCAACTTAGAAACATATAATGTGGTTATAATATGAGTTCCTAAAAGTATACCATTCTGCAATAGAATTGCTGAAATCAACAATTTAATTCAAATAGAAAAGGAATTCAAAATCTGATAAGGTGGTGATCCAATAAATATTTGTGTCGGAGTTTCGTTGGGATTGGGATCAGTAAAAGTTGAAGAAAAAACTAATGTTTTCTTGGCAACGTTTCGAATTTAATTAAATTCATCCTCAGGGCTCTGTAACAATGGTTTCTCATGAAATTGTTTTATTTGTTATATTTACTTGCCGCGATGTATTATAATATATGACGATTATGTTAAAACGTTTGGAAAGTACTCACCAAAAGTAGTTCTTTCCGAGTTAAATTCCTTAAAATTATAAAACATAGCGAGACGTGATAGATACAAAACGAAAACGAAATCCACAGGCACAATAAATGGTAATACATATATTACTGTAACGAGACAGGCTGAACACTGAGTTAAAACTCCAAGATAAGGAAGTAATTTAGAGGTAAAAAAAGTATGAAAAATATAGAACTATAAAAAGTTTGTTCCTATTGATAAGAGAATAGGTAGTATGTACAATAATGATAATACTTTATACTTTATCTCGGCGTTTGACAAATCAAATTGAAAAAGGCTGTATTTAGTCCATCTATATCTCTTCTAGTATTTACGCTGTCATGTTTTAGAATTTGGATCATTTCGCTTATGAGTCTTTTGGAAAGATATGGTTGAATATCTAGGACAACTAGGTTTGTGAAATCATAATTATGGTTATTTTCTCTAGCATGCTCGACTAGAGCAGTAGGGTTAATATAATTGAGTTTTTTTGTATTTCTCTCATGTTCAGACATTCGTTTCTTCCAGTACCTTCCAGTTTGTCCTACATAGCATTTATTACAGTTATTACAATCGATTTTGTAGATAACATTAGAATATAACCCTAAAGGGGTTTTTTCTTCTGTCGCGAAAAAAACCTTTCTCCAACAGCTTTATCATTTGTAAATGCAATATTAAATTGTTCGTTATTCAAAACTGTTGCAATTCTTTCCGAGAGATTTTTGACATATGGTATTTTGTTAAATTTTTTTTGTATTATTGTTGTTAAATTATCTGCTACGTTGAATGATTTATTCTCGTGAATGATATATCATTTGTCAATAGAATCATTTATTAGAATAAACCATTCAACGTAGCAGATAATTTGACAATAATAATACGAAAAAAAATATAACAAAATACCATATGTCAAAAATCTTTCGGAAAGAATTGCAACAGTTTTGAATAACGAACAATTTAATATTGCATTTACAAATGATAACACTATCGGAAAATGGTTTTTTTCGCGACAGAAAGAAAAGACCCCTTTAGGGTTAAATTCTAATGTTATCTACAAAATGGATTGTAAATAACTGTAATAAATGCTATGTAGGACAAACTGGAAGGTACTTGGAGAAACGAATGTCTGAACATGAGAGAGACACAAAATAACTCAATATTATTAACCCTACTGCTCTAGTCGAGCATGCTAGAGAAAATAACCATAATTATGATTTCACAAACCCAGTTTTCATAGATATTCAACCATATCTTTCCAAAAGACTTATAAGCGAAATGATCCAAATTCTAAAACATGACAGCGTAAATACTGGAAGAGATATAGATGGACTAAATACAACCTTTTTCAATTTGATTGGTCAAATGTCGAGAAAAAGTATTATCATTATCATTATTGTACATACTAACTATTCTCTTATCAATAGGAAAAAACCTTTTATAGTTCTATATTTTTCATACTTTCTTTACCTCTAAATTCCTTCCTTATCTTGGAGTTTTAACTCAGTGTTCAGCCTGTTTCGTTACAGTAATATATGTATTATTTATTGTGCCTGTGGATTTCGTTTTCGTTTTGTATCTATCACGTCTCACTATGTTTTATAATTTTAAGGAATTTAACTTGGAAGAAACTACTTTTGTTGAGTACTTTCCAAACATTTTAACATAATCGTTATATATTATAATACATCGCGGCAAGTAAATATAACAAATAAAACAATTTCATGAGAAACCATTGTTACAGAGCCCTGAGGATGAATTTAATTAAATTAGAAACGTTGGCAAGAAAACAATAGTTTTTTCTTCAACTTTTACTGATCCCAATCCCAACTAACCACCGAGACATATAAAAGAATATTGATTAAATGTGTGGTATTGTGGTTTTCTTGATATCGTTTTTTGTGTTTTTATCTTCCCACAGTCAGAAAATGAATATATTTAAATCAAAATCATATAAAAATGAGTCGCACATGGTCAGCCTTTCACAAGGAAGAAGTGAGAAATAACAGAATACTGATTGTCGTAGGTACCGCATTTAGCAAGATAGCAAATGTCACTACCGAAATTTTTGGCAGGTTTCAAAGATAAACCTATTCGACACGATACATATATGATGAAAAAGATATATTTTTTAAACGTTTCAATAACGAAGATAGATTTGGTCTCCGAAACGTCAACGAAGTTTGAAAAAGACAAGTACTATTCAGTTATTTTGAACTTATTTTTTTAGATAGGCAAAGTTACTGACAAAATTATATTATTTTTTCGAAACAGTAATCTTCTAAACACAGTAAATTATCGAGACAAAGGACCTTGCACCATTTCAATGGGAAATTGGATTTCGGTAAATTTGCTCGAATTTTCCATATATTGTAGAACACGTGATGCTGATCAAATGTCTCTATTGCGCAAAAGCTCTAAATCCCACGGTTTAGATTGTACAGGGTGCTGAAGCTGACTTTACAAAAATTACAAATGGCCATTATTGTGAAGACATTTTTACGAATCTATACCAAATCAACTATGCATCGATTATTCATACGGCCGAAACAAATTCACTATAACGTATGTTAATTCCTGCACAGACCCACGATTTACACGGTGAGTCAAAAGCTGGCAAGTTTATTAGTGATTTCTAAAAAGTTGAATGGTGGAATCTCATTCATATCCAGATAATTCGAAGGACACAAAAATATCGAATCCAATTGATGATATTAGCATCTACTGAATCACACTGACATATTATATACAAGACGTTCTATTTCTGATGAAGCCGCATCCGTCTTGCTTGTTGATATATCCAAATACATGTAATTCCAGATAACTCAGTGATAAACTGTATCGATTTTGATGAAAGTTTACTATGCAATTACACAAAATATTCAGGGTATATGAAAAATAGTGACACTTGCTGATGATTTCTTTGATGTAGTTGGGTTGGATTCGTTTTTTTGAGGCATTTCCATAAACTTATCCTTTCGACACAAATATTATGAAATGTTTTGAACAATGTACTTACTGTGGAATGTTTCAAATATGTTCAAATCGATATTTACCACAAGTGGTAGAATAACTTGAGTGGCAAAGGTATAATATTGCAAAAAAGAACTAAAACAGTGATCTACAGTATATGTATAATAGGTAACGAAATATACTAACTTGTATATTATTATTACAGATGTTTCGTACTTATACAGACTGTATCACACAGGCGTAACAACAGCTAATTTCATTATTCCTATGAGAGAATTTTGAATGCTTCATTTTCAGATTACAGATAAATGTATATGGAATTAAGAATGAACCATAACATCTGAGTTTACATACATGAGTTTTGCAAGAGTTGGATGGACATAGATTATGTAGGAGAGGTTGGTAGGAAATAAAAACAGTTCCTAGTGTATGATATTACATATTAAAACAAAAAATAATTTATGATGAGGTAGCAAAAAACTGAAATGCATTATGACATGATCAACGTACAGAAAATGAGCACCTGATTGAATTGTCCTTCTCTATGTGCAGCATCCTCTTAATGGGCAGCTTCCTCTAGGTTTTTTCATGCAGTGTCTACTTCTCAATATTTCAAATTGTTTTCCCGTTTCTTTATTGGACTTTTTCTATATTTTTTTACAGCAATCGACTTATTATTTAGCAGTGCAGATATGGTTGAATAATTTCGGATAAGTTGTAAAACACCCTATATGGATCTCATATGGTTCACAGCCGGCTACGAAACATACGTACCTTCTCATATACAGAGAGATGAGATTGATTAAACTGTTGAATTTGAAGCGTATGTGCAATAGTTTGATCAGCATCACAATTTCTACATTAGATATGAAAAAAATAAAAAAATCGTCCATTGAGATGCGAATTCAAGTATCTAATGCGTATGTTTTGCCATTGGCATTTCTGCTAGTCATTGGTGGGAAGGCGATGATGTTTCGTTCTGAAATTACATGTACATTCAACCAGAATCTGAAAATGAAGCATCTGTAATCCTCTTGAGATTAATTAAATTGGTGGTTGTTACGCTAATATAATACATTCGATATACGTATGAATCGTCTATTTTGTAATAAAATATGGTTATATTTCGTTACTCATAATATATTGAAATTCAATGTTTTCAATTGATTTTTTGCAAAATTCTACCTCTGTCACTCAAGTTATTCTATTACTTGTAGTGAATATATAATCATACATATTTGAAATATTCCGCAATTAATTGTTCAAAACATTTCAGAAGATTTGTTTCAACAGAAAAATATGTGTTTATGGAAATGCATCAATTAAATGAATCTCAAGCCTAACTACTATAAATAGATCATAAGCACAGGCCACTATTTTCAATATACCCTGTATATTTTGTGTAACTGCAGAGTAAACTCTCATCATAAATGATCCAGTTTATTACCGAGATATCCGAAATTCCATGCATTTGGATATATCAACAACCAAGACGAATTCAGCTTCATGAGCAGTATAACGTCTTACATATATGTCAGTCTGAATCAGGAGATACTTATATCATCAATTGGATTCGATATTTGTATCCTTCGAAATATCTGGAAATGAATGACATTCCACTGCTCAATTTTTTAGAAATCACTAATAAACTTGGTAGCTTTGGACTCACCCCGTATATCGTGGGTCTGTACATGAATCATTATACTTTATTGTGGATTTGTTTCGGCCATATACATAATCGGTGCATGCTGGATTTGGTTTATAAATTCGTAAAAATGTCTTCATAATGGCCATTGTATAATCTAAACCATTGAATTTAGAGCTTTGGCGTTATGAAGACATTTGATCAGCATTATGAATTCTACAGTACATGAAAAATTCGAGCAAATTTACTGAAAGCCAATTTCCCATTGAAATGGTGCGAGGTCCTTTCCGCCGGATATCATCTGCCGCGACTTCATGTTTCGATACCATTCATTTATATGGAAAGGCTTAGTGCTGAGTAATATCGAAAAGTTCTCCCGAGCACTTTTCGGGATTACCAAGCACTAAGCACTGGTCCAAGAAAGTGCTCGGGGGCACAGTGCTCACGAGCATCAGGGTGCTTTGAGTGCTTTCACTACCACTTAGCATTATGCTCAGTGACAGCTCTGCAAGGGCATCGTCAAAAGTTGAAAAACCTACTAGCCCTGACTTGTTGACACCAAATAGCAGCTTGACCTTCAGATAACACTGATTAAGGCCATCACAGACACACTTGCATAGCGCATAGCATGAAGACTTAACAAAGTTCAGCCAATCAAAATGCGAATATCCGTTGCTACAGGCATTTTGATTGGCTAAACTCCCATGCTATGCACTATGCAAATGTGTCTGTTGAGGCCTTAACTCAGAACTTTTAGAGTATTGTCATTAACGAAATTTCCACTCTGCGAATTATTTTGTTCTTGAGGACTCAGTAAACTGTTTACTTCTTTTGGAGAATTAGACATTCTGCTTGATTTCTTATTATTAGTTTCATAGTCGAGGACTCGTCCAGTACACAATTCCATGAAAACAAAACATAACTTTTCGAACATGTTTCCACTGGAAAACCATAAAATTCAGTAAAGTCTTGTTTGTAATTAACTGAGTGTTCAATGAGTTATAAATGTCTAAAGATCTTTGATGCATATAACTTTACTTCGTCCAATAACGGCTCAAAGTTCTTCATGTTCTTGTTCGATTGATGGTTTATTTATTTTGTGGGGAATTATATTGAAAAACATACAGGATGAAGAAGAGTAACTATTGTCTAATTTCGACTTGGGCATGGTTTATTTGTTTGAGCATCTACACTTTGACACATTATTTCCAAGTTTAGAGAAGTGAAACGCTTATGCACGATTATCATCTAAACTCGATTTGCATCAGAAAAACGCGAGTTATAAGATGCCGCATCTTCACAATAGTCACAGAATTGTGTAAAACGGTTATAGACAAACCAAAATAGCACTGAAGGTACTAACAAAATCCAATTTTTTTCAATTCAGGCCATCTGGTGTGTGGAAAATGAGAAAGTTCTGTCATTGTCATCGAAATAAAAAAATTCCAATACAGTCTAGCTATTCAGAAGAACAAACTTTGATATTTGTATAGATCGGAAAATATTCCAAAAAATTGTTTTTTTCAATTTCCTTCATTCATTAAAAATCGAATCATTAGCAACTTTTACAAATAACTTTTTTCATATCTTGCAGTCTTACCCCACTTTTGGCCTATTCTCGTTTTTTTTTTCAATATGCTGCCATACCAGAGATCACCTCATAAGTGCCATTATCGATTTTTTGGTTGTCGGTCATGCACCTGTATTTTACCGGTACTCTAATAATGAAGTTTTTTCTATATGTTACATAGTTCATGGTGGGCACTGTATACGTCAAATACTCGCGCGACTATAATGTATGAAGTCGTTGTTTGGCGGCCACGTACATTGAAGACCAATGCCATAAATAGACAAAGTTCATAGGGTGACCTGCTTGGGAATGACGAAAGCTCTTGGAGTTCTACTACCTGTACATTGAACACGAAGCCATACGTACCGCTTACAGAGTCGCCAATGGGTTGGAGAAGAAAAGAGCATTAGTCACTTTTAGGGCATCCCGAGTCCAAGACCAAGTCTTGAATTATTTTCTATCTTCAATAGTAGAAGGAATGTACCACTGCGACCTACAACATACGCCTATTTGTTGTGAACTGAAAAACTGCAATACAGAATTTGAAAATTGTATTTTTGATTTTGAGTAAACAAACATTAAAAACCTACTATATGAAAAATAAATAATTGAAATAGAGTTCCATGAAATTTTTCTATCAGATATTGCTTAATAATGAGTAGATTAATGTTTATTATCTTTCTTTGAGACCATGACCAAGACCAAGACTCTTGGTAGACTCTTGGTAGAGAGACTTGGTCTTGGTATCGAAAGTCAAGTCTTGGTCTTGAGAAGATTTATTGAGTCTTGATCTTGGTCTTGGTCTTGGCATTGGTCTTGGTCTTGGTCTTGGTCTTGGTCTTGGTCTTGGTCTTGGTCTTGGTCTTGGTCTTGGTCTTGGTCTTGGTCTTGGTCTTGGTCTTGGTCTCGGTCTCGGTCTCGGTCTCGGTCTCGGTCTCGGTCTCGGTCTCGGTCTCGGTCTCGGTCTCGGTCTCGGTCTCGGTCTCGGTCTCGGTCTCGGTCTCGGTCTCGGTCTCGGTCTCGGTCTCGGTCTCGGTCTCGGTCTCGGTCTCGGTCTCGGTCTCGGTCTCGGTTTCGGTCTCGGTTTCGGTCTCGGTCTCGGTCTCGGTCTCGGTCTCGGTCTCGGTCTCGGTCTCGGTCTCGGTCTCGGTCTCGGTCTCGGTCTCGGTCTCGGTCTCGGTCTCGGTCTCGGTCTCGGTCTCGGTCTCGGTCTCGGTCTCGGTCTCGGTCTCGGTCTCGGTCTCGGTCTCGGTCTCGGTCTCGGTCTCGGTCTCGGTCTCGGTCTCGGTCTCGGTCTCGGTCTCGGTCTCGGTCTCGGTCTCGGTCTCGGTCTCGGTCTCGGTCTCGGTCTCGGTCTCGGTCTCGGTCTCGGTCTCGGTCTCGGTCTCGGTCTCGGTCTCGGTCTCGGTCTCGGTCTCGGTCTCGGTCTCGGTCTCGGTCTCGGTCTCGGTCTCGGTCTCGGTCTCGGTCTCGGTCTCGGTCTCGGTCTCGGTCTCGGTCTCGGTCTCGGTCTCGGTCTCGGTCTCGGTCTCGGTCTCGGTCTCGGTCTCGGTCTCGGTCTCGGTCTCGGTCTCGGTCTCGGTCTCGGTCTCGGTCTCGGTCTCGGTCTCGGTCTCGGTCTCGGTCTCGGTCTCGGTCTCGGTCTCGGTCTCGGTCTCGGTCTCGGTCTCGGTCTCGGTCTCGGTCTCGGTCTCGGTCTCGGTCTCGGTCTCGGTCTCGGTCTCGGTCTCGGTCTCGGTCTCGGTCTCGGTCTCGGTCTCGGTCTCGGTCTCGGTCTCGGTCTCGGTCTCGGTCTCGGTCTCGGTCTCGGTCTCGGTCTCGGTCTCGGTCTCGGTCTCGGTCTCGGTCTCGGTCTCGGTCTCGGTCTCGGTCTCGGTCTCGGTCTCGGTCTCGGTCTCGGTCTCGGTCTCGGTCTCGGTCTCGGTCTCGGTCTCGGTCTTGGTCTTGGTCTCGGTCTTTATTTAACTCCAAAAACATTTTCCGCATTCGTTTATATATGCGTTGTGTATCTGAAGCATATTTGGAGAGATAATATTTTTTTGTGTCCTTGCCTATTTCATGGCATCTCATACCATAACACACCTGGCATGAAACAAGCTCCATATAATTGGGACTCTTGGTAAATGAGATCTCAAGCTAGTGACAGGGCTCCTAACGGGACACAATCTCCTTGACAGTAACCTGTTCCTCATTGGGAACGAAGGGCGTCTAGAAGAATGCCTATCACTAAAATCAGAGAAAGGCCGCATTTGGAACAGCATTCTGGACTCAGAAGACGTTGAACAGATTGAGCTAAGGAAGTTGCTGAATTATAGTAATCATTATCAAATGAAAGTTGGTTTTTGTGAAGGGCGTTTGTTTTTTTGTCATGGCTTTTTTGGAACTTTAACCTTCCACGTTCTGAAAATGAAAAAAGGTTGATTGAAGGAAATCTGCAGGAGTGTAGAAGGGCAATGTATCAATTTTCCCAGATAAGTTGGTGAGTTAAGAAGACTGTTGTTCTGAAAAAAAAAATTATTTCATCCGTAACGTATCGTATTCTGAAATTTTGCCTATCTAAATAATCAAAATAAGTTCAAAGTAACTAAACGCACTTTTCTTTTTCAAAAAAACGTTGACGTTTCGGAGACTATAATTCATTAGGCTGGTGCCAAAACGAATTTTAATGAAAAGTGAGAGAATAAGACCAGGTGGAGAATGTTGAACAAACGAAAATTGAATAAGAAAACAAACAGAATGATGAAATGGGGATGAAGTTTAGGGGTTGAAAACGATTTTTTTGCAATTTGTGGCAAAACGTGATTTTTCCGCTAAAAATGTCTAATGAAAAAGTTGTAGATAATAGAAAAATCAAAAACTTTTTGACATAACCTCAAATTAAATGTCAAAATGGTAAAAAACCGATTGTTCAGTATTTAATTTTTTTCTCGCTTATGAATCATCAAATTTAGATGAGAATTTGTAGAAATATGTTTTTTTGGTGTTGAATGAGTGTGATTTTTTCGCAATTCAGAGGATGACTAGTTCTTGAGATAGGTACATTTTTCGAAAAAAAAAAATACCCTCATCTTCCACGAACAATTGTTCTAGTGTTTAAGGTCTTTAAATGATCATTGGGATTTTTGAAATGTCTTATTCCAAATGGTTTATGTAACTTGGTGGCTTATTCATCGTTAAACCGCCTAAAATTGAGAAAAACCGACAAGTCTCTCTGAATCATAATTTTCTCAATATTTTCAATCATTTTCAACAGTTGTAGAAAGTTTTTTTGTGATTTTGGGAAAAACGTGGCATCTTAGCGGTAGATGTTCAATGAAAAAGTTGTAGACTATAAATAAATCGGAAACTTTTTCGTTCAACACTTCTTGGCATAACCTCAAATTATCCGTCAAAATGGCAAAAAACGATTTTTTAGTTTTTTTTTTCTCGCGCATAAATGATTTAGTTCAGATGAAAATTTGTAGGTATATATCTTTTTTCTTGTGTCGAATGAGCTTGATTTTCTCGCAGATGAGAAGACTTTTAGTTTTCGAGTTGTTTACATTTTTCGAAATTAATACCCTTATTTTCCACGCACAATTGTATTCATATTTTTTGTAATTTGAAAGTCTATAAGTGACCAATTTAATTTTTGAAATGTCTTCAAAATGGTCTATGTAACTAGGTGGTTTATTGATTGTTAAGCCGCTAAAAATTGAGAAAAAAGTCTCTCTGAATCATGATTTTCTCAATATTTTCAATTATTTTCGACTTTCTTCTTTATTTATATAAACAAAAAGTAGTTTAGGTATATTGAATTATTCATAATAAAATATTGGAATACATAATAACACTACGAAATTAATATTATTATTCTTTTTTACAACAATTAAAAATCATTGAAAAAATATATAAAATCATGATTCAGAGAGATTTATTGTCGGTTTTTCTCAATTTTGAGCGGTTTAACGATTATACCACCAAGTCGCATGGACCGTTTGAAAGTAGACATTTCAGCAATTAAAATGATCACTTAATGACCTTCGTGGGAGATAAGGGTATTATTTTCCAGAAATGTACCCACTCTTATTCAACACCAAAAATGACATTTCTACAAAGGACCCTGCAAACTCCTTATGGAATTTGGGTCCCAGTGGATTTTTTTTGAACTTTTGGTATTGAAATCAGCCCTTGCGCAGATTAGACTATTTATATTTGAACCCGGTAACAATATTTTCACTTGTTTCATTGTTGCTAATGATGCACAAAATTGTGCTGTTTTATAAAAAAAAGTCTTACCTCCTCCCCCTCCCCTCCCCCCCGGTGAACATTTTTCAAATTGTTATGTATGTGGAACATAAACTTAACGATTTATGAATGATGGTCAACATCATCAATACGTATCGATTATACGTATTTTCTGGGGCGATATGTCCCAATTTTCAGCGTTGTATCAACGTCATACTTCAATGATCATATTTTCATTATCAAAATGACGTATCATGCTCAATGTCCAAATAGCATATCATAACGTATGTCAAGTAACTGATTAAAAACTTATGTTTTCAATACGACGGTCTTTTCTGAGGCGATAAGTCCCAACTTTCAGCGTTGTTTTAACGTCATTTTTCAATGATTTCATTTTCATCATCAAAATGACGTATTATGCACAATGTCCAAAGAACATATCAAAATATATGTCAAGTAAGTGATGCAAAAGTCATGTTCCCAATACTACGGTCCTTTCTGAGGCGATATGTACCAACTTTCAGCGTTGTGTCAACGTCATACTTCATTGATCATATTTTCATTATCAAAATGACGTATTATGCACAATGTCGAAAAACTAAAAATGGTTATCATGGTATATGGTAGGTACAGGCTAAACAGCCTTAGGCCTTTTGTGCATGTTATCATGATAACTAATGGACAATCAACAAAAGCTTTTGATAGTATTTATATACTGTTACTGAGTTTGAGATGATGCTTCGTAACTTTAATAGCAACGACACCTATCGTTGGGTAGACTACTTCATATTGATTATATTGATCAATATCTGAACATATTTTTTCAGGTATTAAACTTACTTCAGGCAAAGTATGCAATAATAATTTGAATACAACATTTTCATTATTATATTATGAGGAATGAAAAATATGCATATTTCGTCTGATACCAGGAAAATTTGGAATGAACAATTTTTGTAAACATATTTAAATAATACGGTTACACTTGATTTTCAAAATTATCGTCACACAGGAGATGTATCAACGATATAATAATTTATATTGATTATTTTGATCAATAAATAAACATATTTCTTTAGATATTCAACTTACGTCAGGCAAAGTATGCAAAAAATAGCCCAAAATTACATAGTCATTTGGTCATAAAATAGATTGATTCAAATATAATATTTTCATTATTATATTATGAAATATGTAAAATAATCATATTTTGCGTGATGTCAGGAAAACTTTGGAGAGACAATGTTTGGAAACATATCAATAATATGTTTATATTCGATTTTCAAAATTACCATCACTCAAGAGATATATTGATGATATAATAATCTTTATTGATTATTTACATCAATAAGTGAACATATTATTTCGAGTATTCAATTAACAAATGGAAAAAGTATGCAAAGTATTTGGTCAGAATCTTGAATCTTTATTAATCTGAATGAAACATTTTTATTACTATAATGTGGAAAGCGAAAAATGCGAAAGGTCCGATAGTCGATACCAAGAAAACTTTGGAGAAACAAAGATTAGAAACATATATACATAATACATTCACAATCGATTTTCAAAATTATCATCACCCAGGAGATATATCCACGATAGAATGGTTTATATCGATCATTTTGATAAAAAAATTAATAAATTTTTTTAGATATTCAACTTACGTCGGGCAAAGTATGCAAAAATACATAGTTATTTGGTCGTTAAATGTATCAAATTTAATATAATATGTTCATAGCTATATTAGAAGATATGTAAAATATTCATATTTTGCCTGTTGCCAGGAAAACTTTGGAGAGACAATGTTTGGAAACATATATAAATAATATATTTATATTCGATTTTTAAAATTACCATCGCTCAAGAGATGTATTAATGATATAATAATTTTTATTGGTTATTTACATCAATTAGTGAACATATTTTTTCAGGTATTCAATTTACGTCTGAAAAAGTATGCAAAAATACATGGTTATTTGGTCAGAAAATTTTGTAATCTGAATGAAACGTTTTTATTACTTATATCATTGAAATCGAAAAATACACATATTTTGTCTGACACCAGGAAAACTTTGGAGAGACAAAGTTTGGAAATATATATGAATATTACAATTTCATTCGATTTTCAAAATTAACATCACCCAGGAGATATATCCACGATGGAATACTTTCCCAGGTAGCACATCATATCGACTGAATCTTGGTTCCATATTGGGCCAATATAGATATATTGTAAATGAAAAATCAATATTGGTCCAATAAGGGTGAATATTCAAAAAACAATATTATATTAATAATATTGGTGGAATATTGGTTGAACTAGTTTTGAATGTAGATTATCACATGAAATATTGGGTCAATATTGGTTGAATAATTTCTACCAATATCGATAATACAATATTGGTTATATATTGTTTTCCACATCTAGAATAAATATTGCAATCCAAATATTCCAGACATATCGATTATAGGAAAAAAAACTATATTGTATTTCCAAGTTTGATGGCATATTGGTTGAATATCATTTCCACTTTATTTGACAAATAGTAATAATTCATATTGAGTCAATATTGGTTGAATGGTATTTACCAATATCGATAAAACAATATTGTCTTCACATCATTTTCAACATCTAGAACAAATATTGCAATCCCAATATTTCCCTCATATCGATTCTAGGAATAAAAACTATATTGTATCTCCAAATGTACTCGTAATTACACATTGGTTGAATATCATTTCGCCAATATTCAACAAATCCTATTAATTAATATTGGGTCAATATTGGTTCAATAATATTTATCGATATCGTTAAAACAATATTGTCTTCATATTGTTTCCTACATCTAGATTGAGATGAAATTTGAATATTGGTCGAATATTCAATGAAACATATTAGAATTATATCATGATCAAACCTGTATAGAAATCCGCTAGGTGGCTCTACATATAGAACGTCTTCTAAAACCTACGAAAGTATATTAAATACTTCCCATAACTTGTTCTCAAGACAGCTCACTCAGTGGTTATGGCAATCAAATGGCAGACTCTGGTGTCACCTTCATCAACTAAAAGACATTTAATAATTTATCAAGGTATATTGACATCCTCCAATATATCCAAATGATATTGTACCAATATCGATAAATATTTTTAGGCCAATATTGCTTCAAGAATATTTCACCAAAACTATTTTTGAAATATTTGAGCAATATTCGACCAATATCGCAAAATGTTCACATATAACTTTTGAATATTGTGTCAATATTGTCAGAATATTGTATCAGCGATATTATACCAATATCGCCAAATATTTTGAGGCCAATATTAGTTTGAGAATATTTCGCCAATATTATTCAAGTAATAATGGACCAATATCGCCGAATGTTCACATTTTTTTTCTTGCTAATATTGGATTTCAAATATTTCGCCAATATATTCACAATATTGTACTTGGGTTATATCGGTTATTTTGATCGATATATGAATATATTTCTTTAGTTACTCAACTTACGTCAGGAAAAGTATGCAAAAGTAAATGGATCGATTTCAGTATAATATTTTCATTACTATACAGCGTGTCTCACGGTCGATGGTAGGTTAGACGTTTATGGTAAACGCAAAGCAGGATTTCCCTGAAAATTTCACATCTTACATTTTGTTACCTGATCTGTCGATCTAAAATATTTTCAGCTTTGCGGCGTTGCCACGTCTATAAAAAAAACTAGCAACTTTATTTTTTTAAATAGAACACCCCGTATATTAACTCATTTTTTGAATCGCTCTTTCATTATAATACTTTTTTGTTAATAATGTCCTATATCTATCTCTATCTGTTTTCGAAATAAAAAATAATTTGTGTTAAATATGGTCCAAAACATAGCCCTAATTGAACTTTAGTACATCAGTACTCTCAATTCATGAAAAGTTGATATTTTGATTATAGGTTGGACAAATTCGAAGTATTCACCTAACACCAACAAATCGACTCCATATCATACAGGGCGTGCAAAAATTACTGTTATTTCCATAATGCATAAAAGTGGTCAAAAGTTCATTTTTTCGAATGAAATTATATATTATATATTACTCGATAAATTGAAAGATGATAAAAAATGCAGAGTTGGACTGGGACCATTTGGCCCACGTGGTAGCGTACCTATTTGGCCCAACACTTCCCCATTGAAAAAATCGTATTTATAACAAGTTTTGGCCCACCACTTCTCTATTAGAAAAAATATTTATGATGAGTTTGGACCTCTATCATTTGCCACTTTTCATTAATAAAATTATTAAATTACAAAAATAAATTTTTAAATTGAAAAGTAAAATAACAAAAATATAAAAAAGGTAATTAAATCAAAACAAAAGTAAAAGCATTATAGAATTCAAAAGAAAATGTGAATATTCGTAATGTGTAAAAATAAAAGCGATAAGTAGGAAGTAGGAACAGAAAATAAAATAGTTTTAATAAATGTAAAATATAGAGAATACTACAACAAAAGTTTGCTTCTAGGGGTTTTATTATGGTACACAAAAAGTACAGGAAAATAAATCTTAATTCCCATCGTAAAACCTAGCAACTTTTTGGAGTTACAAAAAAATTAAGCAATTATAAAACTGAAAGTAGAAGTTGAATTAAATAAAATCGTGGCATGCGGCTTTGACATCATGGAATGGGTCAAAATTCAAAATATTTGGTGAAAGCTTCAAGAATATTTCACATACAATTCAGAACCTAATAACTCCAAGTTACTTAATTAAAAACAGGAATTCAGAGATACTACTAAATAAGTGTTATATGGCTTCAAGAGATTTTAAAATATTTTCAGTTCTGTGTTATTTATTATCAATATTTTAAAGCAAATCTCTTCCAATGTTTATTACTAGCAATGATTTCAACAGATCATCACCTAACGCAGATCTTAATCGAGTTTTAATTAATTTTAATTTTGAAAATCCCCTCTCAAAGTTTAGCGGCGGCGACTGCGCGGGGAACGAGGGCTGAGCTGAGCAGAGCCAGGCCGGCGATAAATAATATTTTTATTTCGAATTAAGGTACATATAAACCCATGAAAAAATTGACGGCAAGGATAAAAATTCTGAAAAAAATTCGAGTTATTTTGTTATCCAAATTGAATAATGAGAGAGATGTAGAAGAAATTTTAGAGGTTTTTTGAGTTTTCCCAAGAACCATTCATCAGATTCCATTTCAAATATCATGACATATCAATGTCAAAGTAAAAGATTATCACGATGTTGTTTCAGAATTTTCTACTTCAACGGTCCCCCACAATTAAAAAAAAATCTGAAAATCTTGTTATAAAATCAAAGATAGTTGAGAAGAATCGCTTTTGCAAGTAATATTTATATGAAATTTAAAAGCATGAACATTGAGGAATTATTCATACTATTTTTCAGAAATAAAATCAAACGATTTATATTTTCAATAATGATTTTCAAAACCTCGGACAGAAAACGGCAAATTGCTCCTTAAGTGATTCCCCTGTAGTACATGAACGAAAAGACAAAAACAGTTCTGCTACTGTCCACAAGGTATTGCACAGAATTATTGTAGCTGTCATATTTACCGTAATTTGTTTAATTTTTCGAAAATGAAAGTTACGTCGGTAGGAGTTCATCAGTTGAATGTTGGATTGGTCCGCCTAAAGCATGGAGTCCTTGGACACAATTGAAGAAGTATGTAAGTAATAAATTTTGCGATTTGAAATATCAGTTTTGGAAATAAAACAGGACACAAAACATAATTGAAAAATAATAATAATAACCATAATAGCGTCTTTATTGTCCATTCCAGTTGTTTTCAAATAACTTTATATTATATATTTAAAAAATAACGGCATAATATGCAGAGTTCAGCTTACAAAGTTGAAAAATATTGATAAAAATGAATTAAAGTGAGTTGTTCATATTAGCTGCTCTTTTTGAATTTTACCAACAGTATTGTTGTTTGTGCCTCAAGCAAATCTAATGCAAGCAAGATCAAGGGCGGACTGACTATATCTATAACAAACCCATGGGCACGGCAACCCCGAATATCAGTAAAACAAACGAAATGAATACAATAAATATTATACAGGTGAACCGGAAAAAAGGGCAATACCAAAGATTCCCAAGATCTCCTTCCACAGGAAAACCGACGGCACAGTCATCATCAATAAACCAAAATCTAAGAAAAGGAATAAATCATCTTTGAAGGAAATGGTCCACACCTTTCAATGATGCCCGCGAAGTCTACATTCACAAAAAAAACCGGAGATACTGCAAAACTGAATTTCTTAAACCACTGAACAATAAGTCTATACAAAGAGCTGGAAAAAAAGAAGAAAAGAAAAAAAGAACCTTGAAAACGTAGCTCAAAAACATAACAATAAACTCCTAATTCCGAAAAACAATGAAATAAACCAACAAATTACAAACGGTAGAAAAGGTATGGTACAATCGTTACTAGTCCACTTCAAAATGGAAGGAAAAATAGAAGAGAGAAGATGGCGTCTCACCTTTCCTCTCACAACCCCCTTGACAATATAGCTACATAATGCATTGAACCACATTACCACAATTGATACCAGATAATGATTAATAAACCTGTGAGCTATTTCGCAGTACTCCGAATAATGTTGAGATTTGGCACCAATGCATTTGCAGTAGGGTGGACCGTTGAATTTTCGGTAGATATTCCAGCAGAGACCATTTATTTGAAAATATTATGAAAGCTCGCTGTAAGAAAAATATATCTTGCCAGTGCCATCTTACAGTTCAGAAACGCGCAATATTTGACTTTATATGAAACTTAACGATTACTATCAACTTGAAGATGATAAGGGATAAGAGTCACCATTTAGTTGTGTTCATGTCATTTTGTATTTGGCCCCACATTTTGCTTTTGGCCCCCACATTTTCTAAGGTTGGCCCAGGCGGCAACTGCCGCCCTGCCACCCTGTCCAGTCCGACCCTGAAAATGCTTCAAGATGATATATCATGTCCCTATACCTAAATCATCAACTTTTCTTAATAAAGCCGTTTTTGTGGAAAAATAGTTATTTATGATACCTACAAGTGATGGAAGTGGCATTTTATTTTGGGAGTGGGGAATATTGCGAAACGAACGTCAGCGAGTGGAGCAAATCCACGTATCATACACATTTTTGTGTACAACAGTAACAGCTAGTAATAAAAAAAAAAAACAAAAAAATGAATGAGGTCCATGGGATTCGAACACACGATCTTTGGATTACAAGGCAGATGATTCAACTACATACACCACCGCACATGTTTATTTAAATGTTATTATTAGTTGAATTGAATAGTAGGTACTTCGTCAGTTACTTCACAGGGAATAAATATTACCAATTGCACAAACTGCCAAATACATGTGTGAACTTTTCTAAATAATTCTTTCTAAGTTGATGTTCTGATTGTTTCTATCAAAGAGAATTTTAATGACAGTTCGGACAGTTTTATAAAATATTTAAACAATTTGATTTTAGGTGGCCGTGGAAATATCAAGCTTATGACAGCTTGGTGACTTTTATAAGTAATCAACTAATGGTTATTGACGGTGTTTTAAAAAATCGCCAAAAATGAATGCTATTGACTATTCAAACGAAGTTCTTATGAATTTATTTATTATACACGGGCAGTGTGATCAAATCATTGCCAGAACTTGCAGAAAATTCAACCAAATGTATCCTGCATTAACACCAATGAACGAGAGGAAGTTTGTAAGATTACAAAATAATTTCCTTAACTATGGCTCAAAGTTAAAAGCGCCTTCAACATTACCAAAACCTGTTACTTTAAATGAGCAAAATACTGTTAACGTCTTGGCTTATTTTTATGCATATCCAGAAGCTTCCGTTCGCAGTGCAGAAAAAGATTTGGGTGTATCACATGCTTCAGTACAACGAATTTTGGAAAATTACGAAATGCATCCGTATAAATTTACCAAAGTTCAAGCTCTCAAAGTAGAAGACTTTGAACGCAGAGTGGATTTTTGCGAATCCCTTCTAATACATATACAGGAAGATCGGAAATTTTTGTCAAAAATAATTTGAAGCGACGAATCAAAATTTACGAGGGAAGGCATTTTTAATAGAAGGAATAAACATTTTTGGGCTGATCATAATCCTCATGTGACAAAAGAAATGGGTTTTCAAGAAAAATTTTCCCTGAATGTGTTTTGTATTTTGAAGAAAAATAAAATTAGCTTTTTTATTTATGAAGACACACTGAATGCAGAGAGATATCTTCATATTTTAAGGACGACTGTTACCGATTTCCTTGAAAACTTGCCTTTAGAGGAATATAGGAATTCGTGGTTTCAACTGGACGGAGCGCCAGCTCACTGCACTCAGGAAGTTTCCAGGAAACTTCACCAAATGTTTGACGATCGTTGGTTTAGGCGTTTGGGGCCGTGGGATTGGCCACCGAGATCACCCGATCTCACGCCACTTGACTTTTTTTATGGGGTGTTTTTAAAGAAAGGGTGTACAGTACTCCAGTGCCTACCAAAGAAGAACTGCGACGGCGAATAGTGCGGTGCATTGAAGATCTAGATCCCCATGAAATTGAAAAAGCAACGACAAGTCGCTTACAAAAGAATATTTTAAAATGTTTAGAATGTAATGGACAACATTTCCAGCGTTTATTGTAAAAATGTGATATTTTGTTTACAATTTTGTTATTTTTAATCCTCCTAATTCTGTTTTTTTCTGTACTTTCACATGTTATATTCCAGAAAATCGTACTTTTTACCTAGAAATGCCTGGTTTTTGGACAGTTGTTCCCTGGAAACTTTCAGCCATAGTTAAGAAAATTATTTTGTAATCTTACATACTTCCTTTCGTTCATTGGTGTTAATTCAGGATACATTTGGTTGAAATTTCTGCAAGTTCTGGCAATGATTTGATCACACTGTCCGTGTATAATAAATAATTTCATAAGAACTTTGTTTAAATAATCGATATTTGCATTCACTTTGGAAGATAATTTGAAACACCGTCGATAACTATTCGTAAATTACTTATAAAAGTTACCAAACTGTTATAAGCTTGACAAATCCACTGTTACCTAAAACCAAATTCTTAAAAAGCAATTTTATTAAGAAAAGTTGATGATTTAGGTATAGGGACATGATATTTCATCTTGAGGCATTTTTCATCATCTTTCAATTTATCGAGTATTATACAGGGGGTTTCATTTGAAAAAATGAACTTTTGACCACTTTTATGCATTATGGAAATAACAGTAATTTTAGCACGCCCTGTATGATATGGAGTCGATTTCTTGGTGTTAAGTAAATACTTCGAATTTTTCCAACCTATAATCAAAATATCAACTTTTCATGAATTGAGAGTACTGATGTACTAAAGTTCAATTAGGGCTATGTTTTGGACCATATTTAACACAAATTCTTCCAGCACTTTCTTTTGCTACGCTGAATGGATTTTTTATCTTATTAGCCTTGCATAAGCTGTATGCCAATCAGCACACGTCTTTTCGAGTAATTCCAAAAAAATTTCTTTCCATTTCTAAGCAGTGATTTGCGAGCATTGACTCCATTTCTTGTGGAAAGACTATCTTTCGTCCTAAAAAAGAATTCACAATGTCATCAGGCGTTCCGTCCATCTTTACGTACCTTTCTAAGGTCGTTTGAGGTACACCGTGGGTCTGCGCACTCTTCATGTAGCCCATTTCTCCTTGCCGAACAGCTAAAATTGCTGAAATTATTTGTTCCTTGTTCCAAACTTTCCGTTTTTTAGGCATCTGAAAGAAAATACTTTGGTTTTACACGGAAAAGTACACAGTCTCCTAATATGGGGTACCCCAAATTAGGAATTGATAGGTACCACATATTACGAGCCCATTAGATTTTTGTAAGGGGAATGTGTTTGAAAAAACTGTAATATTTTCTTAAAAAACCAAAACCATTTCCATAAACTACGCCAAATTCTATATTGAATGATATTATTAAATTTTTAAAAACTTACTTTTACGTTACCATAAATATCTAAAATGCAACAGTCACCAGAAACTTTTATTTATACACAAAACTACCATAACCTAAATCGTCGAAACGGAACACGTGTTTGCTACGAAACGTGTATGGGCGCTGTCTAGGAAGTGGGTGGTTAGTTTTTAATATTCACAATAGATGTCGGAACACGTACTTTCTTAAAATTGAACTACCCCATATTAGGCACTAACCCCATATTAGGCGACTTTCCTCTAGTACCACGGTACGTTCAGCTTTGTCCAATACTATTTTCTTTAGGACCCTTTAAGACACACAGAAGCATGAAAATGCATAGAGGAAGAAAACCTTCCAGCAAATTGTAAATACGAAATATATTTTGGGTCATTTATTAATGCAGGAGGCAAATAAATCTACGCCTGGCTGACAAAATCTTTTGATTTGTTTTGGAAAAAAATAATGTCTTCACGGACCACTCGGTATCTGTTGACTCCAGACGTGAATGCTTGTCAGCTCTCTAATTGTCGGTACCCCTGATTTACGATGCGAACAAGAAAAAAATTCCCTCTTCGCACTGTTGCCAAATTTCTTTTGCTAATTTGCTGAAAAGGACCTCTTGTATTCCGCCCATTCTATTGATATAAACGAGGGCTATGTTGTTTGTTTTTAGTAGGTCAGTGCAATTTCCCATAGACCTAGCAAAACGTTTCGGCCCATAAAACTTTGCAAGTAATTCAAGGCAATCAATGTGTTTTTTCTTCTGGTCCCATCCTGTCAATGACGCATCAGAATATATTTCTAATGAAAAACGGTCCCGCTTCAAGTAATTTTTCAGTTTAGTCATTTTATGGATCCACCAACGAAGCTCGGGTAATATCCCGTTGGAAAGGGATTAGTGTGAAGTTAGCCCTACTTTCCTGGCCACCGTCTGTGACGTGGAGTAAATCTTAGTTGAGATAGAGGAGTGAACGTCGGCGGTGTTGCTACATCAATTACTTTTACAGAATGTTCAGAATCTGTTTGTTGTGTTATTTGCAGCTAGAGAGGAGGGTAGCGGATTAATCATAGTATTATTGAAATTTGTTTGCAAATCGAAGTTTTGGAAAACCAGTAAACCGAATATGGCAAAACAGTAAAAAATATGCTTCACAACATTACAACATTCATTGCAAATATCAATATATTGCCGCATCTCCATATGGTCTAGTGGGGAATGATATGGAATTATCGAGATGAAGAGCCCATACAAAATAAGAGACGTCCACCAAGAAAAAGCATGCAAAAGAGGTCTCTTTGCAGTTAGGCTGGGCATGCCATCAGGCCTGGCATCTATAACAATGTGTGATCTGTTGATTAATCCGCCGAATTTCCCAACGAACCATCACATCATTTACAACTCGGATGTTGTTGTCAAGAAATCCAACAGTGACATTTTTGTTCGTGTTTACTGTGTACATTTTTCGCACAGTGCTATTCATTGCTCGGATGCCGAAGGTTTCGATGCCTTTCAAGTCCAGGTCTGCTTTAATGTCTTCTATGGCTGATCCATTGTCCAACCCTTTCAGTATGAAACTGTGCCGTGTTCTCCCCCGGCAGAGTATAAGTGTGGTACTCGACGTCGGCACCCTTGAGTATGATCTTGAGGTTTCTGTGATCTTCCTCCGAAGAAGCATATATCAGTGAGGAGACGTTCGTAAATTTATACGTGACTTCCCCCTGTATATACTTCTAGATATAACTTTTTATGCTGTCGTCGAGCATTATCGTCCCCTTTACGATGATAGGGGGACATCTTTCCTTATTCTCTATTGCTGCCGGGGGTGGCACTTTCTCCTTTTTCGTTGCGGGGGGTTGGGGTTGCTGTTCTTCCCCTTTCCTTTATCCTTCTATGTCGGGGTTTTCTGGATCTCTGCTAATCCTCTTTCCTCTTCCACTTTGTTATCGTCCTCTTCTTCAGAAATGGCCTCAAATCTGTTTCTCACCTCCAGAGGTGGGGGTGAGCCCTGCAGATTGAGTGTGGTCCATTGTCTCTTGGCCGTATTCTTTGGTTTGACGAAGTCTTCCCCTTGAACTTGGGGGTTCATCTTCGTCTTACCAGGAGACGCTAGGAATTTCTGCAGGGCTAACAGCTCTTCCTTCTTCGTCTTGACTTGTTGCTCGTATTTTTCCGGTAGTGGTCAGTAATTTCCCGGACTTCCCTGCCTCGGATTTTCAACCAGGGATAATCCGAAAGTGCTTCCGGGATTTTGCAGAACAGAGCAACCTTTTCCTGCACTCTGGCAGAAATATCTTTTTCTATTTGTGCCAGTTGTTCGGTAATTTGTGCGTGTCGGCTTTGCTCTGTCTGCCCTCTGAATTGATTACTGTTTCCTGCTACCAGTGGGTAATTCAGAAAAATCCACCGAAATTTTTTCGTTTTGTGTCATTTGGGGGGTGGGAGGATAATCATAAAAAATAGCTATTTCCCTAATTTAGGCATATTTAAACATTCGACGATTCATTTAAAGGCACTTTTTTGCGTTCCGTAATAGGAGTTGGGGAAAAAAGGGGAGAAGGTAAGAATTTTTTTTATAAAACAGCACAATATTGTGCAACATTAACAACAATGAAACAAGTGAATATATTGTTACTGGGTTCAAAAATAAATAGTCTAGTCTGCACAAGGGTTGATTTCAACGCACCCTAGCAGCAAAACTGTTAATTTTTTAGGGTTGGCGCAATGGTAACATTGGTTGAGAATTACATGGAGTACATCATACCAAAATTTCAAAAAAATCCTCTAGGACCCAAATTCCATAAGGAGTTTGCGGGGTCCTTTCAAATACTGAAAAATCAGGGTTTCGCCATTTTGATTTAATGTGAGGTTATGTCGAAAAGTTTTTTATTTTTTTATTATCTACAACTTTGCCATCGAATATTTTCCGCTAAGAGGTCACGTTTCGCCGCAAATTGCTAAAACCTGTTTTCAACCCCTAAACAGCATCCACCATTTTGATTGTTTACGCGTGTTTAATTATTTTTTTTCCTAGATGTTGGAACCTCAACAACATTTCTGCATGGTGCTGTTACTTTTTTTTCAGAAAAATTAAAGGCACCAGTATACAGGGTGTTAATTAAGTACGTTGACAAACTTTGGGAGGTGATTCTTTGAAGGTTTTCAGGACGAAAAGTTCATATAAACATATGTCCCAAACACGGCTTGGTTTTCGAGATACAGGGCGATAAAAATACATTTTTTTCAAGATTTTTTAGAGTTAACTTCGACATTTTCGACAATAATCAGTTCAAATTAGGCAAGTACAATCCATTCAATAGGGCGCACGATACAAAATATTGCATTTCTTAAATAATTCACAGGGTCCTCCTTTTTTCAGAGTCAAGCTTTGTTCAACCCTTCAGAATTTTTTTTTTCCGCCGCCACTGACATATTATGAGAAAGGAATAATCAATGTTGTTCCATTTAACATCTTTTTGATATCTTGCTTTTTTTCATTTACTTGTACGGTACAGGGGCTATAATGAAAATATTAATTTAAACATTTTCCAGTGTGGCATAACATTAGAAAATTTGAAAATTAAACATTTTCAATTATTGTAAATTGATGGAAATATTTTTTCAGAATTAGAAAAATCTACGTTGAATAAAAATTATACAATAAAAAATATAAAGACAAGCTTTTATACAAATGCACTGAAAATGAAAAAATAATTTGTTTCATTTTTTGTAGGTTATTCTGTGAGTATCAAAATCTTTCTGTACAAGATTACCTAGATCAAACAATGAAATGAATTATTTTTTCCTTTTCAGTGTATTGTTTAAAAACTTTAAAATGTTTTCTTTTCATAATTTTCATTTTTAACATTTTAGTTTATTTTTTATGTGAAACTGAAAATCTCCAACCCAAAAACCATCACATACCAATTTTGAACAGAATCGGATCATAATCACAAAACTCGTCCGCCATATTGGAGCCGCCATTTTGTTTTTTAACAAACATTTTTTTAATGCATTGTCACCGGAATTACGGAAACCTGCCAAATTTCAAATTAATCGGAGTATTAGAAGTGGGTCAAATTCAACTTTTATTAAATTGTTTGTTAGTTAGTTACAAGTGAAGCTAAATAAAAGCTTGTTATTATAAAGATGTGATTTCTTTTTGTGATATCTAACAGAAAAGTACTATCTCCCCGTCACTGCGGTACGCTGGATATTAAACTAGATCTGACAGATATTGGGAAAACCTTAACTTTCAACCTGAAGATTCTGATGGTAAAAATGTGCATTTTCATTGAGATATTTGATTAAAAATGTTTTTACCCATCAGTCTTGATAGAGAACTCATACAAATTTTTTGTTATTTAAAAAAAAGATATTTTTTAGTTTTCAATTGAACGTTTCCTTTTCAACATAAAAAACTTCCGAAAGGTAATCCTGTAATGGAAGATAGTTAATAGGGTTTATCTAATAGTCGCAGATCATTACACATTTGATTTTCATTTATGAATCTCTGGTCATAAATCCGAAAAACTAAATCAAACAAATTTTTGTTTCCGTACGGTGTACATTATTTTATCAGAAATTTCGGTTTGTTTTTTCTTCTGCAGTAACGCAGAAATTTTGTAATCAATTTGAATTCATAAAAATAGCAAAGTGGGCTTTGATATTAATTCATTTATTTTAATACAACTTAACAGTTATCGAAAGTTGAGAAACTGTCTCATTGTTAATTCTTCATTAGTGCAAGCTATAAAGCAGATTCATTCAATATTCCTTTGGATAAAATGGTTGAATATACAAATTCAGAAATGGCAGACATGCACTTAATGTATGGAATGGCTGATGGTAACGCTCGTGCCGCCAGACGAATGTATCTAGAAAGATTTGCACAACGTCATATTCCCAGCACACAAATGTTCATCAATATTCACTCCCGTCTTCGTGAAACGGGTACTTTCAAGAGGTCTGCTGTTCTCATAGGAAGAGCCAGGAGAGTTAGAACAGTTCAGATAGAAGATAGAAGAAGCTGTACTTAACGAAATTGAGCAGCATCCAGACACCAGTACAAGACAAATTGCGGCACAGTTTAACGTAACCCATGTATTGGTATGGCAAATTTTAAAAGAGCAACAACTTTATCCCTATCACATAAAGCGTGTTCAAGCTCTTCTGCCAAGGGATTTTCCAAAGAGATTAACTTTTTGCACTTGGATTCGAAATAAATTGTTGGAAAATGTTGGAGAATGTATTACATTCGCTTGAAAAAGATACAGTGTATCGAAACATGTCGCGAAGACAATAAATCTGTGGAAATTTAATCGTGTTTACCTTAGTGTCATATACTATGAATTTCCATCAAGTAAAGGCCACGTCAATCCAAAAAAAATGTTGGAAAATCCATGGTTTTTATCTCAAGTGTTATTCACCGATGAGGCATGCTTTTCCCGTAAAGCCATTATTAATTTTCACAACAATCATATGTGGGCTGATGAAAACCCACACGCCGTGATTGAAAACCATTTTCAAGAGACGTTTTCTGTGAATGTCTGGGTTGGAATTGTAGGGAATTTCCTTATCGGGCCACATTTTCTGCCTCATAGACTCAATGGTGACCATTATCGACATTTTCTTGAATTCATATTACCTGGACTCCTAGAAGAGATCCCACTGAAGGAAAGAATTGGAATTTGGTTTATGCATGATGGTGCTCCAGTACACTTCAGATTGGTTGCACGCCAATATTTAGAAGATAATTATTCTGATCGCTGGATTGGGCGTGGTGCGCCACAACTTTGGCCACCAAGGTCACCCGATATGAATCCACTTGATTTTTTCCTCTGGGGGCACCTTAAATCATTAGTGTACCGAACTCCAGTTCAAAGTGAAGAAGACCTGAGGAATCGCATACAGGAGTCATGCGGAATTATAAGAAACACTCCTGGTATTTTTGAACGTGTCCGCCAGTCTATGGTTAGGCGCATAAACGCATGCATTGAAGTTGGCGGTGGCCATTTCCAGCAGCTGCTCTGACATATCAATTTCAATAATGGTCCTTTTCTGAACTTAGTTTTATTCCTAGGGAATTTATGTTACTTTGCTCTAGTATTTGATAATAAAGTTATTCACTATTGAAAATGTCCAAAATTATTTTGCCATAATTAACTTTGTGCAATACATATTCAACCTGAGTTATGGTAAAAAATGTATGGGAGCTCCATAACATTACATTTTCTCTACACGAGCAGAAAATAGCTATTTGTGTAATGAGAACAAAATGACGTATTGCGTCACGCGCTAATCTTTGGAGAGTGGCAATGACACTTCGAGAAATGAATTATTTTATATCATGCGCACTATTGAATGGATTGTACTTGTCCAATTTGAACTAATTTGGATCGATTATTGTCGAAAATTCCAAAAACTCCTAAAAAATGTATTTTGATCACCCTGTACTTCGAGAACCAAACCGCTTGGGACATGTTTATATGAACTTTTCATCTTGAAACCTTTCAAAGAATCACCCTTCAAGTTTGTTAGACTATTTGCTTCTCAAATTTCTTTATGTTATGCGTTACTGGAAAATGTTTGCGTTAATATTTTAATTGTAACTCCTGAACCGTACAAGTAAATGAAAAACATCAAGAGAGCAAAAAGATGTTAAATGAAACAACATTCATTATTCCTTTCTCATAATATGTCAGTGGCGGCGAAAATAAAATTCTGAAGGGTTGAACAAAGCTTGACTCTGAAAAAAGGAGGACCCTGTGAATTATTTGAGAAATGCATTATTTTGTATCGTGCGTACTATTGAATGGATTGTACTTGCCTAATTTGAACTGATTATTGTAGAAAATGTCGAAGTTAACTCTAAAAAATCTTGAAAAAAATGTATTTTTATCACCCTGTATCTCGAAAACCAAGTCGTTTGGGACATATGTTTATATGAACATTTCGTCCTGAAAACCTTCAAAAAATCACCTCCCGAAGTTTGTCAACGTACTTAATTAACACCCTGTATACCTCCGTTATCAAAACTTGCAGATTTCTTTTGACTTTGTCAAAAACAGATCTTTTTATCTCCAAACCAATTGGAAATAGAGTTTTCAGCAAGTTTTGATAATGGAGGTAGATATAGTCTCCTAAACTTCAACGTTCTTTGAAATAGAGAAGTATTTTTCAGTTAGTCTGAACTCATTTTGATTTTTTCAGATAGTCTTCTAAACGCAGTAACTTATTTGTGCAAATTGATAAATTGCCGATCTACTTCTACAGATTTCCTTGAATTAACAATTTTTCCTTTCAGACTTTGGAAGGTTAAAATTCCCAAAAAGCTGTGTCAAGAAATCAAGATCATAGACTTGCTTGTACTTGTGATTGGTTGGTAAAATTCATGCATGAGACTGCAACTGATGATCGTTCACGCCTATTAAGTGTCGACTTGTAGATGGTTCACAAGTACTACTCGTGAATGATTGAAAAGTATTATGATTATTCGATTGTGTATTTGAATACGGCATACCAGGAAATTCGTAATCAATTACAATAAGGCTGCTTATTGTCCGGAATCCTGTTTTTTCAAAAACATTAGTAATATTGAACGGGCTATACCGGTTGACCGCGGAAGGTGGCTCGTGCTTATATCTTATTTGTTTTTGTGTTAATGGAATGAAATTTGGACGATTTGCATAGGACATAAAACTGCGTTTTTTGACGAATAACTCAAGTTCATGCAACTTCCGGTGTCACCGGAAGTGACTTAAACTTTCGATTTTTGAATGAGAAACCTAGTATATTTTCTCTTTTATCTCCACATGACATTGTGAATACAATCATGCATAATTTTTTGTCACTTTTCGTAACAATTTTTTTTCAAAATTTTATTTAATTTTTCAATCTAGAGTGCTATGGATACAATCAAATCACTAATTACAGCCCTAAAATGTAGAGGAAAAAACAACTTTACTGTTTCTGATCATAATGTATGTGCTATGTGAAATCTAATTTTGAAATTGAAATTATTAATTTTTTCAAATGACAACAGTCGTTTAGGTAAAATGACCGTTTCATCACGATTAATTTGATACCGCAACTTATATCTAGGTTCAAATAAAATTCTGTTAAAAAACTCAAAATAGTTACCAACGTTAGATATTTCATAAAATAAAGCGTCTTTTGGTATAAATGAATAAACTTAAAAAAACTGTTTAGAGAAAAGATTTTATTTAAATGCACTGAATTGAAGAAAATAAATTTAATAGTGAATTAAACCCAGCATTTTGTTACTTTATAAAATTTTAATATTTATTCAATCAACTAGTGTATTCTGCCCTACCAAGTGAAAGTGCCGTATGTAAAAAACTGCCATTTTGATATGAGACTTTTCAAATTTAACTTTGGCCAAACGATCCTACGGTTAATTGCGTAGTGAAACATATGTTTCTTGAGTAATTTCAACATTCTGAATTCTTTACAATAGACATTTTTCAAGTATAACACTTCTGTCTGCTATAAAATGCATATACTGCGGAAATTGTATTGCTATTACAAAGAAAAAATGCCGTATGTGCGCGTATACCGGGTGTCAACGAATCTATTAGACAAGTCATAACTTCTAGACCATTAGGTGTATCAAAGTGAGATTTATTGGTATAGGTGAATGGTATGTGAAAAGGAGAGTTTTCACATATTTTTGGATTTCTGAGACAATTTTAGATCAATTCTAGATCAGAATGTGACATTTTCGAAAGTTTTTATGTCTACTTGATGTATTTGGAGTCACTTTTGAAATTACATCTAGGTGGCCATGATCGGAAGTAAACTAATCTAAGGACCTCAGGTGATATCAGAATATTACAATCGTGAAGTTTTAGTAACTAGTGTGATAGATATGAATAAGACAAGTTGGCAAAATTACATTTTCGTGTCTATTATTTTTCAAATGGCGACCATTTTTTGACAAGCACTTTTTAACGAATCTAACGATACTAATTTATTTGCGATTGGATTACAAATAAGAGCATAAATTAAATATTACTGAGAAAAATACTTCATAATAATTTATTTACTTTTGTCAAGTGTGCCACGGATTAATTCATTTACTTTTGTAAGTACTATCCGAGAAAAGGATATTTTGACGAATCTAAAGATACTAATTTATTTGCGATTTGATTACAAATAAGAACATAAATTAAATATTACTGACGAATATACTTCATAATAATTTATTTACTTTTGTCAAGTGTGCCGAGGATAGGCATGATGCATAATATTTTGCAGTTATTTCGATCAAGTCTTCTTTGGAGAACAAAACACTCACTTAGGTTATGACAGTGACATAAGCTTTAAGAGCAGAAGGTAAAATTTTCTTGATTTTCGTTAAATTTTAGTTCAATTGTCCGTCAAAATAATGTGTACTCAAAGTGAAAAAGTGGACATGCTGCTGAGTTATATGCTCAGAGATATCCCAATCGGCAACATCCATCCCATCAGTATTTTCCGTATGTTGAGAATCGTTTTAGGCAAGAGGGAAATCGAGAGGCAGAACAGAGGTTTATCATAAATGAGGAGACTGAGATTAACGATCTTGCTATGGCTGAGGTTGACAAAACGGTTTCATTCATATCTATCATACTAGTCACTAAAACTTCGCGATTGTAATATTCTGATATCACCTTAGATCAGTTTACTTCCGATCATGGCCACTTAGATTTAATTTCAAAAGTAACTCCGAAAAAATGAAGTAGGCATAAAAACTTTCGGAAATGTCACACTCTGATCTAGAATTGTCTCAGAAATCCAAAAATGTTACAATATACCGCGTGTTCCATTTCAAAATTTAGAACCAGAGCCATTTCCGGTGAAACCGAAAGTGACCGGAAAGTGAAAAATATGTGAAAACTCTCCTCTTCACATACCATTTACCTATACCAAATTTCATTTTGATACAACTTATGTTCTAGAAGTTATGACTTGTCTAATAGATTCGTTGACACCCGGTATACTGCTTCATTATCAAGCAGCGTTCACATACTGCACCTTTCCCTAGTTACAAGTTGAATAAAACGACAATAATATGATGACAATTTCCATTTATTTATCATTTTTCGTCAGCAGCTTCTAAAAAATTCTATAGGTATTGAATTTTTAATGGGATACAGAAGTAAAACGGTATGATGAAAAAATGTGAAGAAAATTGTGATAAAATGTTTAAGGAACTACAACTTTTGAAAAAGTAACAATACATGTGATATAATTTGATTCATTTATTAAAATGTGAACAATTTTATTAATCATGAATTTACTTTAATTCAATTTCTCATAGTTGAAATAATAGTATTCATCTCTTCACAAAAGTGTTTCCTAATTCTTGGAAGTACATAATTTAAGTTTTTCAGAATACTCTCACGTTTCTCTATTGACACTCCACAAGGTGAAGATGAATAAAGGAGATGGTGCTATTCCGTTTCTTTTCATGTACATTTTACTCAGACAATCCAGTGTTTTGTAATTATTCTCTTTATTTCAATTCCTAACTTCATACAATTAATTTAATTATGTAAACAATAACAAAGAAACAGCAGAAAAAATTATTTAAAAAATAATTGGCGCTCCGGGGCGGCCCAAATTAATTCGATGGCGCATTCGCTTTTACTGCTACAGGGAAACCCGGATAACTCCTAAAGAGGTCCGTGGAATTTTGAATATCTGCCTTCCGCTAAAACTTTGTTAAAAAAATTGTTTTCATGAAACTCCAAGGTTTTCAGAGAAAACCTCTCAGAAGCAGAGCTTGTGCGATCAAGGGAGATCCGAGACCTACAGTTTGAACTAAAGTGGAATCCCAACCACTTCAGCTCCGTGACAGGCATCCGGGGATCGAAGCCGGACCGCCTGTGTGGAAGGCAAACGCTCTAACACCACGACCACTTCCCCTCACTGCTTTTATACCGACGATGTCTGCTATAAGTACAATCTGTTTTCCGCCTTTTTCAGTTAGTTGTCCAAAGAAGAAAATTGGTGTGTTTTCAATATCTTCTAAATAAAGAAACCTACGTTAGATGAGAAACAAGATAACATCCACTTTGTAACCTCCAAACAGAACGTCACGCATCGCGCTATCTCGCCAACTTACTGAGAAAAAACGCAGTTTATGATACGTGCTAACAAAGACTGCAGTATATACACAGCATATGCTGCACTTATGTTTAATATACTGCAGATACTGCGTTTTTATCTACTATTTACGTTAAATGTTGTACATACGGCAATCGAATTCAATGAATATTTCCACTAATTATGGCATATAAGGCGTTTTCACGTAGTGAAGAGACCGCTGAATGCTCGAGGAATACGACTATCCCAATATCTCATTTTTGCCATTTTTTCACATACGGCACTATCGCTTAGCAGGGCAGTATTAATGAAGGCGATTAATGATTGAGCGTGAGCGAAGCGAGCTCGTTAATTTTCGAGATCATTAATTCCATTTTAATATAAGAGTTACTAAATTTTTCCGCCTACCTCACTCTTGTTGAATTAAGGGATTCTAATTTGTTTCTGCTACTTAAGCAGTTTCCATAACATCTGAATTCGTTAAAGTTTGGTTGCTTATGCAACAATCATGCATACATAGAGAAATCGACTATTAATGAGAAATCGACCATTAATAGGAGTCATTAATAGAAGATTTTTCGAAATTATTCATTAATAACAAATCGTTCATTAATAGGGTTCATAATTGGTCGATATTAGTTGCATTGAAGAACATTAAACAGACATGTTAATACGAGGTAGGCGGGAAATTATATAAAAGCCTGTCACGAGAAGTGTATATGTATTCCTTATTGTAAATTGAATTCAAAATCACCCCAAGATTCATTCTCGCGACAAACTAGTTACAGTTGGATAACCCCGCATAGCTACCTCGAATCAGCCGAACTCATGGACACCCGACACCCGGAGCACATTATTTATCTATTTAAACTGTGCCCGGAGCAGCGTTAGCGTGACATCACCCGTGCCGAAGCACTTTAAAAAAATTAGCTTTTATTTGAAAGCACTAAAAAGAAGAAAATAAATTTCAAAGTGAATTAAACCCATAATGTTACATTACAAAATTTTAAATGATATAAAAGCTAGTTGAATTTCAATTATTGATGATTTACTTTTCAAAAAGATATAATTCAAGTTGAAAATGACAAAGTTGTAATATAAAGAAGACTTATTCGTCCAACAATATAAATCAGACTTAATAAATATGAATCTGTTACGCACAGAATAACCTACGTCTCACATATAAAATAGTAATTTACGTAACAAGTCCAGAAAATACTGTTTTTTTGGACAAGTAGACCAAATTCTAAGACGAGCGTTAGCGAGTCCTGAAAGTCTACGAGTCCAAAAAAACTGTTTTCGGACGTGTTGCGTACACTATTTTTTCGGCAACCATGTTGAATAACAAATCAATTAAACGCATTTAGTCTAAGAGACGAAGAGAGGTCGACCTTCACCCATCTGTTAACCAGATGACACATACTTTTTTTCAGTTACATAAATAAACGAATACGCCTAAAATGGGTTGCCTAGAAAAGGTGGTCATGACTATATACAGTGAGTTTTAAAAATTTGCACCATATGGAAACTTTTTTATTATCGATTTGCCAGAAAATTTTATTCCTAATAAAAATTGGTGCATTACGAAATACTTATATTCAAGTTATCAAACTTCTAAATTTCCCAACGGTGTACAGGGGGGACAAAAAATAGAATAATGATCGAGAGTAAACTACCCTGACTGTGATTCCAAATTTGAATATTTCGAACATTTTAGTTCTAATTTGTATTATATATTGAAATTCGAACAGAAGATAGGTACCAACAGAAACATTCTAATTCTTGTTTAAATTAATATTTATATTAAATTTCGAGCACTTCCCGGCCTAGTCCGGGAAGTACGTACTTCCCGGACTAGGCCGGGAAGTGCTAATTTCCCAGGGAAAAAGTGTTCGGGAAGTGAACACTACCCGGATGGTTGCCGAACTAAAACATTATTTCCTTTTTAGTGCATTTGTATAAAAACTTTATTTTATCAATTTAATTAATTCATTTTAGTCATACTGAAAACTTGTAAAACCCATATAAGCCAATTTTGAATCGAATCAAACCACAAATACAAATTTCGTCCACCATCTTGGTTTTTTAAATTAACAAAAATATCATAATTTTTTCACTCTGAAAATCCCCACACACTAATTTTGATTTGAATCGGACCAAGAAGGAACAATAAATGAAATGAAATGAATCGGACCAGAATTACAAATTTCGTCCGCCATCTTGGAGCCACCATCTTGTTTTTTTGCATTGACGAACAAATCATAATTTCCGACCTTGAAAACCAATACATATCAATTTTGAATCGAATCGGACAATAATTGCATATCATGTCCGCCATTTTGGAGCCGCCGTTTTGTTTTTTCTCTTAGAAAAATTCCATAATGCATTGTCACCGAATTTATGTCGAAATAGCTTGCAAATGCAGTATTATAATTTGGAATACGGAACAGTTATTTTTCCCGCAAGAGGGCGCCAAAATAAAATGTTAGATGGCAAAAATTGACATGGCTGAATTCCTTATGAAATTACCTTTTCAATGATGTGTCACACCTACTACTTTCCTTATTCAAATAATTGGTTGGGTGATAGTGCCCAATGGGTGGGAGGAGAAGTAGGACAGTTGAGGTTATGATAGGAAGATGTCCCACTTGGATTAAAAATCGATGTATTTTCGCATTTTATTCACAACACATGCGTTTTGAAGATATTCGATCTGTTTCGTTTTCGGTAAACAGTTTGTCTCACTAAGTTGGAACCATATTAGAAAACTTTTTTATTATTCATTTTAGGAAAAAAGTTATTCTTCATAAAAAGTACTGCACGTTCTAAAATCTGAAATACAATCAGCATATATCAAATTTTTCCGGTCGTATAAGCGGTGTGACAAAAACTATGAATTTTACTCACGAGTAAAGTACCTTTATATTTGAAAATATCGAAAATTCTTATGAAAAAAAGTTGTTTAGAACTAAAAATTACGTTTATGTATGCAATTGCATCCACTTACATGAAAAAATTATTTGTATGTATTTTCGTATTTGCACAATATATGCATATGCATTCATTGTAGGTTTAAATTGCAATTGGGGAACAGAGAGGTGATCATGTGTTACATAATCAGAAGAGATAAATGTTCATTCAAAATTTTAAAAAAAGTAAAACGTAACATAACCCAATTTTTCAATGAACTTTTCTTTGAGTTTGTAATTGATAAGCCAAAATACGCAAACCTCGGTAAATAGATGCATCAAAAATCAATTTCATTCCACTATTCACAGAAATTATTATCTATTGTTATTGTTTATTTATAAATTGTATATAATAAAATCATTATCTAAAATACTTCTTCCTGATATCAGTTATCATCTACAGGATATAGGTAGTCAACAAAATGAATCTAAAAATACATCCAAAAATTTAAATGTTTATCAGACTGATAATTGAATAAACAATAATGTTTTTGTTTTACAGTTGTTTGAATTGTCTGCGCCATGGCCTTACCAGTGACGAAGCTAGGTAGAAGCAGACACTTCCAGTGTGTTTACGGTCAGGCTCTGTCGATATTATCTAGTTTCACCGTAGTGCAGTCAGACATATCGAAACTTTCAAATAGAAACATGGCTACAAAGAAGACTGAACAAAGTGAGTAGTTTTCAAATTATTACCAGAAGGTATAATATTGTTTCAGATCAATTGTCTGTTTTCTTTTTTATTGAAATCACCTACAACAACGCAACATTTGTTAAATAGAATGAGGTGTTCAGAGTGGGACTACTTCAGAATTCAAATTCAGGTGTGTTTTCAGTAGAGCAACAAACAATTTTAAACGGAATCAGACTATTCGTGATGTCGACTCCTTCGTATGAATAATTTATTAATGCAAGCCTGTGGTGTCGCATAATGAGAATAAATAAATCCTCTTTACCACACACAATTTTTCAAATTCTTTTATACAAAGGTATCTTCATCAGTAGAATTTCGCTACTGACTTGATGTTATAGTATACTGTGTGGCTTTTTTTCAGTCCCCCCCCCCCTATTAACTTTTGAACGGTTCAACTTACAGTCATGAATCAAAAATCATTTTGAATGGTATCACCGATACTACTTTTTGAAATAAAAACCTTTTGATTACTTGAAAGAGTGGTGAGGGGGGAAGGTTGAGGGGTAGCACATTGATTTAAAAAATTCAAATGTCATGGGGGGGTCAAGTGACACATCGTTGAAAAGAGAATTTAATTCTCTTTTCAACCGTCTGAATATTTCCGGATTCCGTTCATATTTTTTTACCACATTCACTCGAAATATCAAGTTTAAGTGCGGATCTGAATGGTTCCCCTATCTCGATTTTGAACGGTTTGATGTGGATAAATTGAACGAAAATATTGTGAATGGTATTAGCAATAATAATTTTTGAGATAAGATACATTGCAATTACTCGACAGATGGCGCTGGGGGCACATCAAAAATATCAATTTTTTTTATAAACAGATGAACAGTCCTCTATTAGTATAACCTGAAAGTCCATTATCGTATCTCTAATAGTTTATAAGTTATATCAATTTGTTACTTGACAAATCATGCTGCCGGTACAACTTCGGTACGGTGTAACATTAAAAATCTTATAAATTGTGAAAGGCTTTAGCGGCCATCGTCACTTACATGGTGGTTCTTCGGGTAGTAAGGCCGACGTGTTTTCAGAGAAGAACTCGACGTTTCGCCAACACGAGTGGTTAGCATTTTCAAGAGTTATTTTAAAAATTTTCGCTTTCTGTAGTCGCTGTCAAATGCTTGACATTTGTTATACGTTGTCTCAATAAATACCTGTGATTTGACGTTCTTACATCTGATTGGTCCATAGCGTTAGCAGACATCATAGAATCGTTCGTACCGTTATTTTGTGGGTAGGGAGCTAATTGAGAATTTTTGAGAACTGGAAGCCAAACCTTGTTCAATTGTAGTCCTACTTTGGTTCTGTTGAAGTTGCTGTGGTGTTTCTGGATTTCAATTGCTTCCCGGAAGAGTCTTGGGTAATACGCAGATGTTGAAGAGATGACTTGGGTTTCTTCAAATTTCACTCTATGGTTATCGTTGTTGAGAGTATGTTCTGCGACAGCGGATTTCTGTGTGTGCCCTAACCGACAGCAAGCCTTGTGCTCTTTGATTTTTGTTTTAACGGAGCGTTTCGTGGTTCCGATATAAACGCTGCCACAGGAACATGGAATGCGATAAACCCCAGAAGAGCATAGTACGTCTCGTTTGTCCTTCGCTGATCTAAAGTGGTCTTTCAGTTTCTTTGAAGGTTTATAAACGATTTTAATCTCATATTTTCTTAGAATACGGCCGATACGATCTGTAACTCTGGGAACATATGGTAAGAATGCTTTTCTTTTTTCGGTGTTGGTTTGACTACTACTTGGTTCACTGGATGGACAGTCATTTGGTCTACTATTGATTCTTCCGTCTCTGATTTCTCTCCTATTTTTCATACACCTCTCAATATCTCTTTCTTTGTATCCATTAGAAAGAAGAGCGTTTTTTAGATGTTTCAGTTCAGCTTCCAGGTATTTAGCCCAGTTATTGCTAATTTCTTCATGGAGAAACTAGAAGAAAAGGCAATTGAAACTGCAAATTTAAAACCCAAGGTATGGTTACGATATGTAGACGATACGTTTATAACTTGGAGCCATGGACCAGAAAAACTCAATGAATTCCTTAACCATATCAATGACATACACCCGAATATTCAATTTACCATGGAAATTGAAAATGAGAAGAAACTGGCATTCTTAGACGTTCTCGTTTCTCGAAAAGAAAGATGTCTGGGGCATACGGTATATAGGAAACCAACACACACTGATCGATATCTCCACAATACCTCAAACCATCATCCGTGCCAAAAACAAGGTGTAATCAAGACATTAGTTGATCGAGCTAGAAGAATTTGCGAACCTGAATACCTGGAAGCTGAACTGAAACATCTAAAAAACGCTCTTTTTTCTAATGGATACAAAGAAAGAGATATTGAGAGGTGTATGAAAAATAGAAGAGAAATCAGAGACGGAAGAATCATAGTAGACCAAATGACTGTCCATCCAGTGAACCAAGTAGTAGTCAAACCAACACCGAAAAAAGAAAAGCATTCTTACCATATGTTCCCAGAGTTACAGATCGTATCGGCCGTATTCTAAGAAAATATGAGATTAAAACCGTTTATAAACCTTCAAAGAAACTGAAAGACCACTTCAGATCAGCGAAGGACAAACGAGACGTACTATGCTCTTCTGGGGTTTATAGCATTCCATGTTCCTGTGGCAGCGTTTATATCGGAACCACGAAACGCTCCGTTAAAACAAGAATCAAAGAGCACAAGTCTTGCTGTCGGTTAGGGCACACACAGAAATCCGCTGTCGCAGAACATACTCTCAACAACGATAACCATAGAGTGAAATTTGAAGAAACCCAAGTCATCTCTTCAACATCTGCGTATTACCCAAGACTCTTCCGGGAAGCAATTGAAATCCAGAAACACCACAGCAACTTCAACAGAACCGAAGAAGGACTACAATTGAACAAGGTTTAGCTTCCAGTTCTCAAAAATTCTCAATTAGCTCCCTACCCACAAAATATCGGTACGAACGATTCTATGATGTCTGCTAACGCTATGGACCAATCAGATGTAAGAACGTCAAATCACAGGTATTTATTGAGACAACGTATAACAAATGTCAAGCATTTGACAGCGACTACAGAAAGCGAAAATTTTTAAAATAACTCTTGAAAATGCTAACCACTCGTGTAGGCGAAACGTCGAGTTCTTCTCTGAAAACACGTCGGCCTTACTACCCGAAGAAACACCATGTAAATTAAAAATCTTTATGAAAAATTGAAGAATATTTTTTCGTTCTTTGATATATACGGCTGTTTTGTATTTTTTTAAGCTCTAGAAAAAAAATATAATGGAAATTAGAATTTGTTTATAATAAATTGTTGAGTTAACAAACAATGAAATTATTTATAAAAGAAATATATTTTCTTGTCAATCTATGAAGAAATGCCTATTATGGTTTTTAAAAAGAAAATTATTTCTTAACTAATTATTTAAACAATCAAAAAATTAAAAGAATTATTATATACAATAAAAAAAAATATTTATTTTCAATAATTATTTTTCCAAGAAAATAGAGTGTTAAATTTTTTTTTTCCAAAAATAATAATCCTGTCTGTTTGTTTATAAAGAATTGTTCTAATGATAATGATAATAATAATAATGGGGCAAATTTTCAAAATCTAGTTTCACTAACTTTCAATCGTCCGAATGATCTAAAATTTGGTAAACATATCAAGGATCGACAACAATACAAGCATTCCATAGTATCAATGTAGTTATAATAATGATGAGAAAATTTCAACATAATTTTCACCGAAATACAATCCTCCGAATAATCTAAAATTTAGCACACATATCGAGGACCGATGAACCAAAAATTGGAAAATAATGATTAGTTTTGAAAATCTTCATCATGTGAAGTAACAATAACAAAGTAACAGCAAAAAAAATAAAAATGGCGCTCCGGGACGGCTTATATTAATTCGGTGGAGCATTCACTTTCACTGCTGCAGGGAAACCCGGAAAAACCTGCAACACCACATCCTCTAAAGAGTCGGAATTGTTTAAATGATGACTCGTAAAGAGGCCGTTGAATTTTGAGTATCTGCCTTCCGGTAAAATTAACTAATGAAACGCGATTTTATGGTCATATGGACTAAAAAGTAAAAACAAAATATTGTTTAGTCGTCAAATCAATAAAAATTGGACTATTTTTCAGATACTTTTTCACTTGTCATCAATCTGACATGACCTTCTTTCAAATCAATCCAAATACAAAGTGTACAAAAATAAAAAATATAGCATGGAAAAAATAACAGAAGATTCAACAATTACATTTAAAAATAATTTTTTATGTATAACATCATTTACTTATAGTTATAACAAAAAAAATAAAGATTGACAGATATCAAGCACCACGCGCGTTTTTACACTAAAAATTTATTTTTAAAGATTATTCTTTACTTTTTAGTCCATATTACTATAAAAGCGTGTTTCTTTAGTTTTTTCAAAACTATAATTTTTTTCATCCAGAGGGCTATGGATACGTTCAAATCACTGATCACTAATCAATATTGGACATTTCAGACCGTATAGAGAATAAAACTCATCTCACCAAAATTCCATTTTGTCTATATTACGATTAGTGTTACTCATCTTTTTAAAAATATTTTTACGGTATTTTATAGCAATTCACATTATATTTTTCACAGTATTTGTCATATTTGTCACGTAAACTATATTTAATATTTCAAATAATTCATCATTAGTGTTGTCGCTTTTATGACGTGTTACAAACATATATTTGTAATGTAGTCAAATAAAATACTATACTCTACAATACTCTAATTTCAGTCCTAAAAGTTTGCTAAAATACAGCTATACTGTTTTCTGTCGAAATGGATCTGCTATGTGATATTTTATTTTCAGATCTGTTTTACTTCTTTCTCTGAATGGCAACGTAGTGGCTAGTTGGGATAGAAATAAATTTAATTATATCACGATTAATTCAACACTAGACACTATTAGGTTTCAAACAAACTTTCGTGAATAATTTGAAAAGATTATGTTAGGTCTTTCTCAAAATTAGGCATATTTTGAAATTAAAATGAGATTCAAATGCACCAAGTAAACTGTAAGCAACACAACAGATGAAACAAAACCATCAATAAAATAAATTACGTATCTTCCTTCATAAATATTAGTAACTTGTCTTTTAAACAATAATATGCATAATAATAATTATCCATGATATACCTACGGTTGCAGAAGCGAGAAAAAATAAGATGTCAAAATTTTCTTTCAATCTCAGAATAGGCTTCATTTCAAGAAAGATCTAATGTAATATTTTCAAAGGTTTTCAACACCTACTAGTGTGAGGTATCCGATGAGCCACCATGTACTAAAAAAAAAAATAATGAATTCGGAGGTAAACATTTTTCCCAAAAAGGTTAGTAGTAAAATTAGTGATTTGAACCTATACGTATATAAGAATGAAAATTAATTTATAGTCGGACAAAGGCCACTATTCTATAATCTTTGAATTCAAGAAGGAAGAATAAATAAAAATATATGAATATTCAGAAATGTTGTTGAAGATCATTTTACTTGTAAATAAAAATTATTGTGGGTTTTATTATGGGTGAAGCCCCTACACATATACAGGATGCTCCAAATTCAGTCGGCACCGTTGCCAACTCCGTTATTATTGTAGAGAAACTCTCAGGGTCGGACTTTGCTCAAATCTCAGGGACAGGGTTTGCTGGATTGAAACTCAGATTCCTTTGCCAGTTGAAGTTTAATCGTTCGCTTTGCAGGAATGCTTGTAACCATACAAAACTTTGTGAACACAACTAAAATATATTTGATGAAAACCCTCTATATTATTGATATAACAAATCAGCAACACTATTGGTACCTTACAAAGACTTGCACATGGCCTTAAGGGCTCTTCGAAGAAATAGTTAGAAAATAATGAAGCAACATGCGAGTTTATCCTTACCTAAAATAAATTTTGCAGGTGCAAGTAAAAATGGTAAATTTTCCTTTGGAACCCTAAACAAAATATTTTCATTGCGTTCTATTTGAGACAATCTAGTGAAATGACCACAGGTTTTTTTTGAGAGGAAAGACAGCTAAACTGAAAAAATTTTGTTTGAATGGTAGAATGGGGTGCGCCATCTATCGGAGGATCACGCAACTCTTACAAGAATAACGAACTAGTTATCTTCACAGACAAATCTCGGAAGAAACCGCGTTCCGATTACGAGCACCGCTAGATGGACCCGCGATGTAGTTTCTGAGATGCCAATTTTATGCCATCTTCTATTTAATCATTGTCTAATTTTATTATTTAATTATATTATTATTCTACAAAATGGACGCTAAAAACCATTACTGCATTTGTTAGCGAATATCAATTTATCGGAGCGGTTTTGCAACATTATTGATGCTACGAATTCGGTTGAATGGGCAAACTAGTAGCATTTTTAATAACCAACCTTCTCGATATCGAAAACAAAAAAAAATTGACAGTCGCGTTTTCAGAATATTTCATAAAATGATATATTTTTCAATGGAACACCCTATATTTTTTCATGCATTTCTCTTCGTAATAAAATTCTCAACAACAAATCTCATTTTTTGCCTTTTTTTCGTGAAGGTGAAAATAAGACAGTTTTATTAATAGGAAACATTTATAACAAACGGATTTGATAAAGCGCTATAAAATATCGAGTGAATGTTCAAAAACACCGCCTTCTTGTTGAACACATATTTGGGCCCTTCTATTGATACTACGTGTGGCATTCAACACAGTTCGGCATTATTCGACATTATTACGTTTTATTTTGTGCACCTCATTTTTCAGAATTCCCCAAAAATAAAAATCTAGAGTTGTCATATCTGATGAACGAGGGGGCCACTCAACAGGATCATTTGAAGCAATCCATCTGTTTCCAAATCAGCCTCGCAGCATTCTTTTTACGCCACTGACATTATGTGCTGGTGCTCCATCCTGCTGAAAATAGATCATCTGACAAGATCATCGAAAAACTCTTCCAACACTCTTGTTAATAAATTAATGTAAAGGGGTCCGTTCAAAGAACTATAGTAGAAAAATGGACCAATAATTCTGCCTCTGAATAAACCAAACCAAACATTAATACTAAATCGTCTTTGCGGATTGTGGGGATGGCCTAGAAATGGTTTATGTCTACTCCAATAATGGAAATTATTTTTACTATACATCCCACGATTTGAAAAATTAGCCTCATCGCTCCATATAATATTTCCATAGAAGTTTCCCAAGTAGCACACTTATATTGCTAAAATATTGGTACAATATTGTGAACATATTGGCGAAATATTTGGAATGCAATAGTAGTGAGAAAAAAAATGTGAACATTCGGCGATATTGGTCCGATATTACTTGAATAATATTGGCGAAATATTCTCGAACTAATATTGGCCTCAAAATTATCGGCGATATTGGTACAATATCGCTAATACAATATTCTGACAATATTGGCACAATATTTAAATGTTATTTTGTCGAGAAGTAAAATGTGAACATTTTGCGATATTGGTCGAATATTGTTTAAATAATTCAAAAATAGTTTTGTTGAAATATTCCTGAAGCAATAATGGCCTCAAAATATTTATCAATATTGGTACAATATCATTTGGATATATTGGAGGATGTCAATAAACCTTCGTAAATTATTAAATGTCTTTTAGTTGATGAAGGTAACACCAGAGGAGTCTGCCTTTTTGATCGCCATAACCACTGAGTGAGCTGTCTTGAAAACAAGTTATGAGAAGTATTTAATATACTTTTGTAGGTTTTAGAAGACGTTCTATATGTAGAGCCACCTAGCGGATTTTTATCCAGTTTTGATAATGTTATAATTTTAATATGTTTCATTGAATATTCGACCTATATTCAAATTTCATCTCAATCTATATGTAGGAAACAATATGAGGACAATATTGTTTCAACGATATCGATGAATATTAATGAAGCAATATTTACCCAATATTAATTAATAAGATTTGTTGAATATTGGCAAAATGATATTCAACCAATGTGTAATCACACTTGGAGATAAATTATAGTTTTTACTCCTAGAATTGATATGAGGGGAATATTGGGATTGCAATATTTATTCTAGACGTTGAAAACGATCTGAAGACAATATTGTTTTATCAATATTGGTAAATATCATTCAACCAATATTGACTCAATATGAGTCATTACAATTTGTCAAATAAAGTGGAAATCATATTCAACCAATATGCTATCAAACTTGGAAATACAATATAGTTTTTTCCCTATAATCTATATGACTTGAATATTTGGATTGCAATATTTATTCTAGATGTGGAAAACAATATATAACCAATATTGTATTATCGATATTGGTAGAAATTATTCAACCAATATTGAACCAATATTTTATGTGATATATATCTACATTCAAAACTAGTTCAACCAATATTCCACCGATATTATTAATATAATATTGTTTTTTCAATATTCACCCATATTGGACCAATATTAATTTTTCATTTACAATACATCTATATTGGCCCAATATGGAACCAAGATTCAGCCGATAAGATGTGCTACCTGGGTTGGATCTAGTCTACATTTATTCGTAAACCACCGACAAAACCCCAACCGTCTCTCAGGATCAATCTCAGGAGAAATCTTATGATTCTTCAGAATTCATTGAATAGCAGACACTGGAACAGCTATATCTCTAGATGAATCTCTGATGGAATTATTTGGATATACCTCAAAGTAGGATAAAACGTCAATTTGTGTATTTTCAGATATTACAAAAAAAACTTTTTCATTGTTCCTGAATCGACGATGAAGCACAGCAAAAAACGCCAATTAGGTAATTCACGATCGGGGAACGAATTGCTGTAGTGTTGGGAGTGCTCTTACACTATTTTTCTGGCAAACCAAGTAGGATTCTAACATTTCACATTTTTCTTGATGGGAAAACGGCATTTCGAAAAATATTCGAACAGTAGTTGACAGTATAAACAATAATTTATTACATTGTCATGATATACCTGAGAATATTTGACAAATAGTATTTCAATAAAGTTTCAAGGCAACTTGATTGCTCATAATAATTATGTTTTATCGAATCAAACACATTTTTTCCAACCATATTCATATGACCCTCCAGTATTTTCTGTTCTGTACAAAAACGGCTCCATTACAGCAGACATATTTTGATTCACAAAATAAATGCGGCTAGGGGAATGGCTTTAGGATGGAAATTATCGTTTTGTACATTAATACCAAATAGCTCAGTGGTGTCAATTGAGTGGTGCGACATGATCATCACGGGTTTCACGAGTTCACCTCCCAGTGCAATTTTTTCTTTTTACTGTCTTATTTTGCTATTAGTAACAAAATATTGTCATTCGTATAAGTACCAAAATTGGGTGTTTGGACAACCATGAGGTTTTATGCGAATTTTTTGTAATAGTGAAAGAAATAAATATTTCCACATAAGTCGCTCATTTTCCACTTTAGGAAGAAAGGTGAAATAAGCTTTGTTGTTTAGAATGTTATTAAGAATCAAAATGCATCAAAAAATATAGGGTGCTCCATTGAAAAAAATATCATTTCATGAAAAATTCTGAAAACGCAACAGTCAATTTTTTTTTTGTTTTCAGCATCAAGAAGGCCATTAAAAATGCTACTAGTTTGCCCGATTAACCGAATCCGTAGCATCAATAATAAGGGAGTTGGCAATGGTATCGACTTAATTTGGAACACCCTGTATATGTCGTATACAGATCTTCCAATTATTGTTCCATTATTTTCAAAAACAAAAAAATTATAGGGTCGAGCCACTTTCCTCTTGTTACCGATATAATATTGGTAATCCTTACCATCGAGTAGACGTGTTTAGCGAGCTCTCTCATAAATTATCGCAGAAGTGCTACAAATGGAACAAGAAATTTATGAATGGTGTAATGTGCATTCAGTGCAAGTGTTCACTTCACTTTAAGTGTGCCGGCATTGAAGGAAACAGTGACAATATAGATTTCAGATGCGACCAATGTGAAATTCCTGACTCTGCATTCTACGATGCCATGGAAGAATGTTCAAGCAATGGAAAATTCGATAATTTCGAAATTTTTAACAGAAAGTTACTTATGACATCTACAGTCAAAGGTTGGAACTCTCGGAATTAAAACGAAATATACTCTATTTTCATAAATAAAATTTTTATATACATTATGAAGCAAAAGAACAATTTGATAGAAAGAGATGTACGAACAAACACATCTGATAATTCTGCACATCCTAAGGACGTCCCAGATGTACTTTCGATTGATGTAATTCGGGGAAGTCCAATGAACATCCCAGGTCGATGTCGATTGAATATCCTTATAGAACGTCCAATTTTGGTGTGAATTCGAAACATTGGTACTTCCCACGGATGTCCAATGGACGTACGCGGTATCAATACTGCTCGTCCTAAGGACGTCCCAAATGTACTTTTGATTGATGTAATTTGTGAATGTCCAATTAACATCCCAGGTCCCACTGGATATCCTTATAGAACGTCCAATTTTGGTGAGAAGCCGAGACATTTGTGCTTTCCACGGATGTTCAATGGACGTCCGCGGTACCAATTCTGCACGTCCTAAGGACGTCCCGAACGTCCTGAGAGGATGTCCTATGGATTACCACGGACTTCATGGTGCTATTAGGGAGGGTCAAACCGGAAACAACGGTGGAAGAACTCACTGATCTGCTGAAAAAGTCTTTCCCGGAAGTTGCTTGTGAACCCTTAACATCAAAGTACCCTCAGTTGTATTCATCTTATAAAGTGAATATATACGAAGAAAACTTCAAAAGGGCAATGGATCCCCAAGTATGGCATCGAGGTGCATGCGTAAGCAGGTTTTTTCATCTCAAGAAAAAACAAACAGAACCAGTGTAATGTTCAACCCAAACCTAATGCTTCTCAATGTACGGAGTCTGAATTCAAACTCAATTAATCTACTAGAAGTTGATATATATGTGAGTTCGAAAATTTTTTATGTTTCACTGAAACAAATGCAAAAGATGACTCGATTCAATCTTAATACATACAGAACTTTTCTCTGGCAAGTTTTTACTGTAGAACCACCATGGAAATGGGGGGAATTGCAATATGGGCAAAAAATGGAGTAGAGACAAAGAACATCGACTTGAGCAGATTTTGTGAGGAAGCTTATTTCGAAATTTGCGGTCTGCGTTCATGGAATACTTTAAATAAAATCACTGTAATCATATTAGTTGTGTATAGGTCTCCATCTGGTAATTTGAGAATATTTTTTCAGAATATCATTGAAGTTCTAGATTTTCTTTACAAACAAAAAATAAACGTGATTTTGTGTGGAGATTTGAATATAGATTCTTTCCGCTCAAGGAATGCAGATTTCATTGAACTGTGTAACATATTGTCTATGTACAACCTACGATCAACGATGAAGTGGCCCACCTGGGTAACAGATAGCTCAATTGTTGTTGAAAAAAAAAATGGTATTTCCGTCAACCGATTGCACCCCTACGCGCGACCCTCAGAAGTTTTTGAGAGACTTGTGTGAGCTAGAGAAGACGCAGCCCTTACCTTTCAACGTGTTATGCCATAATTGACCATGTGTTCACGAATATTACTAATAATATCAACTGTGTAATCGATAACGAAATATCTGATCATAGAACTGTTCTAAGCGAGTTCGATTTTTTCACTGAAATTCCCTCTCAGAATGCTCACATGAGAAGGAGTTTCGGTGAGAATGCCATATCTGATTTTCCACTGGCTCTGTCGGTAGAGCAGTGGAGTGATATTTACCGGTCAAGCGATCTAGACGAAACATTCGATATGTTTCATGGGAACTTTTTATATCATTTCCACGTGTGTTTTCCGTTACGGAAATCTAATAATTCTATCAAGAGCAAAAGCTGGGTGAATTCTGATGTACAAATTTCTAGTAAGAAAATGAAAGAACTTCATAATTTGAAAAATAGCTTTCCAGAAGTCAATTCTCACTATAAATATGCTAAAAAGGACATACAGTTTTGGTGGAAGAAACAAAACGAAAGTACTATCAAAATATGATCAACAACTCTGAAAATGCAACAAAAACAGTATGGAACATAGTCAACCTAATGTCACATAAAAAGAAAAAAATATCCAATATAACCATACAAAAAGATGATGGTACTATTTGCGAAGATCCGAAAGAGATAGCAGATAGCTTCAACACTTTTTTTTATACAAGCTCCGAGAGAAGTAGTTTCAAAAATTCCAGTTAGAAGTACCACTAATAATATGAAAGGAAACGGTATGTTTCTTTATAGTAATTCCTTGAATTTGTTTCCATATACCGTTGACGAGTTACCCAATCTGCTAGCAGCTAAATTAAAAAATAAAACTTCTTCCGGTCCAGACAAAATTCCTTCATTTCTGATAAAAAAATGTTTACCATACATAATTGAACCAATTACATACTTAGTCAATTTGTCATTTACATCAGGAAAATTCCCGCAATCTCTTAAATTGGGTAAAGTTACTCCGATGCACAAAAAACATGATCCACAGAACATGAATAACTACAGGCCAGTCACGATTCCCTCAGTGTTCTCGAAAATATTTGAATATAGTTTTCTCGATAGACTTACGAGTTTTTTGAAGAAATGGAATATCTTAACCAAAAATGGTTTTCGTAATGGAAAATCAACAGAATCCGCTATTTATGCATTGTATGAACAAGTGGTATCTCATGTGGAAGCAGGAGAGTGCCCTGCTGGAATATTTTGTGATCTCAGCAGAGCATTCGACTGTGTTGATATTGACCTACTTCTCATGAAACTGTCCATATATGGTATAAGAGGCATTGCTTGGGACTGGGTTCATTCCTTTCTTGTAATGAGGAGTCAGTTTGTGTCGATAGTAAACACAAATAATGATGGGTCATGTAGAACACAATAGAACACAATCAGATAGAACAACTATAGACAGGTGTTCCTCAAGGATCAGTCCTGGGTCCGGTGCTCTTCATATATTATTTACAAATGATATCGAAACTGTAACTAAGGATGTCAATTTTGTGATGTATGCAGATGATAAATCTTTAATTGTGTCTGAGGTACATGATGACTTGTTAGAATTGAAATGCAATTAGGTCCTTGATGATATAAGTGAACGGTACTCTTCGAATAAACTGTTCCTTAACATTGAAAAAACTAACTTTATGAGGTTCCACAATTGGCAAAAGAGCTGCTCTGACTTGATAAAGATAAATGATATTGAACTTAACAATGAAGACCACTTCAATTTCTCAGAATAACCATAGATCAATGTCTAACATGGAAACAACATTGTAAATTATTGATATCAAAATTACATTCGTCATGTTACTCCTTCAGAAACTTACTTTCTATTTTGTCTGAGGCGCAGCTGTCGAGTCTGTATCATGCACAAGTTGGTTCGAGGATCAGATATGGCATTTGTCTTTGGGGTGATTCCATTTCATCAGCCGATGTATTTGTAGCACAAAAGAGAGTTATTAGATCACTAGCCAGGATATCTAAAAGGGTTTCGTGTAAATCGTTTTTCAAAAAATGGAACATCTTAACAGTAGCTTCTTTGTATATTTATGAAATATGTGTTTTTATCTATTCGAACCAGTGTAAATTCAAAATGAATGAAAGCATACATAATTTTAATACTCGCCAAACAAATGAATACCATGTACCGGTTTGTAAGACTTATGTAGTTTTTAAGTCGCCCAACAATATTAGACGCAAAATTTTCAATAAGCTGCCAACAAAAATAAAAAATTCTTCAACATTATATTCTTTTAAGAAAAACTTAAAAATATTTTTAACTGACAATTGTTTTTATAGCGTCAGCGAATTTTTCGATACCTAATATTAGTTTTATGTATTGTGACGAGTCCTATACAATTTATGTAATTGTCTGAAAGGATAATAAATGTGATCTATCTATCTATCCTAATATACATAGCGGCTATTTTAGTCTCCCCCTATTAACTTTTGTATGGTTTGACGTAGAAACATGAAATAGAAACCATTCAAAATGGTATCACTTTTACTACTTATCGGAGTAAAATATATTACAAATTCCGGAGAGCAATTTTTTTCAAATTTTCGTATATACGTATTTTCACAATTTTGATATCTTTGCATTTTAAAATTTTTGGGTTGATGTGCTCCCGCACCATCTCGCAAGTAATTGCAATGTATCTATCCTCAAAAAGTAGTATCGGTAATATCATTCAAAATATTCTTGTCCCATTGCTCCAAATCAAACCGTTCAAATTTATCGAAAAAAAGCCTCCATTCAGATCTGCATTTACGAGGATATATTGAAAAATTCTTAGCCTACTATAGAACCAAACAAAATTTCAATTTTAAAATATTTTATTACTCAACATATTCTCCTCTTAATTGGGTACATTTATTACAGCGAACCTGCAACGTCTCTAGACCTTTAAAAAAAATGGTTCTTCTTGCTCTGCAAACCAGACCTCCACAGCTTTTATAACCTCCTCGTTGGAAGAAAATTTACAACCTTTTAAACTTTTTTTCAGTTGAGGAAACAGATGATAGTCGGACGGAGCCAAATCTGGAGAAAAAGGGGGGTGTTCTAGTAATTCAAACCCTAAATCACGAATTTTTTGCTTGGCAACATGACATTTGTGTGCAGGGGCGTTGTCCTGCAAAAACAAAACACCTTTGGATAGCTTTCCGCGTCTTTTCTCTTTAATTTTTTCCCGTAGGAAAGTCCAGTTATTGTTCTACCCTTATTCAAAAAATAAATCATGATTACTCCATGGCAATCCCAAAAAACTGAAGCAAGAACTTTTCCAGCAGATTTTTGGACACGAATTTTCTTAGGTCTTGGAGAATCGAAGTGACGCCATTTCATCGATTGTTGCTTTGTTTCTGGATTGTAGAAATGTACCCAAGTCTCATCCATAATAACAATTCGGTTCAAGATGTCTACATCATGGACATATTTTTTATTTTAATTTATTGCGTAACTCTGGTTTACTTTTTTGACGTCAAACTTTACACTGACACTTCTAATGAGTTATTGTTCGTTGCTATGGTAACGCATTATTTTGTTTATGCAGAGAACTGGTCTAGGCTAACTAGATATCAATACATCCTCGTATAATTGATATTTCGAGTGAATATGGTAAATTTTTTCAAACGAAATACAAAATAAAAATAGGTAGTTGAAAAGAGAATTTAATTATCCCCCATGTCATTTGGATATTTTAAGTTAATGTTCTTCTTCACCCCCCATATCAAGCCATCTCAATATCTTTCGTTTTAAAAAGTAGTATCGGTGACACTAAATAATTTTTATTTTATGAGTCAAACCGTTCAAAAGTTAATGGGGGGACTAAAGAAGCCTCACTGTTTGATATACGTATAAACTCAATAATTAGGTAACATGATGATAAATAGATCATTCTACAACAATTGTTATTCTACATCATGGTTTGATTAGGCACTTTTTCAGGAGTGATTTCTAATTTAGTTGGATATATTATTTTTCTCACATCTATTTTTAAATGGAGTACATTTCGTCGATTATTATAAAGTTTTGTTGATATTCATTAATTCACTTGTTATTCAGTCATCACTGCTGATGACGCTAATGTCTTAACTAAACATAAGTCGACTAATTGTAATTAGTTGTTTTGATAAAGTGCAAACACATTCCGCAAATTACTCATGAGCATTAGTTTTATAAATATAAACAAGTTGATACGCAATACAAAAGAATTGAATGATAACATGGTTGCAAAATTCACAACATCGGCCAGACATTCTGTTTCAAGGACATGATATCTATAAAAATTGTGAAATCCTATCAAATGGCGCGGTACAGAAAAACAGTTGTTTTTTTTATTTGGCGTGTGTGACATGCACTGAATTTGTACAACGTGACTGATCTCTGATTCAGCCATAGCTACCGCTGACGCTGCCGTTGCAGTGCTGGAGAAATTTGTTAGTATAGTAGAACCGCAAATGCGTATTTATACACCGGCCGATTGTGGCAAATTTTTTTAATGGTCTTTTTTAATGTATGCTATTTTGAAGTTAAGATTATTATAGGTTTTTAAATGTCCTCACCAAACATCCAAGAATTCCAATTTACATCTAAAATTGATATCTTCTAACGATTTTTTGAAGTTTTGTAATGAATATAGTTCAAACAGATTTATTTAATTCATAACTAATAGTCGAATTTCTAATTTTTATCTCATAAGTACATCACTAATTATTTATTTTAATTGTTCTGTTTATGCGAACTCTGTCTTTCGCTTCGCTAACTAACCTGTCCGCTTGGCACGATGCTTTTATACACAAAGGGTCTCTAACCAGAGAGTTCCAGAAAGCCGCGATTTTTCGTTGGCCTTTCGACTAGTTGCTTGTAGATGTGAGGTTTGCCAATGAGGAGACTGGTCCGGCCTCAGAAATATAACATTGACCATTTTTTGAGATATTTCGTCCTGAAATGTCATCCTTGGAGTGTGTCGATATTTGAAAGTTTTCCCATATCTGCACCGTGAAGTTCGATGGAATAACACTCCATAGTCTTCATGTTTGGCCATGGAAGATGGTTACAGCAAACCTAAATCTTGATGCCGCTTGATCTGAATATAGTATGCAACAGACTCCTTATAACTCTCCAGTCCAGTCCATCAATAACACAGGACACTTTTCAGATTCTGGTCCACCATCGTATCTCTCAGTTGGGAAAGGCTCCTCCAAACATCTTCATAGGACGGTTTATCTTAGGAATTCATCTTGGTCACCAGGTAGTAGATGTTTCTCTGGCCTTTCTTCAACTATAGCACACCTGCAACTTCTGGATTCTGTTCTAGTGGTGGAGTTGGCCAAATATCTTGGAGAATACCACAGCGATCTTCCTGGACATTTTATGATCTTTTGCGGTGCAGTGTGCTAGTGCGTCACCAGCAAGAAGATTGAAAAGGTCTCTTCGCTCTTGTCGAGTAACTACGTGTAGCACTATCTGCCCGTTTGAGTGAAAAGACGTAAACTCTTGGAACGTCATCTCATCCTCCGGTGGACTGAGGCCGCAAACTTGATCTTGGTTTCCAGCGAAAGAAGCCAATCTGTAGAAATGAACGACAGTAGGCTTCCATCTGGATGGCTTGTGGATTAGGTAGAGCAGGTCGTTTATCCTTTCGACGATCTTTTACGAACCTTCCCACAACTTTCGTTATTTCGGTGACAGGCACCGGCGGCGCTTTGGGTTGTACAACAAAACTAGGTCACATATTTGAAATCCGCCAGCATCGGTATTGTTGTTATAGGTCGCTTCCATTCGGTAGCTGGAACTCTGGATGTTCAAACGGACTCGTTCGTGGATGTCCTCTATTCTCTGAAGGAGTTTGCTGACGGTATCCTGCCGCGGTATCCTGTCCTGGTGGCGTCCCAAACTTTAGGTTACAGGGAACTCGCAGCTCTTGGTCCATTATGATACTAGCAGGGGTTTGGCCGGTTGACTCGTGTAATGCCGAACGATAGGTCATCTGGATCAATGGAGATACCGGTCCCAGCCTCTTTAATAGTCGGAGACCACCTTGGACAAGTCGCGGTTGATAGTCCTGTTCATCCGCTCAACCATTCCATCGGACATGTTGGACTCTGAATTTCTGCCCTGTTAAGTTAAGCTCCAAGTTAACACCAAATCGACATATCTGTTCGTTCACAAAGACGTCCAAAAAGGTGATGGCTTCTTTGTTAAGTAGGGCATAGGCTTTGGCCAACTTGCTGAAGTAGTCCATTGCAACAAGGATGTACTCATTCCCTTGGTCTGATACGGGGAACGGGCTGGCGATGTCGATGGCGATTCTCTCGAATCAACTGCCTACATTATGCTGATGCATCAGGGCCTTGTGTCATGCTCGATGTCCATTGCTGGCAGGGCAAGCAGCACACTTTCTTCACCAGTCATTGACATCAGCTTGACAACTTGACAGTTGGTACAGTAAAACTGTTGCTTCACCAGGGTCTTTGTCACACTCAGATGTCCTCCAGCAACCATCATGGATCTTTCGAAGCACTTCCTGTCTTCTGTTCTTGGGTACCACTGTCTAACGTCTGTCTTCACCACCATCTTCAGGCTCCAACACACGTTTCAGGACCCCATTGTTTTAGGGTAATGGAATTTCATTAGGCCCGGTAGGATTTGACGGCTAGTGAATCACTTTTCTCCAGCTGACGACTAAACCAAGATCCAGCGCTTTTCAATTGTGTTTCAGAAACTCGTCATCCCAGTTGTTATCGACTGCCGTGGTTATACAAATCGCTGCTTTCTTCTCTTCTGCTTGTCGACAGTGTGAGTAGTCGTCTGGGCATTATCTCTTCGACAGGGCATCTGCGTTCTTGTGGCTGATTCCTGCTCGATGTTCGATTTCGAAGTCGAATTGTTGGAGTCATTCCATCCAACGTGCTACTTCGCCCTTGGGGTTTTTGAACTGTAGATGCCATTTAAGGGCTGCGTGGTCAGTCCCCAACAGGAATCTTCTCCCGTACATGTAATCATAGAAGTGTTCAAGTCCCTTGACAACAGCCAACAGCTGTCGCCTGGTGACACAGTAGTTACGCTCTGGTTTACTGAGAGTTTTACTGAAGTATCCAACGACCTTCTCTTGCCCATCCTGGAGCTGGGACAAGACAGCTACAAGTTCCACGTTGCTGGCGTCCGAGTTCAGAATGAATTTTTCACTCGGAAGGAAATTGGTGCGTTAATCGATGCCCCCTTCAGCTTCCTGAACGAGCCTTTGCATTCTTCGTGCCATTGAAACTTTCTTTGACCTTCTGAGAGCCTGGTCAGTGGATGAGCGATGTTGGCAAACCCCAGCACATTTCAGCGATAGTATGTGCACAAACCAATGAAACCCCGAAGTTGGTGTATATCTTCTGGTCATCCACTTCTACTCCATGCCCATAGACAACGTGGCCAAAGTATCGTATTGTTCTGGAACAGGTGGCATTTCTTGAGGCTCAGCTTCAATTCAGAGTTTCTCAGTCGCAGGAATACCTCTTTCAGGTTCTTTACGTGATCTTCGAACGATCTGCCAACTACAATTATGTCGACGAAATATATCAGACACGATCTTGGGCACTTCACCATATGAAACCCCTGAAGCCACAAGAACTGGCACGAGTGGATGCGGAGATTGGCGATATCTGGCAGATAAATTCTGTCGTGTATGACGCCGCTTAGACTCTAACCAAAACGCAGAGGAGGGACACCACCGATGTGGTTGGGAGGCATGAGCGACGAGTACACAAGATGGAAGCTAAGATCAAGTCGGCAAGACAACACGCGTCTCGTATCCAGTGTGTGGTGGACTACGTGGTGGCCAATAGGCCTTTCACGCCAGCAGTGCGGCGAATTGCCGCAAAATTAAGACGAGCCCACCACACATTGAATCATGGGGTGCTTTTTACCATCAAACAGTACTGTCTGATAGGATACGAATACTAGTGGCTGCAAGAAGTCACTAGTGAGGCGAGCGAGAGGAGTCGCGGAAAACTTGAAGTTCCGTGATAAACTTTCTCGATTATTTCAAGAGCCTCCACGTGTTGTTGATAACTGTTGATTGAGTGGAAACCTTCTGGAAGAACATTTATGAGTATCCGCAGCCAATCAACGTAGATACTCCAGCCCTAGCGCAGTTCGGAGCTTTCTGCAGGAAGCATCGGCAGCCTGAGCTCATTGATCTGTGCAATCCGAGAAGTTCAAAGAGCCCTCAAAGGCTCAAAGAACTTTGCTGCTCCAGGCCCTGATGGGTTGAATAATTATTGGTGGAAAAAGTGTCCAACCACCCACCGCCATCTGGCTAGAGTTTTCAACTCATGGCTTGATGGAGAGCAACATATTCCGGAATAGTTTGTCGAGGGGCGAACCGTGCTCATCCCCAAAAACGGAGATTTGTCTGATCCAAAGAATTACAGACCGATAACATGCTTGAATGCGTGTTATAAGGTGTTTACGCGCATCTTATACAAGCGCATTCTCTCCGCAGTTGATCCGGTGTATGAACGGATAAATGAGCAAAGAGGGTCGAAGAAAGGGGTCGCCGGGTGCAAGGAGAACCTGCTCATCGATAGATGTATCACGCAGGACTCCATGCAGTATAAGCGTAACCTTTCGATGGCCTGGATCGATTACCGCAAAGCATTTGATACAACATCAGATGAGTTAATCATGCATTTGCTCAGATGCCTTGAGGTACCCGGTCAAATAGTGGGATGCATTGGACAACTGATGCCGCTCTGGAGGACTCGCTTCACCATAAGATCTGGTAGAGACATAGTCCAAACAGAGCAGGTCATCATTAGAAGAGGTGTGTTTCAGGGAGACTCCCTTAGCCCTCTTCTCTTCTGCATCTCACTATTGCCATTGTCCGTTGCTCTCAGGAATACCCGTGGGTACAACTGCAGCACCCCCAGCAACCGGAGGCATAATGTCACCCATCTATTTTACATGGATGACCTCAAATTGTATGCCTCTGGAGAAAGGGACCTACATCAGTCCCTCAGGGTGGTGGAAGAATATACGCATGTTATCGGTATGGAATTTGGGATCGACAAATGTGCCACGGTTCATCTCAAAAGAGGACGATGCGAGGAATACGGAGAGGATGTCCAGCTCGTAGACGGAAGCATCCTACATCATCTGGATGCCGGAGAGACGTATACTTACCTAGGGGTGGAGCAACGCCACTCCCAAGAGGTATTTGCAGTTAAGAACTCTCTCCGCGGCAAGTATCAGCACAAACTCCGACAGATCTGGTCATCAGAACTGTCGGGGAAGAACAAAGTTGCTGCAACTAATATGCTTGCCGTTCCGATCCTTCTTCACTCTTTCGGAGTAATGAAGTGGACTAAGGAAGAGTTGCGACAACCCGAAGTTAAAACTCGCAAAATGATGCATCTCAATAGGAGCTTGCATCCTAAATCGTCCGTTCCACGGTTATACTTTTCCAGACAACGGGGAGGCCGTGGACTTTTGAGTTTGGAGTGTCTGCATAACAGAATGGTTCTGGATGGGGCCTGTAAAGTCATCAGGAGTTCAGATCCCCTTCTCTGCATGGTCCGCGACCATGAGAAAGCAGGGATTGGAGCATTCCTTTTTAAGGCAGCTACCCGTGCGGCCGATGAACTCGGTCTCGTTTTCGACACTGAACGGGCTAACCCAAACTCTGTCACCGAGTTGGGACCCGTTCAGCAAAAAGCTCACATAAAAGCTGCGGAGACAGAGGTCCTGCTACAGCTACATATGGATAAGCCAATGCATGGTGTCTTCTTTCATAACATCGAAGACCTTGGCTTATCCAAAAGCTTGACCTTTGCCTTCCTCAGGTCGAGTGAGCTAAAGTCGGAGACCGAGGGATTCATAATGGCCTGCCAGGATGGTGTCTTCAACACCCTTGTCTACCGTAGTCGCGTGATGGGTATAGACGTCCCTGACACCCGATGCAGGGCATGTCGTGGGGCACCTGAGACCGTAATGCATTTGCTATCAGCATGCCCATCTTATGCGGTCTCAGCCTATATCCACAGGCATAACGCGGCGCTACGAGTGTTGTACTACCACCTACGACACTCGTACGGTATAGACGAGACACCGGTGTTGCCTTATGCTCCGGGGGATATTGAGTCCGTGGTGGAGAATGAGAGATGCCGAATCTATTGGAACTACTCATTCCCCACCCTCAGGCAAATACAAGCCAATAAGCCTGATGTTGTCCTCCTCGACCACCAAAGTAGAACGATATTCGTCATGGAGTTTTCCGCTCCAGGCGAAATGAATATCGTTCGAAAAGAGGAGGAAAAACGGACTAAATATCGAGATCTTCTCTTTGAACTCCGCAGGTTATATCCGGACCATTCTGTCAAAATGGTGGTTCTGATCATAGGAGTCCTTGGTGGAATGATGGACACACTGCTCTCCAATTTGAAGATAATACCTGCTTGCCGTAATTTGGCAGAAATCTTATCAGCAAGAATGCAGAAGGCCGTTATACTTGGTTCGCTTCGTCTACTCAGGGCACACGATTCTCGGACCCAATAATTACTCACCCTACGGATGTAGGGAGTGGTTATTGGGGTTAACGACACCAGCGCGCCCTCCGGATGGGTCGGAGCACCGGAGACAGGGCCTGACTGGTACACTCCTAAGGAGAAAAAAAAAATAATAATAATAATAATAATAATAATAATAATAATAATAATAATAATAATAATAATAATAATAATAATAATAATAATAATAATAATAATAATAATAATAATAATAATAATAATAATAATAATAATAATAATAATAATAATAATAATAATAATAATAATAATAATAATAATAATAATAATAAACAAATGAATTAGCTAATAATACAAAAATATAGTAATATCACTCACAAAAGGATGAGTTTTTTGTGTAATACGTATCACCTAAAACCACATTGGAATAAGTCAAGTTCATCAGAAGAAATGTTTGATGTAAAAACAGGTGTCATGTTTTGGGATGAAAACAAACAATACACAACACAAGACACGATTAAATTCAAATAAAAGAATGTGGCACTTGGGTGCATGCCAATGTAGAACTGATAAAATAGCAGGATTGTGCGAAAGAAAAAGCTATTGAAGAAAAAACAATGCATATTATTCATGAAGTATCCGTGTTTGTTTGTTATTCTCACCATTAGATTGAAATAGGCACTGTTTAATTTTATCAGGTTTTCTCTGCCTTGACTGTATTGCATTTCATCAAATTAATTACTTCAAATAAATTTCTTTTGAACAGAAAACATTCATAACCCAATATTTTTGTGTGGGTCAGTTCAAAGTGACGATCGGTTGAAAAGCAATGTTCAACAAATGAAGTAGGGCTTGTCAATGTTTGTTCATTTGTCCCTTTCGTGTTCTTTGAGGCGTGTTTTTGAATATATTTTGGTCTGACTTGAAATTTGGTCTGCATTCCAGAAGTGTTTTTTTTGCCCGAAATCCGTTGTAGTTTATATAATTTTTATAGAAAATGATTAGAAGGGAAGTGGATGAGGTAAACGGTTATTCTGCGGATTTGGTGAACAAACTGATCAGGAAACATATTATGTGCCTGTGCAATCTACAGGAAGGCTATCGGTTGCAAACCGACAATACAATGTTTTGCAATCTGAATCTTTGAACCAAAGCTCACCATCGCACTACATACAGCTTAGCACCCAAGGGCTGTTCCCAACAAACAATTATGCTGGTAGACAATTACCTAAGCTGCATAATGAGAATGGTGGTTTCCAATGGCATTATATCTACTTCTATTTTGTACTTCATGTTGGACAATTTTGATTGTCACTATTTGAATAATCATGCATAAATAAATAAATAACGATATATCCTTCACGCAAACCTTAAAACCTGCAATTGAAGCTGTGCATACTTCTGGAATAACACTCGATATTGTCTGATTGGAAACTTTGGATTAAAAACTCATGCTCGTAAAAGAATCCCCAGATGCTGGGTGACTGAATCTGGTTGCTAGCCTCTGTGCAATGGGGATTGATTGTGGTGTTTTTCTTTGCAATTTTTGGTGTCATCAAATTGGTGTCATCAAAATGTCTTGAAATGTAGATTACTAGCTCTTAAGTCCCCCAAAAAGGTTTGTTCCACTATGGAATTCGCGGCTACAGAAAATCGATAACATCCACCATCTGCGTTTTCGAAGACAGTTCTTGGGCTTTCCTTCTTTCGATAGTATAATAAATGTACCAGTGGTTAACTTGGACCGGCAGCTATTAGACCAGCCAGTTATTACACATTTTTCCAATGTTTTTTTTAATACGAACATACAAACTTTATAATCAATCCTGTTTTAAGTATAAAATAATTGTTCCGAGTTATTACAAAAAAAATTAATCGTTACGAAACAATTGCAATACATGTGCAAGCCGCGATTAATGCAAATATTCTTTTCGTGATCCATATAACAACAAAAATAAATATGTGAAAAAGCATGTTTATATGTTTTTATACATACAAACTAACTTCAATCCAAACTCCATTACTTTAAATGTTTTTTGGATCAATTATATATTTTTAGATATATATGTACAAAGTGATTTTTATTTTTCTTAGCTTAGGTTGAGTGAAACTTTGTCAACAAGATCATTCTTATGACAATAAAGTATATATTTCTTTTTTTCTCTCTTTCTGAGTTAAATAAATGTTCAAAGATAGCCGAAATTTTTACAACATTTGATTAATTATTTGAATGGTACGACAAGCCATAACTTTATTCAATTTTGCCGGTGCGAATACTGGGGTTTACAATAACGAACTATCTCATTAAAATTATTATGGTCCATTTGCGTCTTTCATTTTGTGAGGGGAAAAACATCTATAGCTTGGTCTAACATTGAAACATCGTTCGAAGATATCGATTTAAAATGTTAATTGAAATTTAATTGGTGGCGCCGCTGCATGTGAGCAGTCTTAGATATTTGGTGAGGACATATAAATACCTATCGTAACTTTAAAACAGCATAGATTAATGAACGTTGCAAAAAACGTGTCATTACCGGCCGGTTTATATAACTTTGCCACTATCCATTTAAAATATCGCACACCTTCACACGCATCCTCTCAAGTCAAAATCCCGCGAGCAACTGAAATCCGTCTGGACAATACTTGGGACAAATTCTCACCCAAACATCGAAAATTCACGTTAACAAGGAGTTTTTTTAGAGACCTCGCGAAGTTTTGCGACTGTCCTACAACTAAAATGCCCCAAAAATTTTGTCAAACAGAGGTACAACTAAATTTCATATATTTTTAATCAGCCATTCTGAAAAAATCAGTAGTAAGAGTCTAAATTGTATGACGTCATACCATGGCTGATACGTTGAAAACTGACAATTATATCAACACCTAATGCGCACTTTCATTTGTAGGTTCATTCTTTTTCAAGAAATAGTTCTTATACTTTCAACTGAGATGGTCAAATCAACTCTATAGCAATACCAATGCATTTCTTTTATTTTGTCAACAAAAACCATTTACCTATGGCCTACTAATTCTGCAACTTTGGTGATATAAATAATCTCATTGTCAGATGAAATTATCAATAATATAATAATTTTGAAGTAAAATTTCCTTAGCGTATGCCCTGCCTTGCGTGCTTTAATTAATTGCAAGAAACTTTTCTCGTACATGAATTTCCGGCAATAATAATTTAAGGACTTGGGATATTACAAGTGAGAAAGATTCTTCCTCACCAAATAATGTATTGTGTACATTTCATTCACAACGTTTCGCCAGTGTATTTTCTGTATTTATTTACGGTGATATTGATTAGTAATCTTGATAGAAGACAATAATTGGCATTTTGAAGGTTATAACGTTCTGAAGAAGGCAACGTTGTTTCTGAAATGTACATTTGGGTAGGTGCCTAGACTACCTGGCTACTAAAAATAATAATATCCCAATTAATTTTCAGGCGATGAGCTGGTTGTACCTCTTGAAGAAGCTCGCCGTTTTATGGTGGATTGTTTTGAAGCAGTTGGATGTAATCAGAATCATGCTGAAATAGTAGCAGAAAATTTAGTGACGGCAGACTACAGAGGACATTACAGTCATGGAATGAATAGATTAGGTGATGAAGTTATACTATGTTTCGAAATCACAATTCATAACAGCTTTTTCGAATCACTCGATAACCAGTGCGATAATTATTGATGATATTTTTTTATGTCTTCGTTCCCATGATAAGGAAAATTCGGTATTCAGGTACATCGGGAGACCGGGAAAGTAGGTAGAAATTGGTATCCTTCTTGAATTTCTGAAGGCTGTATGCCTCAGGGAACACTTTCCAATACAGAAAAGTTCAAAGCTTTGACGATCGTTGGAAAAACGAACCCTGTGAAAAAGATGTGAGGCACTTCTCAAAATTGACAACAAAGGGATGACTGAAAGGGGTCAGTATCGATGGGACCCCTAAAGGTGGAACGATTGATGATATTTCAGAAGAGCATCGACCATGAAAATATCTATTAAACAGAGACAGATCACCATCCTTTCTGCGATGTTCCAGAGAAGTGGGTGAGCTTCTAAGCTCGGCATCACTGACGAGAGGAATGGCTCTTATTTGAACAGAATCTGAAAGTTTCAGTATTTGTTCAGTGGCTGACCCTATTTTTTTGCAGTATTCCAGAGAAATCAGCAGCATGTATGCGAAGTGCTACCGACGAGACGAATGGTTCTTTTTTTTTGAAAAGATTGAAAAGTTTCTGAGTGTGCGGAGTGTCAGTCACTGCACTCCATACTTATACGAAACAAAAAACCAGGTTTACATTTTTGGTAATGAGCCTCACATGGTTTTTCCGAGAAAGGGTACTGCTGATGGTAATACTGGGCATCGAAATAAAGGGATTCATTGGTATTGACATAATTACGCTGGCGAATGTACGGAATTCTACGTTGTTTGGATCCTTATTGTAGAATTTTTGCTAAGATTCTGGTCTCACAGGCTGTTATCTGTTTGGCAAAGAAAGAGGTATGATGAATACTATCATCCGCATAGCCGTGCATGAGGTGTGAGGTAGCTCCAGATCATTGACGTGAAGAAGTAACAGTATTGATGGTGCTAGAATGGATCTCTGCAGAACAAGAGAATTTATAGTAGAGTGTTGGATGAAATCTGTATGAGTGAAAGCTAGATAACAAGGAGTGTTCCTTGTTTTTCCCCTAGTTGTGTATCTGGGGAAAAAGCCATGAGATGGAAGTTTGGCGACGAGTCCTTGTTACCAAATGCGATCAAACGCTTTGGAGATATCAAATACCACGACCATAGTATTGATCACCGTAGAAAATATTTTTCGTAATAGGAATCCAAGTTTATTGAAAACTCTTACTTTGGCCCTACATAGGGAAAATTGTAGGATAAAATTAAAACGTCATAACTATGTTATATATTATATACTACATATCGTGGATTGAGAACTACAAGTGGGTATAGTCTTTTCAATATCAATTGCAGATCATAAAAACTCGTTTCAAAGCCTTACCGACAATTTCATTTGATATGCCAACACCTCATTTACATGATAATTTATGACTCTCCAGCCCAATATTTTGCATTTTTTCGCACGCCAATTAAGGTCAAGTGGACCGCAGCGTTTCCTTCGAACCTATACGAGTTTTTGCAATTGATATTGGAAAGGCTATAAATGCAAATTAATGTAATGTAAGACACTTTCTGTTTATAATCGAGTTATCAACTTTTGGCACTGTTCAACACAACTTATAAATTACCGACAGTAGTTATCTCGTAGTGTGTTGTAAATACAGTAAAGTAATATCTTTTTGTGCACTTATCTGAATTTCGACAATTTGGTAGATACCTAGTTGTAGTACTCACCCCACGATATTATATCAACCTTGGTCAGGTAGGTAGGTTCTTCGCTTGGACTTCAAGCAGTGACCTTACACTGAAACGTAACCTTAGGAAACGAAGCTATCAAAAATTCACAATGACATATTTTCAGGAAAATTTGGTTAGGAATCTGCATAGGTCTATAAATCTGATTTGGGCAAGAAGAAATAATTTTTACAATCTTATATTCTGTTTAGTTTGTTTCAGAAACGAGTGAGGTAAATTATTTATTTCGTATTTTAGTCTTATCTATGTGAAATTCAGTAATCGATTTCAAACATCTGATGGGATAACGTTAGAGATATGTGGCAAATTTCGAATTCATTTCAGTTCCTCTTCACCTGACCATTTATGAAATAGAAAATTCGTATATCTACCTACTAATAATGTGCCGATCTGTTCAAGTGTTAATTTCCTGAAGAATAATATGAAAACGCAAGAAAAAATTATTTATTCCAGTATAGAATTCAAATGATGTCAGATCCTTGTTAGTTACCAGTCAATCGTAGGGTTCCGTGATCAATTCCCGGTCCGGACTATTTCAACTTTTCTCAATGTGTCTACAAATGATCTATAGAGAAGATTCCTGAATTCTCTCCTTATTCCAACTTTCTAGAAGTATTTTATCAATTAGGTAGAGGGATTCCAGAAATGAAATCTAGCTATGTACACCAAAACTACGTCAATTTACTTTCGTCGTGCTTTTCGCCACTTTGCGAATTTATCTGATCTTCTACTTATCTGAGTAGTTAAGCGCACTCATCATCAAATTACCCACTCTTATTGTTCACCTATTTTTTCGAATTCATGCCTCCTCTAAATTATTTGTATACCTACTAGTTTTGGATTTAGTGGAATATTTTTCTTGTTATTTGTTGTCTAATGACTTCATTATTTAATGAAGGGTTCAACCTAAGGGCATACCTTCGTAAATAATCTGAGAGAAATGTCCGTGAAGGGTAATTTTCGGTCCGTATGCCGCCCTTGGTTACCGACCTAGACGTACGCAACTCGGCTAACGTCTGGTTGATTTTGAAAGACCTGACTATTCCAATACATTGTTATTATTGTTGTTATTACCGTCAAACGATTGCACTCCTACGCGTAACCCTCGAAAGTCATGGAGAGACTTGTGTGAGCTAGGGAAGACGCAGCCCTTGCCTTTTAACGTGTGATGCCATGCACGAGACCGATGACCATGCGAGGCTTTGAACCATCGACCCTTCGCTCCAAAGGCGAACGTTCTACCAACATGGCCACCACGGCCCATATTGTGGAGCTTCTTCTATAATAACAATTTCAACACTGCTTTCAACCGGAAATTGATTGAACAGGTAGGGGGGTGACGGGTACAGATTTAACAAACCAATATTTTCCCGATAATCCATCCTAATCTTCATGTCCCTTGGAGAGCATATCTTCGAGATAGTCGACACCCCTAGTGCCATGGGCCAATGGTACTGATGGTTCATACATACATATCTACTTCCCTTTTATCGAAATTTGATTATACTAATATACTCTTACCACTAAAATATGAGATGTATTTCAGTGTTAGGTACCTACATGTTAAAATACTAGTTTTAGTGAAATTCGTTAAATATGAAGAGATATTGATATACTGTAAATGTCAATTTTTATTTCAGAAATGTATTTAGGAGACGTCCAAAGTGGATTTACATCACCAAATGCAACATGCACTGTAGAAAAGGAAACGGTAGCCACTGCTGTCGTCGATGGAAATAACGGATTTGGAGCAGTGATTGGAAAATTTTGTATGGACCTTGCCATGGAAAAAGCTCGCCAAGCTGGTATTGGAATAGTCGTAGCACATCGTGAGTTATTTCCTAATTAACCCTAGTTTGTTCGCTGTGTCTCCATTACCTATAATATTGTAGAAACTGGTATATTGTGTAACACCGATACCTTTCGGTGATTTCAGGTGTACACTTACACTATGTGCGTTGCTAAAATGTTGTAGCACAATAATTGACCATATATCATTTGCCCAGTGTCACCAACAGACGGTGCCAACGGTTGAAAATATGTTTTATCTGTTACGAATCCAAGAATGTTGAGAGAGGAAGTAGAAGCGTCGGATCGAAAGAGATTGGATGTTAGATCGTCACTTGTACTATTTGGTTTGTATTTTGTTGTCGCGTTTTTGTGAGTTGCAGAATAATTTAGCAGACGAGAAAATCGAGGATATTTTGGTAAATATTAGTATCTATCATCTTTCACTTGAGCTTTAATAATGACAACATTGGCACTATAACTTAGCAAAACCTCCGAGTAATAAGAGGTATTCTTATCGCCCAAAGAGCAAAACTTTTTAAATCAATTTGCCTTGAAAATGCGGTCACCAGTTGGGAGATATTTAACGCTGCCTTCTGTAGACTTTCCTTTGTAATTCGAAATATCATTTTTTTCAAATGTTTTCTAGAGTTCTAGAGTTTTTTGCCCTCGGCTCCTCAGAGAGGCTACTACTTTTTATTTAAAAAAATAATCATTATGATACTCAAGTTAGGTTATTGTTTTTTGTGCAAATATTTTCATATTTTTATTTTTTTAAATTTATTACAAGCAGTCTTGGTTAAATATGGGATCGACCTAGAGAAGGACAGGATTTATACAAAGAGTTCGATTTCCAACCTGGAGAGCCGATAAAGTACTTTGATGACTTTATAGTTTTGTTCATAAAGTACTCCGCACCATTCTTATGGGTTTCGGTGGATCTGGCTGAAACTGTAGTATGTTATTTCCTTCGTTATTCTGATCAAAAGTTCCCATCGTATGATCCGATGACTCGGGAAACTGCCCCTGAAATATATGATTTTGTACCTATGAGTGCGTAAGTACCTACGACAAAACTTATTTTTGTGAATCTGAATGAATTTTCAATATGAATTGTATTTTCAGAATCAGTTCGTTCAATGAATACTCAAATTACTTGAACACGAACAACAGGACGTTGACTGAATTCATGACAAATTATTGTCCAGAATTTGGGTCCAACTTCTTCTACAAAAATTGGAATGGACCCGCGGAAATCTTTTGTTACGAATGGTGAGAGTGCCGATTGATCTGACTTCATTGATTGATCGTCGACAGACTCGTAATTGATGATTCGTTCTTCGAATTCGTGAAACTTTATATGAATTCATCATTACTGTTCACTTTGAAGTTTCAAATTGATTCAACAATAATCAAGACACAAATAATAATGAGGATAGCCGAGCCTTGAAATACTAGTATTGGAGCAATACAAGCATCGAACAGATGTTGAACTCATTACACTCCTTCCCAACTTACTTTTCGACATCGACGGGTGTAATATAAGAATATTTTTATTGTCCATCATTATTAATCAAATAGATAGCTAATAGATCAATATTTTGAAATTAATATACCGAAAGCAACTTTTAAAAAATGACCCTTATAAATTAGGCATTACCGACCCATATATCGGTTGTAAAGGTATTTATTCTTCAGACAAGCCATGGTTTCCAGAGTTCCAAGTATATGAGATTCTAACTTGAAAGGGTATTGGATTCAAAAATTGATAGATTTTCTAATGTTTCGTACTCCATCATCACTTCCGGTGGGAGTTCCAAATGGAACACCCTGTTTATTTTAATTTTTCTGGGTTCTAGTGGTGAATCCGATCACATGGTTTTGAGAGAAAGAATGTACCTTCTGGATTTTTCAGAATAACTATTTTTGCTTCCAAAGTGCGTTGGACGCACTTCAACCAATGTTATGAACATGAACGATGAGTAAAAACTATTGTGAACAGTTTTTTCCGCCTTGTTCAGTACCTAGTGTGGTTTGAAAATTTTAAAACCAATTATTGAAAAGATAATTTTTTTTAAATGACAACACCTTTCAGAAAGGCATTTCTAAGTTTCTAATTTTCACGACGAATCGATTGATGGTTTTAAATCGAATATAGAATGTATAACAATACTGAAACATCAATAATTAGTTTAAAAATCATGAGGAATTCATAACTTCAATTTTACGATCGAAACGAAAAGTTTACATTGTTGTGTAACGTGAAAATTCTGTACATTTTTCGATTCCGCGAAGAAATCCATGTATGGTCCACTCAGTATCGGAAACCAACAGTGCTTACTCAGTTTTTATGAACATCTTGTAACACCGCCCAAGTGATGAACTGTTTAATGAACCGGGTTGATGATCGAGTAATTACAACGAATGGTCCTGTAGGTTGGCATGCCCGATCACCATTGTGGACTTTTTTGTGTGGGATGATGTAAAAAAACGTGTACACCACCTCCTCAAACACTTATGTTACAAAATCGCATTCTTCTTGATGTGTTTGCTACAGTGAGTCCCGATATGTTGCGAATTGTTTTGCGAAACTCCATTGATAGGACAGAATATGTTGGAAAGTTGACAGAATGTACTTCGAACAATTACTTTCCTTCAACCAATCCTGGTAGTATGAATGTCTTGTCTCTTAGTGCACTTTACTTCTGTTTTTGAATTCAGATTTATTCAATTTTATATCCACAGCATACTAGATTAGTGGTACACTCCAATGTTCTGATGATTTTTCAACAAATAATAATTGTATAAGGATTATTATCTTTCCGATTTTCGATTCGAAACCGTCTATGGATTTGAAATGGAAATTTTAATGAAGGAAATGCCAGTCTGAAAGTTTTTTCTATTTGAAATTTTTTCTAACAATTAGTGGTATTAGAAATTTCAAACCGCCATAGGTTTACTCTATCCAAAGTCAGTTGAATATATTTTCCTTCGACTCAATATTCAACGTTCATTCAAATTGGTATATGAGAATGTGTAAATGGGAAAGAAAATCAAAAAATTAAATAAAGATTATTCCGTATGGTCGGTGGATGAGAGCAAAGCTGCAAATTCTACCAGATATATTTCAGTTTTTTTGGTTCATTCATTCAACTGACTTTTGAAGGACTATACTCAACTTTGCAAAAAAAAACTGTATGCAATAATTTTACTCATCGTTTATGTCCAGCACTTTGGTTGAAGTGCGTCCAACGCTAGCTTGATATTTAATAATAATATTTTAAATAAAAAAAACAATTTCTGAAAAATCAAGTGTGTGAATTTTTTGTCTTGAAACCATGTTATCGTACTCAGAATCGCCCCTAGAATAAAAAAAAATATGAAAAATACTGGGTGTTCTTTTTGGAATTCTCAAGTTTCGTTTCCGGTGAAACCTGAAGTGATGGAAGAGTAAGAAATATTATAAAATTTTCGATTTCTTGAATCCAATACCCCCGCCAGGTTCAAATCTCTTAGCTTTGGAATTCTGGAAACTATAGCTTATCTGAAGAAATCGTTGACATCCGGTATAATGCAGCTAAACTCTTCAGTCCCTGCATGATAATTTTTAGGTACCATTTTCAATTCAAACTCATTTTTGACACAATATGATTACAAATAACACAAAAGTATGCTTAATTATTTTTTTTATTGCCTGTCACTGAACGATTCGTTTATCAAATATTAAACATTTGGGAGCCAAATAATCCTAATTTATTTGCTTGCTTGGAATGCGGACCGACCTCCCGGAGTGATGCTGTCGATTTTCCGGGTTTTTCTACAGCGCAAGAGTGAATACGGCTTCGAAAATCAGTAAGACGCACTAGAGTGCTACGGCAAATAATAATAATAGCCGTCCTCTACCCGCACATACTATGCCCTCGGGTACGCTCTACGAGTGTTCATGAGAAAGTATTTCCCTTCTTTGGATTGGAATAGATGAAAACAGTTTCCTTTTGTTGTAAAACATAAAACTCTCACGTTCACAAAATGTTCTTACCCAGCAACATTTGGAGAACGTGAGATTTTGCAGCCTTCATTTCTTATTTATCTGTTTTCATTGAAATTCTTTCATTTGAGAATATTTTATATTTGAGTACATTGCCATATTGACAAAATGCTGTCATGAATACACTTGAAGAATTATGAAAATGAGTATATTATCACATATTTGTTTGGATCTGCTTAATAGAGAAGGTTGTTCTAGCGGGTAAAATTCTATTTCGAAGTTGAGCATTCAATTATGCGACTGGCCGACATTTAAAACATCCTCTAAATATCAAATATAGCTGAAGTTTCGTTATTTTCGTATAGATGGCGTTGAAAAAGATGTAAAGCAAACGATGCATTCGGTATACAATTTCAGTTTGAATAATTAAAACAACAAAAAATGTTTAACGGTTTTTATCATATATACAGTGTGTCCTACTTTTTTAAAATTATAGTACTCAGGTATACCTAGCTTTATATAGATGAAACATTCGTGTATCCATTTTCCACGGATAACTATGACCAATTGAAAAGTAAAAAGTGGGGAAAACATATTAGGGATTTTTTCATCACAAAATTAACATCAAATTCTGTTTCAGAGTACCGTCAAACTCCCAGAAATCAACGCTTGAATCAATTGATAATAAAGTGTGTCACTTGTTGCTGGAAATATGATTTACTATTTTTGATCAGTATTATTTGCTTAATTTTCAAAATTTCTTCACTTGTACAAAATTCACAAAAATATTCAATTAATACTACGGAAAATAACCAAATACTACTTTTCCATGGCAAACTGTGACCACTTGAATAGTGAAAAATTGGGAAAAAATATATTGAGAATCTTTTATTGAAAAATTAACCGCAACTCCTGGTTTTGGAATGTCCCAGAAACACAGAACTCATTGATTTATCATTGAATATACAGGGTGTCGTATGTAGCTGGCAATACCACCAACTCTTGTTCATCCATAATGCCCGGGATGATTTCGAAAATGTCTTTTGTTGCTACAAAGAGTCCAGTAATATTCCATTAATACTGCAAGATGTAAACAAGCACCACTTTGCCATTGCTAACTGTGATCAGCTAAAACATGAAAAATTGGGGAAAATATATCACTGAGCTAACATTAGAAATGGGTTCAGAATACTCTAAAACTCTTACAGCCGTATGCATAGTCAATCGCCAGCGACTCGCCAGAGTTTCGCCGTTCGCTACACAAGGATTATAATGCCCAGTCGAGCCCCAAAAAAGTGGCAACTACGCGATAAGTCACATTTTGGCGAAACGCTGGCGATGTACCACTTTTTTGGAGCTCGACTGTGCTTTATAGTTGTGGGTAGCGAGCGGCGAAACTCTGGCGAGTCGCTGGAATTGACTATGCATACGGCTGTTAGATCCTAATCCCCGAGTCATCTGCAAATACCAATATTATAAATTGATTCGAATTTGCAGCTGCAGAAAAGAAATAAATTGATAAGTGTAATAATTTTCAGAAGAAGTCAATTTAGGAGTTGAACTTTTGCCTTATACAGATTACACCCTCTATATTTCTCGTGAATTGAGATCTGGTGGTTTCAGAGTGTTCTGATCCAGAATCTGATGTTTGTTCAGTGATAAAAGAATCCATAATAATGTAATAAATATATTTAAACTCTAATTTACTGACTAAAATAATTTATTTAACGAAATACAATGATTCACAATACTCTAATTTATATAATCACTCTACTATTTATATTCGACTTTCACTTCACTGACTGCTCGTCTGTCTGCTGCGTCGTTCTTTTTATATTCATTGTTGACTTCTCCGAATGCTCTGGAATTTTCCATCGAATCGTCCGGATCCATCGAATCGTCCAGATTATTCTCGGTGCATAGCGTATCGAAGGTCATATGCAGCCTGCGTGAGTGTTCAGGCCCGGCATCGCCCACAGCTTCGCCACATTGCCCCCTTCTTAGAGATATTTCGTCCCGAAATGTCATCCTTGGAGTGTGTCGATATTTGCAGGATTACCCATATCTGCATCGTGACGTTCGATGGAAATAACACTCCACAGTCTTCATGTTAGGTCGTGGAATAGGATTACAGCAAACCAAAATCTGGATGCCGCTGAATCGGAATATCGTCTTCAACATACTTCTTATAACTCTCCAATCCAGCCCATCAATACCATAGGATAATTTTGGGATTGCCAAGTCCACCAGATTCTGGTCCACCATCGTGTCTCTCAGTTGGGTGAGGCTCCTCCAGACATCTTCATAGGACGGTTTATCTTGGGAATGCTTCTTGGTCACCAGGTAGTAGATGTTCCTCTGGCCCTTCTTCAGTTGTAGCACACCTCCAATTTCTGGATTCTGTTTTCGTAGTGTTTGGAGTTTGCCAAATTTCTTGAAGAACCCCACAGCGATGCCCCTGGACATTCGAAGATCTTCTGCGACGCAGTGTGCTAGGTCGTAATCGACTGGCACTTTGAAAAGGTCCCGTGGCTCCTCTCCCCGTGTGACACTTTCTGTCCATTTGAGTATAAGGACCTGAATTTCTGGAACGTCATCGCATCCTCTGGTTGTCTGATGGTGCGGACTTGGTCATGATTTCCAGCGTAAGGGGCCAACCTGTTGAGATGAACGACCCTGGGTTTACCTCTGGGTGGCTTGTGGATTCGGTAAAGCAGGTGGTTTATCCTCTTGATGATCTTGTACGGACCTTCCCATGAATTCCGTAATTTCGGTGACAGGCCCCGGCGACGCATCGGGTTGTACAGCCAAACTAGGTCACCAACCTGAATTCCTCCAGCATCGGCATTGATGTCATAAGTCGCTTTCATTCGGTTTCTGGCACTCTGGATGTTTAAACGGACTCGTTCGTGGATGTCTTCCATTCGCTGACGGAGTTTGCTGATGTAGTCCTCTCCCGCGGTATCCTGTCCTGGTGGCGTCCCAAACTTTAGGTCACAGGGAAGTCGCAGCTCTCGGCCCATTATGATACTAGCAGGGGTTTGGCCGGTCGACTAGTGTACTGCGGAATGGTAGGCCATCAGAAACGAATGGAGATACTGATCCCAGTCTCTTTGATGGTCAGAGACTACCTTGGACAAGTGGCGATTAGTCCGGTAGCGATAGTCCGGTTCATCCGCTCAACCATTCCATCGGACTGTGGATGTAGAGCTGTGGTTTTTGACTTGCGGATGTTCAGCAGTTGGCAGATTTCTTGGAACAGGTTGGATTCGAAATTTCTGCCTTGGTCTGAGTGCAGCTCCAAGGGGACACCGAATCGACATATCCACTCTTTCACCAAGACGTCCGCGACGGTGATGGCTTCCTGGTTGGGTAGGGCATAGGCTTCAGCCCACTTGCTGAAATAGTCCATTGCCACAAGGATGTATTTATTTCCGTGATCAGATACGGGGAACGGGCCGGCGATGCCAATGGCGATTCTCTCGAATGGACTACCTATGTTATACTGACGCATAGGGGCCTTGGGTCGTGTCCGAGGTCCATTGCTGGCAGCACAAACAGCACACTTTCTGCACCAGTCATTGACATCAACTTGACAATTGACCCAGTAGAACCGTTGCCTTACTTTCTGCAGGGTCTTCGTCACACCCAAATGTCCTCCAACAACTCCATCATGGATGTCTCGGAGTACTTCATGTCTTCTGTTCTTGGGTACCAGTATCTGACGTCTGTCCTCCCCACCATCTTCGGTCTCCATTACACGTTTCAGGACCCCATTTTCCGAGGTAAGGGAATTCCATTGGGCCCAGTAGGATTTGACTGCTGGGGAATATCTTGCGATTTCCTGCCATGTCGGTTTTTGATTACTCTTTTTCCAACCGATGACTAAACCAAGATCTGGATCTCTTTCTTGTTCTTTCTGGACCTTGTTGTCATTCCAGTTGTTGTCAACTGCCGTGGTTCTACAAATCGCTGCTTCCTTCTCTTCTGCTCGTCGGCAGTGTGAGCAGTCGTCTGGGCATGGTCTCCTTGACAGTGCATCTGCGTTCTTGTGGCCACTTCCTGCTCGATGTTCGATCTCGAAGTCGAATTCTTGGAGTCTTTCGATCCAACGTGCTACTTGGCCCTCGGGATTTTTATACTGTAGAAGCCATTTAAGGGCTGCGTTGTCGGTCCTAAACAGGAATCTTCTACCGTACACGTATTCGTAAAAGTGTTCTACTCCCTTGACATCAGCCAACAGTTCTCGCCTGGTGACGCAGTAGTTACGCTCCGGTTTACTGAAGTATCTGAGTTTTACTGAAGTATCCGATGACTTTATCTTGCCCATCCTGGATCTGGGACAAGACAGCTCTAAATCCCACGTTGCTGGCGTCCGTGTCCAAAATGAATTTTCCACTCGGAAGGGGATAATTCAGAATCGGTGCGTTGATCAATGCCCCCTTCAGCTTCCTGAACGAGTCTTGGCATTCTTCGGACCACTAAAACTTTGTTTGTCCTTCCGTGAGCCTGGTCAGTGGTTTAGCGATGTTGGCGAACCCCAGCACATATCGGCGATAGTATGTGCACAAACCAAGAAAACTACGTAGTTGGTGTATGTCTCTCGGAATAGGCCACTCCTTCACTGCTCTGATCTTCTCGTCATCCATTGCTACTCTGTGCCCAGAGACAACATGGCCAAGGTAACGTATTTCTTTTTGGAACAGGTGGCATTTCTTGGGGCTCAGCTTCAATCCAGAATTTCTTAGTCGCAGGAATACCTACTCCAGGTTTTTACCGTGGTCTTCGAACGATTTGCCCACTACAATAATGTCATCGAGATATACCAGACACGTCCTCCATGAAAGTCCTTTCAGAACCGTCTCCATTAATCTCTCGAATGTGGCTGGAGCATAACAAAGTCCGAATGGCATAACGGTGAATTGCCACAGTCCTGAGCCGATGGTGAAGGCTGTCTATTCTCTATCTTCTGGAGCAAGTTCTACCTGCCAGTATCCACTCTTCAGATCGAGGGTCGAGAAAATAGTGGAGCCAGCCAACGTGTCTAGGGTGTCGTCTATTTTTGGAAGAGGGTAACTGTCTTCCTTCGTCACGTTGTTCAGTTGACGATAGTCTACGCAAAAGCGTGTTGATCCATCTTTCTTCTTCACCAGCACCACTGGAGAGGACCATGGACTGTCGGATGGTTCAATAACTCCATCTTTCCCCATATCACTGACTATTTTGTCAGCCTCTTCCTTCTTGGCAAGAGGAAGTCTTCTAGCTGATTGTCGGATCGGTCGGGCATCCCCAGTATCAATTTTATGTTGAACTACATTCGTTCGACCCCCTTTTCCTTGTCCGGTATCGAAGATGTCTTGGTACTTCTTCACTAATTCTCTCAATCTGGGCTGATGGGCTGGTTTATTTTGGCAGTTGGTTTTAGTTCCGAATAAGATGCAGATACTTAATGGAAATACTTTGAAATTTTATTTGTGACTTTTACAAAGTTGTTATTTTTATTAAACAAGATATGTATATTAGTTACAACTTCAACACATATACAGGGTAATTCTGTAAATTACATAAACAATATTTTCTTGATTGGCATGATTCCAACAGTTTAATGCACTTAGAAGAGATGGTGACCAATTTTCCCAGTTCCGCTGTCAAGTTGTTGTCTTGACTAACAGTACCGTGTAAACTCTTGATCACAGTGGAAATTGACGAGCAGTGCCCCAAAACAGTTCCTTTCTTCAAGGTCACTGGGTAATAATTGACATTCATTACCCTTACTGGCACCATTTCATCAGCACGCAACAAAGTCTTGCCTAGTGTAATTCCTCGTCCAATTTTCTCATCATGAAGCTTGGGCTCGAACATAACCACGCTTCCATTGCTCGCACCTCCATCCAAGCGAGCCTCCAGTATGGTCTCAGCCATCTCGGGTACACTTACATCTTCAGCCAGCAGAACACGAATCATCTCCTCATTTCTTCCATGTAGCACCAGCTCTTCTCCGTTCACACGTAGGACGCCATCTTTGAAGTTCAATTCAAACCCTCTGGAATTCATGATGTCCATTCCAATAATTGCATCGTCCTCAATGTCCGCTACTAATGCCCGATGTTTCACTTTCGTGCTGCCTAGAATCAGTTCAATCGGTAGCACTCCATGTACAGAGACCGGCTCACCTGTTGCTGTGCGTAGCTTCCAGGATGATGGTTCCATTCTGTCTGATGTATTAGTAAAAGCAGGCCCAAGGATTGTCCTAGTCGCTAGTCTTCTCTCAGGCAACATTTCCTTCACCACCTTCCTTATGGCAGCTTCCAGGTTAACAGGCTCCTGTGGGTCTTCTTCAATAACTCGGACTTCACTTTGGCTTCTGCAGGATTGCTTCGCAGCCTCAAATTCTAAATCGCGTGCCAGTGCATTCACGAGATGTGTTGGACGAGCTAGTGTCAATGCTTCTCTGGTTTCCTGGTCACGAAGTCCATCTAAGAATGCCTGAACTGCTAGTCGCTCCATTATCTTTTCCGGTGTGGCTGGGTATGCAAGGCGAACCAAGCGTGCAATGTCTGCTTCATACTCCTGTAGGGACTCACTTGATTTCTGGCAGCGGTTTTTGAGCTGTGAGTGGTATACATGTTCTAGATGGGTCTGTCCATACCGTAATTCGAGATGTTTAATCAGCTGCTCGTAATCCTCTTGTTCTTGTGCCGTGAGGGGTTTGTAAGATATTTGTTGCTTCCCCACGCAACGCCAGTATTAATGCTACAGCTCTTTCTCCTGAATTCCATCCATTCGCTTTAGCTGCAGCTTCAAACTGTCGGTGGTATTTTGCCCATGGTGTTTTTCTATCAAACTGAGGTGGTTTCATGGAGATCTTTCCTGTTTCCGAACTGATCTTTACATCTTTTGAACATCATCTAAGTTCAAACTCAGTTCCAGCATTGAATTTTTATTAACAGATTCTGTGGCGTAGGTAGAGTCATTTTGGTTTTCCTGCTCACTGATTTTCTCCTTCAAATTGTTGATTTCTTCCTCGATTCCGCCACTGATTTCATCGCTGATTGTTTCCTTCAATTTTTCCATCTCTTCCTCGACAGTCCCTATTCTTCCTTCCAAGCGGTTCGCCACGCCACATAGTTCTTCTTTCATGTCCTTCGAGTTTTCTAGAAGCTCTTCCCTCAAACCCTTCGAATTTTCTAGAATCTCCTCTCTCAAATTCCTCTTGAAATTCATCTTTCAGACAATTCGAATTTTCTAGAAGTTTTGCTTGAAGTTCTTCCTTCAGAGTATTCGAATTTTCTAGAAGTTTCTCTTGAAGTTCTTCCTTCAAAGTATTCGAATTTTCTAGCAGCTTTTCTTCCAGATTTTTTGAATTTTCTAGAAGTTTCTCTTGAAGTTTTTCTTCCAAATTCCTCGAACTTTCTTGAAATTCTTCTTTCAGACTACTCGAATTTTCGAGAAGTTTCTCCTGAATTTTTTCTTCCATTCCGTCGAGTTTACTCATTATGGAACTCATATCTATTCCAGAAACTTCGAATAGAAATGTTTCTGGGTCCTCGCCCTCCTGAACTAATCCCTCGGCAAGTCTTGTTTGAAGCACGGCCTTTCTACCACTTGTATCAAGTTCCCTCTCCTCCAGTTCTTGCTTCAATTCCGCAACCTTCAATTCAACCAGGCGAACTTTTCTCGAACACATTTTGTCTTAGTCCATGTCTCACAGTCTATTTCACGGGTCACCAGTCTATTATTATTATTATTGTCTATCTCACACAGTCTATTTCCCGAACACTAGTATATTACTATTATTATTGTCTATTTCACACAGTCTATTCCACGGCCACCAGTCTATTATTATTATTATTGTCTATTTCACACGCGAAAATAATTGTCCGAAATACAAAAACTTTCTACTTACACGAACACTCTGTATTTAAAAATCGCACTTCTAACACCAAATGTAATATATTTAACCTTCCAGAGGTGGCGCCAAAGCTTGTTGCACCAGTGGTTGCGCTGGTGTCACAGACCGAATGGGGAGGGGGTGGGATTTTCTTCAATTTTTCCATCTCTTCCTCGACAGTCCCTATTCTTCCTTCCAAGCGGTTCGCCACGCCACATAGTTCTTCTTTCATGTCCTTCGAGTTTTCTAGAAGCTCTTCCCTCAAACCCTTCGAATTTTCTAGAATCTCCTCTCTCAAATTCCTCTTGAAATTCATCTTTCAGACAATTCGAATTTTCTAGAAGTTTTGCTTGAAGTTCTTCCTTCAGAGTATTCGAATTTTCTAGAAGTTTCTCTTGAAGTTCTTCCTTCAAAGTATTCGAATTTTCTAGCAGCTTTTCTTCCAGATTTTTTGAATTTTCTAGAAGTTTCTCTTGAAGTTTTTCTTCCAAATTCCTCGAACTTTCTTGAAATTCTTCTTTCAGACTACTCGAATTTTCGAGAAGTTTCTCCTGAATTTTTTCTTCCATTCCGTCGAGTTTACTCATTATGGAACTCATATCTATTCCAGAAACTTCGAATAGAAATGTTTCTGGGTCCTCGCCCTCCTGAACTAATCCCTCGGCAAGTCTTGTTTGAAGCACGGCCTTTCTACCACTTGTGTCAAGTTCCCTCTCCTCCAGTTCTTGCTTCAATTCCGCAACCTTCAATTCAACCAGGCGAACTTTTCTCGAACACATTTTGTCTTAGTCCATGTCTCACAGTCTATTTCACGGGTCACCAGTCTATTATTATTATTATTGTCTATCTCACACAGTCTATTTCCCGAACACTAGTATATTACTATTATTATTGTCTATTTCACACAGTCTATTCCACGGCCACCAGTCTATTATTATTATTATTGTCTATTTCACACGCGAAAATAATTGTCCGAAATACAAAAACTTTCTACTTACACGAACACTCTGTATTTAAAAATCGCACTTCTAACACCAAATGTAATATATTTAACCTTCCAGAGGTGGCGCCAAAGCTTGTTGCACCAGTGGTTGCGCTGGTGTCACAGACCGAATGGGGAGGGGGTGGGATTTTCTTCAAAAAAATTAAATGACTTTTAATAAAAGGGTCATTCAAGAAAGTGTACTACAATTAGAAATTAATTTTTCCAAATTTACACGTCAAAAAATTTTCTTTTTGTTTGTTTAAACAAACAAAAAGAAAATTTTTGAATGACCCTTTTGTCGAAAGTCATTTAATTTTTTTGAAGAAAATCCCACCCCCTCCCCATTCGGTCTGTGACACCAGTGCAACCACTGTGCAACAAGCTTTGGCGCCACCACTGGAAGGTTAAATTATAATTAACTGACTAAAATAATTTATTTCACGAAATACAATGATCCACAATACTCTAATTTATATAATCACTCTACTATTTATATTCGACTTTCGAAAGCTCTGGAATTTTCCATCGAATCGTCCGGATCCATCGAATCGTCCAGATTCTTCTCGGTGCATATCGTATCGTATGCATATCGAAGGTCATATGCAGCCTGCGTGAGTGTTCAGGCCCGGCATCGCCCACAGCTTCGCCACAATAAGTTTTTCCCATTTTTCAATTTTCAGTTGGTCATAGTTAATAATGAAAAACTTAAACTTGGTTACTTCTGGTAGTAATGATGGAAAATTTTTGGGAATTTTGTGATACAAAATACATTTCCAAATCAATCGAGCATTATGGATGATAAGAGTTGGTGATATTGCCAGCTACATATGACACCTTGTATATTTCGATGAATCAGAATTGAGTTCTTGGGTTCTGGGACATTTCAAGACCAGTAGTTGGGGTTAATTTTTCAATAAAAGATACTCAATATATTTTTTTCCCAATTTTTCACTATTCAAGTTGTCACAGTTTGCCATGGAAAAGTAATAGTTGGTTATTTTTCGCAGTATTAATCAAATATTTTTGTGAGTTCTGAAAAAAGTGAAGAAATTTTGAAAATCAAGCAAATATTACTGATGAAAAATAGATTATCACATTGCCAGCTACAAATGACACTCTGTATAATCGATTGATGCAAGCATTGATGGGGTCTAGTAGTATGAGTGTATTCTGAAATAGATTTTGATGTTTTTGGTGTTCCTCAATATGTTTTTCTCACTTTTAAATTGGTCATTAGTTAACCGTGGGATATGGATATACGAATGTTCCATCAGCATTATCGTGAATATTCCTGAGCAAAATTATATAAAAAAAAATCAAATTATTTTATTCTCAATGAAATATGAGGGTGTGGCTGCTCGGAGTGGAACACAGTGTATGATACCGAGGGACCAAAGAGGTCAATACTTGAATATAGAGTTTGAGTACTCATTACCGACTCCTCCTGAATTTATTTAGCAATGCTACACTAAAACATTTTTGTTAAAAAAAAAAGTAGGTTTCCATTTTGCAGGACAGCATCTTCCAAAGATAATAATAATAAATTTAATACAATTTCAGCTATGAGAAATAGAACGCAATCCATGAATATATCAATTCCTATATATTACATCTTGGCAAATTCAGGTCTGAATGTGAAATCACCATGCCTATCGATGCACGAGCTCATTACAGTCCGAAACAAGTATGAAATGCTTTACTGGTCAGTTCTAGTTCTACTGTATCTGTCGCATCGCGAAGCGCACTGTGAAGTTTTATTACTGACTGTACAATTATACTAGCATTACTAGCCCGTTCATCGTCCGAATACTTTTTAGGTTAATTGGAATAAGCAGCTGCCTCGGCGACGGCGACGCGATGATTTCTAAAGAAGAATTAACTAGAACGGCGAAACTTGAACATGTATTTTCTCCTGAAGGCCATGAACAATTTCTGGGACTCATTAATGTATATTTATTTTTCATTATGTCACATTACATCAAAATAATCCGTTATGTTCGGGAGAAGTATACAAAAATGAAGCATTTTTATAGGAGGACCGCTGGGTCATACGGGTGGGGAAAAAAATGTCTAAACGAATATTTCTTGACCCTTGGAAAAACTACTTCTTAGCTGCTTTTGAGTCGAATGCTTAGCTTTCGATGTGTAGAATCACGCCATGATAAACTTATTTCTTGCAATATTGGTTTGATGGGTCATACGTAGGTTGAGAGAATATTTCATTTTATTTGAACCCCTAGAAAAGATACTTTTCAGCTGCTTTCAGGCAGAATGTAATGCTTTCATAGTGCATGATTGTGCTATGATGAAACTATTCCTTGCAATTTGTGCCCCGATGGTTCTACAAGGAGAAAAAAAAAATCTAAAATTATTATTATGTATATTTTTCGCAACTCACTGTTGGATTGCCATAGGGTGGAATGCATTCCTATTGAGGTCTAGAACCCCGCTATATTGAAATAATTCCTTGCAAAATGTGCCCGATGGGTCTAGACTGAGAAAAAGATTTGTTTTAAAATTATCCTAATTATCATTTTCGCAACTTACTGTTGGGTTTCCATAGGGTGGAATGCATTCCAAATGAGGATTTGGATCTCGCTATATAGAAACAATTCCTTGCAAAATGTGCCATGATAGGTCTACACTGAAAAAAAATTTATTTTTTAAATTATTATTATAATCATTTTTGCAACTTACTGTTGGGTTGCCATAGGGTAGAATGCATTCCAATAGAGGTCTAGAATCACGCTATATATAAATAATTCCTTGCAACATGTGCCCCGATAGGTCTACACAGAGAAACCTCTGAAACAACTTTTTTTTGAGCTGCTTTCGGGTCAAATGTATTGCAGTCGATGATTAAAATCACGCTGTGATAAAATTATTCCTTGCAGAATTAGTCTGATGGGTCATTCAAGGGTGGGGGAAAAATCTTAATCACCGTTTCGAACCCCTGGAATAACTTTTTCAGCTGCTTTTGGGTCTAGTGTATTGCACTCGATGAGTAGAATCACGCTGTGATGGAATTATTCCTCGCAGAATTGGTCTGACGGGTCATACGGTGGTTGAAAAATATTTTCAAAATTAATCTTTCTCGGCCCCTGAATCAACTTTTTTTTAGCTGCTTTTGGGTCGAGTATATTGCATTCGATGAACAGAATCACGCTGTGATGAAATTATTCCTTGCAGAATTGGTCTGATGGGTCATTCGAGGGTGGGGGGAAAATTCTAAAATACCGTTTTAAACCCCTGGAACAACTTTATTTCGGCTGCTCTTGGGTCTGGTGTATTGCACTCGATGAGTAGAATCACGCTGTGATAAAATTATTCCTTGCAGAATTGGTTTGATGGGTCATACGAGGGTGGGGGGAAAATTCTAAATCACCATTCTGCAAGGAATAATTTTATCACAGCGTGGTTCTACTCATCGAGTGCAATACAATAGACCCAAAAGCAGCTGAAAAAAAGTTGTTCCAGGGGTTCAAAAACGGTATTTTAGAATTTTTCCCCCACCCTCGAACGACCCATCAGACCAGGGAGTCAATTCTCGAGATCGTTCGTTCACTGAAAGTATACGTTCATGAAAGAGTGAAATTGAACGTATAGTTCGAACGAAGTCAATTCTCGTGCTTATCTTCAGCTACTCGTTCCAACGAAAGTATTCGCTCACATCGATAGACAAATAAACTTGGCATCGTGGCAAAATTTATAGAGGAATGGGTGTTTTCGGTTTTTATGAGGTTAGGTTAACACTTTTTCTATATTTTGGTGTGATTTTAAAATTGTTAATATTGCATTGAAATCGTGAATTCTTCATATCGTGTTCGTGTTCTCGTTGTAAATATTAAGTGATCAAACATGGACAATAAAAGAAATAAGCCGATGTCGGTGGAACAGAAAGACATTTTAATTGAGTTTATGCGCTCCCACCCTCAATTGAAACAAAAATTTTCATCTAGCTATACCAGACAGGACTCCATAACAATGTGGAAGGATGTTACAAATATGTTGAATGCAACCCCGGGTGCAAAAAAAGAATGGAAAAAGCGGAGGAAGGTATATGCTTGAAACATAATTTTTACAGTACATTTAAACTCATAAGATAATTTCTTTCAGAGTTGGCATGACATTCAGTCAAAGACTAAAAGTAAGAAGGCGCAGATAAATGTCCATTCCTCAAAAACATGTGGTGGCCCTGCAATACCGGAGCTCTCTCCATCAGAGTAAAAAATCGCAGAAATCATTGGCGATACTGCCATCAGGGGCTTGAGAGTAGCTGAATCCCAGGTACAAGAGATTGAGGTGGAGGATGAAAATTCCACAAATTCTGCCGATTTTCCAAGTATCAATGATCAGAAGAGAAGTTATGTTGTGATAGACCACAACTATATCAGGGACAATTCACAAAATATTGAATCGTTGAAGATTGATCAGGTAGAAAAAAAACTCCAAGGAATGTTGCTACGCAACGCTTAGATAAAGCTGTGGACCGAAGCAACAAAACTATAGATCTTCTACATGAGAAAGTTGAATTAAAAAAAGACTACTATAGAAAAAAACTTGAACTGATGGAAAGAAATATGTTAGCAACTGAATGTATTGCATCAGAATTGCATGATCTCAAAGACATATTTTTGGCGAAATTTCTCAATGTTTAGATGTAATATCAGTGTTTTCCGCTAGCGAAAAGTACTATTAAGTTATTTTTGTGTTATATTATTATATACTTTTTATTTATAAGATTTCTATTGGTTTTGAAACTGTGATAGTATTTAACGTTTTTGTTTGAGAGATGCTTATATCTCAAGTACTATTGACTTATTTTTGTTTTATATTATTATATAGTTTTTGTATATAGGATTTCTATTTATTTTGACACTGCAATATTTTTGTACGTTTTTTTTTTTCAGAGATGTAATGCATATCTCAGAAATCTTGGGACTGATTATTTTGTAGATGATCTCTCTGTGATTTTTTCAGTATTCCTGTTTTGTTCATTAAGTATTGATTTCAAACTGTTACAGAAATAAAAAAGTAAAAAAAACAATGTATATTTATCTCATCTATAATTTAATTCTGAAAATAATTCATTGCTATATTTCTAATTCTTCTTTTCTCTACTAATTCAGGGTTGACTCTTGCCATGGCTCCTCCCATGATATTTTGATTGTCATTAGCGTACATGCCATAATCTAAAAGTTCATCACCTATCTCTGGGTCTGGTTCAGGCATATTGTTTTGTACACATATATTGTGAAGTACAATGCAGGCATTTATGATTTGTCCTGCTTTTTCCGGTGTATAATGTAGCACCCTGTGTTTCAATAAGCACCTGAAACGCAGCTTCAGTAGCCCATTACACCTTTCAATCAAACAACGAGTGTGCTTCAGGTGTTGATTGAATTCAAATTGAGGTGTACCTGGTTCTGGGTTACCATCAAACGGAGTTAAAAGCCAGGGTCTCAGTTGATATCCAGAGTCACCTAAAATACAATTATTCTTAATACAATTGTACCACCAAACTATATGTTTCACCTAGTAAGTAAAAAGATCTTCTTGTTCTCAAAAAAAGATTCCGAAGGACATCTTGGCAAGCAGATTGATTCCAAATAAATGCATCGTGGGTTGCTCCTGGAAAACGGGCATTCACATTCATTATTCTGAAATTACTATTGCATGTCTGGAAAAAAAAAATATTATAATGAGCACAATATCCCAAAGGATGGACTTTATTACCAGTTGAACATTTAATGAGTGGTATTTTTTTCTGTTGACATACAAATGTTCTTCTCTTTGTACAGACGGGGGTACTATGGCTACATGAGTACAGTCGATTACTCCTATAACTCCAGGAAATCTGAATTTCTGATTGAAACTGTAATGTGAACATAAAAACATTACCTAAAAATAGGTACATAGTGTCATATGGGACATTAGAAATGAGTTCAATTAACGATTTTAGTGGAATTGTCAATAATTTTTTTGGTACGAGATAGATAAACCCTACGATTTGATAGACCTGTCCATTTAAAAAGCACAACAATTTCACTTGAACCAATGAAACAAATTTTCATACACATGAAAAAAACAACTTATTCAAATCAACATTTATGAACTTATTTTTCACGTAGAATTTCACATTCTCTAATTGTCGAAGGAAATTTGACATATTCATTGAAAATTTGATTGGAATTGAGAGCAGCAGATACCTCTTCGATGCACCTACTTACAGAAGATTGGCTGACTCCTATCCAAACATTTGCACCGATATCCATTTTGTAACATCCCGGGGAGTGAGAAAAGGATTCAACATTTCTCTTACATCGCGAACTAATTGTTTATTTAATCGAAATAAACGGATAAACATATTTTCGGATAAATGATCAAATGGATCCAGCCTGAATCTCTCATAATATTGTCTCTCACGGCCTTCTTGCACCAAAATTTCAGCTTCCCTCACAATATTATTCATATTGTCCAACAACATATCTTCTTTATTCATTTTTTACTTCAACAAAGCACAACAGAAAGATTATGGATTAAATAATAGTAAATAATACCGAGAAAATTTTGGAAACAGTCAACAAAACAAGCGCTCAACTTAATTTACCCAAGGAGCGTCTGATAAAGAGCACTCGTTGTTAAACGAACATTTGAGCAACTATTTGGAACGATTAGCTAATGATTCGTTCTCTGAGAATTGCAGTTTCCAAAAATCTACGCTCATGACGTCACGAACGTATACGTTCAACGAACGCACGATCTCGAGAATTGACGCCCAGTTCTGAAACGAATAATTTCTTTACAGCGTGATTCTGATCATCAAATGCAATACATTCGACCCAAAAGCAGCTAAAAAAAAGTTGTTTCAGGGGTCGAGAAAGATTAATTTTGAAGTTTTTTTTCAACGAATAATTTTATCACAGCGTGATTCCACTAATCGAGTGCATAACACTAGACCCAGAAGCAGCAGAAAAAAATTGTTCCAGAGTTTGAAAACCGGTATTTTAGAATTTTTCCCCCACCCTCGTATGACCCATCAGACCAATTCTGCAAGGAATAATTTACTCACAGCGTGATCCTACTCATCGAGTGTAATACACCAGACCCAAAAGCAGCTGAAAAAAGTAGTTCCTGTGGTTCAAAAACGGTATTTTAGAATTTTCCCCCACCCTCGAATGACCCATCAGACCAATTCTGCAAGGAATAATTTCACTACAGCGAGATTCTGTTCATCGATTGCAATACATTCGACCCAAAAAGCAGCTAAAAAAAAGTTGTTTCAGGGGTCGAGAAAGATTAATTTTGAATTTTTTTTCCAACCATGTATGACCCATCAGACCAATTCTGCAAGAAATAATTCCATCACAGCGTGATTCTACTCATCGAGTGCAATACAGTAAGCAGCAGAAAACAATTTGTTCAAAACCGGTATTTTAGAATTTTCCCCCTACCCTCGTATGACCCATCAGACCAATTCTGTAAGGAATAATTTTATCACAACGTAATTTTAATCATCGAGTGCAATACATTGGACCCAAAAGCAGCTAAAAAAAAGTTATTGTAGGAGTTGAGAAAAATTTATTATTATTTTTTTTCGAACCCTCGTATGTCCCCTCAGACCAATTCCACAAGGAATAATTTCATCACAGCGTGATTCTACTCATGGGGTGCAATACACTAGACTCAAAAGCAGCTGAAAAAAAGTTGTTCCTGGTGTCGAGAAAAATTTATTTTGAAAAATTTTTCCAACCCCCGTATGACCCATCAGACTCATTCTGAAAAGAATCATTTCATCCCAGCGTGATTCGATTCATCGATTGCAATATACTTTTATATAGTTTATACAGTACGATGCAACTGTATGGAATAAATTCATTAATTCTGAATATAAACATAATTTGGAAAATTCTTCGAACACGTCGATTTCTTTTTCCGATTGGCCAATTTTTGAACCCCACCCAAAATATATTGGGTTATCCGCATTCGAGTGAAAATGACTTCAGTGATATTTTTAAACGGGACACCCAGTGTATTTTTCCTTATTTGGTTAGGGATCGTCATTACACATCCAGTGATACCAGAAATGATGGGACTATCTCAAATGGCTGCGGAGATATAAACAAAAAACTTCTCCATATGCCCAATAAGTGCGACAGAGACTTTTGACCTTCCGATTCGTGTGGAGTCTCAGTCATACTCATTGGACATACGAGGAAGTTTTTTGCCCATATCTCCGCAGCCGTTTGACATAATCCCATCAAACCTGGTATCACTGGATTTGTAATGATGATCCCTAAACAATTATGGAAAAATACACTGGGCGTCCCATACAAAAATATCACTAAAGTCATTTTTACTCGAATGAGGATAACCCAATATATTAAGGATGGGATTCAAAAATTGGCCAATCGAAAAATAACATCGACGTGTTTGAAGAATTTTCAAAAATATGTTTATATTCAGAAATAATGAATTTATTCCATACATTTGCACCGTACTGTATAGTTTTAACACAGCGTGATTCTAGTCATCGAATGCAATACATTCGAGACAAAAGCAGCTGAAAAAAGTTGTTCCGGGTGTTCAAAAACAGTATTTTAGAAATTTTCTTTCAACCCCCGTATGACTCATCAGATTAACTCTGAAAAGGATAATTTTATCACAGCGTGATTCTATTCATTGAATGCAATACACTCGACCCAAAAGCAGCAAAAAAAAGTTGTTCCAGGGTTCGAAAAAAATTAATTGTGAAATTTTCTTCGAACCACCTTATAACTCATCAGACCAGTTCTGCAAGGATTGATTTTATCACAGCGTGATTCTACTCATCGAGTGCAATAAAAAGTTGTTACAGGGGTTCAAAAACGGTATTTGAAGATTCCCTCCCCCCCACCCTCGTATAACTCATCACACCAACTCCGCAAGGAATCGTTTCATCACAGCGTGATTTTTATCATCGAAAGCAATACATTTGATTCACAAGCAATTGAAAGAAGTTGTTCCAGGGGTCGAGAAAAATTTATTTTGAAATTTTCTTCCAACTCCCGTATGACTGATCAGGCCAATTCTGCAATGAATAGTTTTATCACAGCGTGATTCTATTCATCGAATGCAATACACTCGACATAAAAGCAGCTGAAAAAAGTTGTTCCAAAACACTATTTTAGAATTTTTTTTTCAACCCCCGTATGACTCATCAGATCAATTCCGCAAGGAATAATTTCATAACAGCGTGATTCTACTCATCGAATACAACACATTCGATCCAAAGGCAACCAAAAAAAGGTTGTTCCAGGGATAGAAAAACAGGGCGAATTCTACAAAGAAAAATTGCTTCTACACAGCGTGATTCTAGATGTAATTTTTCTTCAACATGTTCTTTCGGTCCGTATACGACCATCGGGACATGAATACAGATTTATTTTCATCCTTTTACAACCTACCAGCTCAAGTAATGTCCAACTATGAAATAATAACTATCATTTATGTATTATCCAGCAGCTGTTTTATTTCATAAATTTCGTTATTGTCAAAGGAATTACAGTACCCGAAATGGAGGGAAACACGCCATTGATCAATCGGGAATGTTCGGAAAATTTGGCAGCTAACTTCACATTGGTTGGAAAGTTCCGTAAAATGTAGTGAAAGTGCACTGTACAATTTGGCATCCAAAATATCTTTCATCTTGTATGAGCTGATAACGACCAATAGATCTGTCAGAAAACTGACAGGACAAATAGAAGATTGAACTCTGTCAGCAATGAACCTAGGTGAAACAGTCCAAGAATCTTTGAAACCACTGAAAGTCATAATCCATGGCCCTCCAGCGTCTGGTAAGACAAAACTTGCTGAGAGACTTTGCCAACATTATGGGGCCCACTACATATCAGTGAAAACCATGATAGAAGAAACTCTTGAAGAATTACATGAAAAAATTGAGAAGGAAAACGAGAGAAATCGCCTGAAAGCCAAAATAAAAGCTGCAAAGGATAAGAAAGAAGACGATGTGGAAGATGAAGACGACGAAGAAGACGAGGAAATTGAAGAAGAGGATGAAGTTAACGCCGATATCGAAGATTGGGAGGAGCAAATCAAAGACATAACGACTTTGCTAGAAAAAAGCGACAATAAACGACTTCCAGATCAGTATGTGGTCCGATTGATGAAATCCTTCCTATCCAAAGAGCTATGTCAGAATCGCGGATACGTTTTAGACGGATTTCCAAAAACCATCGAACAAGCCAAGGAGCTTTTTGGACAGGCAGCTGAGAAAGGAAAGCTGGAAGAAGGAGGAGGAATGGGTGTTGTTGTACCAGGAGAAGGTGGTGAAGGTGCCACGAGAGAAGATAAGCAAGTCGGATCGCTTATAGGAAATGCAAGCGAGAAAATTATTCCTTATTATGTTGTCAGTTTAGAAGCAACAGATGAGTTTTTATGTGGAAGAGTAATGAAGCTTCCTCAGAAGGTAATACAGGGTACTCACTATGATGAGGAGAATATGTTACGAAGATTAGCAGAATTCCGATCAAATAACAAGGAAGATAGCACTATTTTGAAATTTTTCGATGAAGTTGAGATTCATCCTTTACTGGTGAATTTGGTAGATGAAGAAACGAATGAAGAAAGAGATTTGGATTGTATATACGATTTTGTCTGTGCTATATTCGGTAAACCCATACCAGGATTTGGGTTAACGGCTGAAGAGGAAGAGGCCATTCGGAAAATTGAGATTGAACAACGAAGGCTGCTAGACGAAGGGGACCGAATTGAGAGAAAACTTCTGGAAGAAAAAGCTACTAAAGAGCATCAGGATAAAATGGAAAAATGGGCGGAAACGCTCGAAAAGCTTCAAAGAGAGGAAGAGAAAGTATTAGTAGCTCAAAGTGAACCTCAGCGGTCCTATTTGATGAAATATATATTCCCTACGCTTTCGAAAGGTTTGATCGAAGTTGCTAAGGCTAAACCTGAAGATCCTGTGGATTTTCTGGCTGAATTTTTGTTTAGAGGAAATCCAGAGGGGAAAATGTTCGATCCCTCGTACACTCGTGAAGGAGAAAAAATTTTGGAACAGTATGAAAAAGCAGTTCAACCGACTATGGAGCAGACCAGAAATTCCGTATAAATTTTTTGGAAACGCATTGAAAATGCAAATATAGAATCACGTTATATGATCTTCGCAATCAAACACCATTTGAGATGATGCGTTTGCACCTTTGAATGATTTATTCAAAATAACAACTGTCGTTTGATATATCAGTAAATTACAAACAAAATATTATTAAAGATTTTCAAATGGCAAAATTGGTGTTTTCAGTAGAGTGACGGATATTTACATTTCATTTCCAACGTACGAGGTGAAGATACAGAGTTATGCCGTTGGTAAGGTTGGTTTCTATCTTCAATTAATTTATATATTTTGGCACGAAAGGATCGAATATTGAAGTGAAATTTTATATTTTGGATATGAATGTTATTTACCGTGATTTTTTAAAATCGTGGTATATTCGGCATAACTCTATATCTTTACTTCGTACGTGGGTCAAACTTGGCAGAAGGTATGTTCAGCACCATATCTACCAAATTGTGAAACCAGCAAACGGTCACTAACTGACTGATTTTCAAACGCCCCCCCCCCTTCTTGACTTTGACCTGGATAAATTCTAAATCTACATCCAGGCGACTTGGGGCAAGACCAAAAATGCTATTTCATGCCCAGCAGACGTTTTCCTCACCTGTCAGAAAATCATATAGACGTAAGTAACCAGGATTTCTCTTTACCGCGGTACTTGGCTGAAAATTGGATTGATACTCTGCAAATTGAACAATCATAAAATGAATGAATATTGCGTTAACTCATTTTCATTTGTTATTATCCAACCAGACAAGACTCTATTAGACTAAAGGCCCTCTTACACGGCTTGTGGTTTGGCATACCACGGAACTGGTCCGTGCCATATTTCGCCTTCTGACTCAAAGTTACAATATAAATCTTGAATAATGAGCAATAGATATAGCTGAGGCCAATGTTGGGGATCACTTCCTCTCATTCATGGGCTTCATCTCTACAGACAGTTTGTCGAGTCCATCAATATTGTAAACCACAAACCGTGAGCTACAGCAGACCACCAATTCAAAAGGTTTGTCTGCGGTTTGCTAAATGAAGGATCGTGGAACCAAGCCCTTTCGAAAGCACGGAGTTTCAGGTTGTGTCCTCATTTTCACGTGATCTTGGATCTGTAAGGATCAGGAACTGATCAGAGAGCGATATAAGGTGCTGTATCATCTGAAGAGATACATCAAGTTGACAAAGTGAAAGTTGCCTAAATTTGATCTTAAAAGCAATTATCATGAATCAAATTTTTGAATTGGTATTGTCATTAACGACAAAAGAAACGAAATGCTTACATAAGAAATTAAGTAACCAGGTCGTGAAGTAAAGGAAGATCGTCCGACTTTGGTCCTAAAGGTCCCGTGTTCGAGTATCTGCCGGGGCTGAGATTTTTTTCAATTCACTTTGACAGATCGATTCATAAAAATTTTGTGTACCGACTAGGGTGAGTCCTACATGATTCACGCTTGTGTGCGAATGAATAGTACTGCTCCTAAAGTAACCTCTAATGCATGTATTGAAGTCTACCCTGAACGCATAGTGGCTAATGATCACAGCAATCAATGACACTATAGAAACAAGAAAAAAGTTAACTACGAATAGACTTACGGCTAGAGATAGACTAGTAGATCACTGAAATTATTTTACTGAAAATATAAAGTCTACGAAGATGAGAATAAAATTCTTACCGAATCACTGTCTTATTAGAAGTCTTTCGAAAACTAATCCTAGTTTCAATCTGATGATTTGGAACAGGGGCTTATTGAAATCATTAGAATATTTTCAACCTGTAACAATTGTCATTGGTAGATAAAAATAATACGCATCCCGAAGCAGAATTTCATGAAAGATTATAAACAGACTTATGTATTGAAATACAATTCGTTCAAATTCACGATATGAATTCTCATATCACGAATGACTGAAGAATTTCCTTGAGAGGGACGGTTCTACAATTGGATCGGGGGCGCAAAGGAGTTGTTTTTTTTTTGCTTCTGGGGAGATGCTAAACAAAGAAACTTGAGTTAGGCAGTTAGGCCGAGATTTTTGAACAGCGTGGTTCGCGTAAGGGAAGGAGGACGGAAAGAAAAAAAATTAGATTAGTAGATTCAATAGTCTAGGGAGAGTCTATTATATTTGTGAACGCGCGAATCGACCTAACTCAAATAATTGTCGGTATTTGTATTTTGCGGACGAACCTAGATATCGGATTTTAAATAGTGGCGGACGAGTGAGAATAGTTACATACAGAGTGATTCCCAGACGAGATTTAAGGATTTAGCCGTTGGGTGTTAAACCCTCCTCGAGAGAGTAAGAAATTTGTGTATTGTTGTGATTAACTGACATACCAACCCTAATTTGAATACCCCACGTAATTTTAAACTTTGCATCCTTTTGTATTGAGGTACTTCCCAGAACAAAGCACCAAAAAATATATTTAGACATTGGTTCCAGTGACTTACTGGGTAGGTTAATTAGGGGTTAACAAGGAGACCTCCTGAACGTAATCAGTTTTCTTTTTTTTCGTATTTGTTAGTGGTAAATAACGTAAGTTAACCCTTTTGGGGGACTTACCGAACAATCGTTAGGGTTTTTTCATTGCATTATTAAGTGGTTAATTATTTCTTTTGTTATTGGTTGATTAATTTTTTTCTTGTTATCATATTCCAAATTTTGATATTTTTATTCAATAGATATAATATTTACCCAACGTACGTGTTTAATTTTGGCCTTTCACAAGAAAAGAAATTAGTATTACGAACTGTAGGCATCATCAATTGAGCAAACTTTACTTAAGACTTCCCCTTCGCGCGGGTAGCACGAACCCAACATCCCTTTCGGACAACTTTGAAGGCCTTGAGAGGAGTAGAGCCATAAGAAGGGGTTTTGTTGGTATCTCCTGGCTAACAAATCACACCATCTATACCCCTAAGGCACAAGGAGTGGTGACAGCAGCCGATTGATTTTGTATTTTGAGACGTATAGAGTTTGACATACGAGCAAGTTAGTAGCAAGGGGCTCTACTCAACATAGAAACAATAGTTCTATGTAGTGAAAAACAGAATTTTGGAATTTTTTTTTGTTTTTCAACTTTTACTTTTCCTCTTTTAGGGGTTGGTGAGGGTAGACTCTGAGATTTGGAGAATATTCTTAGTCACCCCACACCCCAAAGGGTGGGTTATCACAGTGGTGACAGCGGTGGGATTTTTGGTAATTTTGTTCAATTGGTGATAAGTTTGGAAGAATTTTGGACTATTGTGTTGCAAAGAAATGCGTTTTTTGTTTTAGATATTTACAGAGTTGTAAGGAAAGGTATTTAGTGGAATGAAGTGTTTGTCTTGTTGAAAATTAAGCGTAAAAAGTAATATCCGTGTTGAAAAATATATCAGCTGTTGGGAAAATATATATCAGATAGTTTTGATTTTAATACGATCGGTGTTAGCCGACGGATACAGTTTTATTTAAAACGAATTATCTCATTACAATAACATTGATTTTATATTGCTTTATTATTTCGTCGTTGAGAAAACCAAGTGCTTCTGGGAAGAAGTAATAACATTTTATTTTTTTGAGAGAACACGGTATAATTCGAATTAGAGTGGAGGTTGTGGTGTGTGTTGTATAACTATGCATTTGATGGTTCCGTCGGAACAAAAATATTGAAATCGTGGTCCGGAAAAGGAATATTCCAGACAGGTACATAGAATTGAATTAGATTTGAACGTAGGGTTGAATTTTGTCGGTTTTGGTTTATTAAGTGAAATACATTTTTTTTTGGGGACTTTAATAGTTCATTAAAATTTGGCGCATTACTTTGATTCAAGTGTAGTTAAGTAAATTCAATTTTCTTGATTAATTCAGAGTAAATCGTTATTTCCACTCTTAAATTAAATAGTACGGTTACAATTTTTTTTTGTTTGAATTTTTTTTTTGTTTGAATTTTTTTTTTGTTGAAGCGTGTCGAAGTTTTGAAAGTATAAGTTAGGGAGTTCACAGGGTAGGTTCTTCGGAGAAGAGGCCAAGAAGAGAATTTTGAGTGTAAGTAAGATACAATCACCACAATCTCTTTGTACTAACCCCTATTTGCCAATATATTCACCGGACAAAAGGAAGACACAGCAGGCATTTAGCCTGTATACCTAGCAGGAATTCTTAGGCACAGGAGTGCCCAGGACGGAAGGAGTTAACTGAGAATTTGGTTGAGAGTTGAATTTGGTTTCGGGGCACACTATACCCGGAAAAAAAAGCGTTTACTGTGGAAAAACTGTCAGAATTATTTTATTTTTCTCTTTTCTGTTTATTTGATTTATCGGTACATTTGAAAGGCGTTTGGAATATTATAACATCTCATGTTTGATTTTTTTTTGCTTTCTTTATATACAGGGCGAACTAGAAAGGTAGTACGAATTTAGAACATCTGTTGAATTTTAGTTTTTGCGGAAGACATACGATTTTCATTTTAAATAAGTCGCGTTAATTTTTTTTGTGTTGTTTCATACTGATTAAACTTACGAACTTAGTAAAAGTTTTTTATTAATATCATTATTACTGCTCTTGGCGGATCGAAACAAATTTCTTTTTGGTTTGTCAGTATTAGTATTTTCAAGTTAGAGTAAAGTCGGGAAAACAGTTTATCATTTACTGAGAAAACGCGGTTGAATTAATTTTTTTTCCCTGGATAATTTTTGTTTTAGAGCGGATTGAAGCGATAGCTGGTATTAAGTAGGTGGAATATTCTTTGTGGAATTTAACGTAATTTTTTTTGTGGGTCAAATTGAAACATAAGTTGAAGTTAGTTTATAATAACTTTTTTTTTTTGCTTTTCTATTATACAGAGTGAACCGGAGAAGTTGAACGAATTTTTTTTGTTGTTGTTATACTTCTGACATATATCGAGTCGGTTAAATTTTTTTTTGCTAAATTTATACAAGGTGAATCGGGAAAGCTAATCAAATATAATTTTTTTTTCTTCTCCTTTCAATAATTTTTATATACAGGGTGAAGTTGCAACAAATTGTTACCTAATTTATACAAGGTGAATTGAAAAAGTGGAAAGATTTTTTTTTTGTTTGTTTGTAAGTCGAAGTATATTGAATCAGTTAAAGTTTGTTTATTCATACAAGGTGAATCGGAAAAGCCAATTGAGTTTTTTAATATACAGGGTGAAGGTGAAACTTAGGAAGTCAGTTCTTAATTATTTTTTTTATAACCCAAGGCTAGGAAAAGGTTTACGTACGGTTTGGAGCAAGGTTCAATAGAGAAAAAAAAAGGAAGAAGAAGGGGGAAAGGAAAGAAAAGGAAAAAAAGAAGAAAAAAACAAACTTAACAAAATGCAAAACACTCCCCCCAATACTCAAGCGCCAATTGCTACACCTCTTGGTGGCACGGCAGGACCCAATCCTGCTATTATAACGGCAGGGGCAGCAGCTCTTAGGTTGCCCGCCGCCTACTCTTTAGGAATGGTGGCAACCACTTTGGATAATTTTGTTGGTAAGGACGTGGCGAGATACTTCGAAAAACTCGAAGCGCGAGCGAGACTCGATGGTTGGTCGGAAGATGAAACTCTTGAACTTTTTAAATTTAAACTTGCCGGCGAGGCCTATAATTTTTTTAAAGCAGACGAGGGGTTAGACGCCCTTACTTACGTGGACTTAAAGTCCAGATTTTCAACAAAATTTACGACAGCGAAACTACCGGGAGAAGATCTATGGAATCTTAGTCGATGTTCTCAAAGGATTGACGAGGACGTGTCCTCATTCTGTACGAGGTTGCGCACGCTAGGAGCCAAATTATTGAAGGGGAACTTAAACGGAGCCACAAAGGAGGAAGAAGCAGGAGTCAAGAAACAAAACCGGGAATTGTTACTGAATCAGTTCAAAACAGGATTACGGAAGGATTTAATGAAGGAAATGGGCGTGATGTTGTTATTAGAAGAAAATTTGACTCTGGAGAAAGCGGAAGAATTGGTGAAGTTACAGGAAATGTCCCTCCTAATGTTGCAAGGACGAGTGGGAAGTATGAAGATATCGACAGTAGAAACGGAAAAGACTTGCTAGGGATGTGGAAAAATGGGCCATGACACTAAGGATTGTAGAAGCACTCAACCATTCAATAGAACCTCCGAACCAAGAGGATGTTATAACTGTGGAAAAATGGGCCATTTTGCAAAGGAGTGTTACGGGAAGAAAAATCAAAGTAAAGACTCCAACGTCTGGGCATCCGATTGCCCCAGAAACCGACCCCAAGGAAATGGAGGATTTCAAAATGGAGGAAGAGGACGAGGATATCCGGGGACGACTTCAAGAGGCTGGAATTCAGGCAGGGCCGGATTTCAACAAAATACCGCAAGAAGATATCCAGATAGAAGAGATGGGAGACCGTCCACTGGGGCCATTCCGAAACGATACCAAGAAGACAAGCCAAATCGACAGGATTTAAACTAAGAAGGTCGACATCCTACTACCAAGATGGAGACCGCCGAGAACAAGGGCAGAAAAATTATACGGGGAATCACGAGAAGAAAAATTATACAAGGAGGCATACAAAATTTCATGGACAAAGACAAACAAATTATCATACCGGGGCGAGTCAAAATTTGTATAGGCTACCACACAGGTACCACCGAAGGGAAAGGGTAGTTATGGTTATTCCCGAGGTATCTTCTTTTGTGATGAGGGACGTACCTCATATTATCAAGTTACAGTTAAATGGTGTTTTGTGTTATGGATTGTAAGATACGGGGGCAGCAGTAACAATAGTGCAAGAAGAAATAGTAGACAGAAACCATATAAATACTTGGGAATCCGATAGATACCAGCTGATGAGTGTGACTGGACACCCTCTGAGGACGAAAGGAACGTCCAGGGTTGAAGTAAGCAGTGAAGATGGAAATTGGCGAAAGAACTGGACTGCAATTGTTTGTGGGAAGCATACGTTGGGAAACGTTCAATCAATGCTAGGAAGGGATTTTTTGCAGGCCACATGGGCAAACATTCGGTATGGGACACACCCCACAGTCAAAATTGAAAGGAATATTTTTAGGCTACTATATTCAGAAGAAATGGAAACTGATAGGAACAGTCACGATGGGGAAATTGGACAGATTCGGATGAGCAACAGAGGTTACAGAAGAACGGACGGCTACAGGCACAGGCCGAATGGGAATGGTCAATACCAGAAGAACTATGGGAAGAAGAATAAGAAAGATAACAGAAAATGGAGGAAAAAGCGATGGACAAACTATGGGGAAGAAGAAGAGTCAGGAGAAGCAGCGCCGAGGACAAGTCATCAAGAGAGAAGAGCATGGTGCCAAAAAGTAGGAGAGTTTTACCGAAACAACAAGGAGGAGGATTTGGAAGAAACGCAATGGAGAAGCGACTACGAAACTCCAAGTACGAAGCAAGCCGAGGAAGAGGCTGTAGCTGAAGAAGAAAGAAAGAAAACGGAAAGTCGCCATATTGAAGTTCAAACGGATACCTTACCAGAGAAACTTGAAGTACCAGTTGAAGAGGAGTTACAGGCTGAGAAGAAGATAGAAGTATGTACCATTGGCATTCAAACTGACACCCCACCTGAGGATGGAGAAGTGTCAATCGAAGAGACAGAGGAATCTCCGGGAGAAAATGTAGAAGAAACGGGAGAGGATCCCGCGAGCCAAGGAGGCTCACCGCAACGTTGGGAGACAGATATACTACTAGAAGAAGAAGTTATTATTCCCGCAAGAACAGAAGTAATAGTGGCGGTCAAACTGAAGAAAGAAATAGAAGGGGAACTAGTGATATGCGAACCAGTGGACATGCGAGATAGTCATGTCCACGCAGCGACTAGCGTGACGGAAAACGCTAAACGAATCTGGGTACGAATCGTGAATCTTGCACCCACAGAAGTGATACTGAATAAGAAGAAAAAACTGGCCACCGCAGTATCATGCGAGAAAAAGGAAGAAGAATTGATCAAGACGGATAGGATGATTGGCACCGTCAAACTGGGAGACGAAGAACGGAAGAACAGCGGGTTTGAATTTGATCATTTAGAGGAAGAGACCAAGAAGAAGTTGAAGACCTTGATTCATGAATACCGGGATCAATTTTTGGAAGAAGATGTGGTGAGGACCAGTACCACTAAGGTCAAGCATAGCACAACACTTGAGCCAGGAGCACAACCTATATGTAAGGCACCTTATAGGATACCCTACCACCAACGAGAAGTTCTACGAAAAGAAATCGATAGATTGGCGGATGTTATCCGACCATCATACAGCCCATGGTCAGCACCCGTAGTGCTGGTGACCAAGAAATTGCCAAATGGAGGTGAGAAGGTGAGGATGTGTATTGACTACCGGGGACTCAACAGCGTGACGAAAAAGGAGTATTACCCCCTACCAAATATTTCGGACCTAATACAGGGTTATAGCTCAGGAAAAGAAGCGTTATTTTCAGTAATGGATGTTGCAGAAGCCTATCACCAGATAGACATGGAGGAGAAAGACATACCACTCACAGGTTTTAGTACGTTCCAAGGGCACTACGAATACATGAAAATTCCTTTTGGACTAATAAATGCGCCATTAACATTCCAAAGATTTATGAATATCACCTTGTCAGGGCTCGCGGGAGACATATGTATGGTCTACCTGGACGACATCATCATTTTTAACTCTACCGGCGCGGAAGACCATATTGATAGACTACGAAAAGTTTTTGAACGACTGAGAGAAGTTAATGTGAAACTGAAACCAAGCAAATGCAATTTTCTGTTAAAGAAAGTGAAATACTTAGGTCATATGATCACACAAGATGGGGTACTCCCAGACCCTGAGAAAATAGAGACGATACATCAATTCCCGTTACCGAAGAATGTAAGAGGAGTGAGGTCATTTCTGGGACTGGTAAACTGGTACAGGAGGTTCATACCAAATGCGGCTGAGCTGATTGCCCCACTGACCAATTTGACGAAGAAAGAGGTGAAATTCAAGTTGACACCGGCGGTGCTGGAAGCTATCCAGACACTAAAAGATACGTTAACCTCAGACATGGTGCTGATCTTCCCGGATTTTACTCAGCTATTTTTGGTGGCAGCGGACGCATCTGGATCAGGAGTGGGGGCAGTTCTTAGCCAAGTACGAGATGGCTACGAACGACCGGTAGCCTACGCTAGTAGGACTTTCAAGAAAGCCGAACAAAATTATGCCACTACAGAAAAGGAATTGTTAGGGTTAGTCTTCGGAATTCAGACTTTCCGATGTTACCTGTATGGAAAGAAGTTCACTGTCATATCCGACCACAGACCGTTGAAGTGGTTGCTAACCTTGAAGGATCCAGGGTCAAGACTCGTGAGATGGGCATTAACCTTAGCCGAATATGATTTTTCGGTAATCCATAGGAAGGGAAAACTTCATGGAAATGCCGACGCGCTAAGCAGAATGTACAATAAGGACGACCATTTCATCGACTTGGAATATGAAGAGTTCGAGGAGTATCGGAAGAGCCACCAGGTACCAAAAGCAAAAAAGATTGGGCGCAGGCTCACTGCGTATCACAAGACTTTGCTGTGGGAAAGGGAATTGCCCAGAAATTTAGATCTATTTACGGCTCCGTAGAGACTTTGAAGCTACAACAGAAAGGTGTGGGGGAAGCCGCCGCGCTAAACTTACCAGAACGGAATATTTATTATTTAATAACTAAAGATTTTTATTACGAAAAACCGTCATATAGAGCTATTTGGAACGTCTTAAAAGATTTCAAATCGTGTTGTGAACGAAATAAGGATACCGTTCTAGCCATTCCCAGGATAGGATGTGGTCTAGATTGTCTATCGTGGGATCGAGTATCCGAAATGTTGGAATTCGTATTTCACAATTCCGTTATCAAAATTTTCGTATATGAAAACACCCCGAAAGTTTGCGTAGTAAAAGTCGTCGAAGAACCTGAGGTCGGCATGATACCCGAATGGGACAGAGAAGAGTTACGAGTGGCCCAAGAAAATGACATCTTTTGCCAAGAAATTGTTAAGTTGGTGAATGGACATTGGGAAAATGAAGAGTGCTACTACAGGTCAAAGGATGGAATTCTGTATCGTACAGAAGACGACGGGGACAAATTAGTTGTCCCAAAGAAATTTACAGCCAGGGTATTGGAAGATTTCCACGATGCACCGATGGCAGGACATATAGGACATATAGGACAACAGAAGACCTTGTGCAGCTTGAAACGAAGATTCTTTTGGCCAAATATGCGCAGTGAAGTAATTCACTACTGCGCTAGCTGCGAATCATGTAGTCGCAGGAATACATCCCCTCACATGAAGAAAGCACCGCTCCAGGGGTTCACTCCAACCACGGAATCTTGGGAATTGACGTCCATGGATATCGTAGGACCATTGATGACGTCCATGAATGGAAATCGATACCTATTAACGGTCCAAGACTACTTCACCAAGTACGTCGAAGCAATTCCGCTACCAGACCAAAAGGCAGACACAGTCGCATGAGCATTCGTGGAACAGGTCATTGTGCGACATGGAACACCGAAGAGACTACTAACAGACAGAGGGGCGAACTTCACTTCCAGCCTTTTCAAGGAGACGTGCAAGGCCCTGGAGATTGAAAAAATACAGACAGCAAGCTACGCTCCAACTTCGAACGGGCAAATAGAGAGGATGCACAGGGTGCTCAAGGATATGCTGCCCCACTACATTAACGAGAGCCAACGAGACTGGGATAACTGGATCCCGTTCGTACTTATGGTCTATAGGGGAAGCACCCATAATTCCACAGGATACAGCCCCTATTTCTTGCTCCACGGGAGAGACCAGGTACTCCCCGTAGATGGATTCGTAAGATCAGGGATAGTAAGATATGACTACGATGTCAACTACGTAGCAGAATTCGTGGAAAGGTTGAGGAGAGTATACACTGAGGTGTACCAAAATACCGAAAGAGAAAAGGCGAAGAGGATAAAGAGGTTCAACCAGAAGGCCGGAGAGCATGGGTTCGCTGTAGGGGATCAAGTGTATTTGAAGGACATGGCAGTTAAGAAGCGCTTATCAAGGAAATTGGTAAAGAGCTGGTTTGGACCATTCCGAATCACGGAAATAAAGGGGCCCGTGACCTGTAAAATTAGGAAATGCGGTGGACGAGAGGAACAGACTGTTCACGTAAATAGGCTGAAGCCTTATATTGCAAGGTCCAAGGAGGATCGTAAAGTAGTGGAAGAGACTCGAAGACGGAAGAAGAAACCTGAAGAAACGGCCAGTGAAAGCGAACCCGAAGAAGGGGTAGAAGAACATAGGAAGTTCCACCCAGTGATGATACCGCCCTATGTCGAGGTACCTCTCCCAGAAAGTGACAGTGAAGGAAGCCAAGAAACAGAAAGCGATGAACAGTCAGCCAGCGAAGAAGAAGGGTTGCTGGAAGAACCAGCGGGGCAACTGCGGCGATCTACCTGAGTGAGGAGAGCCCCAGAACGCTGGGGATATTAGAGGAACATGAGAGGAGGAAAACAGGGGGGTGACATTATCAAGTCGAACCCCGAGTATAAGATCTATTTGAAGCAGTCGACAATACTCAGACATAGAGATTTAATGTTTTTTTTGGCGAGGCCGCCTGGTAAAATATGAGAATGAAACATTTTTTTAGCGGAGGAAACCTACTCAGGCATGGAGTGGTACCTTATTTTGGTTTTGAGTGAACAGCAGCATGGGTCTAAGAATTTTGCCGCCGGGAATCGAGCCCACCGGGGGGGTAAAAATCACACGAAGTATGGGAGGGAGTTTCCCTGAGGTATGGGGTCCAGTTATTCTTGACGCAGCTATGACCAGAGCTGACGCCAAAGCCCCGTTACTCATGACTCAGAGGAAACTCCTAACATCACCTGTGTTAGCAGGATGCTAAATATAAATCCCCCACTCTTTTCTTTTCTTCTCTTCTCTTCTTTTTCTTCATTTCTTTGCTTCTCCAAGCAGCGCTTTGGCGAATCGTGGATACACCTCCAAGTTTGTGTTGAGGTATTAGGCGTTTATTTATGGGTTGGATTAAAATAGTTGCGCCCATCTGTGTATAGGTGAACTATCTGCTGGTTTCACTCCTCCAAATTGATTGAAGTCGTACGAGTCTGCTCGACTGCCTATAAGGCGTACCTGTATGGAGAGACTGCTCCCTCCTCTGAGCAGAAGGAGCTTAGACGTTTCAAACGTCCGAACGATAAACGTACCTGTATAGGGAGATTGCTCCCTTTTCGGAGCAAAATGAGCCTAGACGTTTCCAACGTCTGAACGGTATGTGACCGTATGTGGAGACTGCTCCCTTTTTCTGAGCAGATTGAGCCTAGACGTTTCGAACGTCACGGATATGAGCATACCGGTAAGGGGGATTGCTCCCTCATCTGAGAAAAATATTGTCGGGAATACATATAGAATCCGAATCAGTGGGTCCGAGATGACCCTAATTTTTGTTGGCCCTTGGAACTTATATTTTAAGGCCGGGCGCGAAATTTTAAGTCCGTAGGATACGGACCTGTATGATCGGGACTGAGCATACGTTGTGAACGTATGAAGCCGAGTTTTGGCATGTGTCAGGAGTGTTTTATACCCTGAGGATTTGGGGTATTGTACTAAGTTGATTTTTTTTTTGTAGTTACCTATTTATATACCTGAATGCTAATGATTGTTTTGTTACAGGTATGGTGTCCGCAACGGCGGATTAAAGACTTTTTTTTGTGGTTAATGAATACAGGTTGAATGCCCCACTTTAGGGTGAAGAAAATGTGTTTATTTCATATTAGTATTCTATAGATATCGGATTTTAGTGAATTAAATAACTGGAACCAAATAGCATAAGTAAATACAGGGTTGTCTCCTATTATTGTCGTTGTTTAAATTATCTGAAAATTTTATTTTATTTTTGGTTGTTGTTTTGATATTGAGGGAAACGTTTTGTTATTTATTTTTCTCATGGACAAATTTGATTAAACCTATTACACGTAACTAACGCCACCGAGGGAAAGAGAAGATTCCCGAAGAAAGAAGAGGACACTATGGGGCCTACTAGGACAATACTAATGGTGGTGGGAATAACCTACCTCCTGTGTTCCTGTTTCGTCACTCAGTTGAAGACAATAATTGCCTACGACTGCGACGACAAAAACGCTGAAATCACCGCGGTGTCAATACGGGACGTAGCAGAGTGCCTGGGAATAGAGAGTACGTACCAAACTGAAGCGGTGGACATTAAAGTTATCCAGAGAGACGAATTATCTCTCCAACACGCATCATAAGTCACTGTGGCATGCACAGTCACAGTTCTATAGTAGCCGGGGGAATAAGTAACTACATTTACCGGGTTGGCGCAGAGGAGTGTCGTAACGTCCACCGTTACCGAACACTCAACATATATCGGCAGAACATTGGGGGAATAACGATGAATGGCACCACGACAGCTTCTATAACACTGGAAGGGGAAGTGGACACCGCAGGGAGCTGCGAAGGAACGACCTATCACGAAAACGGACGAGTATGGAAAAATGTGGTTATCATAGCGACCATCAAAATTAGGACAACGGATTACACGGCAAAAATCAAGATGGAGATAAACGAAGTAAGTTTGCTAGGGGGCGTCGTCTGCCCATACCTAAAGGGCTACTGTTTCGACACTACAATTGGGGAAATTACCTGGGATGCCTCACCATTGAGGACCTGTGAGGAAAAGCTGAGCTTACTGTACCATGGACGAGCGGAAAAAGTTAAAAACCAAGCCACGACTGAGGAAATTATAGTTGTGGAAGACAATACGAAGGTGTTTGCGGTTACCTTAGTAAAGAAGGTCTACTTGTGTCAGTTGGAAATCTGGCAAACCGAACACCCCAGGATTCTTGTGATAGAAGGAAATCAAGGAAACCAGCTGACCCCCAAGGTCAATATATTACCTCACAACGCCGATCTAATGTCTTATATAAACAGTAAATTTTTATATGTCGAGCAGGCCTACGCAAGAAGACTAGACCAGCTGTACACAGACACCATTCACCGAAGATGTCTGATGCAGCGCGAAATATTACGTACCCGTTTATTAATGGCACCATTGGTCCCAAGTACCCTGAGCCAACTGGTGAAGGAAAGCGTCGGATATGTAGGCCGAGTATTGGGCGAAGTACTATACATTATGAAATGCGTACCAAGAACCGTCACCATACGACGCACGGAAAACTGTTATAATGAATTACCGATACTGGTAAATAATGCGTCCAAATTCATGGCACCAGTGACAAGAATAGTACAAGACCATGCCGAGGAGGTGGATTGCAATGGACTGACGCCACCTTTATACCTAATTGACGACCAATGGATGGGATTGAGCCCCTATCCAACTGTGAAGAGGAAGCCGGAAGAACTTGCACCCGAGACGAACCCAAAAGATCGCCTTCAAACCAATACAACCAGTGGGTTCCCTAGGCAGATACACCCAAGAGGAGATCAGCAACGCACAAAGGCTCCTTACCTTCGGAAATGAACGAAAAGCCGTGAAAAATATTTTAGCCAGAAGGGTGGCAGGACTCGAAACTAACAGTCAAGGTTTCTCCACTGTAAGCATATTCGATATCAATGAAATGAAGCAGTTAGCCCACAACACTATGCGCCAAATTTGGGGCTGGTTCACTGACCTGGGCTTATTTATGAGTGGACTAATGGGATTCTATGCTATATTTAGAATCCTGAAATATGGAATAGGAGTGGTGTTGAACGGCATACACCTGTATCAAACCGTAGGATGCAGCTTTATGATACTGGCCAGTCTATGGAATACCCTGACCATGTGGATAACCCACCGACACCAAGCCAACCTCCAGAGAGACGATTCAACCCCCTCCGTTGAGGCACCAACCCCACCCGAGGAAACGCCAAACCCCAACCCATACCCAAGACTACAACACTGGTCCGAGCGACCCATAGTTTTAAACGAACAAGCCATTTAAATCATTTTCGCGAAAAAGGACGATATTTCGCGAGTGTATCATAAAAAATCGTAACAGTGCACTTATGAACTTGGTGGCCAGTAAAAGCCCCCAACAAATAGACTTTCAGTAACGGGACAGTCAAAACTAAGTAAAAGGTGATGACGAACATTCCGCGTAAACAGTCGTTAGGACAAAAGGTTCCAAGAGCCCTGAGGTAAACAGGTGAAGGTTATTCCCTACAGCCAACCGAACACACAGCAACACCAGACAGCATCGGCACCACGCGAATGTAGTGCGCGAAATGTAGAATGGGGGGTAAAGCAAAATATGTAAAAGTGCGAATCAAACGCGAAATTTGTAAAATAGATAGTTAAGATTTTGATGAACTATATACACTGAACGCTATAACAAATACATCATCCATGAATGTTTCCATATTAGTAGTGAGGAACCCCCAAACATTGAACAGGGCCGGTCTGGCTGATCACATCGATCGATATTTTTTTATTGTAGTAAGTTGGTAATCTTATAGTATACCGGGGGTAGTCAACAGAGTTATACCAGTCCCAATCAATAATTTTGTCACTACGACAAAATGAGAAAAGGCATGGGTGTGCCCATACTTTTTCCAGGGGGATAGTTATAAGTGATAATTAATTAAGTAATTAGATAAATATTCATTTTATGTTTTTTTGGTGGAGCTTTGTTTTGGTAAGATTGTTTTGGAAAAGTTGTGGCATGGGGTATGCCCAAAACTTTTTGAAAGGGGGAAGCAATGTTATAATTGTCATTGGTCGATAAAAATAATACGCATCCCGAAGCCGAATTTCATGAAAGATTATAAACAGACTTATGTATTGAAATACAATTCGTTCAAATTCACGATATGAATTCTCATATCTTAAATAACACCGCAGACTACCGAGGTAGTCTGCTACAATGTATCGCAAATCGGTTGAATAGCAAGATTTGGTAGACTAAATAAACTTGAGCAAGAGGATATATTTCCATATGATTATTATTCCAAATAAATGAATGGACCCATTTGTGTGACTGGATGATTGAGGTCATGAGACAAAAACTCTAAACGAAATAATCTTTGTGATAAGATTTTGAATTATGCTACATTAAAATCACGTAGTGCTGACTTCATATTTTACCCTGGTGAGAAAATGAATTAAGACCCACCATATTTGTTGAGGGCGGAGTATGTATTATCAATTTGACAAAAAAGCAATAACTCATTTGAACGGACGAATGACTGAAGAATTTCCTTGAGAGGGACGGTTCTACAATTGGATCGGAGGCGCAAAGGAGTTGTTTTTTTTTTGCTTCTGGGGAGATGCTAAACAAAGAAACTTGAGTTAGGCAGTTAGGCCGAGATTTTTGATTAGCGTGGTTCGCGTAAGGGAAGGAGGACGGAAAAAAAAAAAATTAGATTAGTAGATTCAATAGTCTAGGGAGAGTCTATTATATTTGTGAACGCGCGAATCGACCTAACTCAAATAATTGTAGGTATTTGTATTTTGCGGACGAACCTAGAAATCGGATTTTAAATAGTGGCGGACGAGAGAATAGTTACATACAGAGTGATTCCCAGACGAGATTCAAGGATTTAGCCGTTGGGTGTTAAACCCTCCTCGAGAGAGTAAGAAATTTGTATATTGTTGTGATTAACTTACATACCAACCCTAATTTGAATACCCCACGTAATTTTAAACTTTGCATCCTTTTGTATTGAGGTACTTCCCAGAACAAAGCACCAAACAATACATTTAGACATTGGTTCCAGTGACTTACTGGGTAGGTTAATTAGGGGTTAACAAGGAGACATTCCTGAACGTAATCAGTTTTCTTTTTTTTCGTATTTGTTAGTGGTAAATAACGTAAGTTCACCCTTTTGGGGGACTTACCAAACAATCGTTAGGGTTCTTTCATTGCATTATTAAGTGGTTAATTATTTCTTTTGTTATTGGTTGATTAATTTTTTTCTTGTTATCATATTCCAAATTTTGATATTTTTATTCAATAGATATAATATTTACCCAACGTACGTGTTTAATTTTGGTCTTTCACAAGAAAAGAAATTAGTATTACGAACTGTAGGCATAATCAATTGAGCAAACTTTACTTAATACTACCCCTTCGCGCGGGTAGCACGAACCCAACATCCCTTTCGGACAAGTTTGAAGGCCTTGAGAGGAGTAGAGCCACAAGAAGGGGTTTTGTTGGTATCTCCTGGCTAACAAATCACACCATCTATACCCCTAAGGCACCAGGAGTGGTGACAGCAGCCGATTGATTTTGTATTTTGAGACGTTTAGAGTTTGACATACGAGCAAGTTAGTAGCAAGGGGCTCTACTCAACATAGAAACAATAGTTCTATGTAGTGAAAAACAGAATTTTGGAATTTTTTTTTGTTTTTCAACTTTTACGTTTCCTCTTTTAGGGGTTGGTGAGGGTAGACTCTGAGATTTGGAGAATATTCTTAGTCACCCCACACCCCAAAGGGTGGGTTATCACAAACCCACCTCCACATGCTCTGTTATACCAGAAATTGACAACAACTTTCTTATCTCCAATAAAACATGTAATTCTCTCACAATTTTTCACAAATTGCTACAAGTAATTTGAGTTAGGGTCGATATATGTTAAAACTCAATTGAGGCAGGTGTACACAAGGTGAACTACAACCAGTCACGGAAAATGACACCTTGTGTTCTTCTTACCAAATTAAAATTGTAAACTACTGCTCAAATAAGTTTTTTGCTTTCTTTGACAATACCCGCACAATATGCCGATTCGTAATGAATTTTTCAATTTTTTTGCAATTTTGGTGGTCACGTGACGTATGTCAAAATCTATAACTAGGTTTTTCGAAACTATAATTGATAATGAGAATATTTCCTATATGTTCAAAAAATTATGGCCCCCCACTGTATCATACAGGTCAATATGTAATATGGGCCTTGGTGGTGTGGATTAACACATAAATGGATTCGAATCTCAGCGCAGTAATCGATCCCGTGCAAGGAATCACACGTTAAAAGGAGTCTCCCTAACTAGCATGAAGTAAATATCCCTATTTTCGTCTGCAGAACCCATCTGGCTACCTGTTTTTCAATTTTGTCATGCAATAACAAATCATTCGACCAAACGAACCTACCTATGAAGTTCGATCGTAATTTTATGAAACCTCCAGTCCGACGGCATCACTAATATTCACGTAGTACGCCCCTGTATGCTCTATCCCCACACATGATTGTAGCCATCTTCAAAGCGCCTCTGTCTCCCTCCTATCACCTAACTCTACCCGCCCGTGCGTTCACTCGCTGCATCTCATTCCTTCAAATGATATAATGCATTTCGCAGAATATTTATGTTCTTTTCAAGGACAAGAAATGAAATATGGGGGGATGGTTATATCGTCGGACTGGAGGTTTCATAAAATTACGATCGAACTTCAAAGGTAAGTTCGTTTGATAGATTACTTTCATTTCAACCTCCAGTCCCACATATAACCAATTTTGATAACGTAGATCTTCAGAGGATCCTGAGTTGCGACAATGTGCTTTTCAGTTTCTAGGTATGTCCTAATAAAAAACTGCAATATTTTCTCTAAGAAAAATAAATGTATATATTCAAGTAATATTTAACATGAACATAGGTATGTGTCAACTGTCATATAAATAAAACATGCTCTTTAATAAAATAAAAACTCAATTTGTTTAGCAGATCTTGTATGTGGGCTCTTGAATGACAAAAATAAATATTTGTTGTCTGAATTTCGAAATCTCTCAGAGTGAGGTGAGCTTTCATTGTCGTGCCGACACAAACTGCTGGGTTGTCTTTGAAGAAGAGGGGGTTTCGAACACAGATATTAAAATTTGAAACCCGTCTGGTGACCCGTCTTGGTACCGTGTTCAGTTTTGCCAATTTCATCGACTTCAGATTTTCGTGTTGAAAAAACGCCTCTAAAAATTTCAACAAGGGTTGCTTGTCCCATGTTCGATTATATTTCAGATGAGCCGGTCTGATTTTCGCTACCCTTTTGAGGTATCTTTCGACCAGTGGATGCTCACCCACTTTCCCAGGCAAAATCAAAGACAATGCAGATCTATAGCTATTCAATGTTCCATACTTCTATGAATCTATGACCTCTTTTGCCTCTGAGGAAAATAATGAGTAGACCCTTCTATTGTAACAATCCCACCACAGTTTAAAAGTAGTACCTATCATATTGTTTTCTGGTGGTGTCCTAGTGTATCTTAGTGATGCATGGCTGGATTCTATTGCACAAGCGGAGATGCCTCTGAGGCAAAACGCCTTTCTGGTAATAGAGCTGCAGCCAATGTGAGACTGTCCGACAATGAAAGGAAATTGAATCGAATTGCATGAAGGGTTGAAAATCAAAGGTTCTGCTATCCTCAGTTTGATAAAGAGAGAAAACCATGGCTGATATTCCCACCAAGGTATAGGAAAGTCTCCTAATATGGGGTAGTTTTTTTCAAAACACCATAATAAAAAAACGGAGTTAGTTTTAAGCATTATTTCCATATTTCATGTTTCGTTGGATATACTATCAAGCATTTAAAAGAAGAATTTTTTTTTTTAAAAGAAGCAGATGAAAATAAGAATTTAAAAAAATTGCACTACCCCATATTAGGGGCATATGATATCCTAATATGGGGTACACTATGTTCGCAATATGGGGTACCCAATTTGATATGTAAAACTTGAAAATAAGTTAAATTATTTAGTTTTTTTTTTGAGAAATTTATTTATGGAAATGCAAAAAGTATATCATGCAAAAAATATATCTAACAAAAAGTTTCGTCCCTTATGAACATAAAAAAATTCTCATCTAGGAAGAACATAGAACAAATTATTAAGAAATGCAAAAGTCACAAATATACCGATTTCTTTCACAACCAGCACATTCAACATGAGCCCGTTTGAAGCAACTTTGACACATTACCCATTCTTCGCCTCTGATATCTTCGGAGTACGGATTTTCGTAAAAAATACAAACGGCATCTTCTTCAAAGTTTTCTACCTGCTGGTCATCTGAATCTTGATAATCCGGTTCAAGGGCCGAATCTGAGGAAGAACTCCAGGATACCAACTTGCGTTTGTTTGCTTTTTCTTTAGCAACTGACTGTTTATTCTTCTCTTGGGTAGGTTTAATTTTTTTCTGCTGACTTGGTTTTGATTCGTTAATCTTTATTTTGACGCCCGAAGTTGAAGGTAAATTTCTTTTTTCTATGCTGGCCTCTAATTCCTCTTTGTATGGACGTGGTTTCTTTTTCTTTTGGGTGGGTTTAATTTTTTTCTGCTGTCTTTGTTTTGAATCATTAATCTTTCTTTTGACGCCCGAAGTTGAAGGTAAATTTCTCTTTTCTATGCTGGCCTCTAATTCCTCTTCGTATGGAGTGCTAGTTATAACGGCAGCTTTTCCACATTTCGAACTCTTTTTTTTTAAATAACTTTTGAAGCAGTTGGAACAGGCATCAAGTTTGCAGGGGTCATCTGTTTCACAGGGGTAACCTGTCTCTCAGCGGTTTGCTGTCTTGGAGGAGTAACTTGTCTTTCAGGAGTTTTTTCTTTTGGCTCGTTTTTATCTAATTGTTCTTCCTCCACTGTGTCTTCCTCTACTGTGTCTTCCTCAACTGTGTCTTCCTCTACTTTTTCTTCATCCACTGTTTCTGTTTCTACTCTCTCTTCATTAATTGCTTGTTGCATTTCTGCCACAAAATCATATTCTTTGAATACGTTTCTATCAGGAGGAAACATTCCAGTTTTTCTAAACCCGTTTATAGCTGTATCCATGGTGGCCGCTCTTATATAGGCTTTCCCAAAAAGTTCTCCCACCTGATAGCCTGATACAATACGTCCTGGGTTAATCCTAAGCCAGTTTGTGATCTCTTGTGCGTTAAAGGTTTTGAATGGTGACATGAAAGCTACGTCCAAAGGTTGCATCCGATGTGTCGAATGGGGTGGAAGGCATATTATGTTAACATGGTTTTCCCGCGCAACAGTTATGACTTCCAAATTTATCGTGTGAGAGTAATGACCATCGAGGATTAACACCACTGGATCATCAACGCTGGGCTTAGTTATATTGATAAAATGGCGAAGCCATTGTACAAATATATCTTGTTGGATCCAACCAGATATGTGACACGCATATTGTGACCCGGGTGGGGTGCCATTCATAAACTCCATTTTTATATTTTTACGTGGGAAAATTATAAGGGGCGGTATATATTGGCCTACTGCACTGGAACACATAACTGTGGTCATCAAAGATCCGCGCTCGGCTGACGTAATTGCACCAATTTGTTTTTTTTTTTCCCTTTTTACCCACAACTTTAATATGCTTGTGTTGGACTAAGGTTAGGCCAGTTTCATCACAGTTGAAGATCCTGGCTGGATTTTGATTTATTTTTTCGAGAAGTGGATCATACAAATCAAAAAATGCTGCAACATTTTCTCTGGTAAATGATTTAATGCGCGCATATGATATACCTTGGGGCGTTCTCAATGACAATTCTTTATGCCTTGCAATAAATCCCGAAAACCATTTCTTCCCAGCACTTTCTTTTGCTACGCTGAATGGATTTTTTATCTTATTAGCCTTGCATAAGCTGTATGCCAATCTGCACACGTCTTTTCGAGTAATTCCAAAAAAATTTCTTTCCATTTCTAAGCAGTGATTTGCGAGCATTGACTCCATTTCTTGTGGAAAGACTATCTTTCGTCCTAAAAAATTATTCACAATGTCATCAGGCATTCCGTCCATCTTTACGTACCTTTCTAAGGTAGTTTGAGGTACACCGTGGGTCTGCGCACTCTTCATGTAGCCCATTTCTCCTTACCGAACAGCTAAAATTGCTGAAATCATTTGTTCCTTGTTCCAAACTTCCCGTTTTTTAGGCATCTGAAAGAAAATACTTTGGTTTTACACGAAAAGGTACACAGTCTCCTAATATGGGGTACCCCAAATTAGGAATTGATAGGTACCACATATTACGAGCCCATTAGATTTTTGGAAGGGGAACGTGTTTGAAAAAACTGTAATGTTTTCTTAAAAAACCAAAACCATTTCCATAAACTACGCCAAATTCTATATTGAATGTTATTAATAAATTTTTAAAAACTTACTTTTACGTTACCATAAATATCTAAAATGCAACAGTCACCAGAAACTTTTATTTATACACAAAACTACCATAACCTAAATCGTCGAAACGGAACACGTGTTTGCTCCGAAACGTGAATGGGCGCTGTCTAGGAAGTGGGTGGTTAGTTTTTAATATTCACAATAGATGTCGGAACACGTACTTTCTTAAAATTGAACTACCCCTTATTCGGCACTAACCCCATATCAGGCGACTTTCCTCTAGTACCACGGTACGTTCAGCTTTGTCCAATACTATTTTCTTTAGGACCCTTGAAGACACACAGAAGCATGAAAATGCATAGAGGAAGAAACCCTTCCAGCAAATTGTAAATACGAAATATATTTTGGGTCATTTATTAATGCAGGAGGCAAATAAATCTACGCCTGGCTGACAAAATCTTTTGATTTGTTTTGGAAAAAAATAATGTCTTCAGGGACCACTCGGTATCTGTTGACTCCAGACGTGAATGCTTGTCAGCTCTCTAATTGTCGGTGCCCCTGATTTACGATGCGAACAAGAAAAAAAATTCCCTCTTCGCACTGTTGCCAAATTTCTTTTGCTAATTTGCTGAAAAGGACCTCTTGTATTCCGCCCATTCTATTGATATAAACGAGGACTATGTTGTTTGTTTTTAGTAGGTCAGTGCAATTTCCCATAGACCTAGCAAAATGTTTCGGCCCATAAAACTTTGCAAGTAATTCAAGGCAATCAATGTGTTTTTTCTTCTGGTCCCATCCTGTCAATGACGCATCAGAATATATTTCTAATGAAAAACGGTCCCGCTTCAAGTAATTTTTCAATTTAGTCATTTTATGGATCCACCAACGAAGCTCGGGTAATATCCTGTTGGAAAGGGATTAGTCTGAAGTTAGCCCTACTTTCCTGGCCACCGTCTGTGACGTGGAGTAAATCTTAGTTGAGATAGAGGAGTGAACGTTGGCGGTGTTGCTACATCAATTACTTTTACAGAATGTTCAGAATCTGTTTGTTGTGTTATTTGCAGCTGGAGAGGAGGGTAGCGGATTATTCATAGTATTATTGAAATTTGTTTGCAAATCGAAGTTTTGGAAAACCAGTAAACCGAATATGGCAAAACAGTAAAAAATATGCTTCACATCATTACAACAAACAAAGAGAAGTTCAATGTTCTCTTTTGTTTATTCATTGCAAATATCAATATATTGCCGCATCTCCATATGGTCTAGTGGGGAATGATATGGAATTATCGAGATGAAGAGCCCATACAAAATAAGAGACGTCCACCAAGAAAAAGCATGCAAAAGAGGTCTCTTTGCAGTTAGACTGGGCATGCCATCAGGCTTGGCATCTATAACAATGTGTGATCTGTTGATTAATCCGCCGAATTTCCCAACGAACCATCACATCATTTACAACTCGGATGTTGTTGTCAAGAAATCCAACGGTGACATTTTTGTTCGTGTTTACTGTGTACATTTTTCGCACAGTGCTATTTATTGCTCGGATGCCGAAGGTTTCGAAGCCTTTCTAGTCCAGGTCTGCTTTAATGTCTTCTATGGCTGGTCCATTGTCCAACCCTTTCAGTATGAAGCTGTGCCGTGTTCTCCCCCGGCAGAGTATAAGTGTGGTAGTCGACGTCGGCACCCTTGAGTATGATCTTGAGGTTTCTGTGATCTTCCTCCGAAGAAGCATATATCAGTGAGGAGACGTTCGTAAATTTATACGTGACTTCCCCCTGTATATACTTCTTGATATAACTTTTTATGCCGTCGTCGAGCATTATCGTCCCCTTTACGATGATAGGGGGACATCTTTCCTTCTTCTCTATTGCTGCCGGGGGTGGCACTTTCTCGTTTTTCGTTGCGGGGGGTTGGGGTTGCTGTTCTTCCCCTTTCCTTTATCCTTCTATGTCGGGGTTTTCTGGATCTCTGCTAATCCTCTTCTCTCTTCCACTTCGTTATCGTCCTCTTCTTCAGAAATGGCCTCAAATCTGTTTGTCACCTCCAGAGGTGGGGGTGAGCCCTGCAGATTGAGTGTGGTCCATTGTCTCTTGGCCGTCTTCTTTGGTTTGACGAAGTCTTCCCCTTGAATTTGGGGGTTCATCTTCGTCTTACCAGGAGACGCTAGGAATTTCTGCAGGGCTAACAGCTCTTCCTTCTTCGTCTTGACTTGTTGCTCGTATTTTTTCCGGTAGTGGTCAGTTATTTCTCGGTCTTCCCTGCCTCGGATTTTCAACCAGGGATAATCCGAAAGTGCTTCCGGGATTTGGCAGAACAGAGCAACCTTTTCCTGCACTCTGGCAGAAATATCTTTTTCTATTTGTGCCAGTTGTTCGGTAATTTGTGCGTGTCGGCTTTCCTCTGTCTGCCCTCTGAATTGATTACTGTTTCCTGCTACCAGTGGGTACTTTGGTGGTGGAGGGGTATTTCCTCTGGGGAGGTCCTCCACTATCCATGATTGTTGCCCGCTCTGAATTATGGGGGTTGTTGGGGGGCTGACGGATTTTCTTCTGTCCAGCAATCGTTCTCTGTGGGCTGTAGTTGTGCTTTCCTTCACTTGGTTTTCTATCTTCCTCTTCTCCTGTTCTTCCCGCTGCAGCTTTCGTTTTTCTGCGAGTCTGCCCTCCGTTGCTTGTCAAGTAGTTGCTGAGCCTTGACTTCAGCAGCAAACTTTAACAATCCTTCGGGTTTCGCTTCAGGTACTGGAAGGTTCTGGGGATTGATCGCATTTGGGGGTGGGGGTGTCTTTTCGGCATTGGTTTCTGCAGATTTGACCTTTTCCATCTGCTCCGTTTCTGTTGTATTTGTTGTTCTTGTGATAATTATCATCTCTGGTTGGAGGGATAGATTTCCTGTTTCCTCCTCGTTATTCCCTGTTATTTTCTCCCCCTCCAAGTACTCTTTGAGTATAAGAGTCTTGTCCAGGAGGCTCTTCCCAGATTCGATAGTTCAACTTCCCGCTCCGTACTGGACTGGCGAAATTTCTATGTTGGTTTCCTCCCTCTGTATGCTTTTGGGGAAGGGGCATGGCGTGGATTTGGGAAGTTGATTCTTACTTTATTTGTCTAGGTCGAAGTCTTTCAAGGTGCGTTTGCCATCTTAGTCATAAGTGACTTCAAAGATTTTTGAAGGCTTGGCCCTCTCTCCTTTGACTCGGAGTCCTTCTTTGCTCCAAGAATGTCGCTGAAGAATTTCATCCTTTCTTGGATGCTGTTGTCTCCAACGTCATTCTTGTGCCTTTTATCTGGGGGTGAGCCCCCTACTTTCCTCTGATATTCACTATAAATGTGGGGAAGTTGTGGTTCCAGGGGTGAGGCTGTCTAATCTCTTCCTCCTTCATTCTCTGTCATGTCGCCGTTAGCGGTTTTGACGTTCTTTGCCACCTCAGATGCAGTTCTTTTCTGCGATCTTGAAGTTTCAATATCTGCATTTCTCGCTTCTTCCGGTGACTTTACAGGGATTTGGGAGGAGAGCTTCTTTGGAGGGGTTCTTTCCCGCTCTTGATCTTTAGGGGGAAGTGGGCTCTGGGGGGTGAGTTCATCCTCACCCCCCGAGCTTAATAATATTTTGTTGTTTTACCCTCTGACTGCTGCCAACGGGTACTCCTCCGTCGCTAGACTCCAATTGGCCTATACGGCCAAAATGGGCGTGGCTTCTGAGCTTAGTCTAGACCAGGCTCCCAAGAGCTGAGGGCAATCCCGCAAGAAATACCCACTCTCCTGCTCACCTGTCTAGACACAAGCCACTATCACTAACGATTAAAACTTGAATTGAAACGTGTTAAAATTTGGTGTAAAAATAAAATGACTTGTAAAATCTTTTCAAAAACTATGATAAATTTCTACGTACGTCTGCTCTTGGGAACTGAGTACCGATAGTCCTGCATAAAATTCTGAAAAGCGTCCAGACCTCAGTCTTTGGAAGCACTTCGACCAGATATAGTCAAAAACTGAATTTTAAATAGAGTTTATCCAGCCAAGAGAAACCACGCCCACCGCACGAACATGGAAGACTGGTCCCAAAGAATAGCAAGGAACCAGAAACAACAAATAGCAGAGAAAAAAAACAGAAATAGAAAGAAAAGAGAAGAAGAGCTGCAGAAGCAGAGAAGGAAGAACGAAGGAAATGGGAAATGAACACAGGAGCCAAGGAAATTAAAAGACAACAGCTAGAATACCTCAGGGAACAAAGAGCTCAATACAAAGAGTTCTGTAAAGAGTACCCAGGAATCACATATGATGTATGGAAAACCCTGGCTACCGAAAGCGATTATGAAGAGGAAGAATCGCCATCAAGCATAATCCAGACGCTAAACACTTCGCCAACGGACGGCACAGATTATAAGAAGGAATACTATAGACAATATAGTATTCAAGCTGGAGGTCAAACCTCGGATGAGGAAGGCCGCTTCCTCACATACGCAGAATACTTCCAAATACAGAACGGAACCGAGGAGGACGAATAACTCAAACACAGGAAAAAAGAATATAGCAGATTGCAAATATTCATCCAAGAACAAGAAGAGATAGATGAAAATGGAAAAGCTCAAGTACCTGACAGAACACTACAGGAAATCATACGAGAACAGGAAGAAGAAGAGGAAAACGAGAATGCTCAGCAAAGGAGAGACGAACGAAGGTTGAAAGAACTACGCCAGGAAAAGATGAAACTTGAAAGGAAAATAATGTCACAAGAACAAAAAGAGCTCCACGTAATCAATTCAGAGGGCAGACAGAGAAAAGCCGACACGCACAAATTACCGAACAACTTGCACAAATAGAAAAAGATATTTCTGCCAGATTGCAGGAAAAGGTTTCTCTGTTCTGCCAAATCCCGGAAGCACTTTCGGATTATCCCTGGTTGAAAATCCGAGACAGGGAAGTCCGGGAAATAACTGACCACTACCGGGAAAAATACGAGCAACAAGTCAAGACGAAGAAGGAAGAGCTGTTAGCCCTGCAGAAATTCCTAGCGTCTCCTGGTAAGACGAAGATGAACCCCTAAGTTCAAGGGGAAGACTTCGTCAAACCAAAGAAGACGGCCAAGAGACAATGGACTACACTCAATCTGCAGGGCTCACCCCCACCTCCGGAGGTGAGAAACAGATTTGAGGTCATTTCTGAAGAAGAGGACGATAACGAAGTGGAAGAGGAAAGAGGATTAGCAGAGATCCAGAAAACCCCGACATAGAAGGATAAAGGAAAGGGAAAGAACAGCAACCCCAAACCCCCGCAACGAAAAAGGAGAAAGTGCCACCCCCGGCAGCAATAGAGAAGAAGGAAAGATGTCCCCCTATCATCGTTAAGGGAACGATAATGCTCGACGACGGCATAAAAAGTTACATCAAGAAGTATATACAGGGGGAAGTCACGTATAAATTTACGAACGTCTCCTCACTGATATATGCTTCTTCCGAGGAAGATCACAGAAACCTCAAGATCATATTCAAGGGTGCCGACGTCGAGTATCACACTTATACTCTGCTGGGGGAGAACACGGCACAGCTTCATACTGAAAGGGCTGGACAATGGACCAGCCATAGAAGATATTAAATCAGACCTGGACTTGAAAGGCTTCGAAACCTTCGGCATCCGAGCAATAAATAGCACTGTGCGAAAAATTTACATAGTAAACACGATCAAAAATGTCACCGTTGGATTTCTTGACAACAACATCCGAGTTGTAAATGATGTAATGGTTCTTTGGGTAATTCGGCGGAATAATCAACAGATCACACATTGTTATAGATGCCAGGCCTGATGGCATGCCCAGTCTAACTGCAATAGACCGACAAAGTGTATGAAATGCGCAGGAGACCACTTGTCGAAGGCATGTCCTAAGCCAAGGACATTTCCAGCGACCTGTATAAATTGCGGGGGGCAAGTACCTCCTGTACCACCATCTGCGAAGCCTACCAAAGACAACTCCATATACAAGAACAGAGAAAAGAAAAGGAAAAGCCGAAAGCCCAGAAAAGATACGTTGAGGCCCCTCCACCAAGGAACAACATATGGGAGCGAAGGAGGGAAGAACATCTGAGAAAAGAAGAGATAGGGACGACCTGAGTGGAACAACGCTACAAGTAATGCGAATGGAACGACGCTTTGGAAATATTCACAGAACAATAACGTCTCGATCGACTTTACGGACGTCCCGACGTACTTTCCCTGGACCGGAACGACGCCAAGCACCATTGACTTGGTGGTCAATAAAGACGTAATAGACATCTCTGAGCTACGAACAGTCTCTGAGTTAATTTCAGATTACGGTCCGGTGCTCTTTTCAGTTAAGGGAGGACAAAGCCCTAAGAGGCAAATAGTCTTATACGACTACTCAACAACTGACTGAAAAGAGTACAGGAGAGTGCTGAATGAACTAACAACCATCACCCCCGCATCCAGAAAACAATTTCGAAAGAGAGACTCAGAGGCTGATCGGAAACATTGAAAAAGCCAGAGATAAGACCACCAAGAAAAGAAAAGTTAGAGAGGACCAGGATTCCCTTCCAGATCGCAATCTTGGCCTGATTAAGAGCGTAAAAAATGCCACCGGCAATCCCGTGCACAGCGAGAATATGCCTTCGATACCTTGTGGATAGAAGACCTAGTCATGAAGATGGTAAGGGCAGGCATGCCTGAACATATGGTTAAGATTTTAGACTCATACCTCGTCAACAGAAAGTTCAGGGTTAGAGTGAATGACACCAGCCCCGTATTGCGGGGCGTAGAAGCAGGGTGCCACAGGGTTCGAGCTTGTCCCCACTTTTGTATTCACTACATACGCATGACTTTCCCATGTTCCACAACACGACCACAGCTATATATTCTGACGGCACGGCAATATATTCCCAGTCAGGGCATACCGTATCTAGCGAAGAATAAAATAGTGGTGAATCCTGATAAGAAGAGGCCACACCCTCACGTGAAAATTCCTGAGGGATTCAGAGCTCTGGGTAATCGGATTGACGAGACCGTTACAGCGATATACCTGGGCGTACAGCTGGACAAAAGATCAACCCTTGTTAGGCATGCCAACCTGGCAATCCAACGAACTGCGGGGGCTTTAAAACGGACATACCCGTTGATAGCCAGAGATTCCAAATTGTCTATGACTAACAAGGTGTTAATCTATAAGCAAGTCATCAGACCAACAATGACATATGCATGTCCAGTATTCTGCAGCCTCCCCAAGACTCAAATGTGGAGGCTGGAGAGGATGCAGAATAAGGTACTTCGTATCGTCACAAACAGTGACAGATACATTCGTCTAACCGCACTTAGAGGGCTAGCCGATGTTCCATCCATCGGAGAACACATCAGACAACAATCTGAAAAGTTCTTCAGATACTTTATCTTTGGAAGTTGACCAGAGGTATAACAGCAGTCTGAGCCCAACATAACACGCCAATAATGAAGCAGTTTGGGCTCATCTACCGGGCACTGGATATTTTCCAGGAAACTCCAGAAGAAGACGTGTAGAATAACACGTCTAGAATAACACACAAACAATGTTTTTCTCCTGTTTTTCCCGGAAACTCGTCGAAAACCACGAAAAGAAACGTCCAATGATCTGATGTCTGACAGTAACAAATCAATTCCCCTGCATAACTTGAAGGAGGCAGGGAAGCACCAACCATCAGGCGACTTAATACTTACAGCACTCGAATCTACCTTAAATCTTAGAACCGGCCCTAGGACAGGTACGATCTGGTTCGGCCCATCCGCTGACACCCCAGATGGGCAGTGTCGAACTCCTCACCACAATCTTTCACTCCCCTCCTTATCACCACCCTGTGGCAAGTTTCAAGATCTGTCTCCTATATGCATTATAAACAATATTTATTTATCTATTTAGTCTCGTCCTATATACTTATTTATTTGTATAATTGTTATATTTCGTTGCTGTTAGTGTTGCACAATTTTAACTATAATATCCCAATAAACCTTATCTTATCTTATCAGTTCCCAAAAATCACTGCACTTAGTTACTTACTCACCGCGTGGTGTTTCTCCTCTCCGTATTGTTGATCGTCTTGTGGCTTGTGTTTATGTGTGTAATTTTTGATAACACTGTTATAAACTTATCATGTTTTAAGGGAAATTTCAACTCTGAAGTGAATGTTGTTGCGCATGCGCAAACAACTGTATTTGTGCAGCACGTCTGTCCTAGATGACAGGCCAGAGCGTACTCGGCTCCTTTTCCTGTAGGTCTCATGCTGTTAATAATTTTTTTATCCCAAAAATGCACCAGCACTGGTCTAATAAGGGAAAGACAGACATCGTTTAGGTTATGCCAAGCACCGACATGATGCCAGGTCAAGGTCGAATTCTTGCGAGCCATATAGAGGGATGGCCGTTTCCTCAGAGAACCTGCATCCAGAGAGATGGAAGTGACCGGTTTCCTCAGAGAACTGGCATCCATTGAGATGGAGATGACAGAGAACCGGCATCCAAACAATATGAAGCTGACAGTTGACATTCGACAAACCTGAACGTTCATCACTTGCTTCCGAAAGAGGGTGAACGGGTGACGGCATCTAAACAATATGAAGCTGACAGCTGACCTTCTCCAACCTGAACGTTCATCACTTGCTTCCAAGAGAGCGGAGGGTGAACAGGTGGCGGCAATCGGCCAAGGGAAGTAGCGGAAGGGCAGTTGTCAACTCTCCCGTGTAAAAGATTTCTGACTGAAAGAGAGTATATTGGGAATAATAATAATAAGACAAAGAAAACCCCTGTGGAATTCCATAGCGCACTTGCGGCTAGGTAGAGATTCAATGTACATCAAGGAATTCCACGAGATGAGAAAGCGGAAGGAGAATTCCGAGTTGACTCCAACAGAAGTCAACTGGTAAATAGTACCCATACTCTAGGTAATTCATAAAAAGGTGATTCCCGTCATGCCGAATTTCATTGCAATATAGCTCAGTCTAAGCGATCAGTCAGGTTTGACTGTATTATTAGAAAACAAAGAGAATTCGAAAAACGAGTCAAAAGGACTCATCAAGCCACTATGGGATAATGTAACACTTTCAACTGATGTATTTCACGAAGTTACTGGTACTCAGGCGCACTGTATTGTTGCAAATACTCAACAAATCTAAATGAGGAATTGCGGAAAAGACCGAACACCAATTTTCTGTTCGGCGATGATTTCTAGGAGAAAAATGAATCCTCGAAGATCCGGGAAAAAACACGATAAGTGCTCTCAACCCAGCGTTCCTTACTTCCTTGCACTGTGGGAAAGGGAAGAGGAGAGACGAGATGTGCCTCGCCATACTGTCGCAAGCCCCGGCCTTGGTTGCTAGGTACCTTAAATTTATCAATGAAGACCGCAGTTTGGGCTCACGAACTAGGGGTAAACTCAGATGGTAGTTTTGAATAAGTGAAATTATAAACGAAATTTAACGAAATAATATTTATTAAAATAATTAAAAGAATCGCCTTCAACAATTGCATGGTCTTAAAAACTAACAGAATTCCACTTACCGGAGGTACATTCTTTTTCTGAGTGGTCAAGATGTGTTCTTTTCCGTCGCCCGTTCCACTAACGTCTGATCTTCTTTCTATCTCCCGATAAATCATGATCACCCATTTTTGCCATTTCCCGTAGAGAATGGCGAAAATGCGAGTCAGCACTACGTTGCAATTTGTAGTTTATTAGACTGCGTTTAGGTAAATGCACTTTGAATAGATGAGATACTTATAGTACGGTAATTATAGGTAATACTAATCGAAAAGTCAAAAACTAAGAGCTGCATATCACATTGACTTTTGACAATACAAGACTTCGGAAAACAGATTTCGGCCTATTCGATACTAAAGGGAAACGAACCCAGTTAGGGCTCACAAGTCATCGAATCCCTCGAAATGTCCTCGCCAGTGCCTCAGCTAGAGGCGACAAAAAAGTTAAGCAACTTGCTAACAGCTGGTAGACTGTCACAATTTATTGAGAAATGGGAGAAGATAACCTCAAACTCACTCATTTTGTCTTGGATTAGAGGTTTTGAAATTCCGTTTTTAGTGAAACCAAGCCATAAGGGATTTGCACGGAGTTAGGTAGTTTGAGGAACCCTCAGAGCTTATGCAAAAAGCTACCGCCTTATGCCTAATGTCTAATGTAAACCCGAGAAAAAACAGTCCTTTCGAAATTTTTCCTAGCCGACATATCGAATGGAAAAAAACGCTTTATATTGAACCTGAACGGTTTGAACGTATTTGTAGGAAAATGCTATCGGACAGCGAAGCGACTAGGTTGATCAATAAGGGAATGTTCATGTCCGCAATTGACTTGAAAGACGCATACTTCCTGTATCAGTGCGTCAGTCAGAGAGGAATTTTTCAAAGATTTCTGTTCCGAGAAAAGCGAACCAAATTTACCTGCATCCCATTCAGTTTGTCGGCAGCCTCTTTCATGTAACTACATAAAAAAATTCTGAAAAAACTGGGTGCTCAAGGTTACAACTACTTGGAAGATTTATTTATTATCATAATGAGCAGTTTTTCAGTGTTCTCACAACACTCGGGTAACAAATTAGTGTAAAGTTAGCCACATTTTCCTGGCCACAGTTTCTGATGTGGAGTGAATCTTAGTTGGGATAACGTCCGCGGTGTTGATTATTTATGGAACTATTGAAATTTGTTTGCAAGTTGGGAAACCAGTAATTTCGCATCTACTTGAAATATTCTCACTACAATACAAATTAAATCGCCATTCAATAAAAGGATCTCTGGAATGATTTGAAAACAGGGTCAATTCAACTTCATCGGCGGTAAAATGACTGTAATGAAACAAAGTTTTATTCGGACAGTGGTAAACTTCGTGATGGAGTTCCCATGTCACATAGACACAAAATAAATATAAATAGAAATAGAAAAAAAAATAAAGTTTAAATTCTTGCACCAGTAAACTCGGTGGAGGAAACCGCGAGTCACATGAAAAAAAAATACAATAAGATAGAGGGCTCAAAATAATACAGAAATGGCTTTTCAAATCGATTTGTTTGGCCGTCGGAATGATTGAAAAAATAAATAAAGTTTCAAGTCTTGTAATAAACTCCGTGATGGAGTCCGCGAGTCACTTGGAAAAATATATACTGTGAGATGGAAGGCTCAAAATGATACAGGATTGTTTATTCAAATCATATTGTTTCATTCCCAAAATGAAAATGTTCGATCCCCAAAATGAAAAAAAAAATAAGTATAGTAAACTTCATGGATAAAGTGCTCGAAATAATTCCAATAAATTATGGTCCGTTTCTCTGATATTGCTTCCCAGGGGGTTGCGGAAAGTAAAATGCTTTGACCCGATATCAACCAGTGCCAAACAGAAGTGATGGGCTCCAGGGTTCGGTTTGGTATCGGAAAAATTTTTGAGGATTGGGAAAATAATGCGGTCTCTAAAACAAATTGATATTTTTGACTCTTTGATACATTTTCAATGTTCAAGTAAATTTCTACTAGAAAATTTGAAAGCCATTCCCTATACCAGACAGTATTCGAAAATCTTCGTCATTGATCTCCCTAATGGTACATATTGAAAGACAGCGATAATATAACCCATACTTCTCTCTTTATAATTATATGGCTCTGATAGTGAACCGTTCGGTAAAATATGTAATGATTTCATAGATTTCCATTAATATAGTAATGGTTCTTCTGTGACCTTGACTAAGTTTGATAACGAATGAAAATCGAAAAACTTTCTTATTTTTATCAACATTAATTTCCATGTCAATTGGTCTCTACTTATTCTCCGCACCTTCATAACTCTTTGCGTATAAATACTGAAATTGCACCAATTGTTAGGGGCGAAATTTAGGAAAGGAGAGCAGTGAATGTGCAATGATGTGTCACGCCTCTAACATACCCAGTAGCTCAGTAGGCGTGGATTCGACGATAAAAATTGATTTCGATAAGATTGAAATATGGGGTTAATTTTCCGGAGCGCCACGGATTTATCGCTAGTGACAAATCCGAAACCACCCTGATGGAATGGGACAACTCACTGCACTAATATTACTAAAATATTAAACAATAGATACCTGTAAATGGTATAATAATAATATATAAATATGTAGAGGTTTTGTCTTCCCTTACGCTTAGATAACTTGGACCAGAATAAAAGAAATAGTCATGTACCTTACTAATAAAATATATTAATCGTTGCACACTCTGTATGTGCACAGTTCAGCTCACCATACAAAAGAAAATGAAATTAATGTAAATATCAACCACCAAGATGAATTCAGGTGAATGCTGTGATTGAGAGTATGGTAGTTTGAATATATCAATATGAAACCTCCAGTGAGGGCTATGCCTGTGACGTCACGATTACAATTATCGATACTTACGCCTTAGGGGCAGTCTTATTTTAAACTTATCTGATACTACGTAGATATTCTCAAGCATGCCAGTTCACCAATTGTTGTGGTTTTAGTTCATCAGTGCCTTGGTGTATACAGGTGCACAGTGGGTATGACACAATCAATCAACGTACATGTACAGCTGGGACGAATAGCGAAGGAATGCTGAACAACAGATATACAGCGGGACAACCACAGTCAAGCAAGAACAATCACAGCAGTGGAATAGTGGAAAGACAATCGTATAGCAACGAAACAGTGGAACAATCACATTAGTGGAACTCCAATAAACGGTAGCAGAGTAGTAGCAATAAACCGTAGTGGAGCACTACCAGCGGCGAAGAGGTAACAGTAGCAAAGTGGTAGTTGCAGAGGAGCAGTAGCAGAGTGGTAACCGCAGCAGAGAACCCTAGAATATACAATACCTACCAGTCTGACTTCTGATTACACTTGTATGGGGCCATAAGTAGAGCCCAAATGCAAATACTAACCTCTATTAAGTGGGAGGGTTCTGATAACAGCTTTGATGGTCTGTTTGCTGTCTGATAGCGAGTTTCTAGTTCCAGTGGTTTCACACAATGATGAAGTGGCTTTCTTGTTCGTTAGTGTTCGGTGGGAACAGTCCAGGAACTAACTCGAGCTAATAGGAGCTATGAAAAGAACGTCTTAAGATTCAGTGTTGCCAACTGAAACAACACGAAAACGCCAGCCTCCCAATCTCAGAACCAAACAAACAAAAGGTCAAGTATTCGAATGTGAAATAGGTACCTCAATGACACAAGATAGAGATAGAGTAGGAATTTTACGGTTTTGTGTTCTAAGTACAAAACAATAGACTAACCAAAAGTATGTTTACAAAATAACGCTGTCATACCGCAAAATAGAACAACTGATAACTGTCATTAGCTTAAGGCCGGTTCATGTCCGCTCGAACTAGTACAGCAAAGGTAAGTACTAAGATTCGGAACAAGCTATACATGACAACGATCAAGTTGTCATTTTGAGGAATCTGAAGAAGAAGAAGAATACAGTGGCGTACAGAGTGGAAAGTGTATATCAATGACAGAGAATTTCTGATGTTATTGTATTAAGACAGAAAGGGTTTTCTAGTGCAAAATAAACCCGTAACACAATCTCTGGCAGCGACTTCTAATATTCTTTGTATTTGGTATGAATATTCGTGTGATAATTTCAGGTTGCCAGAAATGAGATCCAATGTAATTGAATCAATACATGACTCCTCTGGAAATGGAAAAACCCTACGATAAAATTGAAATTACTTTTTTGTAATATCTAACAGAAAACAACTACTTCCCCGGCAAAAGCCACGCTGGACATTGAACTACATCTGATAGATATTGAGAAAGACCCTATATAACTTGAGAAAATAAATCTGAAAGAGAAAATTTGCATTTTCAATCAGATAGTTGATTATATATTAAATGCCCAGTTTCCATTGGAGATTCTTATCTATGAATGAGATACGGGAGAATGTTATTCAGAAGTATTACTCACAGAAAATCGCTCATTCCATTGATGCGTGAATAATTGCATCTCTTTCGCTAGGCCTCCAATACATTTTGGTCGACTAAAATCTATTTCACTCTTCTAAGATCATCAGGGAGGTCGGAAGAATTGGAAAACATACTCTTCAGAAGCAATTTCACACTGTAATGAGGAATTGTTGGACTATTTCTGATCTTAGAAGAGTGAAATAGATTTTAGTCCACCAAAATGTATTGGAGGCCTAGCGAAAGAGATGCAATTATTCACGCATCAATGGAATGAGCGATTTTCTGTGAGTGATACTTTTGAATAACATTCTCCCGTATCTCATTCATAGATAAGAATCTCCAATGGAAACTGGGCATTTAATATATAATCAACTATCTGATTGAAAATGCAAATTTTCACTTTCAGATTTTTTCTCTAAAGTTATATAGGGTCTTTCTCAATATCTATCAGATGTAGTTCAATGTCCAGCGTGGCTTTTGCCGGGGAAGTAGTTATTTTCTGTTAGATATTACAAAAAAGTAATTTCAATTTCATCGTAGGGTTTTTCCATTTCCAGAGGAGTCATGTATTGATTCAATTTTCAATTGGGAATGTTTCTCTTTAAACATGAATACCTTCCAAGAGAGGTTATCTTGTACGATGGAAAACAGCGACTAAATCCCAACTTTCAGTCGCAGATGATTCCACAACTGACTTTATGAACATCCTGTTCATATTTTCAATAAAATCAACATGCCATACCCATGACAGGTTTTATGTCAGAAAAATATTTTCAAAGTTTCACCCCACAAGAAATAGTCCAACAATTCCTCATTACAGTGTGAAATTGCTTCGGAAGAGTATGTTTTTCAATTCTTCCGACCTCCCTGATGATCTTAGAAGAGTGAAATAGATTTTTGTCGACCAAAATGTATTGGAGACCTAGCGAAAGAGATGCAATTATTCACGCATCAATGGAATGAGCGATTTTCTGTGAGTGATACTTTTGAATAACATTCTCCCGTATCTTATTCATAGATAATAATCTCCAATAGAAACTGGACATTTAATATATAATCAACTATCTGATTGAAAATGCAAATTTTCACTTTCAGATTTTTTCTCTAAAGTTATATAGGGTCTTTCTCAATATCTATCAGATGTAGTTCAATGTCCAGCGTGGCTTTTGCCGGGGAAGTAGTTGTTTTCTGTTAGATATTACAAAAAAGTAATTTCAATTTTATCGTAGGGTTTTTCCATTTCCAGAGGAGTCATGTATTGATTCAATTTTCAATTGAGAATGTATCTCTTTAAACATGAATACCTTCCAAGAGAGGTTATCTTGTACGATGGAAAACAGCGACTAAATTCCAACTTTCAGTCGCAGATGATTCCACAACTGACTTCATGAACATCCTGTTCATATTTTCAATAAAATCAACATACCATTTTGAGTGTTTTCGTGCTCAATTTTTTTTTTTTTCGTCAAAGTTGGAACCTCTACAACATTCTCCACCTTGTCCTTGCCTGTTAATTTTAGGCGTTTGAAATTCTTTTTGGCCTTTGCCACTAGCCTAACTAGGAGCCGCCCCCTTTCCGAGTACTTCAAAGAGGTTCGAGAAAAATTAATATTTCGCTGCAAAATGAAACATCTGATTGAGAACATAAAAAGGTATATTTTGAAACAAACATAATTTTCATAAAAAAAAAATAAAACCAAATTAAAATGGTTTTTCTGATTTTTTCTGGAAAATTTGAGGTTATGTGGAAAAATCATGAATGAAAATGTTGTAGATCTTTTTATTGCCAACAACTTTTTCAAAATCTTTTTTTTTGTAAGGGGTTACTTTTAGCTGCAAATCGTGAGAAACTATTTTCACCCCCAAAAGTTCACCTCTTTTCGCCCTTCTATCATAATCAAATCTTTACGTATATCCTTTATTTTTTGTACTCATTGGGTAACATGAAGTTTCTATTCTCTAAAGGTTTTAACTATGAATGAGTTTGGAAAAAAAATCAGTTTTGAAAATATGTTTTTCAATTTTTTCGCGTTCTCTGGAAAAAAATTCCATAGTAGTGCTATTCTTTCATTACATAATCTGAAAGTCGAATTTTTAACGAAAAAACTGGGCGTTTGCGAGTTCGAAAAGATGAACTATATAGGTGAAACTTTTCAGTTGAAACAGGTCGTTTGTTCGGAATTTGTCAAAAAAAAGGAAAAATTTGTATTCCGCTACAAAAAAATATTAGCTTACTTGAAACATGTTAAGTTATATTTTCAACAAATTTTGTGAAAAAAAAATTGATTTGTGCGCGAGAAAATAATTTAAAACTGAAAATTTGGTTTTTCCGATTTTCCCAGAAAATTTGAGGTGATATGGAAAATGTTTGACACAAAAGTTGTAGACGTCTTTATTTTCAACAACTTTGCGATTCAACTATTTTCGGTAGGAAGTCAACTTTCATTGTCAATTGCGAAAAACCGTGAAATATCGCTTTCAACCCCTAAAAGTTAACCCGTTCCACCCTTGTCCATTTTTTCGACTCCAATTAATTTTTCCTGTCATAAGAACAATATTCTGCTTCTTTTCCAGTAGGTCTCATGCTGTTAATAATTTTTCCCGCTTTTATATTTTTTGTCGTCCATCAGCACTGGTCTATCTTTTTTCCGTTTACTGAATTCTGAGGCCGTCTCTTCGTAAACGGTCCTCTTTTCACTGAATTCTGAGGCCGAGTCACAGCTTATTACTGAGTCTCTCTGTAAACGGTCCTCTTTCATTTTGTATCCGCGAGAGCTCGATCACACCATTTGTGAAGTCTCTCGTTGGAAGGGGAACGTACGGCAGAGTTTCGTATTAAATTATAACTCCGATTCTTCCATTTACCGATTCTTTCATTTACCGATTCTTACATTTAGTAGCCTCTTGGTTTCTCCAACATAATCCATCCCACATTCACACGGATCACGGTAAATGCAGTTTTTGGAGTCACTATTCTCGTTGGGTGGTCTCGTTTTTGATAGTTGGCTACGAATGGTATTACTTGATCTGAAGCAAGTTCGGATGTTGTACCTCGATCCAATTCGCCTTATCTTATCCGATAAACCTCTCACATAGGGAAGACATAGGGTAGACATAGGGTGTGTTGGTTCATCTGATTTCTCGGTGTTGCCTCTTCTACGGTTAATGACCGCTGCTATATGTTTGTCGGAGTACCCATTCCATCGCAGATCTTTTTTGATGTTATTCAATTTGTTGGTTGACCGGGCCTACAGCCTCTGTAACACCGATGTGAGTATGACCAACGAATTGAATAACATCAAGAAAGATCTGTGACGGAATGGGTACTCCGACAAACATATAGCAGCGTTCCTTAACCGCAGAAGAGGCAACACCGAGAAATCAGATGAACCAACCTAGTGAATATTGAAGATATCTATAGAACTGGAGGACTGAAGCTATTATTGTGAAATATTTGATGATTATAAACATACAAGGATTTTTCATTCATTTCAAGAAAATTTGGTTTTTTATTCTATGTGGACTTATTAGTGATATTTATGACTAAATAGTTTCTTCAGATGTTGCACGAACTTCACCTACAATTTTGGATGGAGCATTCATCCTGTTTTGGTAAAGTCATTGATACACCACTCAGCAACAGCAAAGGACTTCCATCCTCCGTGTCTCTTAAGAGTGGTAGTTTCTCCTCCTGCATCTACCAGAATTGTAGCTGATGCTATTAGGAAACAATGACTTGCATAAGTTGTATATGTTTCTGGATGATCAAGTTAAAAAAAATAAATAAATTTAGAAATGGTCAGAACCTATTTTGTTTAGTACTACTACTGCTTAGTACAATTTTCATTGCTGTAGTTGAAAAAAATCTCTTTTCATGTGTTGCAGGTCTTACTTCTGCATATTCTTTGTATTTCTTATAAAATAAATGTGTAATATTGAATTGTCTATCAATCTTATTTTTTGCACTATTAATCTCAATTATAATAGCAACAGAAACCATATCTTCTATATCATCCACAGTAATCCTCACTAATTCTTTTTTGCGACATGCTCCCGAAATTCTGAAATTCGAAATATCCTAAAAATTAGCATGTACCTCTTAGGGCCAGTCTTTTCAGTTCCAGATAAACTCTAGATAACTAACTAATAGTTCAGATTGTGAATGACATTTTTTAAATGACGTTTGAAGAATCACATTCTAACCATAAGTTAATTTCTGGAGTTTAACTGGAACTGAAAAGACTGGCCCTTAGTAAAATACGTAAGTGAAAAATTGTTTGTTTCAAACTCACCTTAGTAACAGAAACTGATCGTCAGGAGCATTTATTATGAATTCGTTAATTTGGTGGGCTTTCAAAACGTTCGACTCCTTTGGTTTATACCTACCTACCCATCGTTTTTTCTTTTCAAAAATGCCTTCACTTTCAGATATCTAGTAACATCTACATCGTTACTTACGTTAAAATTAGTGTGCTGCATGGAATAGTGTGACCACAATGTATTTGGTCTTACTTTTTTGAATAAATCATCCAAGTCATACAAGGAGGACATTTTCTGATAATAAAAATTTAATATCTTTTCTTCTTCTCCAATTGAGAAATTCTTCATATGCTCGTTGATATCTAGCTTCTGGTTATTCTGGAAGGATTTTAGGGAGGATATTTTTGCTGCTCCGACGATTTCGAGTGGAGTATACTCAATACCGCTATCATTGTCAGTATCCATGATATTATTGTGCATGCCTGGGATTCGTTTTGGTATTGTATATAGTTCCAGGTAGGCACTACACCTAAGAAATACCTTTTCGAACAATAAATGATTTTTTTACCTCCAATATGTTTACAAATTATAGCATTGAATTGTATACGTAATCTTTCAAAAATCTATATTATTTATGTCAGGAGATATGATATAAGATTCAGATTATTGATTTTGTAACATCAACTTTCTTATTTTGAATGGAAACCCTATTTTTTTTCTTTTCGCTTTATTCAGCATTCAATTCCCTTTCTAATGACATTGGAAAAATTGGGAAAAAAACAATACTCTGTGGGTCCATAACTTAAATAGGAACATACAACTTTTTCTTGCCTGTACTATTCAGCATAACCATTCCTTTCTAATGATATGATAGAAAATAATTTTTTGAACTGAGATACCGAAAAATCCAATTATTATTCTTGAAATAACAAAACAGATTATCGCCATACGCAAAAATAAAATTAAAAATAATGTGGAATGATAAATTATATCCTGTAGGTTCTAGGTTAAATAGGAACATAAACGTACTTGGTCTGTGCCATCGTCCATAGATATTCTAATATCTACCTATGGACGATGTTTGTGCTATTCAGAATAATCATTCCATTGCAATAATCATTCGAACCAAAATATTAAAAAGTAGGCTGATTAAGATGTATTTTGGAATGAAACAAAAAAGAAATGAGAGCTGTCACGAACGCTGCTATCCATATTATTTTGACGTTCGAAGTAGTGTTTTTGATTCTGCCATTTTAAAAGGGTTTGGAAATCGAAATCAGTTAGTGGAATATTCAAAAAATGCCCCGTTATTCACGAACCGAACAAATTGACATGCTTCTCATTTATGGTGAATGTTTAAAAAATTCTTATGCCGCTGAACGATTGTATTTAGAGCGATATCCATGGAGGCAGCAACCGTCAAGAAGGTATTTCCAGTGGCTTGAAGAAAAATTAAGAACTGAGCCTGATGTTCACGAAGACCAAGAAGCATTTGTTATTAATGAGGAAACTGAAATTAATGTATTAGCTTTAGTACAATATGATAGCACAATTTCCTCAAGGCAGATTGGCGCCGAACTAGCTATAAGTAAGGACTCTGCTAGGAAAATTTTGAAAAAACATCGATTGAAATCCTTCAAGTATCAGTTGCATCAACATTTGTATGAAAATGACGGTGAAAGGCGCCTGGAATATTGTAATTGGTTTCTTCGACAAAATGCTGAGAATCACCTATTCAACTATTATATCTTGTTTACGGACGAGTCAAGATTTACCAACAACTGATTATTTAACAGGAATAATACAAGGTAGGTACTGTACTTTATTTGGATTATTGTCGATAGTCGAAGTGTAAAGTGCTAAAAGTGTGAACGGTCTTTTGTTCCAGGTACTGGGCGATAGCAAACGAGCACCGGTTTCTACAAGGCGGCTTCCAGGAGAGATTTGGTGTGAATGTTTGGGTAGGAATAGTTGGAACTCATATTGTTGGCCCCATTCTTTTTCAAGGCCAACTAACCGGAGAGAGATACTTCAATTTTTTAACGAATGAAATTTCGGAGTTCATTAACAACCTACCAGCGGAAATAACTGAGAGAATGTACTTCCAGCAAGATGGCGCCCCTCCGCATAATTCAAGAATAGCGAGAAATTATCTTCAAAATCGCTTTCAAGAGAGACTTATAACAACCCATGGTCCAGTCAGGTGGCCACCAAGGTCACCTGATCTTACTCCGTGCGACTTTTTTCTATGGGGGCATCTTAAAAATAGGGTGAATTCCACACAGCCTACAACTCTACATGAGCTAGAAGTAAAAATTCGTAGAGCTTTCCAAGATATCACGCCCCAAATGTTGAGAAACGTTTTACATGAAAATATCACCAGAGTCAATAAATGTATTGACGCTGAGGGAATGCATTTCGAACATTTGTTTTGAATTTATTTTATCTTTAATCCTATCAATTTCAATTTTTTTTTTCGATAAATATGTTTTTTCGTTATTTGAACAATAATAATTGGATTTTTTGGTATTTCATTTCAAAAAATTACTTTCTATTATATCATTAGAAAGGAATGGTTATGCTGAATAGTACAGGCAAGAAAAAGTTGTATGTTCCTATTTAAGTTATGGACCTACAGAGTATTGTTTTTTCCCAATTTTTCCAATATTTTTTTTGGCGGCTTTTTATAACGCCGACGAATGAAAATAAAATATCACAGTAGTAGCAACTGTTATCAAGTGACGTATGGTTTCCATAGCCAACTTTTCAATCATTGGCTTTCATTTTGCTTCCACGGCCTACTCGGTGAATTTCAATAATAATTTTTTTCTGATCTAGTTTCCCGTTAGATACCAACTTGTGATATGTCATTAGAAAGGGAATTGAATGCTAAATAAAGCGAAAGGAAACAAAAATAGGGTTTCCATTCAAAATAAGAAAGTTGATGTTACTTCCGGTCAGACCGGAAGTTAACTTCGACATGTCAATGTGCTCAAATTCTTGCTCTTATGTCATTATATCGACGCTCCAAATTTCACAAACCTACTTCATACAATAACTGAGATATTCCGTAGGCAATACTTCCGTAGCCACCAGGTATAATTACTCCAAATCACGAATTTTATTATGTTTGAATGAATTCAGATAAATGAAGAACCTTTATATATTATTTGTAATCGATAGTCAACTGTTGTTCAACTGAGCGTCACTAATATCGCAAATGATACTTCTACAAAACAAACAAAAATTCTACAGAGTAGTTTTCAATATAATCAATTTTATGTGAAAGAATTTGCCTTCGAGACTATGAAATGATTTAGTTAATTATTATTGATGATCGATTAGAATGCAAGTTGATCTCTCAAAACAAAATACAAATGAAAATACGTAGTGTTTCATACAAAGAAGGTTCCATTCAATTTGGATACGTAATTACTCTTCACAAGGATTCAATCGAGGATTCAATCATGACTTCATTCCCAACATAGAGCTGAAGTCATCTACTATTAACCTAACTACGTCGTAATACTTAAAGGTTCGTGCGCCAAATAATTTTTGTATTTTTGTAGGATTTAGCAAGCAATAAAATATCAATATATTTTGTGAGTCACTCAAAGAAAATTATTTCCGTCAATATATTTGAACTGAATGAATCATAGACACGGAGTCATTAAACTAGCTCTTGATTAAAAAACCTAGTGGAACGAATACTGTTCATAATTTTAGCATGAGACAAACATCTTTGCCTAAATTATATTCTATTCAAAAAGTATTTATGATGGTATTTGTGATGGTCTGTTTTACCGAAGATTTTCTTTCTTTCAACAATAACTTGACAATTTTCGAAAAAAGGAAATACCTTCGTGTGTAAAACGTTCTGCTCCGTTCAATGGTGGGAAAACTTACAAAGTGATCTATTTGAAAAACTGTTGCTTTTTGTTTCTCCGCATTGAAGAAACATTCTATTTATTTCGAAATATTTTCATAACAAGCAACAAATTAGACAATATAATGGGCCATCCTGTATATAACACGGACCCTTCCTCATCACAAACACAGTATTCTTAGCTACAATATATTCTGATTGATCCTTAATGTTAAACTCAATCCACTTATAACCTCGTAGGCGAATTCATTCACTGAAGAGTTGAGTATATTATTGACTGTTCCCTGTAGAAAAACATTGGCGATTTTTCCTGTATTATGAAAAAGTTATTTCCACGGATATCAGGAATATCCAGCTACACACAATATTGAATATAAATGAGATATCTGTATTTTTTTAATCAGCTGAATTTCTCCAAAAATCACAAAATTATTTATTTGGCGCCCTCTAACGCTAAATCTGGTCATCCAATCGAGTTGGGCCAATGGAGACTTTTACTCAGGATGGCTGTAGCTACAACATACCAAAAATTCAGCCATCTTCACCAAAAGACTTATTCCCATAAGATGTGTGCGTGGTCCTTTACCTCGTCTCTCACTGCTGCGCGTCTCATAAACTCGAAAACCATGGGAAGATTCTCTTATGACTGCTGCATAAATCCACCATTAATGATCAGGACGTTTCAAGCCTTCTACGGAACTCCTTTGCCGCTATGGCATAAACATGGGTGGGGATAGAGTGCACAGGGGCGTACTAAGTTGTGAATATTGAAGATATCTAGAACTCGAGGTTGAAATGAAATATACAGGGTAGTCCACTAAGTGTGCAACAAATGGGAAACTTGTTTATTATCGATTTCTCAGAAAATTTTATTCTTGACAAAAGTTGGTGCATGTTCCAAAACTATACCAAATGTACCTGAAATGGCTTTATGACAAACACCATACAGGATAGGCCAAAAAATATAAAGTTCGTTCAGGAGTAAAGTACCCTTATTTCAAAAAATATAGAAATATGTTGAAAAAAAAAGTTGCTAAGAATTGAAAGTTATGTTCTGATACGGAGTCATGGCATGCTATTCGAATTTTTTGCTTCGTTTGGAAAATATTGAATTACCCCCGTATGATACGTATTTTTACTATTTTGATTTAATATGTATGTGAAGTAGCCACAATCAAATCAGTTTGAAGTATTTTTTATCAAATTAAAAAGTATTTGTAAAATTTACTTGGATTTGTATTTTTTAGGTGACCGAACATCATGTTTGTTGCAACGATATTTAACAGAACTCTAGAATAAAACAAATACTGTTTTTAATGAGGCAAATACTTTACTAAGTAAATGTTCACATGAATGAACTGTCAATAAAAGTATAAAATTTCTGTTCTTCTGACAACAATGCCTCAACTAGAACAGATATTAAAAAACACTCCAAAATCTATCGCGGATAGCCATGAACAAAAACTGCGGAGATATGGCCAAAAAACTTCCTCGTATGTCTAATGAGTATGACTGCGAGACTCCACACGATTCAGAAGGTTAAAAGTCTCTGTCGCACTCATAGGGTATATGGAGAAGTTTTTGGCCATATCTCCGCAGCCGTTTGACATAATCCCATCAAACTTGGTATCACTGGATTTGTAATGACGATCCCTAACCAAATATGGAAAAATATACTGGGTGTCCAATTTTAAAATATCACCAAAATCATTTTTACTCAATTGCGGATAATCCTATATATTTTTGGTGGGGTTCAAAAATTGGCCAATCGGAAAAGAAAATCGACCTGTCCGAGGATATTTCCGAAATATCTTTACATTCAGAAATAATGGATTTATTCCTCACTTTATGTACACACTGTATAATAAATACCTAACAAGATGATTTTACATGATTGCCTGACTATAGGTGCAGGGATTTGATATATGAAACTATTTAACGAAAAGAACAATGAATTTTAAAAATTCTTTGCTTCATTTAGACGATTCCGAATGCTTTCAAACTGATATTTATTTAAAATGAAATTCCAAGAAATATAGATGATATTGTCATGTGTCCAAGAAAATCGAATAAATAGTCCGATTGAGAACCATTCCGACTTCATTAATTTTCAATAATTATTTCAGATACATCAGATTTCTTTATGACACAATGCCGATATCAAAATCATAATTGAACATGTCTCATTATTGATAATAATTACAAATAAAGATTTACTCTAATACAATATAGTTGTGTCACTAAATAATCCTCTGGAGACACCCTACATTTTATTTAATGAGAGAGACGACATCGGCAGATCAAGATCTTCAGATGATGTGGTGCTGCAATGTTTTCTTTGTTTTCCTGCAGCTGAATAAGCAAAAAAGGTGGAATAGTAAAATACAAAATCGACCTGTCCGAGCTTTTCCTCCGAAAATAATTAACTCGTACGAAAATAGAGCGTTTCCACACTTTATGAACGCACTGTATATAAATTCCAACGGCGTTTTTGAAACATAAAACGTGATTACTCATGATTCACGGTGAAAGATCCAATGTTTTTTTTTTTCTTTGGTGTTTTGTGGCATCGACTGCTATGGTCATTAGCCATGTGTTCTGGATAGGGCCTTGTTACTAACTCCATACGCCACCTTTGGAGCAATACTGTTAATTTTTAACGCAACAGTGAATCCTGGAGTATTATTTCCAGCCGACACGAGCCTCAATCATTCAGACTTTCACATCTGAAAATGAAAAAAGATCGCACCTTCTGGGAATCGAACCTGCAATCTCTCGGTTACCAGGCGAGCGCTTAACCACTGTCAACGGCCTACACCATGACGTGCAATCGTCAGAAGTCATAAGGTGAGTGTCCCTTATTTCGTCGGTGACCTAATTATGTTAGATTTGAAAGTTCCATTGTAATAAGTATCAGTATCACCTAATATAAAATTTCCTTACTTTGAAGAATTCCTCAAACTTCCAGCAACAACCCTTGTCACTATAGTTTCGTCTGCATGACAACTTTGAAAATATTTTCCTACGACCACATAGGAAAGCAACGTATATCGCACTGTATAGTCCCACAGAAAGAGGCTTATATCCACAAGCGTGCGATATATTTTCTGCACAGGTGCGGAAAGAACGAGCGTGCGGAAAAGTAACGATTTTTCGTTTTATAAGTTGTGCTTCTCCGTACCATTTTACTATTCTGTACGATTTTTACTTTTCCGCACGATTTTTACTTTCAAGCACGATTTTCTCTTCAAAGCACAATATTTTGATTCAAGATATACTATTTTATACTTCGAATCATATTAGGTATATCTCGAATCAAAATATTGTCCTTTGAAGAGAAAATCGTGCTTGAAAGTAAAAATCGTGCGGAAAAGTAAAAATCGTACAGAATAGTAAAATGGTACGGAGAAGCACAACTTATAAAACGAAAAATCGTTACTTTTCCGCACGCTCGTTCTTTCCGCACCTGTGCAGAAAATATATGGCAGGCTTGTGGATATAAGCCTCTTTCAGTGGGACTATACAGTGCGATATACGTTGCATTCCTATGTGGTCGTAGGAAAATATTTTCAAAGTTGTCATGCAGAAGAAATTATAGTGACAAGGGTTGTTGCTGGAAGTTTGAGGAATTCTTCAAAGTAAGGAAATTTTATATTAGTTGATACTGATACTTATTACAATGGAACTTTCAAATCTAACGTAATTAGGTCACCGACGAAATAAGTGACACTCACCTTACGACTTCTGACGATTGCACGTCATGGTGTAGGATGTTGACAGTGGTTAAGCGCTCGCCGGGTAACCGAGAGATTGCAGGTTCGATTCCCAGAAGATGCGATCTTTTTTCATTTTCAGATGTGAAAGTCTGAATGATTGAGGCTCGTGTCGGCTGGAAATAATCCTCCACGATTCACTGTTGCGTTAAAAATTAACAGTGTTGCTCCTAAGGTGGTGTATGGAGTTAGTAACAAGGCCCTATCCAGAACACATGGCTAATGACCATAGCAGTCGATGCCAAAACACCAAAGAAAAAAAAACATTGGATCTTTCACCGTGAATCATGAGTATATCACGTTTTATGTTTCAAAAACGCCGTTGGAATTTATATACAGTGCGTTCATAAAGTGTGGAAACGCTCTATTTTCGTACGAGTTAATTATTTTCGGAGGAAAAGCTCGGACAGGTTGATTTTGTATTTTACTATTCCACCTTTTTTTAGAAAAAAAATATTTTTCCCCCACCACCTTTCAGAAATCCGAAATCAGAAATCAGAAATTTATTGGTGCTTGTCAAATTTAAGTCTGAGGAATTCATTATGAATGGTGTTTTTGTTTCGGGTATTGTAGTCGTGTATGTCACTGTTGAGAAGGTATTTGTTTTGGTTTTTATATGCATACATAATGCATTCATAGATGTATCGTACAGGAATGGTGTGGATCTTATTTTCGATGTATTTTTGTTTAACATCTGCTCTGTAGGGGAGATCTGTTACTATTCTAACAGCTCTTCTTTGTATGCTAAAAACTGTTTTACTATGACAGGAGTGCCCCGCGCCAAAATTGCGTAGCAACCTATTGATTGAAATAATGCATGATAAGCTTGCCAGCATACCTCCGAGTTTACTACACTTTTAAGTTTCCTCAGGAGAAATATATTTTTTGAAAGCTTCTTAGCAACTGAGTCGATATCTCTTCTGAAAGTCAAATTTGGGTCAATGTAAACGCCAAGGAATTTAACTTCCGAGGGATTATCCACATTTTCATGTTGCCTTAGACTGAAGGTAATTTTTACTGTTTTGGATTCGTTTAGTGAAAGCTTCAAGATATGACGTCATAGATATATTTTTTTTGAATTGAAACGGTATATTTTTATGTCAAAAATTGAAAGCCCATATTTTTCTGAGTTCAACCATACCACATACGTCATATCTTACAATTCGAATTACAGTATACTGAGTATAAAGGAAACCAGTGTTCATATTTTCAACATCCATTTCATTATTTATTTGCTATCAAAATATCGTTGGTTAGTAGTAAAAATAAAAAAATAAGAAATCTGCAGCAAATGCTCGAATTGAGCTCCTTGGGTCAGTTGACATTATCCAAGACGTCTAATGAATTCTTGGGTTGCGTTAGACAACAACTCTGGTGTAATTAGTTGAATTTCAGTTCTAATTCTCTCCTTAAGGTCTTCCAAATTGGTGGATCGGTTCATGTACACTTTACTTTTTGAGTAACCCCAGAGAAAAAAGTCCATGGGAGTTAAATCTGGGGACCTAGCAGGCCATTCAATCTGTCCGTGTCGTCCAATCCAGCGATTGGGAAGCGTTTCATTAAGAAAATCTTTAACAAATCGAGCATAATGTGGACCTGCTCCATCCTGATAGAACCAAATAAAAGAAACTATTCGATCAGGTTGGTTGATGTCTGGAAATGTCTCAGTTGAATATGGAACCTTAAAAGTTTGTAACATTTCCAAATAATTTCCACTTGTCACAGTACCGTCAAAAAAATATGGTCCTACAATGGTATTCCTGAGAATCCCAGCCTACACAGTTACTTTTTGGGTATATGGGGCATGAGCTTCCATTGTCTAATTGGGATTTTCTGTTGCCCAATAACGACAATTTTGTGTATTCACAGTTCCGTTTGTAAAAAAAGTTGATTTGTCGGAAAATAAGACATTGAATTCAAACGCATTATTTTGATTGCACACTTCTTGCATAATTTCAGAAAACTCCATGCGTCTATCGAAGTCGTCTTCATTAAGTTCATGTATGTGTTTAATTTTATATGGATGTAATTTAGCATTTCTAAGAATTTTCTGCACAGCACCACGACAGATCTCATTGTTGTCAGATAAAGTTGTAATTGAACAATGAGAATTTTCTTCAATTCCAAGTAATACATTCAATTGAGTGTCTTCGGCAACGGTAGGTCAGTCACTCTTAGGCTTATCCCTAACATTGCCAATTTCATTAAATTTATGTAATATTTTGCTTACCGTCGATTTGTTTATTGTTTATCGATTGCGATATTTTTCATTGAAGATTTCGCACACTTCTGCCATACTTTTTTTATGATCGCCGTAACCTAAGATCATCAGAACTTCTATTCTCTGTTTTTCTGACAGCACCATCGTTATTTCAAATATTTGCTTTTAGGATAATATTTTTCAGAAAGTTATTATTGCAGACTCATAAATCGATATGCTACACAACAAATCAATGTAATAATGACATATGCAATGGTAACTAATAACTTATTGTCTGGTTGCTAAGGGCTTTCAGATGTTTGTTTAGCCTACTATCCAAGTATAAATATACTCGTACTAACTACTGAGTAATTCTCAGGTTTACATTGCAAAATGAATGTTGAGAAATATGAACACTGGTTTCCTTTATACTCAGAATACTGTAATTCGAAGTGTAAGATATGACGTATGTGGTATGGCTGAACTCAGAAAAATATGGGCTTTCAATTTTTAATATGAAAATATACAATTTCAATTTAAAAAAAAATCGATGACGTCATATCTTGTAAAGTGGTGGGTGAAAAATAATTTTTCTTCATAAAAGAGGTGGAAAACTAAAATACAAAATCGACCTGTCCGAGTTTTTCCTCCGAAAATATTTAACTCGTGAGATAATGGAGCGTTTCCATACTTTATGAACGCACTGTATTTTTCTTGTAAATGAGAATTCAGTTTTCGTTATTGAATGATTTTACGGTGTCTTTTACTGTCCCTGATCTAAAAAACTTCGAGAAATATTGTTTTTTTTTCAGACTCTAATCACTACGGAATAGCAGGAATCTATAGTCTGCAGGCCATTGAAAAAGGTTTCTTGGGGATGAGTTTTACCAACACGTCACCCTTCATGGTGCCAACAAGATCTAAAGAGGTGAGTGAACTATGGTAATGTTATTAATTCGAACGGAGATTCAAAAACCGTGCAGAGGAGTATCAACCAAATGGAAAGTATGAGGCAAATATATGACAAAAAAACAACTCCATTCGACATAAGTCGCTCTTCCATGTAACCATATTTCAATCCTCTTTTCAACTATCATCAATATTTTTTTGATTTTCTTTGATTCTTGTTTTCACAATATCGATCTCTTTGCCTTTCGAAATTTTCAAGTGGACGTGCCCCCAGCGCCATCTGTCTAGTGATTGCACTGTATCTTCTCTCAAAAAGTAATATTGGTAATATTATAATAATAATAAATATATTTTCCACGACAAGCCGTTAAAATTTATCGAAATAAGGGTATCATTCAGATCTACACTTATATTTCATATTTCGAGTGCATATGGTGAAAAACATACTAACAAAATCTAAATACGTGTACATGGTAGGACTTCTCTTTTCAACAATGTATCATTTGGATGTATTGGTAGATGTCAATACACCTTGGTAAATTATTAAATGTCTTTTAGTTAATGAAGGTGACACCAGAGTCTGCCTTTTGATCGCCATAACCACTGAGTGAGCTGTCTTGAAAACAAGTTGGGAAGTATATTTAATATACTTTCGTAGGTTTTGGAAAACGTTCTATATGTAGAGCCCCCTAGCGGATTTTTATCCAGGTTTGATCATGATATAATTTCAATATGTTTCATTGAATATTCGGCCAATATTCAAATTTCATCTCAATCTAGATGTAGGAAACAACATAAAGACAATATTGTTTTAACAATATCGATAAATATTATTGAACCAATATTGACCCAATATTAATTAATAAGATTTGTTGAATATTGGCGAAATGATATTCAACCAATGAGTAATCACACTTGGATATACAATATAGTTTATATTCCTAGAATCAATATGAGGGGAATATTGGGATTGCGATATTTATTCTAGATGTTAATAACGATGTGAAAACAATATTGTTTTATCGATATTGGTAGATATCATTCAACCAATATTGACTCAATATGAGTTATTACAATTTGTCAAATAAAGTGGAAATGATATTCAACCAATATTCTAACAAACTTGGAAATACAATATAGTTTTTTCCCCTATAACCGATATGACTGGAATATTTGGATTGCAATATTTATTCAGATGTGGAAAACAATATATGACCAATATTGTATTATCGATATTGGTAGAAATTATTCAACCAATATTGACCCAATATTCCGTGTGATAATCTACATTCAAAACTAGTTCAACCAATATTCCACCAATATTATTAATATAATATTATTTCTTTGAATATTCACCCATATTGGACCAATATTGATTTTTCATTTACAATATATCTATATTGGCCCAATATGGAACCAAGATTCAGCCGATATGATGTGCTACCTGGGAACATCCCGCATGGATGAATATTGGACGTCCCAGTTGGTTAATCTTGGAATATCTCCCTGCGAGGACTTCCTTGGGATATCCTGGTTCGGATATACTTTGTAGAATTTTCTAGGATATCCATTGGATGTCCTGGTTGGCATGTATTGAGCATGTCTTCGAAAAGACTTCATTAGGTTGTCCTGGTATGGGGACTTTCTGGAACGTCCTTGATGGATGTACATCGGACGTCCCAATCAGTGAATTTTAGAAAATTTCCCTTCGAGGACTTCCTTGGAATGTCCTGAATTGAACAATTTTCGGAATGTGTCCTAGGTGCATCCAGGCAAAGATGAAGGATGGATGATCATGAAAATAAAATAAAATTCGAAAACAGTTACAATAATCAGGCCTCCATGTGTACCCAGTACCCGTGTATACCAGGTGACACAGCAGACATGTAGCAGCCTGTAGTTTTTTCATTTGAAGAAATGAATATTTGAAATTTACAGAAGTTACGTAATCAATGAAAGCGCTTCATTTGAGTCCAACAACAACTTTTTTCAATTACCTGTTTGATCGGCAGTAACTCAAACTTCTTTTTTTTTTGATGACACCCTGTATATTTATCCAGCCTATCTTATTTGTCTTGAAATTATCTATTCAACCGTGTATCACAAAGTGGCATTCGTTTCTCGATTCGCAGATGAATTGCATTTTATTGAAAAACATCAAGTTGGCTGTTACCCGAATTCGGTAATCTTTCGATACTTGGTAGGCTTGGAAATCCAAAGAGTATCAGTTAAACGATATAATTTCAGTTTTTTCCATACCTGATCACTTCCTACAGATTGTCAATAATTTCTTCAATAAAAAGAAAAAACATCTGAAAATAACTCACGATATTGCGAAAACTGAGATAGGAACATGTTTTTTTCAATTTGGCTACTTGTGAAGGAACTATCTGTCTTTCTCTTTGGCCATGTATCCATATCATGATCTTTCCATTTGGAAACATAAAATTAAAATTGTGCCCCTGATCCACCAATTCAAAAGTTTATTGGTTTAGATATTTGCAATAATATTTTGCCTAGTAGGCGGTGTACACAGAATGCTCTGTGTTTGACAGGTAAACATCATTTGATTGTAATGATTATCTCCGTCAGTTTTATGCTGATTAAAATTGCATCGTTTAATTAGATACTAAATATGTATTCAAAGAATAAAAAGGTCGATACCTATGTTGTTGATATTCGGAGAGAGCAAGAGAAATTGTAGACAGGCTGAACAATTGTGAGTCGAAAGATTTCCGGATAGACGCCATCCGCCTAATAATTATTTCGCTAGAGTAGAAGAGCAGTTCAGAAGAGAACCGAAAAATTAAAACAATCTCCAATACATTGTCGACGAGGAAATGGAAGTAAACGTTTTGGCCATAGTACATGCAGATCCGACGATATTACTGAGACAAATTGAGGACGAAATCGGCGTGAATCGAGAGACCTCTAGAAGAGTTTTGAAAAGAACTGCTCTGAACTGCTCTTCTACTCTAGCGAAATAATTATCAGGTGGATAACGTCTTTCCGGAAATCTTTCGACATACAATTGTTCAGCCGGTCTACAATTATTTCTCTTGCACTCTCCGAATATCAACAACATATCGACCTTTTCGTTCTTTGAATACATATTTAGTATCTAATTAAACGATGCAATTTCAATCAGCATAAAACTGACGGAGATAATCATTGCAATAAAATGATGTTTACCTGTCAAACACAAAACATTTTGTGTACACCGCCTACTAGGCAAAATATTATTGCAAATATCTTGACTAATAGACTTGTGAATTGGTGGATCAGGGGAACAATTTAAATTTTATGTTTCCAAATGGAAAGATCATGATATGGCTACATGGCCAAAGAGAAAGGCAGATAGTTTCTTTACAAGTAGCCAAATTGAAAAAAATATGTTCCTATCTCAGTTTTCGCAATATCGTGAGTTATTTTCAGATGTTTTTTCTTTTTATTAAAGAAATTATTGACAATCTGTAGGAATTGATCAGGTATGGAAAAAACTGAAATTATATCGTCCAATTGGTACTCTTTGGATTTCCAAGCCTACCAAGCATCGAAAGATTATCGAATTCGGGTAACAGCCAACTTGATATTTTTCAATAAAATGCAATTCATCTGCGAATTGAGGAACGAATGCCACTTTGTGATACACGGTTGAATAGTGAATTTCAAGACTAATAAGATAGGCTAGATAAATATACAGGGTGTCATTCAAAAAAAGAAGTTGGAGTTACTGCCGATCAAACAGGTAGTTGAAAAAAGTTGTCGTTAGATTCATATAAAGCGATATCATTGATTACGTAACTTCTGCGAATTTCAAATTTTTGTCTCTTCAAATAAAAAAACTACAGGCTGCTACATGTCTGCTGTGTCACCCGGTATATCCCAGCTAGTGATTTTACAGAAGAGGTATAAAATGGATCGCATATATACAATAGGGCTAAACATTATAGCGAAAACAACCCATCTGAAATACAACCCTTTTCACTATCAATAAGGTCATCAGGGGCCATATTCTCTAGTTTGTGCGTAAGCCATTAAGATTCACTGTTTCGCAACAATGAAAAAAAAATTATGTGTGTCTCAAAGAGACTAAACTAACAAAGAGGGTTTAATAAGCTCTAGCCAAACGGAATCTTGTAGCATCAAGTGACGTACAGAGTCGAATTCGAACCAAGCAACAAAACTGTCAGCAGTAACTCTCATATACCACCCAGCGAGCACAAACATCTCTGGGAGGTTTTGAGATGTTTCAAAAATGTAGTCACGCCGATGTTTCTTTGAGACGTAATATGTACTTCCCAAAGAGGTCCCTGAAGGATATTCAATGTTCTGTTTTTGTTCTTCTGTGGCGTTTTTTTAAATGCCTATAGGAATGTATCGAAGATTTGCACAAAATGTTATCTTGTGGATGTTTTCACTTGGCGTAACATAGTTCACCTTTGAGATGTTCACCGAGAATATATCTAGCGTTCGCGCAATCGCAAATGTGATCATGTGATCTCAGTGATGTTTGAGTTAACGGAGAGTATCGTTTCTAGTTTCGACTTAATTTACCCCATTTTGTTTTCCGTAAAAGTAGTCGTTTTAGAGTGAAGTGTATCGTTTTGTCAAGACAAAATATTATATTTAGTAATCAAGTTGATCACGGATGCAAAGTAAGGAATGAATTGTCGATATTCAGAAAATAAATAACCTCAAAAACATATACCGGTTATTCTGACTTGTAAAATCATCATCATATAATCATTCTGAATACCTTATCTATGTAAAGTGATTAGTCAAGGACACTGTATTATTGATAGTGTTTTCACAGTTTTGTTTAAATTCAGTTGAACCAGACAACAACCAGTGTTAGTGATATTTACATTTTTGAAAAGTTGTTCAATTTGTATAAACAGAGAATATTTTAGGTTAAAATTTGTATGTGTGTTCCTTTGCTCCCATTAAAATAGGTTATATCGATTTTTTTTTAATCGCCCCAGAGTTGTCTTCATATTTTGACTATTGTCGATTTGTACAATCAATGACAAAAAACGAGATAAAAGTGCATTTTGTATGTCTCAGGAACATCTCAAACAATGTTTTATATACAGAGATTTAATGTAGACGAAAATCTTTAAAAATACACGTTCTATTCATGTATGAACAGAACATCGCAGTGGAGGTTTGATGTCTCAAAAACTCTTACTTTTAACATCTCTGAGATGTTTTCGAACAATTCCTCTATGTATGGATTCCGTGCATAAAGTTGTTTTCTGTGTTTTGTGTCCTGTGTTCAAGTGAAATGTTGACGAATCGACAGACAATTGTTGAGTATTTACCAGCTATGGCGGCTTTTCTATCATCTGTTGTGATATATGAGTTTAGTGACTGTTGTGGAAGTTATTTTGTGTTCATTCAGTATGGTTATATCTATAAATGAAAATAAAAGTTTTGTTCAACTATTCAATAGTTATTACTAACCTATTCAAAACTGTTTTGAAAAAGATGTTTCCGTAAGTAGAGTTGTGTGTATCCTTCAAACATGTACAAACAAAAACGAAATATATCAACACGCCAGCGCAATAGAATCGCTAAACGATTGTCAGAAACTTTAAATAGAGAAGTCTCGACTGATTCAGATGTATCTCATGTTTCCAAAACCAAATTGAATGACTGAGAGAGTGCTGAACTTACCTAGTAAGTACATCTGCATGGTTCCATCCAAATTGGTATCTCCAGTAATCCACAACAATATCATAATCTCAGTTCTGAAAGAGATGTATGAACAAACATCTGATTATTCTGCACATCCTAAGGACGACCCAGATGTACTTTCGATTGATGTAATTCGGAGACGTCCAATTAACATTCCAAGTGGATGTCCACTGGATATCCTAAAAGAACGTCCAATTTTGGTGAGAAGTCGAGACATTGGTGCTTCCCACGGATGTCCAATGGACGTCCGCGGAACCAATTCTGCGCGTCCTAAGGACGTCCCGAACGTCCTAAGAGGATGTCCTATGGATTACCATCGGACTTCATGGTGCTATCAGGGTAATACATTACTTTGCTGATAAGCACCCAGGAGCAATAATATCATCTTCTGCTTGTAATTATTTATTTTCCAATTTTTTATTTGAAATAATTCAGTCGTGTTGTAACTCAACAAATTATTACCTATTTTGAAATGATAATTATTTACTGCATTTTTCGATATTTTTGTAGTCGAGTATCAATAAAATGACTAGCATTAAAAAGTTCTTATTTATTTCTTGTAAAAAAATTCATTGTTACACACCAAGGTAGAGAAAGGTTGGCTGGTGCATATATATATTTTTTTCACATGAGGTTTATCACTTACATAATTATATAATTAAAAATTGATTCCATTCTCAGAAATCATAGCCTTTTCTATGGGATATCTATCAATAGAAGCAAAGTGACGTAACAATAACCTTTTTCATAAAACCTTTATACGCTTAAGAATAATAACAGGGATTTCGTGTAACACTAGTTACATGAAATCATCTGATCTTCGGCGTTTTCGCATGAGTTGGTCCCTTTTGTTCCTTTTTTTGTCTTCAATTATAAAATGTATTGTAAAGTGATCATGTACCTACTTATATGGGAAATAAAGACCTATTATTATTATTATTATTATTGTTATTATATATTGAGCATTATTACATACAACATTTTTTTTTTATTCACGCAGTGCATATTTTTCAAAGTAAATTGCCGATGACATAATAAACTATAGAGTTGTATTTGTCTTTGAATAGTAACCTCAACAATGTAGTTATATTTACCACTTGCTCATGAAAATTATTTCTTGGTATTGAATAATAGTAGTGGAAAAACGTTTACTATTACCATTATCATAAACTGACTAACTCAAGTTTTGTTTCAAACTTGAATATTTCAAAACGATTTATCTATATATTGGTAACAATTGCAATTAAATAACAAATTGTGTGTGAATGATCAGTTTTAGTTCAGAAAATAGCATTGACCTTTCGAAACTTACTCTTCGTTCTTTCTATCCATAGGTTCCACATGTATCGCTTAACGCTACTAACTCAAATAACTCAAAAAACTAATTTCAAATATACATAAAATATAGTATGTATCGTGAGACACTTTCATTGGATTTATTACCCAGAAATCTTTTAACTTTTTAACTAAATATTCATTGATTTTTTGCGTATTATACTAAATATTAACAGACTTTCTATAGCGTGTAATCTACCTGATAAATGAAACCCTGAACAGAGACCCTGGATATTCTCTAACATTTATTGGTCATTGCCATGCAAGGTATATAAGACCAAGCTATAGAGGTTTTTCCCCACAAAATAAAAGACGCAAATGGCCTATACTAATTTTTATAAGATAGTTCGTTAATGAAAACCCATCTTCGCTCCAGAAAAATCACTTAGTGGAATTTTTTAAACAAGAAATAGTGAAAAAAATTACAACTTTTTTGTTTCTTTGGAAATATCTCAAAGATTTTTCAAGGAATCGTTTTACAGTCGATAAAACTTATGTATAGATTTATGAAATCTACAAAATGGATTCTCATACTATCGAATCGGTGCATTTTCCACTGAGAAAATCCGGGAAAACCTCGATAAAGAGACCTTTCTTCAATTTTTTTATTTTTATAAATCTGAAGCTGTACAAACAATATTGCGGAAACTGATAGATAATATGAGGTTCAACTGTATGCAAGATATCTTCTGTTCGATGTGTAGTTTTCGCACAATCGCGTTTTAAACTATTTAAGGGCACATGTTACAAGATACGTAGATTTAAGGGAAATCGTATTCAAATTCTGTAAACGGCATCTGGAAGTAAAGATCAATATCTACAATTTGTATATTTTGGATTTTCACCTGAGAGGTGGGACATGTGTTGAAAATGACACTGAAAGTTTATTAAATTCGCTTCAAAGTGCGTCCAAACTCATCCGAAGTCACCCGAAGTCGAACTGGAGTTAATACGAGCGACTTCGGGTGTAGTTTGAAGCATTTAGAGTAACTTCTACACATTTTCAACACATTTCCCACCTCTCAGGTGAAAATCCAAAATATATGCAAATTGTAGATATTGATCTCTACTTCCATATGCCTTTTACAGAATTTGAATTAGATGATTTTCCTTAAATCAGCGCATTTAGAAAGATTTGCGGGAAACTCTGAGGAACAAAAAAAAAACAAATTTTAGATTTTTAGCAGATACAGGGTTAACATTGAGCCATAGACATAAATCATCGCTTCGTAGTTATTATTGACATCAATGTCACTTGAGGTTAGATATACATAAGTTCAAATAAAGATCATTCTTTTTCTCAAATCAGCATTGATCATCAACAATCAATATAAATATACTTACAATGAAGAAGCATTGGAACTTCGAAAATGAGGAAGCAGTAAAATTTATAACGAAAAAAAATGCTTTATAGGTTAAGTAAATATTTCCTACTTTATACCATCAAGAACAATAAATTTTTAGTTAAAATAGTGTAAACGAATATTTTCTAATAGTTCTCTTCTCCATGTAAATGCAAGTGAACTCCATGGGCAAAATTCGGAAATATTGTTTCATTTCCTTTAAATAGAAAAAATATTCGCCGGCACTGCCGTTAGGTCTGACAGGTAAACAAGGTTAGTCATTTGTCATCTAATTGAAAAGGCCTATTGTCACGATCTCAAAAACTTAACTTTAACAGTTTAACCAGAACAGGTTGGCGCTGTCAATATCAGATGATTTCGAGGTGTATGGATCAATACGTTCAATGAAATCTAATATTTTGATGAAATCAGACCCATTCTGAAAAAAGGAATTTTGAATCGTAAAGTAATGATTTTACTCGCCATTTCAATGTCAAATATAACAAAACCTGTAAAGGGCCAAGGATAAAATGATATTTATCGTCAAAGACCACAAAACAAAGCGAAGTTATTAGTAAAATCATTGAGGATAGTTGGATGAGAGTTCCAACATCCTTGAGAACCTAAAAACGCTAGATGGCAATGATATAGCTGCAATTCACTTCCCTATGGAAACAAAATTTTATGCAACAAACATTACTCTTTGTCACGTCTCTATTAATTCAGTCTCCGTGAGTTCAAATATTTTAGATTTTCTGTACTTGGTGGAAATATTAACATGCGACGTTGTCTGTTTATCGTACTCGAAGCTCGCAGGAGTGTGATTTTATTATTAAAAGATTTTATTTAACTTACTCTGTGTGTTTGTGTGTGTTAGATGGGTGCAAATCTTGTAAGCTGAATTAAAACCACTTCCTCTTATCCTATGGAATTGAAATTTTTCACGTTGGTTCACAATACTTCATTGTCGAATAAATTGTCCACCTCTGCCTCCCAAAAGCTAGATAGAGAACACGTAGGGTTTCGGAAGTTTTTTTGACGGATTTGCACGTCAAAAATTACAGCAAAAGAAAATTAGGTAGGAGGGGCTTGCCCCCCCCCCCCCTTTTCTCGAAAAAAGTTGGTAAATTCGCGAAATTGAAATCGGAAAAATCCGTAAAAATAGTGAAAAATATCTGACTGTCGAATATTTGGGCGGGGGTCCACCGTGTGCCCTAGGCGTCGGGCGAGGAGTGCCCGCGGTGATTCAAAACACCTTTGGTTGAAAGCGGTGAGTCCTCGTCTAGTCAACATGGTAGCTGCTGGAAAGTCACGAACGGTCACCCATCTATCTAACGTAGGCTGGAGGGATCCAGTCTGACATGGGTATGCAGTATGGGTGAAAATGACTGCAGACGGCGACCCATCAACGTTGTCCGTGGAACCTGACTAATATGGCCAAACAGCATGAAGTCATCTTAAAGACGTCTTCAAGACGTCCACCCTAAGATGTTCGGGACGTCTCCAAGACGTCCAGTTCAATCTTGAAGGCGTTCAAAAGACGTCGTTAAGACGTACACATTGTTACAAAACGGGACGTCTTAAACACGTCTTCCAGATGTCCATGTGGACATAATCAGGACGTCTTACAGACATCTATCCAATGTCTAATTTGGGCATGAATGGACCCTTTTCTGGAAATTAAAGAGACTTTATTAAATATTCAGTATATTGCAGGTTTGAAATGAAATTGAAAAAACAAAATTGTAGGAATTTTATTGAATTATATACTATAATTTTTTGTTTTTACTATACATCCTACGATCTCCTGCTCTCCTCAGCCACGACTGAAAATGTTCCTCTCAGTTTCCTTCTGATCGGTAAAAACTTTTGTCATCTCACTGGCACCTAGAACAATAATAGACATTGATGAATCATATAAAATTATAGTTTTTAATTTTTTATATTTTGAGAATTTTTATCTCTCAACAAAAAAAACTGTATCTCCTATAGTTGATAACAGTTTTTCAGTTGGATAAGTTTTTTTGCTGGTAGGATGTACATAACCAAATAATACAAGTGGAATCATAAGAAAACCAACAATATTATATGCGTGCCTAAAGACATGATAATTTTCGTCCATGTTGGCGAAAGCATTTCTACGAAAGCGTAGAAGAGCCACAATGAATAAAAAAAATTATTTCGTCTAATTCCGACTTCGCAACTCGGAATTAGCCTAATTCCATCTTCACAACTAAGAATTTGCCTAATTCTGACTTTGCAACTCGGAATTTGTATAATTCTGACTTTATAACTCGGAATTAGTATAATTCTGACTTTACAACTCGGAATTATCCTAATTCCGAATTCACAACTCGGAATTAGTATAATTCCGACTTCACTACTCGGAATTAGCCTAATTCCGACTTCACAACTCAGAATTAGACTAATTCTGACTTTGCAATTCGGAATTAGTATAATTCTGACATTACAACTCGGAATTAGTATAATTCTGACTTTACAACTCGGAATCATCCTAATTCCTACTTCACAACTCGAAATTAGCCTAATTCTGACTTCGCAACTCGGAATTAGTATAATTCCGACTTCACAACTCGGAATTAGTGTAATCATTACGATTCCACGAGTTGGCTGGAGTTATGTGAAAATGTAAACTTGAACCGTCCAGCGAGAACTTTGAAGATTTAATACAGCTGATGGTTGTCCCTAAGATCTAACAAAGAACATAGCAATTTTAGATATGCTATGTGGTTGAATGCTTGGCGGTAAAACGATTTTTGGAAATTGTAGATTTTAATCATAGCTTGATTCTGACATCATCCACAACACCTAGGAGTTCGCAAAGACTTACTGGAGGGGTTCCTGTTTTTCTTTGTTTTTCAATTAAGTACACACAGCACCGAAAATGTTGCCAGCTATGACAACAAAGCAGAAAATCTTTGATGTTTACCGCCTTCCAACAGGACCGCGAAAAGTTACTGCAACATTTTGTTGATAAAAAGTTTCAGATGTGTTGTTAAATTGTTAAAAACATGTTTTGTTTCTGTTTTGTTGGTTTGATGTGGACACTGCATAACGGTTGAAAACGTGTTTTCCCATTTTTTTGGAAACGGGAACGCAAAAAGTTTGTTGCAACCAGAAACACAACAGACTCGTTTTTTTGAAGAAAATTTTCAGATTTGTTGTTAAATTGTTGAAAAAGATTGAGTTGATGTTTTGTTTGTGTTTTTTTGGGTTGATGTGGACACGGCATAAGAGTTGAAAACCTTGATTTCATTGAAAATATGAACAGGATGTTCATAAAGTCAGTTGTGGAATCATCTACGACTGAAAGTTGGAATTTAGTCTCTATTTTCCATCGTACAATATAACCTCTCTTGGAAGGGATTCATGTTTTAAAGAGAAACATACTCGATTGAAAATTGAATCAATACATGACTCCTCTTGAAATGGAAAAACCCTACAATGAAATTGAAATTATTTTTTTGTAATATCTAACAGAAAACAACTACTTCTCCGGCTAAAGCCACGCTGGACATTGAACTACATATGATAGATATTGAGAAAGACCCTATACAACCTGAGAGAAAAAATCTGAAAGTGGAAATTTGCATTTTCATTCAGATAGTTGATTATTTATTAAATGTCCAGTTTCCATTGGAGATTCTTATCTATGAATGAGATAATGGAGAATGTTACTCAGATGTATCTCTCACAGAAAATCGCTCATTACATTGACTCGTGAATTGCATCTCTTTCGCTAGACCTCCAATACATTTTGGTCGATAAAAATCTATTTCACTCTTCTAAGATCATCCGGGAGGTCGGTAGAATTGGAAAACATACTCTTCAGAAGCAATTTCACACTGTAATGAGGAATTGTACGATGGAAAAAAGCGACTAAATTCCAACTTTCAGTCGTAGATGATTCCACAACTGACTTTATGAACATCCTGTTCATATTTTCAATGAAATCAACATGCCATACCCATGACAGGTTTTATGTCAGAAAAATATTTTCAAAGTTTCACCTCACCAGAAATAGTCCAACAATTCCTCATTACAGTGTGAAATTGCTTCTGAAGAGTATGTTTTCCAATTCTTCCGACCTCTCTGATGATCTTAGAAAAGTGAAATAGATTTTTGTCGACCAAAATGTATTGGAGGCCTAGCGAAAGAGATGCAATTCACGCATCAATGAAATGAGCGATTTTCTGTGAGTGATACTTCTGAATAACATTCTTCCTTATCTCATTCATAGATAAGAATCTTCAATGGACACTGGACATTTAATAAATAATCAACTATCTGAATGAAAATGCAAATTTTCACTTTCAGATTTTTTTTCTCAAGTTATATAGGATCTTTCTCAATATCTATCAGATGTAGTTCAATGTCCAGCTTGGCTTTAGCCGGGGTAGTAGTTGTTTTCTGTTAGATATCACAAAAAAGTAACTTCAATTTTATCATAGGGTTTTTCCATTTCCAGAGGATTCATGTATTGATTCAATTTTCAATCGAGAATGTTTGTCTTTAAAAGTTGAAAACGTGTTTTTGTCCTTTTTTTAATGGAAACGGGAACGCGAAAAGTGTGTTGCATCCAAAAACACAAAACGTTTTGTTGAAGAAAAGTTTCAGATTTGTTGTTAAATTGTTGAAAAACATTGAGATGATGTTTTGTTTCTGTTATTTTGGTTTGATGTGGATCCAACATGTTTTTTTCTTTAATAGAAACGAATCAACTTATAAAAAAAATCTGTCAAATTAGCAAGATGAAATAATGTAATGATCAATAATAAACGTGTTGCTGAGTAGAAAAGTTGCTAAGCATAAAACTAGTACTTTTCTTACGATTTTCTCTAAATAAAGTATACTCTTTTCCATTAAAAATGCTTAACAAGTGCGGAAAGTTATACTTTCCCGCACGCTCCTGCCGAGGTTATACTAATTCCGAGTTGTAAAGTCGGAATTAGTATAATTCCGAGTTGTGAAGTCGGAATTATACTAATTCCGAGTTGTGAAGTCAGAATTATACTAATTCCGAGTTGTAAAGTCGGAATTAGTATAATTCCGAGTTGTGAAGTCGGAATTATAATTTTTTTATTTTATGTGGCCCTTCTACGCTTTCGTACATTTTAACGGAAGTCGTTATGGCGGATAGCGTGGGAAGTATTGCAAACAGAATGTCACCCCTTGAAAATATCAGAGTATGAGTGAAGATAAATTGATCAATACATTCTTTATAAACATATTTTTGAGCAATTGGCTTCAAAATTTTTCCTGATCAATTTTTAGAAAACCAATAACTGAATTAGTAAGTTTTCTTTCTCATTAATAAAACACGAAAACTTATTTTCTCAAAATAATATTAAGAATCAGGAAGCTTGATGAATCATTAAAAATATTATCATTTTCACTGTCTATACCTGTCACTTCATTATATACAATACAAAAAACATCATTTGCGCCTTCTGCACCCGTCAATTCATCTTCACTCATACTCTGATATTTTCAAGGGGTGACATTCTGTTTGCAATACTTCCCACGCTATCCGCCATCACGATTTCGGTTGAACTGCCTTCGTCAACATGGACAAAAATTGTCATGCCTTTTGGCACTCATATAATATTTCTGTAGCGCCATTACGTATGAAATAGACTTACCTCGAGTTGACATACAGGGTGTTTCATAATAAATGCGCAGGACTTCCGGATGTGATAGCTCATTCAAAAATATGAAAAAAAAGTTTCTAATAACTTACCCTCTAAAATTCAACATTTTCGAGATACAGGGTGTTGAAATTTAAAAAATATATATAGCTTTTTCCCCAACTTCTACGCCACTGGAAAAAGTATGATTTTGAGCCGCCTACTTGAACCGCCAATGTTTTCTACACAAAAAAGGTTTTCCTAGTCATAAGCTCTAAAGTTGACCGGTTTCAAGAAAAATCAACTTTCATGTTCAAAAACATGGTTAATTTTTTTAATTTTTTTTTTCCTAATCATACAAAATTTATTTAAACGTTAGAACAAGTAACAGAACCAAACGTTGACTTCTTAATTGCAAAATAAAAAAAAAACAATAACCATCATACTCAGTTGAATTATTGCAAATGTCCGCCGTTAGCTTCAATGCACGCAGCAATTTTTCGAGGAAAAAACATTATTTAGACAACATGAAAGTTGATTTTTCTTGAAAACGGTCAACTTTAGAGCTTATGACCAAGAATACCATTTTTGTGTAGAATATGTTGGCAGTTTATATAAGAGGCTCAAAACTGTACTTTTTCCAGTGGCGTAGAAGTTGGAGAAAAAAACACTCACTACCCCTTCAAAATTTTCACCAATTATGAATTTGAAAAAATAAAAAATCCGCACACAACTTAGCTTATTATGAGTAAATTTTCGAATATTTTCGGATATATTTTTTACTGAAAATTACTGCTCCTTTTAGAAATACTTATTTGGAAAAAAATCAACATTCTGTACCAATACATATTGAAGACGTCCGTAAAGGTACGTCTCTAAGACATACCGAAACAGACGTCTTTAAGACGTCCATTTTATGCCTCTGGACGTTCATGCATTATATAGACGTAAATTGGACCTCTTTAAGACGTTCAGTGCTGTGTGTGGGGTACCTAGGGGGAAGGGGAGCCCCGTCAAGGCAACTTGATGCCTTTCCATAAGGTGTTGGCCTCTAGGAGGCGAGGGTTACGTTGGATAGGACAATGGAAAAGAATACCGTACTTCGGTAGAGGTGGCCAATATCCTCACCCTTAGGGTTGGGATGAGAGGCGTAACCCTCCTCGGCGGGTGAGCAATGCTAAATTTGCTTGGGCACTGACACTGCAGACCCAGTAGTATGCTTCAGCATACGGCCTCACCATTGGCAATATGCAAATGGTAGCTCGACCTGTGTCGTCTTCGGACTGCACAGGGACGAACCGCGTTGATTTGGCCTATCTAAATCTCCACTGCGTCCGCAGCCGCAACGTAGGTAGAACGAAAGTTAGGTACTGCGGGCGGTGATGGGGCGTAGTGGGACCCGGATGGCGATCCGTAAAATCGTTTACTATTGTTGTTTTTGACTGTCGGATATTATGGTTAAAAAAGAAATTGCCCTTCCCTGCCCACCGAAAGCTAGATAGAGAACGCGTAGGGTTTCGGAAGTTTTCTTCACGGATTTGGACTTCAAAAATTAAGGCAAAAAAGAAATCAGGTAGGAGATCTCGCCCTCCCCCCCTTTTCTCGAAAAAAGTTGGAGAACTTGCAAAATTTAAATCGGAGAAATCCATAAAAATAGTGAAAAATATCTGACCGTTGAATATTATGGTTAAAAAACATTGTTCCTTCCAGCACCCCGAAAGCTTGGGAGAACACGTAGGGTTTCGGGAGTTTTCTTGATGGATTTGGACGACAGAAATTACAGCAAAAAAATAAATTGTATAGGGGGTGCTCGCCCCCTCTTCTCGAAAAGAATTGGAAAACTCGCGAAATTAGAATTGGAAAAATCCGTAAAAATAGTAAAAAACATCTGACCGTCGAATAATGGTTAAAAGCTAGATAGAGAACGCGTAGGATTTCGGAAGGTTTCTTAACGGATTTGGACTTCAAAAATTTAAGCAAAAAAAATTAGGTGGAAGGTCTCGCCCTCTCCCCCTTTTCTCGAAAAAAGTTGTAAAACTCGCAGAATTGAAATCGGAAAAATCTGTAAAAATTGTGAAAAACATCTGACCGTCGGATATTATGGTTAAATAAAATTGTCCCTCCCTTCCCCCCGAAAGCTAGATAGAAAACACGTATGGTCTCGGGAGTTTTCTTGGCGGATTTGGACGTCAAAGGTTAATGCAAAAAAATTGGGTAGGAGGTCTCGCCCTCCCCCCCCCTTTTCTCGAAAAAAGTTGTAAAACTCGCGAAATTGAATTCGGAATAATCCGTAAAAATAGTAAAAAATATCTGACCGTCGAATATTATGATTGAAAAAAATGTCCCTCCCAGCCCCCCGAAAGCTAAATAGAGAACGCGTAGGGTTTCGGGAGTTTTCTTGACGGATTTGGACGTCAGAAATTCCAGCGAAAAAAAAAATAGGTAGGGGGTGCTCGCCCCTTCCCCCTCTTCTCGAAAAGAATTGGAAAACTCGCGAAATTAAAATCGAAAAAATCCGTAAAAATAGTGATCGTCGAATATTATGGTTCAAATACATTTCACCCCCCGGTCCTCCATCAAAAGCTAGATAGAGAATGCAAAGGAATTCGGAAAATATTTCAACAGTTTCGAAAAACTGGGGAATAATGATGGAAAATAATGGATCGGGGTGCTCGCCCCCCTTTCCTTTCACGAAGAAATTAGGAAAACTCGCGAAATGGAAATCGGGAAAATCTGTAAAAATAGTGAAAATTATCCGACTATCAACTATTACGGTTTCAAAAAAATCACCCGTCTCTTTCTCCCGGAAGATAGAGAACGCGACAAAATTCGGAAAAATTTACAACGGTAAATCAACAGGCAAGCATCCGTGGTGGTCGGCTGGTAAAAGCGTACGCCTCGCAAGCGTGGGGTCGTGGGTTCGATCCACCGCTTCACCGGTCTCGAGCATTGCATCACACGTTGAAAGGTAAGGGCTGCGTCTTCCCTAGCTCACACAAGTCTCTCGAAGACTTCCGAGGGTTGCGCATAGGGGTGCAATCGGTTGACGGAAATAACAATTTTAACAATTTTTTTCAACTATGACGCATTGATTGAAATGAGCAGACTGAGAAAGATATCCAAAGAAAACTAAAAAGAAATAAATAAATAAACTTTAAAAATACGTTTTACAGGAAAGCTTTCATTTAAATGCACAAATAGAAGAAAATAAATTTTAAAGAGAATTAAACCCATAATAAAATCGTTTTGTTACATTATCATGTATTCAAATTTATTTATTTTTCACTATTGTGATTCACTACTTTTTTATAATCTTTAAATACAATTCAGAAACTTATTTTATAATCACAAAGTAATTAGGTAGCTAACCAAAAATATTCATTTGAGGCTTTGGAAAATAACACTTCACATAACCAGTTGAACATTGAAAAATCGAGGTTAACATCCTAGGAATTATCACAGAGACAATAGATTCTGGTTCAGAATACAGCAAATCCCCCAGATTCTATTGTCCGTATCATGAAATCATACAGGATGTCATTCTGTAAACGGTAACCAGAATCTGATACCCAGATAACACGGGATATCCTATGGATATTCATTTTATGCCCAATTCTGGTCGGGATATTCCTGGATCTGAAAAGGACATTCATTATGAACATCTGCCATTCTGGAGCCATCATCTGGAATTCATGAATTTGAACAAAATGAATAAACTCAAAAAAAGGTTTTATTTAAAACCACTAAAAAGAAGATAAAATATTTCAAAGTGATTTATTAAAAACATCATTTTGTTACACTATAAAAATTTTCATGATATAAAAGCTTGTCGGGAGAAGTATACTGGGTGTCCGGTAAACCTTAAACAATATTGAAACTGGTGATTACTGTTCAGAATACCGGAAGTTCACCTCAGTAAAAATATCACCGATTTCGAGATAATGGGCATTTTGAGAATTTCTGGAAAATCGCTACCTGACCTTGGATTTTTGAGTGCCATGTATACAAATTGGGACGAATCTAAATATCTTTGCTGCTGAAGATTACTGATGAGTGATGCTTCTAGATGTACAGAACAGTTTTTCAGAAAGTGAAAATATTTTTCAAGAAATGAGGGTAAAATTACAGGTTTGAGTTTCATCAATTTTTTAAAAAAAAGTTTGACATTATTATCTGAAAGAAATATAACCAATTGGAAGTGGACATTCATTTCAAAAGAATGCTCATTTTTCCAGACTCTACCATGGTATAAAACAAACTATAATTATTTTTAGAAGAAGTGGTTTCTATTGAATTAGGCGTGGTTTTAATCTAGGCTTCTATCAACTTTTATTCAAGAAAAAAAGGAAACTACCAACACCAAAACTACGTCACAATCACACTCGATGCGCGTTTCGCCAACAAAGTTAGCATCTTCAGGAGCTAAAAGTAAGCTTTTAAGATTTTAAGATTGTGACGTAGTTTTAGTGTTTGGGTATTTTATTTTCTTCTTGAATTGAATTCACACCAAAGCTTCCAAAATAATTCATTTATTTGATAAACTTTTATACTTTATTTTTTTTGAAATTATTCCGCTTGTTTCATTCAGTGGTATTTATTTCTTTGTCATGCCGTACATACGTTATACTCCCCGAGAATATGCGCAAATGCATTTATGGTGAATGTGGTGGTAGTGCTACTGCTGCAGTAGAGCTTTATGCAGAACTATATACGATTGCACAATGCCGCTCATAGAATCGCTGATTTGGGGGCTATAACCTATAACGAATTTGGAAAGGTTATTCTTGAAAATATGTCGTCTCTGCGTACGAGTGGATGGAAAATAACATTTTTGTAATATTATTCAGTGCGATGTTGAATAATCGTTATTGTGGTTTATAGTGAATGTTAATAAAAAAAAAAACGTTTTATTAGTATTTACTTCATTACATCTCATTGAATGCTTCTAAGCAGTTGATTCGTTATTACTCATAATTATTTAATCATAATTGATTGGATAAAAATAAAAGACATTACTGACAAAGTTCAATGGAGTTGATTTTAGCTCAGAATAACATCACACTCTAATATTATCGAAATTCTACTCCTTCCAAAAATAATGATGTTTTATACCATAGTGAAGCCTGGACAAAATGGGCATTCTTCTGTAATGAATATCCAGTTCCACTTGGTTATGTTTTTTCAAACAATAATGTCAAACTGTTGTTAAAAAAATTGATTTAACTCAAACCTGTCATTTTACACTCATTTCTTGAAAAATTGTATTGTTTTATGAAAAACTGTTTCTTACGTCTGAAAGCATCACTCATCAGTAATCTTCAGCAGCAAAGATATTCAAATTCGTCCCAATTTGTATACATGGCATTAAAAAATCCAAGGTGCGGTAGTGATTTTCTAGAAATTAAAAAAATGCTCATTATCTCGAAAACAGTGAGATTTTTACTAAGGTACAATTACGATATTCTGAACAGTCATGATCTGGTCTATCACCAGTTTCAATATTGGACAAGGTTTACCGGACACCCTGTATATGTATTTCTTATTGAAAACCAAATTTTGAATTACCTCAAGATTTATTCTCGCGACAAGCTTTTATATAATTTCAGCTTTAGTTTTCTTTGGATATGTTTCTTATTATGTTCATTTCAATAAGGCGTTCTCTATCTAGCTTTCGAAGAAGGAAGAGGGGTACATTTTTTTCTAACAGTACCTATTATTCAATGGCCAGATAATTTTCAGTATTTCTACGGATTTTTTCAATTTCTATTTTGCGAATTTTTCCAATTTTTTTCGTGACAGAAAACATTATTTTCCATGTCCGAAACTGTTGAAACATTCCCAGAATTCTTTTGCGATCTACCCGGTGAACATTCAACTTTACAATTATAAGTCATATAATGGTTTTTATCAGATGTCTCATGCGTTATGTTGAATGAACTTAACCGTTGCGTACTTCAAAAATCGGTCATACTCATGACTATATGATATACCAAAATTAAACCATTTCACGTCGAACGTTCGCTTTAACACATTTCAATAATTTTGCATTTTTGATCAAATTAAACGATCAATACTGCATAAACGCGAATGTATCATTTGAATGATGATAACTTTGAAGATTGCATATAAACATATTTTTCATGTACTTTTTCAAATATTGTCTCTTCAATAATATGCAGAATCAAGATAGATATGAAAATATCTAACGTTTTTAAATATAATCGTATATACATCTTCGTCAATATAATCAATAGTAAGACCCAATAACTACGTATTATTGCATATTTTGCCAGACGTAATTTATGTGCCCCAAAAAAATATATACTTATTGATTGAAATAATCCATAAAAATTATTATATCATTAGTACATATCTTGAGTGACAATACTTTTGAAAACCGAAAATGGACGTATTATTTATATGTGTTTCCAAGAATCGTCTCTCCATAGTTTTCCTGGCATCAGGCAAAATATGAATATTTTACATATATCCTAATATAATAATGAAAATAGTATATTGTATTCGATCAATTCAACGACCGAATTACTATGTATTTTTGCATACTTCACCTGACGTAAGTTGAATGACTAAAGAATTATATTCATTTATTGATCAAAATAATCGATATAAACTATTCCATCGTGGATACATCTCCTGGGTGATAATAATTTTGAAAACCGAATGTATTTATATATGTTACCAAACTTTGTCTCTCGAAAATTATCCTGGTGTCAGACAAAATATGTGTACTTTTCGTTTTCCATGATATGGTAATAAAAACGTTTCATTCAGATCAATACATTTTCTGACCAAATAACCATGTATTTTTGCATACTTTTTCTAACGTAAGTTAAATACCTGAACAAATATGTTCACTTATTGATGTAATCAATCAATAAAAAGTATTATATCAATATATATCTCTTGAGCGATGGTAATTTTGAAAATCGAATATAAACATACTATTTATATATGTTTCCAAGCATTGTCTCTCCAAAGTTTTTCTGGCAACACGAAAAATATGAAAATTTTACAAATTTTCTAATATAGTAATGAAAATATTATATTAGATTAGATACATTTAACGACCAAATAACTATATATTTTTCCATACTTTGCCTGACGTAAATTGAATATCTAAAAATATTTATTCATTTATTGATCAAAATAATCGATATAAACTATTATATCATAAACATATCACTTGAGTGATGGTAATTTTGAAAATCGGATATAAACATATTATTAATATGTTTCCAAACATTGTCTCTCCAAATTTTTCCTGACATCAGGCAAAATATGAATATTTTACATACTTCGTAATATGGTAATGAAAATATCATATTTGAATCGATCCATTTTATGAACAAATAACTATTTAACTTTGGGTACTTTTTTGCATACTTTGCCTGACGTGAGTTGAATATCTAAAGAAATATGTTCATTTACGGATCAAAATAATCAATATAAACTAATATATCGTTTATATATCTCCTGGGTGATGATCATTTTGAAAATCAAATGTAAACATATCATTTATATATGTTTACTCATTCCTCATAATATAGTTATGAAAATGATTCATTCAAATTGATACATTTTACGATCAAATAATTATGTATTTTTGCATACTTTGCCTAACGTAAGTTAAATACCTCAAAAAATATGTTCAGATATTGACCAATATAATCAATAAGAAGTATTCTACCCAACGATAGGTGTCGCTGCTATTGAAGTTACGAAGCATCATCTCAAACTCAGTAACAGTATATGAATACTATCGAAAGCTTATGTGTGTGCGTGTAAGAGACAAAAATTTCGAAAATAATTAAATAGATTTCCTCGATAGCACTGTGGTTTCGAATAATGGACGTTCACCAGGTAGATCGGGATTAAAATGTGGAGAGATGTCAAGTCTGGGTGCAATTTTGATTAAATTGAATTATAATCGAATATAACTTACGGGAATTGTACCGGCGCGGCGTAAGGTGGAAAACTCCAAACGGCGTGGGTGCCTCTTCTCAAGAGCTCTCTTGCCGGTTCTTCTTTCTTCGTTCTTCTATGGCCTTTGGAGTTTGAATTTGAACAAATAGTCACCACCGACACAATGTTGGAAACTAGGTAACGCAATAATAGCAATAATACCTAACAACAGAAACTGCGTGTTTCTTTTGAACGTGCGAAAAAATGTACCAAAAAATGATTGCAACATTTACGAGTCTTCTACTGAACTGAGCTGATTGGCACTGATTTATGTTTAAACCGATGAATCGCCGTAAACTCCCGAACACCTAGATATAGATTGGATTGATTCAATATATACCGAGGTAAGTCATGAAGTTGCTAATTAAAAATAAAAGTATATTTCGTGAATTCTGAACAATTAGTTATTGAACCTCTTGGGTTACCATGATAACATGCACAAAAGGTCTAATAGGCTGCTTAGCTTGTACCTACAATATACCATGATAACCATTTTCAGTCTTTGGACATTGTGCATAATACGTCATTTTGACAATGAAAATATGATCAATGAAGTATGACGTTGATTCAACGCTGAAACTTAGGACATATCGCCTCAGAAAGGACCGTAGTCTTGGGAACATGACTTTTTAATCACTTACTAGATATATATTATATGTTCTTTGGACATTGTGTATAATACGTCATTTTGATGATGAAAATGAGATCAATGAAATATGACGTTGATACAACGCTGAAACTTGCGACTTATCGCCTCAGAAAAGACCGTCGTATTGGAAACATAAGTTTTGAATCAGTTACTTGACATATGTTATGATATGCTATTTGGACAATCAGCATGATACGTCATTTCAATAATGAAAATATGATCATTGAAGTATGACGTTGATACAACGCTGAAAATTGGGACTTATCGCCTCAGAAAATACGTTTAATGGATACATATTGATGATGTTGACCATCATTCATAAGACGTTGAGTTTATGTTCCACATATGTAACAATTTAAAAAATGTTTACCGGTTATCTAGTTTTTGAGGGGGGACAGGAGAGGTGATTTTTTTTAAAATCATAATATTCGACTGTCAGATATTTTTTACTACTTTTACGGATTCTTCCGATATTAAGTCCACAAGTTTCCCAACTTTTTACTAGAGAAGGAGGGACGAGAACCCTACCTAATTTTATTCCTCGCTATAATTTTTGACGTCCAAATCTGTCTTCAAAACTTCCGAAACCCTACGCTTTCAATATCTAGCTTTTGAGGCTTTTGGGAAAAGGGGGGAGAAGGGGAATTTTTTTAAATCATAATATTCCACTGTCAGATATTATTCACTATTTGTACGGATTTTTCCGATTTTAAATTCGCGAGTTTCTCAACTTTTTTCGAGAGAAGGGAGGAGGGTGAGACCCCCTACCTTATTTAATTTTTTGCTGTAATTTTTGACGTCCAAATCCGTCAAAAAAACTTCCGAAACCCTACGCGTGTTTTGCATCTAGCTTTTGAGAGGAAATATAGGGGAGGAGGAGAAAATTTTTTTAAACATTAAATTTTCGACTGTCAGACGTTTTGCACTGTTTTTGCGGATTTTTCCGATTTTAATTTCGCGAGTTTTACAACTTTTTCGAGAAAAAGGGGAGTTGAGCCCCCTCAACCTAATTTTTTTTTCGCTGTAATTCTTGACATCCTCATTCATTTTCCGCCAAGAAAACTTTCCCGTTCTTTCGTGAGGCAGCGGGGACAATTTCTTCGACATTATTGTATTGTCATCAGAACTGAACCAACATATAAAATTTCAATTCCTTAGGACAAGAGGAAGTGGTTCTGATTCAGGTTGCATGATTTGTACCCATCTAACGAACATAAACACACACACACACCATTACACGTCCCGCAATAATTATGGCAACGCATGCAATATCCCCAATTGTGGCATAATTCTAATATCGATGTATATATACAGTGATATACATAGGAGGTATATAGCTTTAAAAATCTTGCACTAACACACACTATCACCGGAGTTATGGCCAGAAGAGAGTTTCTGGCATCCGAGGCCATAAATATTTCTGCACAAAAAATAAGTGTGAGTTACCATAAATATTACCTCACCGAGAGTGTGTGGCCTGCGGTGTTGCCAGATCTCACCCTATCTTGCACAGTGTGACTGGGAGCTATATTAGTGGCATCTCATTTCTAGTGAAGAAATCATTTCATATAATTTGAATGAAAATTGTTATATTTTCAAAAAACATGAATTCTGCATTCATTTGAATCATTTTAATATTCTTCATGAATTTCAGTGAGGATTCAGGAAGGAGAATCAGGGTAAAACATTTAAATTCAAAACATAGAAAAAGCGAGATGATTCACCAAGGCCATGTATAGCACATGAGATTATGTCATATGACAAGTTATTCACAGATCCGACCTGTCCTGGAATACTGTTCACATGTATGGAGTGCAGCACATATAATGATGTGTCATACAAAGCCAGGATCTAAATTTTATATGTTACTTCATTGTAAAATCCTGAAATGACTGTCATAACCTGTAAGATTATGGAGCACGATGGGCAGGCACTACGAACGATTTTCAAAAAATGAGTTTGTATGCTTGGTGCAAATGACCCCGAAATTGTGCGATAAAATGGTTATGGTCAAGAACGATGTCATTGGTGAAAAAAGATTTTTCACCAATATAATAAATAGTAACCCTGCATGAATTTGGTTCCTCAATCGGTACGATTGTATTAATTAATGATTAAACGATCACAGCTAACCTCGACATATCATCACTATACGCCACATGGTTTTGGTACTTTCAATGACACTATTCCTTTAACATTTTCCAAATGACATCCAAAGTTCGCATAAGTGATGAATGGAGTCGTTTATTTTTGAGTGAGATTTGTGTATTCTGTATGGTCACATTTGAGTAATGAAATTTTGCATTGTATCAGTTGGGAGCAACGTTACTCATGATCCTTCAATGTCTGTTCACAATTGAGATAATTGACAGATCAATCACAAAAAAGTAACCATATGGTTATTTACTTGTGTTGGAAATAATCGAATCGAGACAATGAATATATCTGATATCACACTCATAATCATAAACATGAGATTCAGAATCATTTAATTTTGGAAAATATTTATTAACATGACGTTTCTGTTTATTATTAGTTTATGGTGCTTTCATCACTACAGAAAATAACTTCTTTCTACGACAGTGCGTGAACTAAGCTTTCACGCACTGCGGACAGAGCGTAAAGTAATACTTTTTCGCACAAGTGCGTGAAAAATCACCTGTGCGTAAAATCATCAACTGTTCGTAAAGTAATTTTTTACACACTGTTCATACATTTATGCATTATTTGATAATACGATGACAATGCATATCATTAAACATTCAAATTGATGATATAATTGCTACAATTTGGCAATATAACTGTCGAAGAAAAAACTTTGTATGAAACACTTTCGTAAAGGGCTTTTTTGTACTCGCGTGATTGTTGAACTCGGCTGCGCCTCATTCAACAAACTCCACGCTCATACGAAAACGTCCTACTTTACGAACTTGCATCATAAATAGCTATTATTCGAATACTTCCAGTTCCAATGCGTAAACGTAGACAGAAATATTACTCGCTTTTTTCAAATTTTTCAAAGGACCTTGCACATGTTCTATGTAAAATGTTTTTCGTCCAATTTCTCTGAAATTTTTATATGTTGTAAATCTTTACATTCTTATTGAATAGTTATGAATCGATCTTATGCATATAAGATCAGTTTTAGAGTGTCAAAAATTCGATTTTTGCTCTTTAGGTTATTATGCATCGATTTGATGTTTGTGCTCCACTTCGGGAATAATTTTTTACTTACCAAGTTGTAGTGAGTGAACTCCATTTGAATAAAACAGTTTTATAGGTATCAAGTGAGTAAAGTGATACTTTTTCACTAGTATGAATACCTTTTTGTTTGCGGCATGTCAATAAAAACTCATATTCGTATTATTCACTGTTTTCTCTCTTCAATATTCATCACTTTTCATTTCTACCCATATCAAATTCCTAGTTATCAAGAATTCGTTATCTTGAGATATGCAAAATTTCATTAATTATTGATATAAACTAGTTTCTGATGACAAAACAGCCCCAGCTGCCTTGGATTACCTAGTGTGAATTAGGTCCAATAATTCCTGCACGTTCATATTATTAGTATGAAAAATATTCCACCATTTTTTAAAAAAATTCGTCATCAAAACGCTATGAATATAATATAATATAATAATGATGAATTTATCCAGTAAGTAATTATTACATAATACAACACCCTATTGTTCATTCATTATACACGAACTTATTGAAACAGACCATATTCAGTGTCATAATCCAACCAGTGACGATTGCATCATGACCCTGTTCTTCCACATGCCAAATTTTTTAAGGACACTACATTATTGTTTTTTTTGAATTCATGAGCAATAAGTCAGGCATTGTTTTGTTTTTTTTTACATTCCTGAGAAAGACCAATTTCTATTTAGAGCACACGAGTCAGATCAAATACCCTAAACAGCTGGAATTGCATTTTTGACACCTGGTAGTTCGAAAGCTGGTCATATAGGATCCATCTATAAATTGAATTATACAGTGTGGTCCTAAAGTAACGGATTAATTCGTGTTCTACGTTATCCATTTTCAAGAAAAACCCTAAAACACATGAATTTTACATTTTTGAAAAGACATTCTATATGAAAAAAATTGCCCCTTTTCCATCCCCCAAAAAGTGACAGACACCCCCCCAATTTTTTAAAATGAGAATATTGGTCAAGTGATTCCTCATTTCGAAGGGTATTCAATTGTCTCTGCAGCTATGTCTACTTTTTTTAATTTCGTTGAAGCGTCATAAAAAGAATAATTTTGAAAATGTTGAGAATTAAGTATCACGTATACTTTTAAATTCGCTGTATATTCACTGCACCTCAATTTCTTATTTATTTTTTGGTTATTTCACCAACTTTTGTTCATCATACGTTCCAGTTGACTGAAAAAATTTATGTAAAAAAATTACGGTTCATTGAATATACAGCGAATTTAATAGTATACTTGATACTTATTTATAACTCATATCTTATATTTATTTTTTTATTATGTCGCGCACAGGTTAAAATTTTAGTGACTTTTTTCTCCGTTCATTTACTTTTGCTAGGTATCAATACTCATGTATGTGACTCATATTTGGTAAATAAACTTATATTATTATTATACTTTTCAACATTTTGAAAATATTTTTTTTAACGCATGAACGAAATTCAAAAAAAATAGACTTGGCTGTATAGACAATTGGCCCTTCCAAATGAAGTATTACCAGAATCAAAATTCAATTTAAAAATATTTAAGGGGTCGCTGCCACTTTGAGGGTAGTTAAGGAGGGGTGATTTTTCTTAATGTCACAGAGTGTCTTTTCCAAAACTTAAATCGACGTGTTTCAGGGTTTTCCTTGAAAATTGATAATAAAGTAGAAAATTAATTTATCCGTTACTTTAGAACCTCACTGTATAATAATGTCATATCTAAAACATATCGAAATTTCAGAAAATTTTGCCAAAAGACATTTCACATGGAAAATAGGTGTTCCAACTCCTTGGTTCATTTGTTGGTAGGACAGTGGTAAATTGGGATATTCATGTGATTTTGAAGGATTGAGAGCGAACCACGCTCCAATTGAGACACACTGAGTCTTCTTACATTAATGATCTGTTTTTTTTCAGTTTTCTCTGGTAATCTAATGAAAGACAAACCCCATCTTAGATTTGTAATGTTTATCTTCATTGAGATAACCTCATGCAAAGCTTACCCCGAGTCATGTTCTTGAAAATAACCTAACTATTTGAAAATCTGATCAAGCACATCTTCGTAAAACGAACTTTGTAAATCTGATGATAAATCTATAACAACATTTTAAGTATTCAAGTAATTCAAATCCAAAATTTCGCCGTCGTCTGATTTTTCAACCAATACTTTACAAAATTTTACATTCGTTTCAATTATTACTAGAAAGGACCCCGCACATTTCTTATGAGAAATGGATTTCCGAGAATATGGCTGAATTTTTGTCCTCGGCGTGCTGATGAAAAGTGTCCACGACAGATGCTCAAAAATGGACAGTTTTCGAGATATGGAACTTTGAAAGTAGACTTTTCCGTGCGATATTTTCTCATCAATCGAGGAGCCCCCATTTCTGGTTGGGAAGGAATTTGGATGTTCGGCGTTCTGTTCTACACTGGCCATGGAATGAATTTCTTATTCAAAGATTTCTTATACATCTATTCATGCTATGGAACAACTACAAGAATTTCAATTTTCGAAAAACGACACATTTTAAGTATATTTTGAAAAGAGATCGAAATAGCTGATTCTGAATATACCAGATTTCCAATAATGTTAACAATGAGGCTCAGCGCTGTAAAGGAAGGTAACGAGAAAATCATATATTCTTTGATATAGCAATTATTATTATTATCACTATTTACGTATATGTGACTTTTGTTCTCACATATATCAATAATCTGACAATGGGTGCAAAAATATTCTCCTCAAATGACTCGTTTTGGATGATAGCATCTCACAGCCAAACGAATCCGTGAAAATGTCTGTATCGTTGATAGCTGATACTACTTTCTCACCAAAATGGTGTGGTTCGGGTGTTGGAAGCAAACCATTAATGGCACTTTCGATAATTACCCTCGAATTCCAAAAAATGCAGAAGTTGATGAAGTTGTCTCAAATAATAATATTGAGTGAATTGTTTCGGAGACTCATTGCATAAATTGGAGAGAAACCAATTCTCTACAGTCACGACGAATCGATTGTTCGTATCTTCAATCTTTTTCGACTGAGCGAAAAATTGAAGATAGACAACAACTTCTTCCCCTTACGAAAATTGAATCATATTTTAATCTTGTTTTGTGGTTTTTTCCCTTAAAGCTCCCTGACTCTCATGAAAATATTGGAACACATTCGATATTATGTGATCAATAGTGATCATAATTGTTATATCTGAAAATATATGATTACGATTTTTCCGTTCCCTTCCTTCCTTCCATTTTGGAGAACATATTCGATATTATTGGACATCTGGTAAACTCGGACTTAGTTATTTCAGCCTCTCTCAGAAATATACTCTGAATCTGTCGTTTATCGAGAATGAATATTATTGTAAGGTTATTTCGAAGCATCTGGTTCTGGACACAAAACATTTGAATCATTGTATCCCATCCAGAAATGAGAGGTCCATTGATGAGCAGATACCGCATCGAATTCGAAAATCCATTTCCAAAGCTCCATATCTCGAACGCTGTTTATTTTAAAGGTTTGTGGCTATGGACGATGTATATTTCGAATTAATTTTCAAGAATGTTTAAAATTCATTTATTTCTCGAATATGGCCAATGTTCGTTGAAAGCTTCGTCATTTCTGCGGATTTCATTACTACATAATTTTTTATATTTTTTCAAATTATTTAACCAAACTACTATAACTAATTATAACAAGTACTCTCCGCATAGATTTGATTAATTATCTTCAAGAATTCCAGTGAGGACTCAGGATGGAAAATCAGAATAAAACATCGAAATTTAAAACGTAATACAAGCTAGGCTATGATGGTACATAATCTCTATTGCAACCAAATCTCTAACATTTTGGCAACAAGTCATCATCATGAAGGAGAGATATATTTGACACGTACAGGAGAACGAACACAAAAAAGGACATCTCAATTAAAATAACATCTTCAAAGGTGGTGAGTGAATGGTATCTGATATATTATGATATTTCGAATAAAATATTTTTTGAAGATGGCTTGATGCCTAAAACGTCGTAGATTTGCTTGCAGGGAAGATTTCATTCTATAGCTTTGCTCACAAAATTCTATAATACAGTGAGTTTCAAATAGTTCGCACCATATGGGAAACTTTTTTTTATGGATTTGTCAGAATTTTATCATTTTAATTGGTGCATGCAAAAAACTAATATTTGATTCATTAAAATTTCAAGTTTTCAAACAGTATACAGGGGAGCACAAAATATAGGAATTTTGATCTAGAGTAAACTACCCTAATTTTTTATAATATCAAAAAAATCTATTAGGAAAATTTGTTTAAAATTGAAAACAATATTAAAGTTTGGAATTACAGCCACCTACATAATAAAATAATGTTTTCCATTTTTATGATTAAAGTGATCGTAATTTCGCAGATATGCATTAATTAATTATTGAGCATCAACTAATTGATTTATTCGATAATTTTCTCCTAAACAATCATACTGATAATTATTATGGACAAACATAGGGGGAGAAATGTAAAATTTGCACCAAAAAAAACATTTTCAACAAACAAATAACTAATTGGTTCAAATTTTGTATTATCTTATTATTATAGAAATATGAGGGAGCCGCTCAAGGTGTATAATGAAAAACTAGTACTATTTATGAGGCTATTACAATAAAAAGAAAAACATATTTTGTTACGTAGGTGGCTGTGATTCAAAAGGTACTATTTCTCATGGAAAATGGGTCTAGGGCAATTCCCCGAAAACAATTCACTGACGGGCAATTCCCCGACAACAGTTCACCGACTGGATGATTCCTCGAGAGGGGATAATTCCCCGACGGGGAATATTCCCCTACAACAATTCACCGACGGGCAGGTATTCATCATTCCAGTGAATTGAATCAGCTTTCAAATAATGAACAATTAGTCCCAACTTTTTGAGGGTTACTGCTTCTGATACATTTCAAATTTCTCTAGTTTCTTCGGTAACAAGGCATTCAAAAGGAAAACATTCAATTCACCATGTATATAAGGTCTTGCATGATTGGAATAGGTACCGCACAAATCTGCTCCGAACAAGAAGAATTGCCCGAAAATAGCCCACTTTGGTCTCCGATGGAGTATATGGGGTATCAATAAAATCCACACATTCAAAAGTATATAGCCGACAAACGAGTCCGGAGAGCTATGCTGATATTGATGACACTATCTAGTCTCTTCAAACCGTACATTATATCAAAAATTATTGAAAATGAACCAATTCATTTTCGAAATACAGGGTATTCATTAAAAAAACAACATTTTTCTAAGAAACTTGGACCATATTTGTTACTCACCCTGAATACATGAAATAACTATAAGACGTTCTCAACATTGAAGAATGTTTGCTATATATAAATATGACACGCTTCCCTCTATTCAAACTAAAAAACGGGGTGTTGACGTACCTCTATTTTCCAACCATCCTGTATACAAAAAATTATGTCAGTTAACTTCGTCCGAGATTGAGGCAGTTCATTCAGGCTAAATTGAATCTCTGATCCTCATCAGAGAACTCTCACTGGTCGGTTTAAAATTAATCGAATTGGATTTTTCTTTGTTCACCCCAGAACGAAAAAGTGTACTGAAAATGAGATCAAGGGGACATTGTACCATCATTGAGGCATGTTTCTCCCAGAATGAATAGGCATTTGGTCAATTCTCAAAATTGTTAAAAATTCTGAGCAGAAAGCTTCACTTTTCATATTTGACACCCTGTATCTCGAAAACTACTAGGCAGATTTTTTTGTGCCCATGGACACTTTTGCTGAGGAAGTCAAAATCCATAACATCCCAAAAATTTAGGAAATTTAACCGAAAGCCATTTTCCTTTCGGAATTCTGAACAATATTTTTCGATATACTTTTTTAATAATATAAAAAATGAGGGTAGTTCACTCTTGATCAAAATTGTTATTTTTTGTGCTCCCCTGTGCACTGTGTGAAAATTTTGAATTTTCATAACTCAACTACAAGTTTTTTGCCATGCACCAGTTTTTACGAAGGTTAAAATTTTCTGACTAATGGATAATAAATAAAAGTTTCTCATATGGTGCAAACTTTTTGAAACTCACTGTGAATTGAATATGTAGCTTTCAAATGAAAAAAATTCTCATAAAACATAATTTTTTTTTTTCAGAAATAACATGAAAGAAAGAGTTTCCTTCTGGAAGATCTATCGTCAGTAGACTTACTTTTTCTGTCATCCATAGATTTACCTTCAACATTTCGAACATTTTATGGCGCCTATTTATCTTGCACACACGACTGATTATTGTGGCATCCTAAAACCAATTGTTTCAAACTCTTATTTACGTTAAAATTATATATGCAACGTCGCAATTTCTTTTGCAGAGGGCGCCACATTACTGCCACGCCTACGATGCCATAAAAGGGGTGGTGTTAACGATACACTTCATCCCGAATTGTGCCAACTCACCCACTTTTTTGAGAAAGTATAATTTTCATCATCATTTTCATGCATGATCGAAAACAAGTAAAGATACTGGATACTCCATCAAGACTTACATTCTTTTGGCACTAAAAAGTGATGATAAAGAATAATATGGCCCGTAAATTGAGAAAAAAAATTGTGGCAACGCGTGTATGTTGCCACAATTCTGGAAGGTGCCATACTACAGGCTAAAGTTCACACAAGTTGCCATAATTATACCGAAACATACACACACACACACACCATCACACACACACACAGAGCAAGTCAAATAAAAGCTTTTATCCACAACTATTTAATTTTTATCAAGTAATGCCATGCATTACCATATGGAATTGAATAATAATGACAGTTCGATGGAAGAATATTACTCAATCGTTGCGTCAAATTTGACAATTTGTAAATTTACTTGTCACTGTATTTGTAGATATACTGTCAGTCGGTTTGTGAGTTATTTGTGTTGAAATAGCAGTTCGAAGTTTCTGTTTTGACATTATTTATTTTTTAAATCTCTATACCTATTTGAGAAAAACAAAAGGACATATAAAAAATAAATAAAAAGTTGTAATGTTGTTGTCAAATATTTTGTCACAAAAAGTATATTTTTAATTGTAACTTTACTTCAATAAATAATCAGTTTCTCTTGATTATTTCCACAAAATACATAATCCCAACAGGTTATGGGCCCAGAGCAGTAGTTTGAAATGGAAAATATTTAAACACACATATCAGTAAATATTTGTGTGATTGTTCGAGAACTGTTACCAGTAAAGTAATGGAACAAGCTGAATTCAAGAGAGTAGTAGTACTTGAAAGTAGTGGCAATAACTATCCAGCGTGGAGATTTCAATTAATAATTATTCTCAGAAGTGCTGGAGTTTATGATTTGGTTGAGAACAATAGAGCCCAGGGTACATCGGAGGCGAACAAGAAGAAATGGAGTGAAGATGATCTGATTGCACAAAGAATCATTGTAACATCGATAAGTGAAAAAGTCATCAATCATCTGATTGCTTGCAAAACATCAGGTGATATGTGGTCCAGGATAAAAGCGCTATTCGGAAAAACTTCCGAAGCGAATTTGCATTCTCTTCAGCAGAGGTTTTATGCGTACACCTACAAAAATGAAGGAGTAGCAGCTCACATAGCTGATTTGGAAAATCTGAGTCATGAATTGAAATCCTCTGGTGATGAAATCAGTGAGAGCATGCTGGTCAACAAAATTTTAATGACCCTACCTGAAGATTTCAAGCATTTTCATTCAGCCTGGGACAGCTCTCCAGATAAAAGTCTCAACACCTTGACTTCGAGATTGATTGGCGAAGAAGAAAGGATTAAAGATAGAGGAATACGAGACGAAGGCATGGTTGAGGCACTCACAGCAAAGAAATCAAATTGGAAAACCAAATTTCCAAAAAGAACTTTCAATGAATTTGGAAAAAGACAACCAATGAAGAAGAATGTGACTTGTAATTATTGCAAGAAGCAAGGCCATATTGAGCGCGACTGTTGGTTTAGGAAAAATAAGACTGAACCAAAACCACCTTCAACTTCAAGTCGAACAAGTTACGCACTCATGTCAAATACCGAAACCGAATCTAAATTCAATTGGTACCTGGATAGTGGAGCGAGTCATCATATGACGTTCAATAAATCATGGTTCAATAATTATGAAACTATTTCACCCAATGAGTATATTGTCATCGGAGATGGTACGAGATTAGCGGTTGAAGGAAAAGGAAATATTTTGGTAGACGTCCAACGAGCAAATGAAGAAAGCATCAGCTGCACCATTGAAAACGTTATGTATGTTCCGAGTTTGAAATGTAACTTATTTTCTGCCAGTGCTGTTGCTGACAAAGGCTACATAATAGTGACTGATAAAAGAAAATGTCAAATAACAAGGGGCAATGAAACTATAATCACGGGCGAACGTGAAGGAAATCTATTCAAACTCAACATGGCACTGAAAACAGAAGACAAGGCTTATGTTGGATCAGAAATTATGAATTCCTTGAAGAATTGGCATGAAGTATTGGCACATCAGAACATAACGCAATGTCGAAAGATTTTAGCAAGTTATGGACTTACGACGAACGGAGTAGACGAATTTCAATGTGAATCTTGTATTTATGGCAAGCAGAGTAGGCAGAAATTTCCTGAATCTTCAACAACAACTTCTAAGCCAGGTGAAATTATCCATGCAGATATTTGTGGTCCCATGGAAGTGAAATCGATTGGCGGTTCAATTTATTTTCTGTTGTTGAAAGACGATTTTTCTCACTACAGATATCTATACTTCTTAAAACATAAAAGTGAAGTTTTAACGAAAATCACTGAATTCATACCAAAGTTTGAAATGGAAACTAATGAGAAAATAAAAACATTTCGCTCTGATAATGGTTCTGAATTCAAAAATAAAGGTATGGATATGCTGTTCAAAAGATATGGTACAAAGCAACAGTTCTCAGTGAGTTATACACCCGAACAAAATGGAGCGGCGGAAAGAGAAATGAGAACACTAGTCGAAGGAGCCAGAACTTTACTTCATTCGAAAAAACTAGAAAAGTATTTTTGGGCAGAGGCGATCAACACAGTTTCATACGTATTAAATAGGACTGGTACAAGCTCGGTGTCTGGAAAAACTCCATACGAACTGTTATTCAACAGAAAAGCCGACATTGACAATTTTAAAATTTTCGGAACTTCAGTGTTTGTGCATGTACCAAAACAGCAACGACGAAAATGGGATTGGAAAAGCAAAAGTGGAATATTTGTGGGTTATTCAGAAGAGTCCAAAGGATATAGAATATATTTTCCAACTGAAAATAAAATTGACGTAAGCAGAGATGTAATTTTTGAAAAATGTCAAAATGAAATCATTGATATTTCTGCAAACCAAGAATCTAAATCAATTCAGACATTAGATTTGATAGACACGCAGCAAAACGAAGCAACTAACAGAACCACTGAGAATCCCACTGAACAAGAAATATCGGATGATACTGCTGTCGAAGAACCTCCAGGCGGCAGGTCATTGAGAAATAAAAATAGTTTGAAAGTTCCAAGAAAATATAACGATTTTGTATGTATGATGATGGACCATGAAATAAATTCCATGACAGCAATGGAAAACAGAGACTGGATGACAGCAATGAAAAGAGAAATAGACGCACAACTCCAAAACAAGACATGGGAAATAGTTCCACTTCCGCAGAATAGAAAAGCACTGAATTGCAAGTGGATTTACAAATTGAAACCAAATGGAATTCATAAAGCCAGGCTAGTTGTTAAGGGCTGTAATCAGAAATACGGAATAGACTATCATGAAACGTTCAGTCCAGTTGCTCAGTATAAATCAATCAGACTAATTTTGGGGCTAGCATCACATTACGGAATGTTTTTAACCCAATTCGACGTCAAAACGGCATTTTCAAATGGTGACCTGGACGAAGAAATATATATGCAGCAACCTCCAGGATTTGACGACGGCAGTGATCGAGTATGTCGTTTGAGAAAAAGTCTTTATGGTCTCAAACAGGCTCCTCGCAATTGGAATAAGAAATTTGTGGATACTTTGATAAAGTTCAATCTCAAACAGTCAACGAACGATTCTTGTGTATTTTACAAAAACCAAGGGAATGAAAAAATGTTTCTCGTCATATTTGTGGATGATGGATTAATAGCATCAACGAGTACATCTGATACGGAAAAATTGCTTCAACATCTTGAAAGTAATTTTGAAATAACTAGAGAAGAAGTGAAATGTTTTCTAGGAATGGAACTGAATCGAAATGGCAATGAAATAATGATAAATCAAGAAAATTATATCAATCAACTACTTGACAGATTCGATATGTCAAACTGTAAATCAGTAAGTACTCCCGGACCCACCAAAGATTTTGAAAGTGAGCAAAGTTTTTCATGTTGTGCACCATATCGTGAAGCCATTGGATGTTTATTGTTTTTGGCTTCAGTAAGCCGTCCAGATATATCATTTGCCGTGAATAAGCTGAGCAGATATATGGAAAGTCCATGTGATAATCATTGGGAGGGAGTGAAGCGAATTATGCGATATCTTAATGGAACGAAGGATTATGGTTTGAAGTTTGGCGATCCAATGCAAGAAAAGATGACAGTGAGCTATAGCGATGCTGATTTTGCTGGCGAAGTACATTCCAGGAAATCAACTTCTGGATTTGTGATGTTTTTTGAAGGAACTCCTATTAGTTGGCATTCAAGACGTCAAAATGTTGTAGCTCTGTCAACTGCTGAATCCGAATACATTGCCGCAACCGAAGCTGTGAAAGAAACTATCGGAATAGTTCAATTAATGGAAGAACTACAGGTTTTTCAACGACCAGTGATCATTCGTATGGACAATCAAAGTGCTATGAGAATGATCGAAGATGAAAATGCTCAGAAACGAACGAAACATATAGATATTCGTTTCAAATTTTTGAGAGAGAAGCTGGGAAAGGATTTTACTTTGGAATTTGTGAGGAGTGAAGAACAGTTGGCTGACATTCTAACGAAGCCACTGAATAAACATCAGTTTCAACATATTAGGGATGAAATGAATGTCAAAAGGAGGGAGTGTTGAAATAGCAGTTCGAAGTTTCTGTTTTGACATTATTTTTTTAAAATCTCTATACCTATTTGAGAAAAACAAAAGGACATATAAAAAATAAATAAAAAGTTGTAATGTTGTTGTCAAATATTTTGTCACAAAAAGTATATTTTTAATTGTAACTTTACTTCAATAAATAATCAGTTTCTCTTGATTATTTCCACAAAATACATAATCCCAACAATTTGTTGTGAAAATTCTCATCTCTGGTATCATTAGAGTAATGCTCAATAGTGAATCTGATTTAGAAGATAAGTCTTGTACACCGCCAGACATTTTAAAATTAGCGGCTGGCGCTACAGAAAATATCCTACCTAACAAGTCGAAAGGTAAATATGATGCGTTGTATAAAAGTTTTACGGATTGGCAACTGGCACAAAAAACATCGTCTTTTTCTGAAAATGTTATCCTAGTGTATTTTGTTGAACTTGCTAAAAAATACAAGTCATCATCATTGTGTGCATATTATTCTATGCTGAAGAGTACATTGAATATTTACTATAGTATCCACCTAGAAACTTACATGAAGTTGCAGGCATTTTTAACTCGTTCGCGGACAGAGCGGCATATCCCGCGCTATGTGCAGGGACAAGACGGGATATGCCGACCGATTTCTAATTTCATTCTGGGTTCACCACGGCGGTTGCCGACACTGCATATGATTTCTATGCGACGGATGCTTACTGTCCCAGGAGAAAACATAAAATTACGTGAACTGTCCATGCATAAGTTCTAACTTCAAATACTGTTCAACAGGTGCATTTGCTGTTTATCTGTGTTTGTGTACATATCTGTGGAGTGTGGTACGTGTTTCAAATACTACAAAAAGTAGTTCATGAGCAAAAGTAAGTAGCTAGTAGAAGTAGGTGGAGTTTTGATATTTTTTATACACGCGGAACGAATTTGTTTTATTTGTTTGTAACAAATTTGTGACGACGACTCCGCGCGGCATTTGCCGACAACTTTGAATTGTTTTTATAGGTGCTGTCCCAGCACAAACACGAATTATAAGGATATCATTTGTTTTTGAAAATCTGATAAATAATTCTCGTTTTTATTTACAGGGAAAATCAATGTATCGGAAAGGAAGCCACCAGTTCGTTTCTTTTTCTCTAACAAAAATTCTATAATACGTTTTCACCGGTATTGTAAACACCTACTCAATTTCAAGGTAATTAGACAACAGAATAATTTTAACAAAAAAAAACAAATCAAAAACCTATTTTGGAGAAATTTCATTGAATCCAATTACGAGTTGAAAGATTTGGCATCGTCACGAATTTCTTTCCCGCAACGATGATTTCTTACTACTAGGCTTTCAATTTTCATTCATCTTTCCGACTGTAGTAAAATCTCCCTCTGTTAGTCAATAGCTGAACTTAGTGATCAACGCAGTAAATGGCGTACCTACACACAGTTTCAATTTGTTATGAACATCTTGAAAATAAGGTTTTTTTTTCCCAACTCTTTTGTTTTGAAGCATCCTTTACAATCTGAGTGATAGCATTAGCTGATTCATAATCCTGAAGTTTAATCAAGAATATGATTTGTGATAACATCAAACTTGATCACTTTTGAGATTCCTTTTCAGAATACTCATCCACCTTTGGGAGTTGCCAAGTGTCAAATTCTGTATATTGATCATTCGTCCATCTCTGTAGCATATGTCAATTTATTTACTCCAACCATTCGCTCACTGTCTATAACAAGGCGAGTCGCTGATTACGGTGGAAGATTGTTCATTGCAACTCCAACCTTTGTTGGATTCAAATGGATGCGACATGATGATGACAGTGATCTCGCATTCAAGTCATGTCGTAACTTCAGTGATCTGGCCTCCAAGTCATGTCGTAACTTGATTGTAACAATGGGACAGTATCACAATCATGGATTTTTGAACAACCCTGCAATTAAATGACTTAAAATATTCATGTTTGTATCTTATCACGCTAGATGACACTCGCGTTTGGATCCAATTAGGGTCACTGAATCCTAGAAGGCTTTGGCCTTCTTACGGGTATGGCCAATGGGTGGAGTCTAAATAGCTCCAATGTTCCAAAAACACCACGAAAATTAGGTCCGATGTTTGAACTAGTGACACATGTCAGAAGTCAATTTTTATGTCATTGCCGTCATTGGAAATGTTTTCAAAAATAGTTTTAGCAAATTCACAGTAAAGAAAGAATATGGTCCCAAGTCCCAAAATCTTCTGATGAGCCCTGCTGTCAATGATCCATCTTAGGAATATGTTGATTACTTTTTTTACTGATACAAATATTCCTTTCTTCTGAAAGTGAAGTACCTATTGTGCAGTGAAAACCTGCAAGAATACCAACAAAAGTCGTATATTATATTGTATTCTCAGAGGTGAGTTCAAGATCATTTTGTTTACAACTTGTTAATTAGTAGATTGAAGAATATATTTTTTCCATTTTCCTCACTAAAGACAAATACAGATAATATTTTCATTCAAACTTTTTTTTTTCAGGATTGAAACAGGAAACCTTGAGAAATAAATGGCTATCAATAGTATCAATATTGAATAACTTAGTGTAAAATTGTGACAGAAATCAGGACCACAACTAAATTAAAAAATGAACTTAAGAAATGTATACTTAACAGATGATTTCAATTCCTATATAATATAACAATGTTTCACATTTGACTGTTTTTGCTTTGATATGACTTATTTATCATTTCACAAATCATTCTTGAAATGAGGGTAGTAGCTTTACCCCAGTTTGCCACTATCCTTTGTGTGATTTCTAGTGAAATCGGTGGCTATTTGCGAAATTGATTTGGTTTACACTAATTTTATGTGTATATTTTTATTTGACGTTTTCAAAGTCACAATTCTTTTTCAACAACGTGTCATAGATACCAAAAAATATCTAACAAAATCAACGTGCCTTGCATGTCTTTAGGCGCTGATGCCAGATTAAAAAAATATACATGTAGTTACAGAAATGAAACGGAACATCCCGCCGGCCTTGAAAGTATCCAGAAGATGCCTTTCAAAGGAAGCATGCTGAAAGAGTTACATTCTAACATCACATTCTTGAATGATAATGAACATTATAAAAAAGAAAACATGTTTCTGAATAACACTTTGGAAAAAATGAATTAAATAATTATCTCGTTGAAGTAAATAATAATTATGATAATCGAGTTCATCAGTTCGGGATTTCAAAAATTGAAAGTCTTAAATTGTCTGAAACAGCTGGTCTTCAGTCTATTGGTAAAATACTTATTTTAACGATATATCGCTTGACAACACCACTTTTTGTGAATACGCTAACCACTCCGTCGGTTCCTGGGTGGACATCGGAAATTCTGCCGAGTGACCATTGCAGTGGGGGAAGATTGTCCTCTCTGAGTAAGACTAGGCTGCCTATCAAGTGGTCTGGATCTTGTCGAAAGCGCCACTTCGTTCTTTGGTGGAGGTTATGTAAATAATCTCTGCTCCAGCGAGACCAGAAGTGTTGTGCCATATACTGGATGTGCTGATACCGCTTGAGATGACTAACGGGCGTCCCTTTGAGATCTGGTTCTGGAACTGCATTCAGACATCCGCCGATGAGGAAATTGCTGGGTGTGATGGCCTCAACGTCATTCGGGTTAGAGGAAAGGGGAGTCAAAGGTCGGGAATTTAATACCGCCTCCACTTAGGTTAAAATCGTATAGAATTCTTCCAAAGTGAAAGACGTACTAGATATGATACGCTTCAAATGGAATTTAATCGACTTCACAGCCGCTTCCCATTGGCGAAAGAAAATAAGATCGCAGCGCCATCTATAGCAAGACTTTGAACTACAAATCACGGACAAAGGTTTTTGACTTTACACGTGTTTATATGGCGTTTTGACGATCTGTACTCCTATTTTCAAACAATTTGTGAAAATTTGTGATTTCCCTAACTAAAAAGTGATTGTGTTTCTATTGAAAGACTCTAAAGAACGTTTCAGTCAGGTGATTTAAAGGAATTTCATCTCCGATTAGTTTTGAATGCTTCTGCAATTCAAGGTTGCATGGCGTTTCGATGATCTGTTCTCCTATTTTCAAACAATTTGTGAAAATTTGTGATTTCTTTAACCGAAAAGTTATTGTGCTTCTATTGAAAGACTTGAACGATAGTTTCATTGTAGTTTACAAATATTTTACGTGTTTTTTGAAGTCATGATTTGTGAGTTATTGATCTGATTCATTCTGTTGATTAAGGATATTTCCATACTCGATTTCTGTTTCTGTTCGTATTTTTATGGTTTATACTGTTGATAGACTGCCAAATATGGGAAAATACAATCCTAGTTGTTCAGTCCCAGGATGCAGGACATATGGCAAAAAGGAAAATGTGGGATATCACAAATTTCCCCCAAAAATAAAAGCAAGGTTAAAAAATCACCAATTGGTTTGACCAGATTGAAGAAATTGACCAAAGGAAAGCATGGATTTTGAAACTGAAAATTGGCAAGCTAAATAATATCGAAGTATATGCTTGTTTGACAAACAGACTGATGAATGAATCAGTAAAATATTTGTAAACTACACTGAAACTATCGTTCAAGTCTTTCAATAGAAACACAATAACTTTTCAGTTAAAGAAATCACAAATTTTCACAAATTGTTTGAAAATAGTAGAACAGATCATCAAAACGCCATACAACCTTGAATTGCAGAAGCATTCAAAACTAATCGGAGTTGAAATACTTTTGAATCACCTTACTGAAACGTTCTTTAGAGTCTTTCAATAGAAACACAATCACTTTTTAGTTATAGAAATCACAAATTTTCACAAATTGTTTGAAAATAGGAGTACAGATCGTCAAAACGCCATATAAACACGTATAATGTCAAAAACCTTTGTCCGTGATTCGTAGTTCAAAGTCTTGCTATAGGAGGCGCTGCGATCTTATTTTCTTTCGCCAATATCCCACCAAAATGAGGGGAACGGGTTGGTATGAAGTGCCACTGTACATTGTTTGTATGTAGATAACGTTGGAATGCATCATTTCTTAGAATTGTATCAATGCGATTCAACTCGTTATTAGCACCAACAAAATTCGTGCCATTGTCCGAGTACAAATGACTACACAAACCACGTCTGGATGAAAATCTTTTGATAGTCGCGATGAAACATTCGGTAGTAAGTTCAGTGGCCAATTCTATGTGAATTGCCTTAGTTGACAAGCAGATAAAGAGACATATGTAACCCTTGAGTATTTTACGATTCTGGTACTTTCCGTTCTTTAGCAAGAAAGGACCGGCATAATCGACCCCACAATTAGCAAAAACTCGAGATGGAGTTACTCTGGTTGCGGGAAGATTACCCATTTGATTTGTAATAACTGGTGGTTTAGCTTTAAAGCAAGGTATACATTTGCGAAGAACGCTACGCACGGCTTCTCTGCCACTAAGTGGCCAATATTTTTGCCTAATAAATGATAACATGGCTTGACAACCCGAATGAAAATTACGTTCATGTTTAAATCGAATCAATAGTTTTGTGAATACGTGGGTTTTGTGCAGTAAAATAGGATGTTTAGAATCAAATTTTTAGGTCGAATGGCGTAAACGTCCGCCCACTCGAATTATACCGTCTTCATCTAAAAAGGGATTTAACGAGCTGAGTTTACTACTAGGTTTGACAGAACTAGTTAACTTCAAGCTTTGTAGATCTTCTGCGAAGCATTCAGCTTGAGTCAGTTTGCTTAAGATTTTTTCTGTGGGGTTATATTGACGGATAATATTCTATCTTCAGGCTTGAGTTTTGAGTGTTTTGAGAACCTCAAACAGTACGATACGACGTTTACTAATTTTAGGAATGAAGAGAATTTTTTAAATAAACTGAAAAAATTTGCCGTACTGAGAGTTATACATTTTGAGTTAAATTCAGGAATTTCAATGGATGATTCCGAAAAATTTGAGATGTGACAATTTGCAGGCCAATGATCTTGGGAGTTTTTCAAAAAAGATGGTTCATTCCACCATAAAGAATTATTTTGCAATTCGCTTGGACTGATTCCCCTTGAGATAATATCTGCAGAATTTTTAGTGGATGAAACATGGTACCAATTATTTCTTTTAGTCAAAGTTTGTATTTCGGAAGTTCTGTTACATACAAAAGTCTTCCAGCAACGTGGTTCAGCGGCAATCCAAGCAAGAACAATAGTGGAATCTGTCCAATAACAAATATTATTGAACTGGAGGTCTAAACAAGACCCTTTTGGTTAGCTTAGCTAATAGAAGGGCGCCGGAAAGTTCAATTCTATGTAACGATACAGCCTTGAGAGGAGCTACACGAGATTTTGCACAAAATAGAGAAACATGTACTTTGCATTGGGCATCTTGAGAGCGGATATAGATGCATGAAGCATACGCTTGAATAGAATAATCACAGAAGCCATGAATTTGTATGGCTACTGGATTTGTGATCAGTACATGCCTAGGAATTTTTAGTGTTTGGGCAGTGAGAATTTGATTGTGAAATTGGATCCAGGATTTAAATGAAATGGTTGGTATAGAATCGTCCCAACTGAGTTTATTAAGCCACAGCTTTTGTAAAATAATCTTAGCTTGCACAATAATGGGACCCAGAAGACCCAATGGGTCAAATAGTTATGATATAACAGAAAGAATAGTTCTTTTTGTGATAGATTTGCGAATAGATGGAGTCATTTTGGTATTATACTCAAATGCATCTGTAACAGAGTTCCACAATACTCCAAGTGTTTTCGCACTTTGTGAGTCGGTTACTAACTGCTTTGAATGACAATTTTTTTCATTGATATCACTCAAAACTGATGGGTTATTAGATCTGAATTTTCGGAGTTCGAATCCAGACTTGGCTAAAAGACTGATTATATTTTTTTAAATATTAATGAGACTCTCTACTGAACTGGAACCTGTGAGTAGGTCATCAACGTAGAAATCGTTGAGAATTAAATTGGACTCTACAGGAAACTGGTCATGGGATTCTAAAGCAATCTGTTTCAGGCAACGGGTCGAGAGAAATGAAGCAGAAGCCGTCCCGTAAGTGACGGTATTAAACTGGAAATGAGAAAGTTTGGATTCGGTATTTTCGCGCCAAACTATACGTTGGAGATCGTGTTCTGGGTTTCTTATGTTGACTTGCATACATTTTGGCAACGTCGCCTGTCATCACCATTTCATGTTGTCTAAACCGGAGGAGTATAACAAATAGTTCATTGTGTATGGTAGGGCCGACTTTGAGTGAATCATTTAATGAAATGCCTTTATCAGTTTTAGCTGAGCCATCGAATACAACTCTTAGCTTGGTGGTAGTGCTATCTTGTTTTTCGACACTATGATGGGACAAATAAAATATTGGTAATTGCGCGGGCTGATTTGGATCAATTTCTGTCATGTTATATTCTAACATGAAGTCGCAATACTGGGCTTTGAGATGAGGATTTTTATTTAATTTTTGTTCCATATAATGGAATCGTTTGATGGCGGTTTCCAGAGAATCACCTAACTGTTTATATTTTTCCTTAAAAGGCAAACTAACTAAAAAACGCCCTGTATCGTCACGGGTGAATGTATTGGAAAAATGACTTTCGCATTCAGTTTCCTCTTCAGTCAGTTTTTTGGTTTCAGCATAATTCTCTTCTATTTGCCAAAAATTATGAAGTTGATCTTCTAAAGAGTTCATTGATAAAAAGCAAAGATTTGTGGAAGGCGGAACAATATGATTGAAAGGGATAGGTCCAGCTAGAACCCAACCTAGTTTGGTTTCTTGCAAGGAAAGTGAACCTTTACCTAACCTAATTTGACCTGTACGTAGCAGTTCGAAGAATATTTCAGCACCTAGAAGCATATCGACAGGAGAATGAACATTAAAACAATTGTCAGCAAATTTGATGTGGCTAGGAATATTTATCTGATTAAAGTCAATGAACTGCTGCGGAATAATTCCTGTTATCTTGTTAATAACTAAAAACGACAGTTGTGAGGTATAATTACCATATATTGATTTGAATTTTACTGAAACTCTTTTCGATATATTGACTAGATTTTCGTGTATGCCAGAAACGGGCATATGTATGTCAACACCCTGTAGACCTAATTTGTCTAACAAAGATTTTGTTATGAAGTTGGATTGGGATCCACTGTCAAGCAGCGCTCTGCATTTCAGAGTTTTACCATTTTTGTCTAAAACGTTTACCTCTGCGGTGGAGAGAATAACAAATGATTGGTTAGTCATAGTATGGGTACACATATTTTCGAAATGTGTTTGAGTTTGAGAAGATTATGAATCAGACGTCCTATCTGGAGGAGGGTGACTGTGATTGCTTTGAATAGAATCATTGTTACTGCGAAAGGAGATTTGATATTGGGTATTGGTTTTAGCATTGGATGTGGAGTTGGTAATGCGACTACTTGGTGTCAAGTGTAGTAGCGAATGATGACGTTTTTGGCAAGTTCTACAAGAGTACATTCAGAATTGCTATGGCCTGGACGCAGGCAATTTGTGCATAGACCATAACGTTTAGTTTCTGAATCTCTTTTGTTCAAGGGAATGTACAGGAATGTTTTACATTGAAAAATAGAGTGATACTCATTACAAATTGGGCATGAATAACTAGCAGATACATGCGAATACGAACGACCTTCATTGTTTTTTTTCATTGGAGTGTTACTTGAAGTAACTGTTCTGGTATCTAACGATTCCAAAAGGTGACAACGCTCCATTAAAAAAGTTGTGAAATCGTCAATCTTTGAAAAAGTTCGGGATTTTGTTTAGTTCCCACTCTTTTCACGTAGCTGAATCTAATTTCGAATTTAAAAGAAATATTGATATTGTATTCCATTCATGAACATTTTCTCCTAAGTTTTTCAAAGATCTGTAATGTTTCAAAAAATTGTCAACAAATTTTCTCAAAATGTTGTGGGAATCCTTAGGCACATTGGGAAGCTCAAAAATGCTTTGAAGATGTGAAAGTATGATTGCTTTTTTATTTTGATAACGTTCAGTTAGTAAATCCCATGCAATTTGATAATTATTATCTGTTGCAGTCAGGAAAGAAATGATTTGCGCTGCCTCACCTTTTAATGTTCCCTGTAAAAAAAAAACCTCTGAACATTAGAGAGCAATGGGTTTTTATTTATTAATGAGTCGAAAGATTCATAGAATTGTGTCCACTTATCGTAACAACCGCGAAACTCTGGTAAACTGATCTCAGGTAATTTGACATTGATTTGAGTGTGTATTGCTGCTCCGCTACTGGGAGAAACTCATGATTTTTGTTGTGTTCCTGTTGCAGCAGCTGATACAGAACTTTGTACAAGTGATTGTATTACAGTTGTAGCAGTTGCTACCAGTGAGAAATATTAATTTTCAGAATTTTCGCGTTCTTTTCCATGATCATCCCATTTTTCGGGTTCAATATTTTCGATTTCTGCTTGTATAGCATCAAAGGACCCCGCAAACTCCTTATGGAATTTGGGTCCCGGTGGATTTTTTTGAATTTTTGGTAAAATGTAGTACATGTAATTCTCAACCAATGTTACCATTGCGCTCAAAAACTCAACTCAACTCAACTCAAAAAAATTAACAGTTTTGCTGCTAGGGGGCGTTGAAATCACCCCTTGCGCAGATTAGACTATTTATTTTTGAGCCCGGTAACAATATTTTGGCTTGTTTAATTGTTGCTAATGTTGCACAATATCGTGTTGTTTTATAAAAAAAAATCTTACCCCCTCCCCTTTTTCCCACAACTACTATTAGGGAACGCAAAAAAAATATTTCTTGAGTTCCTTCAAATGTATCGTCGACTGTTTAAATATGCCTAAATAAGGAAAATAGCAGTTTTTTATGATTATCCCCCCACCCCCCCAAATGACACGAAACGAAAAAAGTTCGGTGGATTTTTCTGAATTTTTGATATGATGCTGTTCAAGTTATTTTGAATAGAAATGAATCGGGTGACAAACCCCAAAAATGAACAGTTTTGATGCTACGGGGCGTTGAAATCACACCTTGCTCAGAATAGACTATTCATTATTAGAGGCGGAAACAATATCTCTTCGTATTTTTGTTTTATTTTATGCCGACCAATTGTGTAAACTTCCATAAATTGAAAATCTAAAACCTCCCCCTTACCCCCAACCCCTATTTCAAAACACGAAAAAAAATAATTCAGGCACCACTTCAAATTCAAATTGTGGATGTCTAATTTTTATTTATTTTCAAGATATTCGCCCAATTGATTGATATTCAAAAATCATGAACTACGCCCTACTAAGAAGTCAGCAAACTCCATCAATATTCTTCTGAAGGGAGGGAAAGTTGATATTTAACAACTGTACGATTTCCTCAATTTTAGCTGATTAAAACATTTATTTTGATAAAGCATTTACAAGTAGTCGGGAATACATTATTTCGTGTTTTAAATTAAGGGTAGGGGGAAAGGGGGAGGTTTTAGATTTTCAATTCATGAAAAATTACAGAATTGATCAGCATAATCTAAACTAAAATACGTAGAGCTATTATTTCCGCCTATAATAATGAATAGTCCATACTGAGCAAGGTATGATTTCAACGCCCCCTAGCATCAAAACTATTCATTTTTGAAGTTTGTCACCCAATTTATTTCTATTCAAAATAACTTGAACTGCATCATATCAAAAATTCAGAAAAATCCACAAAATTTTTTTCGTTTTGTGTCATTTGTGGGGTGGGGGGATAATCATAAAAAAAACTGCTATTTCCCTTATTTAGGCATATTTAAACATTCGACGATACATTTGAAGGCACTCGAAAAATATTTGTTTTGCGTTCCGTAATATGAGTTAGGGTTAAAAGGGAAGGGGGTAAGAATTTTTTTATAAAACAGTACAATATTATGCAACATTAGCAACAATGAAAAAAGTGAAAATATTGTTACCGGGTTCAAAAATAAATAGTCTAATCTGCGCAAGGGGTGATTTCAACGCCCCCTAGCAGCAAAACTGTTAATTTTTTTGGGTTGGCGCAATGGTAACATTGGTTGAGAATTACATGGACTACATCATACCAAAAATTCAAAAAAAATCCACCGGGACCCAAATTCCTTAAGGGGTTTGCGGGGTCCTTTGGTATAGATAATAGATATTGCCTCCAAACGTGTTTTTATTTCGAGAACGGGACGATCAACCTCGTCGTCTACCTTTTTTTAAAATGTTTCGAATCTTGTGATAGCACTTTTTTTACTGCTTCTACGAATAACAAGTTGAGATTTTTGTTCTCTTAGCTCTTCAGCAGACATTTTTGTTTGATTCAAGAGTATAAATATGAACAAAATAGGTATAAGTTGATACTAATTATTTGTAAAGAGAGACTGATAGCTTTTTCAATGAAAAAATCAATAATATGACTCATGAACTGACGTTTCCTTCCACTCGGTCACGCCAAGTGGAAGGGTTGTAGGACAAAACTAGGTAAATGTTATAGGATAAAAAGGATAGAACTGAACTAGGATTGTTGCGAGCACGCAGATGAACTGTTCTGGATAGAATAGGTCTTGGTCTTGCACCAGCTTGGTTCGATTCAATCGTCGATTATAATTACAAGAATTGGTCTAAATATCCAGGAAGCGAAGGACCATGTGTGATTCCTAGGGAAATTGGTGGCTATTTGAGAAATATATGTGTATATTTTTATTTGACGTTTTCAATGTTACAATTCTTTTTCAACAACGGATCATAGATACCAAAAAATATGTAACAAAATCAACGTGCCTTGCATGTCATTAGGCGCTGATGCCAGATTTAAAAAATATACATGTAGTTACAGAAATGAAACGGAACAATTCTCATCATTCCTTTTCTAATAGTTGTTTGATTTCTTCATCAATTTTTATTTCATATGTATTGCTGTTGTACAATTTATGTAAAAATGTAATCCCTCGCTAAACAGAAACGTTTCTTGGGATCAATAAATAAAGTGTGTGCAGTGTGAGTATAACAATTTTCGTGTTCACTAGGAGTCTAGGACTGATAAATTTTATCTGAATTGTTCAGATTATCAACCCGTTTCATCAATTTTCATATTCATTTAGGAACAAAGGACTCAAAAATGGTCGTGGAAAAAAGTGGCCAATTTTAATTAGCACATATAATGGAAAAGTTGTAAATTGCAAAAAAGAACCTTTTCTTTCGAACAAGTTTAAAAATTCTATATTGACATTTATCTTGAGAAAATTGGTTAGACCATAATAATGTAGTATATTGGTAATATCTTTAGAACAGCTGTTTTATTGAAGTGAATGGCTATACTTTCTTGTTTCAACCATACCATATGCAGGTCATAATTCCCTATCTCAAGAAACTTCCTATTTATGATAGGAATACAAAAAAAAAAAAGAATTCATTAGGTATATAAAGGAATTTTTATAATCATACAAATGAGAATGTACAAAAATGTAAGATTGTAAATGGGTGAGTCAGAAATGCAGTATTTCAATCATGTCAATATTTTTTGGATGTTTTGTAGCACCTATATGTCTGATAGGTATTAATTTTTGCCTTAAGTTTTTGCTGAAGCTTCATTTCATCTGAGAGGCATTCAGCAAATATATTTGACACGTGTTATGTTCACAAATGCTAGGCAATTCTGTAAGATTCAAATTTGATAATCGATATTTGGTTTTTGAGTTATTAGCAGTACCTCAAATTGATACCCAATTTAGAAAATTTGTATTGATCAAACAATGGTAGGTATATATTGTGGAGGAGTTTCAGTGTTTTTTATAAAGGGTTTGTAACTCTGTGGATATATTTAATCAATCATTGGCAACTTTTACACATCATTCTGAAAACAACACAAGGTTCTGCCCTTCTAAAAGAAACTCACGTGTCTGCAGCAGAGATGGTCGACTGCTGAATATCCATGTTCCATAATGGCTGGTGGTTGGGCCACAGAATATCGGGGCCATGTCCGAAAGCTTTTTTGAAATTCGAGTCAATTGTACACCTGACAATTTCAATCCATAAAAAAATAAGAATTGATTGAAATCAAACATGATATCCATAATTTATTATTTGACATTCTGACTTACAAAAGAACCATAACCCAACTTTTTTTTTCAAAAGTATCCGTTCTCTCTCTCTCTCTCTTAATAATAATAATAATGTTTATTCATAATATCTAACTTTAAACCCATGCTTCCTGATTGGCGCTTTTGTGGGTTATTTGGAATATTCAAACTATTTAAAAAGATTGGAACTATTAGACTCCACCCATTGGCCATACCCGTAAGAAGGCCAAAGCCTTCTACGATTCAGTGACGATTCCACAGGCATTGATTAACCATCTTACCTCTATTTAAACAATGGGAAAATTATTCGATTTCCTATATGAAAAACGAGTATGACAATATATCATCATATAATAGGATCACTAAATGTCTGTACACTTCACAAAAATCACAATTAACCAGTGCAAATCACAAAAAGCTATTTTTTCTTCACACTTAGTGCTTTGTTTGTCCCCATCAGCTGATGACTGCCATGTTGAGACATCTGCTGACAGTGCTCTATTCTGAAGTATGTGTCAGAAAATGTGTTATTATTATCAGAATACTTGGTTGCCTACGAAACCAAAAAAATACTAAACTCTTCAATTACAAACAATTAGGCTCATTTAGATACAGGTAGCAGATTCGAAATGAAACAAATGAAAACAATGCTATCAAAAAAATTGTAACAAAATGTTTGCAAATCCTCTCCACCTTCTATTTACAGTGTCACCGTCAAAAAGTTTGCATTACAGGATTTTTTTTGCTATTCAGTCATTGCTAATTATTTAGAGTTCATGGACAGTTTGTGTCATGAAAGTAGTGCGAAATGATGTTCATGATTTTTTCCTATCGATCGGCTTCACCTGTCAAATTTAAGATTGTTTTCAAAAAAACTACTGAATGTTACGTATATTTCGAAAAAGTTGTTTATTTTTCAGTTTCCTATCCGCCTAGCAAATATGAACCAGATTGATTAATTTTTTTCGCGGTTTCTCAACCGTACAATTTTTCTTCTATTTTCCTGCTCCACGTCATGCAAGGATACCGTGAGATGTGGCTCAACAAATGCATGATATGCAATTTTCAGTTGATCAATATTAAAAATTTGCCTAAGATATTTGATTTTACGTAACAATGATCTATTTTCTCTACACATATTATGATACATGAATACTCCATTTCAGGTAAGACTCTAGAAATATGCCTAGATATTTTAATTTTTTCACAGTGGATACGAAATCGTTCGTATAAACAGCTATTATTGGTTATTTTTGAATTATTGAATGATGGCAAAGGACCCCGCAAAATCCTTATGGAATTTGGGTCCCGGTGGATTTCTTTGAATTTTGGTATGATGTAGTTCTAGTTATTTTGAATAGAAATCCATTGGATAACAAACCCCAAAATTGAATAGGTTTCATGCTAGAGGGGTTGAAATCATACCTTGCTCAGAATAGACTATTCAATATTATAGGCGGAAACAATATCTCTATCAAATCAAAAATTATTTCTACATCCTTTTCTGTCATATGTCTACACACCTACATATCTACATAATATATTACATATATTAGTTCAGATTATGCTGAACAATTTTGTGATTTTTTATAAACAAATCTGAAACTTCCCCCTTTCCCCCAACCCCTGTTTTAAAACACGAAAAAATGTATTCTCGACTACTTGTAAATGCTTTATCAAAATAAATCTTTAATCAGCTCAAATTAGAAAAATCGTAAAGTTGATTAATTTCAACTTTCCCCTTCCTCCAAAAAAATTATTAGTGGATTTCGCTGTCTTCTTAGTGTTATTTGAATATCAAATAATTGGGCGAAAATCTTGAAAATAAATAAAAATTAGACATCAACTATTTGAATATCAACATTTATTTTGATAAAGCATTTAAGAATTACATTTTTTTCTTGTTTTAAATCAAGAGTTGGGGGTAAGAGGGGGGATTTATTTTATTTTTCAATTACATAGTTGTTCAGCCTAATCTAAACTAAAAAATACGTAGAGATGCTGTTTTCGCCTATACTAATGAATAGTCTATTCTGAGCCAGGTATGATTTCAACTCCCCCTAGCATAAAAACTATTCATTTTAGGGGTTAGTCACCCAATTAATTTCTATTCAAAATAACTTGAACTATATTAATTAAAAATGAAAAAAAATTCACAGAAATATTTTCTTTCTATGCTTTTCGGGGGGAGGGGGCATAATCATGAAAACACAGCTATTTCCCTCATTCAGGCATACTTAAACATTTGACAATACATTTAAAAGAACTCGAAAATATTTTTTTTGGATTTCGTAATAGGAGTGGGGGGGGGGAAGAAGGAGGGGTAAGAATTTTTTTATAAAACAGCACAATATTGTGCAACAATAAACAATAACAATAAACAATAAAATAAATAGTCTAATCTGCGCAAGGGGTGATTTCAACGCCCCCTAGCAGCAAAACTGTATTTTTTTTTGGGTTGACGCAATGGTAACATTGGTTGAGAATCACATGATGGACTACATCATACCAAAAATTCCAAAAAATCCACCGGGATCCAAATTCCATAAGGACTTTTCGGGGTCTTCTGGAGTGAGACAAGATAAGGGCATATAAGTAGGTATTAGATAAATTCACTGTCAGAAGTGTACCGTTCACAAAATAGAAGATTTTACTAATTTCTATTTCGCTATTTCTTTCAGTGCATCCCAAGTATTTCCGGTGAAAATGAGTGCAGAACGAGGTGCAGAATCTGCAGAACCCACTAAATGTCCACAAATTTAAGTATTCAACAGATCGTTGAGGCATATTTGAGGACTCGTTTTTTGCTCACTTTTCTGTTCATTCTCTGGGTTCATATGGAGTTCCTGCGGAACCGATCTTTCTAGAACCCTCAATAACTGCTCGTGGTCTGCTTTCTGTAAATGATAGGAATAAAGTACCCTTCTCTCCACATATTTCCACAAAAGGGAAAATATGAGGCAAAAATCTGACAGAAAACAACTACTTCCCTGGCTAATACCACGACGGATATTGAACTACATCTGACAGATATTTGTGCAACTGTCTTTAAAGAAGACTCAGCTGCAAGTGCTTAAGTACACAAACAAAAGATTATTCTTAATTTGGCTGGGGATGACCACCTGCAGATATGTTTCGAGGTTGTTGCCTCCCATCAGTGCAAGGGTAGGTCCGAAAACTTTGAGTTGTCTTGTCTTGTTCCTGAAAACCCAAAATTTATATTAGGCCCTACTTGATGTATTTCAATAATTGTAATTTCTAGTGCATCTTTTGATAAACCCACTCGAACAACAAGATCGATCACATGTTATAAAGTCCGATTCTGACCCACTATCAAACAAAAGTCTACAGTTATGTGGAACTTAGTTTGAATCAAATATTTTTTTTTTTTCATTAAAACTTCCACCTCTACGCCCGTCAGGTTGTTGCCCCCGGTGACACTTAGGCCTATTGGCCCATTGTATCATGCCTATAATGTGCACTGTCACAGTACCAAATCCAGTAATTTCGTGCCTTGTACGAGTTTTTGAAAGTCCTTTACTGGGTGCGATCTGTATAGTTCTGGATCGCCAGATGGCTGCCCGAAGATTGCCTGTCTTTTGCGGTCTAGTTCCTCGCAGAAGCACAGTATGTGTGTCACTGCCTCTGGATCTCTACCGCATAGTCTGCAGGTAAGGTTACCATTATACAGTCCTATTTTGTTTAGGTGCTCCTTCATTGGTGGATGACCAGTCAGGAGTCTCGTAACGGTTCTCAGCTGGATCCTGTTTATCGTTTCCAGGTCTGCCGTTCTTTTATGGCACGGTCCTTAAAGTATTCTTTCTCGAGTTTGTTTCCTGGGATGCTTCCCCAGTAATTTTTGTTACTGACCCCAATCCAATCTCTTACAGACGCTCTAACTGTACCCTTCGGTACCCCTAGTGTCTGCTCTAGATTTGTGGGTTTTTCCGAACCTTCTCTTGCTAGTTCGTCTGCTTTTTCATTGACTGCAATTCCTCGGTGTCCTAGAACCCATATCAGTTTTACTTGATTCCGGTCTGCCAGCACTCCTAGTTCTTCTTTGCAGTCCCATACCAGTTTGGACATCACTTCCTCGTGGCACATGGCCTCAAGTGCCGCTTGGCTGTCTGAAAGACAGAGGTGTGTTTGCCCAGTGAGTAGACGATGCCAGTACTCGGATTTTTTGAGAACACTCCTGAGCCCACTCCATTCCCAGTCTTGTGTACCAGATTTTCCCCAGTAGAGTGTTTCTGAGCTGCGAGCCGTCCCACTCAGTTCTGACTAGTATCAGCAATCTGAATTCGTTGTTGAAGCAGTATCGTTTCGGAATGTGGTCCGTTCTAGTTCCCAGCACGTCCCCGATCACAAATCTAACGATGCTCATGTGTCCCATTCCAACATTCAAGTTGGGTGTGTTCTGAACCACTAGGTAAAGAGGAGGCATTCTCAGGAGTGTCTCCATAGCTTCAGTTGGTGTTGATTCAATTGCCCCTTTGATTCCTAGACAGACCAGACTTTGTACCTTGCTTAGTCTTGTTATGGCTCCTCTTTGTTGTTTCTTGGGCCACCACACCATAGTGGCGTATGTGTCGGAAAGCATGACCACCGATCTATACAACCAGTGCAGCATATGTGGTTCCAGCCCCCATTTTTTCCCAAAAGATCGTCTGGCCACCACTAGTGAGGTCACCGCTTTTTTTGTTGTTTTTTCCAGATGCTGGTTCCACGTCAGCTTGGAGTCAAGAATCACTCCCCTTTATCTGTATATTCTCTCCTCGAAGTCATATAGGTTCTAGGCCCTCTGTTTTTCGTCTTCGGGTAAATGCTACTATGGTTGCCTTGTTATGGTAGACGATCAGCCCATACAGGTCCGTTCATCTCGTGACCAAGTTAAGTCGTTTAGTGTTACCAACAGCGAGTCTGCGATCAGATTCCACAGAAGCGGAGATAGTACTCCACCTTGCGGGCATCCTATTGAAACCGATCAGATTTGAAAACTACTGATTAAAATTGCCTTTCATTTCAGTAACAATAACAAACAAATAATACTTTTCTATATACTTCAAAACTGACAACCTCCATTTCTTCCATTTAAAGAGTGATGTAATTTAACATCCATAACACTCTTCCACACCTAAATGAAATCACTTAAATGCTTTGGTTTTCTAATATTTCTTCCTGATCTTCTCACAATCTGAGTTTCGAGAGACATACCACTACTCCCAGCTTCATTGGTCATTAGATCTTCATCTATCCAGTGACGGAAGCGTCACTGGTCAACGGGAACAATGACAATTGGTTCAGCTAAAATTTGGTTTCGCGATTCATCTGATTCTTCGTTTTCCAAACTTACTCTGGGTAATAATTGGTCGATATGTCGCATTATCTTCTGACCATCTGAAGTTGTTATAATATATCTGAAAGTACCGTTTTTCTGATGAACCTTTCCTTGTAACCACTTATACCCATTGTAATTTCGGAATAAAACTTTATCATTAGTTCCAAAGCTTCTAACCTCTTCCTTTCCAACACTCCTATCACCGTTACTCAATTTTGGATTAACCAAGTCAAAAATGGTCTTCAGCCTCCTACCAAAAAGAAGTTCGGCAGGTGATTTTCCTATTACACAATTTGGTGTAGTTTGCAAACTGAACAGGAGTCTAGGTAAAGTAATCTCTATATTGTCTGTTCCCATTTTTTCAATATCTTTTTCATTGGTTGAACTTGTCTTTCCACTTGTCCATTTGAAGAATGGTGATATGGTGCTGTAAATATATGCTTCATTCCATTTTTATTAGTGAAATCCATCATTACTTGAGATTTGAATGACTGATGATTATCAGATACGATCGTTGATGGAATTCCATGTACACAAAATATATTCCTTAACTCATTTGCAGTTTCCTGAGAGGATAAGTGTTTCACCTTGTTCACTTCAATTCAACGAGAGTATGCATCAACTACTATCAAATAGATATGTCCTTCATGAGGTCCGCATGATCTATATGTATTCTTTCCCATGGTCCGTGTGGAGGAGGCCAACTTTCTTCAACTGGTGGTGGATTGTTGCAATGTTTCTGACATTCTTTACATGAAGTTACAATTAATTCAATTTGTTCTTCTAATTCAGGCCACCAGAAATAACTCCTTGCCATCATTTTCATTATAGTCATTCCTTCATGACATGCATGTAACTGGTTGAGAAATTCTTTTTGTAAAATCTTGGGAATAACTGTACGACTTCCCCAAATAACACAACCTGGCAACATAGATAGTTCCATTTTTCTTCTGGCAAAATAACTCATATCTTCCGGAACTTGATATGGCCATCCGTGTAATATTGCATGTTTAACTCTCTGTAACAAATTGTCTTGTTTTGTAGACTCTTCAATTTCCCTTGCTGTTATCGGGAAATCCCTCTGCCCCGATATCAAAAACACTTCTGACAGTTCTGGAATAGTACACACTTTTGTTGGTCTAGGCAATCGGGATATAGCATCCACATTGTGAAGTTTCTCAGAAAATTTGTGTTTTATGAAATAAGAATATTCTGACAATTGGAAGAGCCACCTGATCATCCTGGGATATACTGAATTTGGAGTGGACTTTTTTGAATTCAAAAGTCCAATTATAGGTTTAAAATCAGTACCAATGGTGAACTCTTATAATAAACTTCTTCCAAACGAATACCTAACTGATTAAACCAATTTCTTCCCACTAATCCTGGACCACTTTCTTTCACTACCAGCATCGGCAACTTCATTTGGAATTTTTTTAAAAAGACATCAACCATACAGGTACCTAATAATTCCAATTTTTGTTAGCCGAGGTGTGAAGTTTAATATCAGATTATGTCAATTTATTTGATTCTAATTTCAATTCAGTTAAAGTTAGTTCATTGATAATAGAATAACTTGCTCCAGAATCAACTTTCATCACTACTGGCACCTTATTAATTTCCATCGACACCTGCACTGACGGTTGACCTGAACCTTCAATGACAAATAATGAAGTATACTGATCTACTGTTTCTTGTGTTTCTTACAACTCATTCCTTTGTATTTGATGAACTTTCGCTCTGGAATAACTGGTTTTGAATGATGTGTTTTTTCTGGTTGCATTTTTCCTCTGTTTTGAAAATCGAATCTGGTTTTTTTCTTTTTTGTAATACAGGCTTTTTCGAAATGGCCTTTGTTTTTACAAAAATTACATAAAGCTTCTTTTAATACACACGCATCTGAATGATGATTCATACTATTGCATCGGTAACATACTCTCTTTTGGTTTGAATTAGCAATTTTGTTCATCGAAGAGCTGAATATTTCTGATGTACTGCCTGAACCTGAAATTCTTGAATCATTCAATTGTTTAACGTTAATAGATGTGGCTTCTTCGGCTAGAGCAGAGTAATAGACCAACAGGCATTCAAAAAGTAAGCTTATGGGAAATAACACGGTAAAACCTCTAAGGTCCATTTTGCACCTTTTGACTCTTTTTGGGGTGGGGGGAAAAATCGGAGCGTCGCTGCTTGGCGTTCATCGAGTCGCGATAGATCCCTTAGATTGATAACAATTGTCCAGTGCCGAGCGCGATACCATCATCGGAAATACTCGGGTGTTGACTAGACGAGATCGGTAGAAGTCGGAACGTTGTTGCTTGGCGTTCATCGTGTGACGTAATCGACAACCACGCCCCTCCCATCGCGTCACTCGAAGTCGTCAGTTTAGCGGCAAATTCAAATTTCATATTTTCTGCTAGCGGATTTTAATTTGAAATAATGAAAAAAAGATGTTGATGTGTGGGATCGAAGCGTAGCGAACCAGCAATCTTCGGATTACGAAGCGCACGTCTACACAACTAGGCTATGAGACCTCTTAGTGAATGTAGGTTGACATGTTGTTTATACAGCGCGAGCCACCGATCCGCCGAGTCGAGCGATGTAATCTTGCCGCAAGCCGGGTGTTATCAAACCGCAAGCCGAGAGTTGGAATAAAAACAATAGTAATTGTGAATGAATTAATTCGAATTGTTAAAGTGGTATAATAATAATGATGCTTGGAAAAATAGGGAAAATGGCGGCGGGTAACAGGAGTGTAACGTTTCAACGTGCGATTCCAATGAGGAACGTATACAGGGTGTTTCAAAATACATTATTTAAGAGAAAAATCAACAGGGTGTCTCAAAACAGTCATCAATTGAGAGAAAAAACAACAGGATGTCTCAAAATACATCATTTAAGAGGAAAAATATGGAATGTTGGGTTGGAGACATGAATCATCGCATCATTGGGGCATCACATCATTGTGGCATGCAGGGATTCAGAAGTTTTCGTTTTACGTATACAGGGTGTGTCAAAATACATCATTTAAAAAATAAAAATAAATACAGGGTGCCTCATAAACGTGCATCGTGATGGGGTTTGTCATTTAAGAAAAAAATATATACCAGGTGTACCAACGTGCCAGTTGAGACAAAAAAATATATACAGGGTGTCTCATAAACGTGCATCGTGACGGGGTCCGTCATTTTTAAAGTGTGATACCAATTCGTTTTCAAGGAATACATCAGAGCCATCTGTCGTTCAATATATACATTAATGATATTTTGTATCTGTACGAATCATCAAAAAATAAACACTTCCGGTTTCAAAAAATTAAGATAGAAGAAAAGTAATAGTAAATTCGGATTACCCACATCGAGGAGAGTCCAAATCTGCAATAAAATGGTTACTTCCGGTCCAAACAGATTTTGATGATTTTGGCATCAATAGATTCGTTTGGATGTCAAGAAACATTTTTAAGCATTTTCCGAGGTCAAAAGGGCATAGGAGGCTATCTTCGTTATTAGTAAAGTTACAGAAACGTGCGGGTACTCTAAGAAGACAACTTTCATGGGAGATCAAGAAAATAATAGAATTCGCGTACGTCAACTGCCATAAGGGCCGTAAACCGCACATATTAATGCGTTATGTACTTATTGCTTAAATCAGTAAGTTTAGTAAAATGGGTGTACCAACTTGACATTAAGGAGAAAAAAACATGGCAGCTGTCAAATTTGGTATACCGGATGTCTCAAAATACATCGATTAAGAGAAAAAAAAACATGGCGGCTGTCAAATTTGGTATACCGGGTGTCTCAAAATACATCGATTAGGAGAAAAAAACATAGCTGCTGCCATACAGAGTGTACCATCATAGTATTTAAGAGAAAAAACATGGCTGCTGCCATACAGGGTGTACCATCATAGTATTTAAGAGAAAAAAACATGGCTGCTGCCATACAGGGTGTACCATCATAGTATTTAAGAGAAAAATCATGGCTGCTACCATACAGGGTGTACCAACTTGACATTTAAGAGAAAAAAACATGGCAGCTATGAAAATGGGTATACCGGGTGAACCAACGCAACATTTAAGAGAAAAAAACATGGCTGATTGTCAAATGACATGAGACAGAGAAAAAAAACATGGCAGCTGTCAAATTTGGTATACAGGATGTCTCAAAATACATCGATTAAGAGAAAAAAAACATGGTGGCTGATTGTCAACGTATATACAGGGTGTCCCACAACGTTTAAGAGAAAAAACATGGTGAATCATTAAGAGGAAAAATATGGCTACATGAGTGATGGAAGAACGCTTCAATGGGCATATGGAGATTCGAAACAACTACTTGCCCATGCAGAGATTGAATTACATCCGACATCTAAATGTGTAATAAGAGGACGTTTGGACCGTTCATTTGGGAAAAAAACATAGCGGAGTCTGATTGGTCAAAGCTCATTATAGTTGTACAGGGACGTCTCACAAATTTTTCCATTTGGGTGAAAAATATATATACAGGGTGATTCAAAATCCTCAGTCTTAAATGTTAAATGGGAAAATGGATCGACGAAAAACTTATCATTGTGGAAAAACATATACCGAGTGTTTCAAAAAAATATCACTGGAAATAGAAAAAGATGCTTAGTCGTTTAGAGTGAAAAAAAAACATGCCCGCCATTTGACATCATCATAAAGGCATTATTTTTGGAAAGTATATTAGTGCCATTGGGTAGTTGAAGTAATCACCAATAGAATGGTATCTGAAGAGTACAGACAGAAGGTTGAGGATTCTTTCGTTCCAAAAACCAACTAAAATAACAAACACTAAAATGTGTAAAAAATTTGACGAATTCTGCGGTTTTCACGTTCCAAAAAATGATTAAAATTATCGTTTTCACGTCCCAAAAAACAAGTAGAATTAGAAGCGTTAAAACACGTAAAAAATGCAACGAAAATAGACGTTTTCATCTTCGAAAAAACATATAAAATTTCGAACGCTGAATTATATAAAATATGTATCGAAAACATGCGTTTTCGTGTTCCAAAAAACAACTAAGATTACGAACGCCAAAAATTTACTTTTACATGTATTTCTTATGGAGATTTGACATTTCAAAATTGCACAAAATTATCGTTTTCGCATCCCAAAAAAACAACTAAAATTTGAAACGCTGAAACACATAAAAAATGTAACAAAAACAGACGTTTTCGCGTCCAAAAAAATGATTGAAATTAGAAGCGTTAAAACACATAAAAAATGCAATGAAAATAGACGTTTTCGTGTTCCAAAAATCGAGTAAAATTAGGAGCGTTAAAACTAAACTAAATTCGATTTGCAAAAATTTTTATTTAAACCAAATTATCCATTTTTTTATTTGCCTGTACAATTATGTCTTGCAAAGTCCTCATCAATACACATGCAAATATCGTAGATACTATAACTACCTAATCTGAGGCGGCAACTCGATGTAGGAAGATCCAAGCTGGGGAGTAAATTTGTTGATGTTGACTCCCAAGTTAACCACCTTCTTCAACGCCCAGCCTGAATCGCGTTCCTGGAACTCCTCAAGGTCTTTCATGATAGGAGCGATTACCTTAGACTCAAACCATTCATCCAGATTGGTGTCCTGGTAAATCGGAGAGTTGGCGGTTGTGAAATACTTGTATTCCTTCAGTACACTAGCACCCTTCAGCACCTCGAATTCTCCACAAAATATCGCATTCACCTTCACCGATCCATCCTTTTTGAGAGCATTTTTAATTCTATTTTTGAATATGGCTTTGGAATCAATTAGGAATGATCGTGGATCCTTGTGTTTAAGGTTGGAAATAACGCCAGTTCTGATTCGACCATTGAATGCGGAGCCGGTATCATCCCAGTGCACACGTTTCCATGCAGTTTCAGTTCTAGAAGGAATCCCTGCCCCCTTTTTCAGCATGGCTTTAAACTGGTTCCTCATAGTCTTAATATTCCTCAAGTGGGCTTCTAGGTGTTGCTTTTCCCCCACAGAAACAGCATAACGCATTGCATTCCTAATTTTCTTCAAACCCTTGACACATTCCACCAATCCTTGGCGTATCTTCGTTTCATCATTCGGGGTGATGAGCCCCAAGATGGTAGCAATATACCGCACAAGATCGGTAAACATCGACATACTGAAATTATAGAAAGTCAGATGTTGAACGTTTAACGTTATAAAGTAAACTAATGAAATTTAGTGGAGCTAAGCATAATGTAAACTCAAGTCGAACGGAAGACTGAACGCTTTATAAAAGGGTGGGGGTACGAAAAATTTTTTAAAGAAAAACTGAATTGTTTCAAAGGCTCCAGTTTTCAGATAATTTGTGCTACAATTAACATACGAATACATATAAAAGTGCTGCATTGGTCATCTATCGAGCCATTTGTAACATTTTTATTCTTCATTTCCCATAAGAATGCATGTAAATTGTTGCATATCATTTGAAACATTTATGGAATAAAAACTCAAATTCAACTTCTCAATCGGACGGAAGACTGAACGCTTTCAAAAGGACTCAGTCGAGAAGCCTCCAGTTGCAAATTTTCGAAATATCGCATGATTTGCATAATTTTAAAGCTTTGATTCCCATAAAATGCACATCATTGATACATTTGTAAAATGAAAATCGAGTTAAACTCGAACGGAAGACTGAACGCTTTGAAAAGACCTTAGTTTTCAGACGATGTGTGCATCAGTTTCCAAAGTAATGCAATTACCATATATCATGGAATTTGTAGCATTTTTAAGCTTTGGGTTTCATTTATGAAATAAAAATCGAATTCAACTTCTCAATCAGACGGGCTGAATTTTATATCATAGCCACAGATCCAGCCTGTTGTAATACTTATGATCCGACTTGTTGTTGAAACTCATGAAAAAATCATATGAGCCAACCAGAGTTCGATCCTAGTCTCAATATACGCGGTGTGTGTCGTCGTATGTCGTAGTATGGGTATGTTCGGAATGTCGCCGTTTGTCGTAGTATGGATATGTTCGGTATGGTTCGGTTTGTCACCGTATGTTCGGTATGTCGCAGTATGAATATGTTCAGTATGGTTCGGTTTGTCGCCGCATGATGCAGTATGGGTATGTTCGGTATGTCGAAGTATGTCGCAGTATGGTGCAGTATGTTGTTGTTATATAAAGACTTGATGAAATGTAGACAATTCAGTTGTATTCAATATGTTGCACCGAACAGTTTGTGAAAATATAGAGGTGGAGGGTAGTAATCAGGGGAAACAGCAAAAAATAATCGAGTCTGATACTTATGGTCTACGATTCAACGATGGATATGTTATTGGTAATATCCCAGTACGTTATGAAAATGATAGAGTGGTTGTACATGACAAAAGTTTTGTTCTAACGGAGGGGTTACTCCAATTGTTATGTAAACGAGTACCTCAGCATTACAATGCAGAAGAATTGACAGCATATAAAAATATTTTAATGATGACTAATGCTCACAAGCATAGATATAAATCAGACGAACCTGTGAACGCTAATAGTTCATGGAAATATCGAAATATTATATCCATGTTGTTTCCACCTGAAAGAATAAAAAATAAGCATTTATCATACAATACCCAGCTTGAACATCGCAGCAGCAGCAATATCAAACGCTCTCCTATATTGATAACAATAGAGCAATGAAAAGTGATATGGGACAACTCGAATACTTCGACAGAAAGCTACATGAAGCTTATAGATTATGTAGAGGTCGTCTTGTATTCAATAGATATTGAAATTATGATGTTTGTTTTATTTCTAATCAAGTTTCATTTATGTACTATTTAAGTAACACTTTGCTTAATTAATAATAATTAGAAATATTAAAGGAATCGCACGTGAAATGTAATGATGTATGAAATTATGTCTGGAAAAAATGTACTCATTCCACATGATGATGAGTCCGTTTCCACATCACCCAGGAGGTAGGACTGCCAATGCGTTACCCTTTTTATTGTGGAAGACTCCCCATTAGGCATAGCATAACCACCAATCAAATTGTACGAAAATTATCTTCGATCTTACTACTGAAAATTATTTTAAGTTATTGCTTATGTAGCCAATACAAATTTTGTCATTGTGGGAGTGAGTAGAAATACTCAATATAAAGTTAAGTATAAAAACATAGTAAGTATGCATATGGATAATAAAATTTTATTCAGCAGTCGTTTCCAATGTTCATGCTATAGGATTAGTTCATGTAATTGGATATTAATATCGAATTGATGTAAAGTAAGTACATCAATGATGAAACAATGGTGGTCAGTTAACGGAAATATCATGATGAGGTGTAGTTAAAATACAAGGAGTGAATACACAGGTTCCCAATAAAATACATCAATTACGTTGCCATTCTTTATTCACATTATTTCCAATGACATCTTGGGCATTTTTCTATAAATTCCATTTAAGTTCTTGTGGAATTCCTCTGAACGTTTTTGATCTGATTTGAGTATTCCTCAAGGAACCATTACATAATCAGACACCAAATTTAACGTGCGGGTGGAAGGATTCATCAGATTGGTATGCAATTCAACTCAATTCAATTCAGGTGTTGTGTTATGTTCCAATTAAGTAAGTTGGCTTGTGGGCGAGATTTCACTGACAAAGACATCAACTTTGACACAAGATTAGGAGATTCATCAGATTGGTTTTCATCAAACGAAAGGTTCGTCCAGTTTGGTACTATAAAAGTATGTGAGAAATACATCACCAACGAAAGGAATTACTTTAAATGTTAAATATTTTCAAGTGAATCGTATGTTATTGCTTCCCAGTGGAAATGAGCCGAAAGACTTGAGGTAATATCGAGAGGAATATTTTTAACTGAACTATGTATCGATTCAGTTGTAAAGTTTCACCAAAATGAAAAATATATTCAGATCATTTTTGTTGAAATTGCTTATAGCCAAAGCACCATTTACAAACTCACCAAACTCACTCAAATAAATAGTTCCAGATGATTTTTGATGACAAATATCTTGGCTGAAAACACTACTACGCATGCCCCGCGTGAATACATATTTTCCTTCGAATTGACAAAAAAATTAAACAATAGTGATCATCGAAAAGGAGTTCAGAATTGGTTTTCTCTTCAAAATTATCTATTGCCAAAAAGTCCACTGCTTGAATAGCTGAAGAGGTAATTCCTTCTATCGAAAAACGGAGTTATACAGCGAATTGGAGTTTTAATAATATTCCTCCAAAAACACTCGAAGACATAGCCTGTGCGGGTGGAAAATGGTTGTAATTATTATTATTTGCCAGGGCGCACCAAGTCGACTTATTCACTTTACAGCTGTAGGAAAACTCGGATAACTTATCCCACCACCATTACAAAAACGAACATGTGAATTACAAGAACAAAATCAAAAATATCAAAATATCAATGAGGATTTGAGAATTCAAGCTAAAAGAACCATGTAACAATTTGTTATTCAAGGATTAGCACAACGGAATATCTAAGAAAATTAGGTAGTTCAGAAGAAATATACATGAAGTTGATAGTAGAATAGTTCCAGAATCGTCAAATCAACCAAAAAAAGACTTGTTATGAATATTTGCCAAACCGAAATAACTCTTTGAAGGAAATGCGGGATCACATCATACAACAATATCAAGAAATTCCTTGGGGGAAGAATGATGCATGACAAAACAATACGGATAGTTGAAATGTGCTAAAAATTTTTCTTTCAAATACATCACTCCGATAATGAGTCTTCGGAACAAAATTCAAGAGTTGCATTATCACCGATGTTACGGCTTTAAGTCTGTCAACCGTACAAAGACAGAAATCGAATGTTTGAGTGAAGAAGACTAACGTAAAAAATATTGGAATAATTGTGAATATTTCTTTCAAGTGTCGAAATTTGAAAGTAATCTCGAGATTTCACGGCTGGGAAGATTATTCTATTTCAACTCAACAAGCATTGTGGTATATGTTTCAGTGGAGTGAGTTGGTTCATGAGCAAGATTTCATCGACGAAGGCACCAAATTTGATGTGTGTTAGTAGACAAATTTGTGAGAAATATATCACCGACGAGAGAATCTTCTTCAATAAGTATCAAGATGACTTGAAATATTTCCAAGTGAATTGTAAGATTTGTCCGTAGGTAGATTTCATGGGCGGAAAGACAATTCGCTTTCAATTCAACATTGTGTTATGGTTGAAATGTACATATCAAAGTCGGAAATGAGCTTCTGTTGGTGCGCACGCACACCAACAGAATCTCCTAGCAGCTGTCAAATTCGGTATACCGGGTGAACGAACGCAACATTTAAGAGAAAAAAACATGGCTGCCTGTCAAATGTCATGAGACATAGAAAAAACACAGCTTTTGCTGCTGCTTGTCTCCGTGAAGAATTATACCCCCAATGAAACGTTTTTTCATTGCCTCATTTTCCACCAAACATTTGACAAGCAGCAGCAAAAGCTGTGTTTTTTCTATGTCTCATGACATTTGACAGGCAGCCATGTTTTTTTCTCTTAAATGTTGCGTTCGTTCACCCGGTATACCGAATTTGACAGCCGCTAGGAGATTCTGTTGGTGTGCGTGCGCACCAACAGAAGCTCATTTCCGACTTTGATATGTACATTTCAACCATAACACAATGTTGAATTGAAAGCGAATTGTCTTTCCGCCCATGAAATCTACCTACGGACAAATCTTACAATTCACTTGGAAATATTTCAAGTCATCTTGATACTTATTGAAGAAGATTCTCTCGTCGGTGATATATTTCTCACAAATTTGTCTACTAACACACATCAAATTTGGTAACTTCGTCGATGAAATCTTGCTCATGAACCAACTCACTCCACTGAAACATATACCACAATGCTTGTTGAGTTGAAACAGAATAATCTTCACAGCCGTGAAATCTCGAGATTACTTTCAAATTTCGACACTTGAAAGAAATATTCACAATTATTCCAATGTTTTTTACGTTAGTCTTCTTCACTCAAACATTCGATTTCTGTCTTTGTACGGTTGACAGACTTAAAGCCGTAACATCGGTGATAATGCAACTCTTGAATTTTGTTCCGAAGACTCATTATCGGAGTGGTGTATTTGAAAGAAAAATTTTTAGCACATTTCAACTATCCGTATTGTTTTGTCATGCATCTTTCTTCCCCCAAGGAATTTCTTGATATTGTTGTATGATGTGATCCCGCATTTCCTTCAAAGAGTTATTTTGGTTTGGCATATATTCATAACAAGTCTTTTTTTGGTTGATTTGACGATTCTGGAACTATTCTACTATCAACTTCATGTATATTTCTTCTGAACTACCTAATTTTCTTAGATATTCCGTTGTGCTAATCCTTGAATAACAAATTGTTACATGGTTCTTTTAGCTTGAATTCTCAAATCCTCATTGATATTTTGATATTTTTGATTTTGTTCTTGTAATTCACATGTTCGTTTTTGTAATGGTGGTGGGATAAGTTATCCGAGTTTTCCTACAGCTGTAAAGTGAATAAGTCGACTTGGTGCGCCCTGGCAAATAATAATAATTACAACCATTTTCCACCCGCACAGGCTATGTCTTCGAGTGTTTTTGGAGGAATATTATTAAAACTCCAATTCGCTGTATAACTCCGTTTTTCGATAGAAGGAATTACCTCTTCAGCTATTCAAGCAGTGGACTTTTTGGCAATAGATAATTTTGAAGAGAAAACCAATTCTGAACTCCTTTTCGATGATCACTATTGTTTAATTTTTTTGTCAATTCGAAGGAAAATATGTATTCACGCGGGGCATGCGTAGTAGTGTTTTCAGCCAAGATATTTGTCATCAAAAATCATCTGGAACTATTTATTTGAGTGAGTTTGGTGAGTTTGTAAATGGTGCTTTGGCTATAAGCAATTTCAACAAAAATGATCTGAATATATTTTTCATTTTGGTGAAACTTTACAACTGAATCGATACATAGTTCAGTTGAAAATATTCCTCTCGATATTACCTCAAGTCTTTCGGCTCATTTCCACTGGGAAGCAATAACATACGATTCACTTGAAAATATTTAACATTTAAAGTTATTCCTTCCGTTGGTGATGTATTTCTCACATACTTTTATAGTACCAAACTGCACGAACCTTTCGTTTGATGAAAACCAATCTGATGAATCTCCTAATCTTGTGTCAAAGTTGATGTCTTTGTCAATGAAATCTCGCCCACAAGCCAACTTACTTAATTGGAACATAACACAACACCTGAATTGAATTGAGTTGAATTGCATACCAATCTGATGAATCCTTCCACCCGCACGTTAAATTTGGTGTCTGATTATGTAATGGTTCCTTGAGGAATACTCAAATCAGATCAAAAACGTTCAGAGGAATTCCACAAGAACTTAAATGGAATTTATAGGAAAATGCCCAAGATGTCATTGGAAATAATGTGAATAAAGAATGGCAACGGAATTGATGTATTTTATTGGGAACCTGTGTATTCACTCCTTGTATTTTAACTACACCTCATCATGATATTTCCGTTAACTGACCACCATTGTTTCATCATTGATGTACTTACTTTACATCAATTCGATATTAATATCCAATTACATGAACTAATCCTATAGCATGAACATTGGAAACGACTGCTGAATAAAATTTTATTATCCATATGCATACTTACTATGTTTTTATACTTAACTTTATATTGAGTATTTCTACTCACTCCCACAATGACAAAATTTGTATTGGCTACATAAGCAATAACTTAAAATAATTTTCAGTAGTAAGATCGAAGATAATTTTCGTACAATTTGATTGGTGGTTATGCTATGCCTAATGGGGAGTCTTCCACAATAAGAAAGGGTAACGCATTGGCAGTCCTACCTCCTGGGTGATGTGGAAACGGACTCATCATCATGTGGAATGAGTACATTTTTTCCAGACATAATTTCATACATCATTACATTTCACGTGCGATTCCTTTAATATTTCAAATTATTATTAATTAAGCAAAGTGTTACTTGAATAGTACATAAATGAAACTTGATTAGAAATAAAACAAACATCATAATTTCAATATCTATTGAATACAAGACGACCTCTACATAATCTATAAGCTTCATGTAGCTTTCTGTCGAAGTATTCGAGTTGTCCCATATCACTTTTCATTGCTCTATTGTTATCAATATAGGAGAGCGTTTGATATTGCTGCTGCTGCGATGTTCAAGCTGGGTATTGTATGATAAATGCTTATTTTTTATTCTTTCAGGTGGAAACAACATGGATATAATATTTCGATATTTCCATGAACTATTAGCGTTCACAGGTTCGTCTGATTTATATCTTTGCTTGTGAGCATTAGTCATCATTAAAATATTTTTATATGCTGTCAATTCTTCTGCATTGTAATGCTGAGGTACTCGTTTACATAACAATTGGAGTAACCCCTCCGTTAGAACAAAACTTTTGTCATGTACAACCACTCTATCATTTTCATAACGTACTGGGATATTACCAATAACATATCCATCGTTGAATCGTAGACCATAAGTATCAGACTCGATTATTCTTTGCTGTTTCCCCTGATTACTACCCTCCACCTCTATATTTTCACAAACTGTTCGGTGCAACATATTGAATACAACTGAATTGTCTACATTCCATCAAGTCTTTATATAACAACAACATACTGCACCATACTGCGACATACTGCGACATACCGAACATACCCATACTGCATCATACGGCGACAAACCGAACCATACTGAACATATTCATACTGCGACATACCGAACATACGGTGACAAACCGAACCATACCGAACATATCCATACTACGACATACGACGACATTCCGAACATACCCATACTACGACATACGACGACACACACCGCGTATATTGAGACTTGGATCGAACCCTGGTTGGCTCATATGATTTTTTCATGAGTTTCAACAACAAGTCGGATCATAAGTATTACAACAGGCTGGATCTGTGGCTATGATATAAAATTCAGCCCGTCTGATTGAGAAGTTGAATTTGATTTTTATTTCATAAATGAAACCCAAAGCTTAAAAATGCTACAAATTTCATGATATATGGTAATTGCATTACTTTGGAAACTGATGCACACATCGTCTGAAAACTAAGGTCTTTTCAAAGCGTTCAGTCTTCCGTTCGAGTTTAACTCGATTTTCATTTTACAAATGTATCAATGATGTGCATTTTATGGGAATCAAAGCTTTGAAATTATGCAAATCATGCGATATTTCGAAAATTTGCAACTGGAGGCTTTTCGACTGAGTCCTTTTGAAAGCGTTCAGTCTTCCGTCCGATTGAGAAGTTGAATTTGAGTTTTTATTCCATAAATGTTTCAAATGATATGCAACAATTTACATGCATTCTTATGGGAAATGAAGAATAAAAATGTTACAAATGGCTCGATAGATGACCAATGCAGCACTTTTATATGTATTCGTATGTTAATTGTAGCACAAATTATCTGAAAACTGGGGCATTTGAAACAATTCAGTTTTTCTTTAAAACATTTTTCGTACCCCCACCCCTTTATAAAGCGTTCAGTCTTCCGTTCGACTTGAGTTTACATTATGCTTAGCTCCACTAAATTTCATTAGTTTACTTTATAACGTTAAACGTTCAACATCTGACTTTCTATAATTTCAGTATGTCGATGTTTACCGATCTTGTGCGGTATATTGCTACCATCTTGGGGCTCATCACCCCGAATGATGAAACGAAGATACGCCAAGGATTGGTGGAATGTGTCAAGGGTTTGAAGAAAATTAGGAATGCAATGCGTTATGCTGTTTCTGTGGGGGAAAAGCAACACCTAGAAGTCCACTTGAGGAATATTAAGACTATGAGGAACCAGTTTAAAGCCATGCTGAAAAAGGGGGCAGGGATTCCTTCTAGAACTGAAACTGCATGGAAACGTGTGCACTGGGATGATACCGGCTCCGCATTCAATGGTCGAATCAGAACTGGCGTTATTTCCAACCTTAAACACAAGGATCCACGATCATTCCTAATTGATTCCAAAGCCATATTCAAAAATAGAATTAAAAATGCTCTCAAAAAGGATGGATCGGTGAAGGTGAAGGCGATATTTTGTGGAGAATTCGAGGTGCTGAAGGGTGCTAGTGTACTGAAGGAATACAAGTATTTCACAACCGCCAACTCTCCGATTTACCAGGACACCAATCTGGATGAATGGTTTGAGTCTAAGGTAATCGCTCCTATCATGAAAAACCTTGAGGAGTTCCAGGAACGTGATTCAGGCTGGGCGTTGAAGAAGGTGGTTAACTTGGGAGTCAACATCAACAAATTTACTCCCCAGCTTGGATCTTCCTACATCGAGTTGCCGCCTCAGATTAGGTAGTTATAGTATCTACGATATTTGCATGTGTATTGATGAGGACTTTGCAAGACATAATTGTACAGGCAAATAAAAAAATGGATAATTTGGTTTAAATAAAAATTTTTGCAAATCGAATTTAGTTTAGTTTTAACGCTCCTAATTTTACTCGATTTTTGGAACACGAAAACGTCTATTTTCATTGCATTTTTTTATGTGTTTTAACGCTTCTAATTTCAATCATTTTTTTGGACGTGAAAACGTCTATTTTTGTTACATTTTTTATGTGTTTCAGCGTTTCAAATTTTAGTTGTTTTTTTGGGATGCGAAAACGATAATTTTGTGCAATTTTGAAATGTCAAATCTCCATAAGAAATACATGTAAAAGTAAATTTTTGGCGTTCGTAATCTTAGTTGTTTTTTGGAACACGAAAACGCATGTTTTCGATACATATTTTATATAATTCAGCGTTCGAAATTTTATATGTTTTTTCGAAGATGAAAACGTCTATTTTCGTTGCATTTTTTACGTGTTTTAACGCTTCTAATTCTACTTGTTTTTTGGGACGTGAAAACGATAATTTTAATCATTTCTTGGAACGTGAAAACCGCAGAATTCGTCAAATTTTTTACACATTTTAGTGTTTGTTATTTTAGTTGGTTTTTGGAACGAAAGAATCCTCAACCTTCTGTCTGTACTCTTCAGAAACCATTCTATTGGTGATTACTTCAACTACCCAATGGCACTAACATACTTTCCAAAAATAATGCCTTTATGATGATGTCAAATGGCGGGCATGTTTTTTTTTCACTCTAAACGACTAAGCATCTTTTTCTATTTCCAGTGATATTTTTTTGAAACACTCGGTATGTGTTTTTCCACAATGGTAAATTTTTCGTCGATCCATTTTCCCATTTAACATTTAAGACTGAGGATTTTGAATCACCCTGTATATATATTTTTCACCCAAATGGAAAAATTTGTGAGACGTCCCTGTACAACTATAATGAGCTTTGACCAATCAGACTCCGCTATGTTTTTTCCCAAATGAACGGTCCAAACGTCCTCTTATTACACATTTAGATGTCGGATGTAATTCAATTTTTAAATGATGTATTTTGACACACCCTGTATACGTAAAACGAAAACTTCTGAATCCCTGCATGCCACAATGATGTGATGCCCCAATGATGCGATGATTCATGTCTCCAACCCAACATTCCATATTTTTCCTCTTAAATGATGTATTTTGGGACATCCTGTTGTTTTTTCTCTCAATTGATGACTGTTTTGAGACACCCTGTTGATTTTTCTCTTAAATAATGTATTTTGAAACACCCTGTATACGTTCCTCATTGGAATCGCACGTTGAAACGTTACACTCCTGTTACCCGCCGCCATTTTCCCTATTTTTCCAAGCATCATTATTATTATACCACTTTAACAATTCGAATTAATTCATTCACAATTACTATTGTTTTTATTCCAACTCTCGGCTTGCGGTTTGATAACACCCGGCTTGCGGCAAGATTACATCGCTCGACTCGGCGGATCGGTGGCTCGCGCTGTATAAACAACATGTCAACGTACATTCACTAAGAGGTCTCATAGCCTAGTTGTGTAGACGTGCGCTTCGTAATCCGAAGATTGCTGGTTCGCTACGCTTCGATCCCACACAACATCAACATCTTTTTTTCATTATTTCAAATTAAAATCCGCTAGCAGAAAATATGAAATTTGAATTTGCCGCTAAACTGACGACTTCGAGTGACGCGATGGGAGGGGCGTGGTTGTCGATTACGTCACACGATGAACGCCAAGCAACAACGTTCCGACTTCTACCGATCTCGTCTAGTCAACACCCGAGTATTTCCGATGATGGTGCGCTCGGCACTGGACAATTGTTATCAATCTAAGGGATCTATCGCGACTCGATGAACGCCAAGCAGCGACGCTCCGATTTTTCCCCTCACCCCAAAAAGAGTCAAAAGGTGCAAAATGGACCTTAGAGGTTTTACCGTGTTATTTCCCATAAGCTTACTTTTTGAATGCCTGTTGGTCTATTACTGAGCAGCTCGTGAAATCTCGTTGAAATCGCCGTCTTTCTTGGTTAATAAAATTTGTTGAATTTTCTGGTCCACTAATCCAGCTACAAGCTTGTCCCTCAACATTCTGTCTGAAAAATGTCCAGAATTACAGTGTATGGCAATTTTTCTGAGAGCTGCCACATACTCATTTTTAAATTCATCTAATTTTTGACTTCTTTCATGAAATTCATAAGATTCAACTATTTCACTAGTTTTCGGATCGAAATGATCATCTAATAATTTTAACACTCCATCGAATTTCAGTCCTAGCGTACTTTTGGGTACAGCCAGAGATTTTACCAGTTCATATAAAGATTCACCGCAAACTGTGAAGAATAGTGCACATTTTGCTTTGTCTTCTGTTATAGAATTTGCCGCAAGACAAAATTGGAAACGATTTTTATACGTTTTCCATGATGTTCCTGGTTTGAATTCATCAAAATTGTCAGACTGATTAGACATATCTTTTATCGGTTCGTAAATAACTGAATTTGCATTCAATTAACTTCTTGGAACTTCTGGTGGTTCTTCAACTCCTCGTCGCCAATATTAAAACCGATCAGATTTGAAAACTACTGATTGTGGCTTTAAACTTTCCTTTTATTTCAATAAAAATAACTGACAAATAATACTATTCTATATACTTCAAAACTGACAACCTCCTTTTCTTCCATATAAAGAGTGATTTAATTAAACATCCATAACACATCCTCTGGTCGCCGTGGCTACTATGGTTTCTGCTAATACTGTAATGTGTATCAACCGATTCCTTAGCATTAAGTATATCCAGGCAACACATGGTTCCTCGACGTCTCTGTGTCTAAGAGCTCCGGTGATTGAGTTTATCGAAGTATTGTCGAACGCCCTTTCTATATCTAGGAAGGCAGCTACAGTATCTCTTTATTTTCCAGCGTATTCTTCACCCTCGTTATTACTCGGTAAAGTGCTGTCTCTGTTGAACAGCCAGTCCTGTAGGCATATTGTTCACGGTGCAGTGGTATCTCCACCAGTACACCGCACCTGATATGTCTGTCCACTAGCTTCTACAAAGTCTTGAGTACAAATTACATAAGGCTGATTGGTCTTAGGGACTTGCCGAGTCCTGTCCTGCTTTTCCAGGTTTTGGTATGAAAGTGACCCTAACGTGCCTCCAAGGTTTTGGTATGTACCCGAGGGCCAAACTGCCTCTGAGTGCATTAGAGTGTCTGATTTGATTTGCAGTGCTTCGTGACCCTTCTGCAGCATTGCAGGGTAGATCCCGTCTGGTCCCGGTGATTCAAAGGGTTCGAATGTGCCAATTGCCCATTGAACTTCATCATAGGTTGCGACCTTCTTTGCTATGTCCCAGCCTAGCCTGGAACCCCTTTTCAGAGTCTTCAGTTCTTTTGGAATCCCCATAGAACGTGTCTGATCTATCTGGGCTCCAGGGATGTGAACTCGTAGTAGTTCTTTGATTGTTTATTCTCCTGTGCTCGTGTGTTCCACTTGTTAATTTTTCAGGGAATATGTTGATCCTTCGAGAGTACTTTCTGGAGTCTAGCACACTCTCGAGAGCCTTCTATCTCCTCACAGTGCCTCCTCCAGGAGTCTCTTTTGGAATTGTTCAGAGCTTTTTTGTAAATGGTCAAAGCGTTCTTGTACTCCTCCCACCTTCCATTTTTCTGGCTCTGTTGAATTCTTTTCTAGCTTGCTTTCTCGAATCTGCAAGTTCTCTGTTCCACTTTCCTGGTGGTGTTCCTTGTGATGGGTGGGCAATGCTCGTTGAACGTAGAGATAACTGCATCATTGAGTTCCTTCACAGCCAGCTCAAAGTCCCTGTTTGTTCTTATCGTTCTTTGCATTCCTTGGAGTTTGCAGCCTTGGTCTGCTCTATAATCATCCCAGTGCGTTTTCCTTGGGTTCCGATACGTCTCTCTGTAGATGTTGCTCTTTATTCTGAAGTTAATGTGTTTGTGATCCGAACAACTCACCACATCAGATACATGCGATTCTGTAACAAGGTTACTCACATATGTTGAGGCTATTGTTAGGTCGACTACCTCCTTCCTGTTTTTTTTGTGATGAACGTGGGTTTGTTTCCTAAACTCAGCATGTCAAATATTTGTACCAATGCCGTTGATAACAATACCTCACCATGATCCATAATACTAATATCCAGAAAGAAAGACTTTATTTGAACTGATTTTCCATCTCCAATAGAAGTTTGTTGATTATTTGAATCACTTGTACTAGCCAAATCAGTATTATTACCTGATTGTTCTTTCCCACCAGTATTAGTCTAACCATTTTTATCACTTTCATAATGTTGATAGTGAAAAAGTGTATTGTGCTTTGATTCACATCTCCTGCAGCCACCTGATCCACTTTCTCTGCTAATGTGGTGGCCTTTTTTCAAACAATTGAGACATAGTCTCAACTTCTTTGCCTGTTCATACATTGCGTGAACATTCGATTTTAAGAATTCGGGGCACTTAATAACGTAATGTTTATTTATAGAAAAAAACGCAAAAAGGTGATGCAGAAGTTGACATCAGTGATTCATGGAATCGATTTTTATCATGATGCCTGACTTCTTCTTATCTTCCTTCTTTCTTTGTATTTCCTTCAATACTCTTCATCATATCAAACCTGTCTTTCAAAAACTATTTGAAATCATCTAATGAAGTTAATTCTCTTGTTCTCCTACGTTTCTCTCAAACACGAAATATATTTTGACCAAATCTATCTGTCATATTGTATATTATAATTGGATCCCATGTAGTTATTGAAATTGTGTGTGTTATCATATCTTCCACATAATAGTTTCCAAACTATATCATAATTCCTATCAGAAATACTCACCATATGAACAATGATTTTTTATGCTTCACCTTGAAGTGCACCGTTTTTTGTTTCTGATGTTCAAGATATGTGAAGCCTTATAGTTGACGTTTTATAAAATATTACTTCAAAATCTGTTCTGTATATTTTCCGTTTTGAGATCATCATTATTAACCTATAACTCAATTTCTCCTTATTTTTCTTGAACGGTTTAGTCTTAATTTCAGTTCTGTCAATGAAATATCATCAACAGTTAGGATATCTTCTGAAATACTATGCAAAAACTTTGAAATATCAATTCATTTTAATTTGAGGATGCATCTCTTCCGTATGAGCTCTTTTATTCGACGATCTGACATGATTATTCAACAATACTCACACAAACAAAGAACAGTTCTCAAAAGATTGATAGGATTCAAGGAACAAATTGAACGATTCACAAAGGATTTCTACCTCCTTTGAAATAAAGCTTGCTGAGCGCGCTATCTCAGAACTCCGCTTCTAAGTCTGCCTCCAATCATTTATTGTCTTCAACTAAGTATATTCGCTCGTTGCCTAATGCAGCTAGAGTACCAATAGTACCAGTGGTTACTACTTCCAAGTCAGTGACCTATATATTTTCCAGTTTTCCATCCGGCTCGAAAGACCATTATGTTGGGATTATTATCCGCTATTGATCTCTAAATATTCGTATTAAATAAAAATATAACGTTTCTAATCCAATTTTGATAAATTTATTGGACGATACATCAAAATTCTCTAATTCAAAATCGTTTTTGTTTTTTATATAATATGAACTTAAAAGTTCTTGAGAGTCGAGTTGAATACTGTACGTTCAGCTCAATAACCAACTCCAAACATTAAACATAGCTTGAACACTTAATAGATTTTATTTTAATTTTCTTTCATTTAAATCTCTAGTATTTTTTCCGTTTTCGTACTTCCTTTTTCTATTCCATGAAAAACATCTTGTGCATGTGGACTAAAATGATCTGTAACCAACGTATCCAGGACGATGGCATTACATCACATACTGTTTCATAATTTTGGAGAAACTGCCAAACGCTTATTTCAATTTTCCTGACATTCAGTTCTGTTGTTTCCATAGAATATTTCATTGCCTTGACTGATGATTGGTTTGTGAGTATAAGTTCGGAGAGTAATTGTTTGAAATTGAATCAGCAAGACTTTGGTGGGTGAATGTATTTGATATTTTTAGAGTTATGGAACCTACCTACCTCATGCGATGAAAATTAATGAAGCGAATTTTGCCATGCATAATGTTGTGTTGACACAAGAGCCAGTTTGCATCAAGTATGACATAATTATTTTAGCGTATTTGTATTTCTTTGAAATATCCAATCAGAAACGTTTTCAAACAAAAAAAATCCCTCCAGCAGATTTTATCAAATATGAATAGGCGAGGATACAAAATATATTATCGCTTCAAATATACACAACGCACATATGAATGAACCCAAAAAATTATCTTGGAGTCAAATTTCAATTACAGCCGTTCCCATTCGTTTCTGAAAATCAAAAAATTCCAAAGCTAATAATATTGGCGCTCCTTGTATCAGCGAAAGGGCGTATTCTAATCGGGTTGATTGTGAGGTGAAACGGCAATGCTATTGGTTGATCGGGATTCTCGGAAGAATACGTCAAAATAATTTGCAATGGCGCGAGAAAGGAACTATTTGTATTTTGTTAACTTTATATATATTTTTTACGATTAGAACATTACCGACAGAAAATTGCAATCAGAGTTTTTACAAGCTGCAGAATCTCTTAAAAATATTTTTGTGTTCTCGCCTTCTATCCATAAAATTGTATGGTTTAAAAAATAATGAGAGTTGTTCAAACTGGTTTTAATTTGGTTGGCGGTTATGAAAAACTTATTTTTATATTTTTAAAATATTGAAAAATAACCTAACATTTACTAATTTTGTAGAAATGATACAAAATATGACTGGTGTAGCCGATCGATAAGAAGAAATCGGAAATCGTTTAGCATTCTTTTCACAACACAAATTCTAATCTGGCAATGACTGAATAATAAAAAAGTCTTATAAGATGCGGTCTTTAACGGTGACTGTTTAAATCACTCCAAACGGATAAATAGCCCCTTTTCCGGATTCTAGCATTAAATCGAAGATAAATGATTCTCCAACCCATCCAAGATCCAATTTTCCCGATTGTATTTACGAGTAACACGTAACTGGTCATTTACTACAAATTACGAGTTACAGGCCGCTCTGGGAACTAACCCCTTATCCCTCGGTGCTCCAGGACTAGACGGGGATAGCTTCGTGTTGGACATGGCCACGACAGCAGTCGCAGTTGGAAAGGTAATTTACTGATATTTTTTTATATTCAATTCAGAAACACAAACGACCCTGTTCAATTTGACTTCGATCGAATTGTTTTTCAAGTGTTCCTGTATTTGGATCGAAGAGTATACGAGGATGCAATGAAAAATTCTTAGCTTATTATTGAAGCAACCAAAATCTGATATTCAAAATATGTAATCAATCTCCTCCTAATTTGATACATTCATTACAACGAACCTGTAATGCCTCTAGACCCCAAAAAAACATCTGTTCATCTTGCACTGCATACCAGGCATCTGCAGCTTCTACAGTGTGTTTCCAAATAAGTGCGAAACTTTCTAGGGGGTGATTTCTTGTCAAAATTAAAGGAGTCCTTTCACGAAAACAAAAGCTCCTACAGCCGTATGCACCAAAGTAGTTGAATCGAGATTAAAAATTGAGCTCGAATAACTCTTCTTTTTTAAATGCACCGTATCAAAATACGCCTTAATCACGATTAACTTCAATCCAATGATTTTCGAGGTTTAAGCTTAGCAAATGCACGTGTGACAGTTGGGTTGGTTTTCAATGTACCTTTGTATTCCTCAATAAAAAATGCAAAAAGGAAGTTGAACATGAAATAATTTTGGAGGATGACGAAGATATTACTGATATTATTAATTTTTGATTTCCTAGAAGATTATGATCAGGCGGAATACTTCCATGACATGGACAATATCTCTTTCTTTCGGAGGTTTAAAATTCGAAAAAGGACAACTCTTCTGGTTCTCGAACAGATTGAGAAGGAACTGGAATTTGATAATGACATGTATGTGCTTCGAAGACACATCAGTGTTACATGACATCGCCACAGATATGAATGAGGGGTTTCTGCTCCCCCTGAAAATCTAGGAGAGCACCAACTGGAACACAGTCGAACTGGTGGATATACCCAATATGTACGATAAGAGCAATTGTATGAAATGCCAAAGGATTCTTAAAAATCGAAGAGAGAATTTCATCAAAAATTATTTTGCTAGCTTGTAAATATTCCATGGTTCGATTATATATTTGGCCAAATTCTGATGTAGGTACACTTATTATGAATACTCGTGGAAGGTTTTGTAGTTACACAAATTCTTCTTCATATTATCTACGAATCTGAAAGTCACAAATTTTAACTTTGTTTAATGAAAATATGATGAAGAAATAACTATATTTCACTCTACAATCAGAACTTCAAATCATTTATTCATTCTGTTGATGTAATGAAGAAAAACAAAGAAGAACTAGCTGATCTAATTTCACTAGATGATTTAATTTCAGAAACGTTGCCTTACTATTCAGTTCTATCTAATTTGAATAGCTGAAAATATCTTTAAAACATGCTTTTTTGGTTTGTTCAAGTTTCTTCAACCTCATCTTTCCTAATTTTTGGCATTTTTCCTCATTCAGTTAATAGTCTCTGCTTATTTTCAGTTGCCATTATTTTTCTTAGGTCTTCTTTTTATTTTCAAATAATATTTTGAGCGACTCTTCATTCAGTACTATAGGATAGACCAGGACCACTTGCATTGTATTCGTTTTCGATATTTTTCCATGTCTCTTTCTTATCATACAGCGATGTTCAATTCATTTTCTTATCTTACAATACCGTAGCGTACAATTTACGAAACACTGTTTTTCCAATATGAAGAAATTTGGACATCTTTTTGTATCTTCACACCGTTCGCTCAGTCTTGTTATCAGATTCTCATAATTTTCAAAATTATCATGTGGATGCAAGATTCTCTTGAGATGTTAAAATTTGATAAGATGATATCAAAAACGTTTAACAGATTTTTGCAATGATGCCAAATTGTTGTTCAGATTAGAGTAATCCACACTATTCGTATATCGAAGAATATAACTCAACACAAGATCATTCCGGTTTAGTTGATCTGGATTAAACTCGAAAACGGTGCCTATGGGCATTAGACCTGTCCTTGAATAGTAACACGCTTCCAAAAATGAGGAAAAAAACTGTTTTTGGTTTTCTCCTGAAATTGCTGAAAAGTTTTGTGTGCGTGTTCTACCAATAAAAAGGATGCATATTAATATTTTTCAAATTTTGTTGTGATCTTTTAAAGTGGTGGAACATACAACCCCTATTCCGGTTTTCCAAAACTTTTCAAAGAAACAAAATTTCTTAATTCAAAATAATATGTTGAAAAGAAAGATTCATTGCAAAACTGAATTGACTCTTGTGTTGTAATTGACAGTTCAGTTCGCTTTGAGTTTCATGTGGTAGTTCAAACTTCTATTATGCCTTTTGAATCTTCAATATGAATAATTACACAACGGTGAAATGGCCAAAATACATTTTATGTGTGGCCATCACACTACTTTTGTACGTCTTTGCCAATGTCTCTGTGAAAGAAAGACTTTTCAAAAACGAAAAACTGATTGTGGTCGTCCACGAGTATTAAGAACGGTGGTACAGAAAGACGAGGTTCTCAATATGATGAAAGATCGTCCGGCAAATTGTTAACACACTAAATGTTTTCAATAAACTAATCTGGAAAATGTTCAAACATCGCCAATTGTATCCTTACCATATTTATCGAGTGCAGGCACTTTTTCCGAGAAATTTTCCACATCGAGTACGCTTTTGTCAATTAAGTGTTTAAATGATTACCCAAAATGCTCAATCTTTTGGAAAATGTATTACCCACTCACGAATCCAAATTTTCAATGCAAAAGATTACAAATTCACATAACAATCATCTAGGGGTTCGAAGATAACCCGCATGCACTCCAAGGAGAATTATTGGCGAAAATGTTATTGGACAGTATTTTCCAAAATTGAGTCTAAATGGTTCGTCCTATACAAATTTCATCCAGGAGCAGATTACTATTTGAGTGGCTCAGTGAAATAGTGGCCCAACTCAAGGGTTGGTGTAATTGAGAAAAGAGGCAATGAAGATAATGAGAATTCATAATTTTTTTTATTTCTAAAGTAAATAACATTATTCCATATTTTTATTATCAATGTCCTATAACAAATAAAAACTAAAATTAAATCAACTTTTCAGAAAATAACTATGAGGCGTCAGTAAGGTCATCGTGTTCTTGCTCTCATTGGTCCATCTCATGGTCAACAGCTGCTGAATTACTTTTCAAATCAGTATAGAACTTATGATGAAATCGAAATTGGGAAAAAAATTATAAACAAAATTCAAAAATATTTAGATGGTTGTAAAGAGAATTGAATTCTCTTTTTAACGATGTGACACTTGACCCCACATGTCATTTGAAAATTCAGTCAGAGATGGAGAAAATCAAAAAAGAAATCGAGGAAGAGATGGGGAAATTGAAGGAAACAATCGTCACCGATGCAGGAAAACTAAAGAAGGTCGATGAGAATGGGCAATCGTTGACCTGTATCCAGCAAGCCTACGTTAACAATGCATATGTCGCTGTCCTTCAACGACAAAATGATGGTGTTTTTGTAGCCGGTCTCATAAACAACGAGCCTTGCACCATGCTGCTAGATACAGGTGCGACTAGGACAATCCTTGGACCTACTTTTACCAAAACAACAGAAATAATTGAACCGTCATCCTGAAAGCTACGGAAAGCAACAGGAGAGCCGACCACTGTACATGGAGAGCTACCGATTGAACATCGGGCATAAGTAGCGGATATTGAGGACGATGCAATTATTGGAATGAACATCATGAATTCCAGAGGGTTCGAGTTGAACTTCAAAGAGAGCGTCCTACGTGTGAACGGAGAAGAGCTGGTGACACATGGAAGGAGTGAAGAGATGATTCGTGTTCTGCTGGCTGAAGATGTAAGTGTACCCGAGAGGGCTGAGACCATACTGGAGGCTCGCTTGGATGGAGGTGCGAGCAATGGAAGCGTGGTTATGTTCGAGCCCAAGCTTCATGATGAGAAAATTGGACGAGGGATTGTACTAGGCAAGACTTTGTTGCGTGCTGATAAATTTGTGCCAGTAAGGGTAATGAGTGTCAATTATTACCCAGTGACTTTGAAGAAAGGAACTGTTTTGGGGCACTGCTCGTCAATTTCCTCTGTGATCAGGAGTGTACACGGTACTGTTAGTCAAGACAACAACCTGACAGCGGAACTGGTCAAATTGGTCAACAGCCCAGATTGAGAGAATTAGTCAAGAAGTACCAAGACATCTTCGATACCGGACAAGGAAAAGGGGGTCGAACGAATGTAGTTCAGCATAAAATTGATACTGGGGATGCCCTACCGATCCGACAATCAGCTAGAAGACTTCCTCTTGCCAAGAAGGAAGAAGCTGACAAAATAGTCAGTGATATGGGGAAAGATGGAGTTATTGAACCGTCCGACTGTCCATGGTTCTCTCCAGTCGTACTGGTGAAGAAGAAAGATGGATCAACCAACGTGACGAAGAAAGACAGTTACCCTCTTCCGAGAATAGATGTCACCTTAGACACGTTGGCCGGCTCCACGATTTTCTCGACCCTTGATCTGGAGAGTGGATACTGGCATGTAGAACTGGCTCTAGAAGATAGAGAAAAGACAGCCTTCACCATCGGCTCAGGACTGTGGCATTTCACTGTTATGCCATTTGGGCTTTATAATGATCCAGCCACATTCGAGAAATTAATGAAGACGGTTCTGAGAGGACTTTCATGGAGGACGTGTCTGGTATATCTCGATGACATTATTGTAGTTGAAAAATCGTTCAAAGACCACGTGAAAAACCTGAAGGAGGTATTCCTGCGACTGAGAAACTCTGAATTGAAGATGAGCCCCAAGAAATGCCACCTGTTTCAAATAGAAGTACGTTACCTTGACCATGTTGTCTCTGGGCACGGAGTAGCAGTGGATGACAAGAAGATCAAAGCAGTGAAGGAGTGGCCTATTCCGAAAGACATACACCAACTACGTAGTTTCCTTGGTTTGTGCACACACTATCGCCGATATGTGTTGGAGTTGTCCAACATCGCTAAACCACTGACCAGGCTCAAGGAAGGACAAACAAAGTTCCAATGGTCCAAAGAGTGCCAAGGCTCGTTCAGGAAGCTGAAGGGGGCACTGATCAACGCAACAACTCTAAGTTATCCCCTTTCGAATGGAAAATTCATTTTGGATACGGACGCTAGCAACGTGGAACTTGGAGCTGTCTTGTCTCAGATCCAGGATGGGCAAGAGAAGGTCATAAGATACTTCAGTAAAACTCTCAGTAAACCGGAGCGTAACTACAGTCTCACCAGACGAGAACTGTTGGCTGTTGTCAAGCGAGTAGAACACTTTTACAAATACTTGTACGGCAGAAGATTCCTGTTAAGGACGGACCACGCATTAAATGGCTCCTACAGTTCAAAAATTCTGAGGGCCACGTAGCACGTTGTATCGAAAGACTCCAAGAATTCGTCTTCGAGATCGAACATCGAGCAGGGAGTGGCCAAAATAACGCAGAAGCCCTGTCAAGAAAACCGTGCCCAGACGACTGCTCACACTGCCGACGAGCAAGAGAGAAGGAAGAAACGATTAGTAGAACCACGGCCGTTGACACCAACTGAAATGACAACGAGGTCCAGAAAGACCAAGAAAGAGATCCAGATCTTTGTTCAGTCATCGGTTGGAAAAAGAGTAATCAAAGACAGGCATGGCAGGAAATCGCAAGGTATTCCCCAAAGGTCAAATCCTACTGGGCCCAATGGAATTTCCTTACCCTGGACAATGGGGTCCTGAAACGTGTATTGGAGTCCGAAGATGGTGGGGAAGACAGACGTCAGATAGTGGTGACCAAGAACAGAAGACAGGAAGTACTTCAAGAGATTCATGATGGAGTTGCTGGAGGACATCTGGGTGTGAAGAAGGCAATTCAGAAAGTAAGGCAACGGTTTTACTGGGTCAAATTACGGAATTCATGGAAAGGTCCGTACAAGATCGTCAAGACAATAGACGACCTACTCTACCGAATCCACAAGCCACCCAGAGGTAAATCCAGGGTCGTTCATTTCAATAGGTTGGCCCCTTACACTGGAAACCATGATCAAGTCCGCACCCTCAGACCACCAAAGGATGCGATGACGTTCCAGAAATTCATATCCTTATGGAAAGAAAGTGTAACACGGAGTAACTCGAGAGGAGCCACGGGACCTTTTCAAAGTACTAGCCGATTATGCCCTAGCACACTGCGTCGCAGAAGATCTTCAGATGTCCAGGGGTATAGCTGTTGTGTTCTCCAAATAATTTGGCCATATCTAAACACTACGGAAACAGCATCCAGAATTTGGAGGTGTGCCAGCGCTAAAGAAGGGCCAGAGGAACATCTACTACCTGGCGACCAAGAAGCATTCCCAAGATAAACCGTCCTATGAAGATGTCAGGAGGAGCCTCACCCAACTGAGAGATACGATGGTGGACCAGAATCTGGTGGACTTGGCAATCCCTAAATTATCCTGTGGTATTGATGGGCTGGATTGTAGAGTAATAAGAAGTATGTTGGAGACGATATTCCGATCCAGCGGCGACCAGATTTTGGTTTGCTGCAATCCTATTCTACGACCTAATATGAAGACTGTGGAGTGTTATTTTCATCGAACTTCACGATGCAGATATGGGGAATCCTGCAAATATCGACATACTACAAGGATGTGAATTCAGGACAAAATATCTCAAAGAAGGGGGCAATGTGGCGAAGCTTCTGGCGATGCCGGGCCTGAACGCTCACGTAGACCGCGCGTGAGCGTGAATTATTTTCGAGGCGCTTTGCTTCGAGAAGAATCTGGTCTTATCGGAGAACGTTCCTAAGACTTTCGAGATATATCAGGAGCATTCTAGGAAAATGAACGGTGTATATAAAAAGAACCACGCAGTAGAGGGGACAGTCAGTAAAGCGGAAGTCGAACCTAAATAGTTCAGTGATTGTTATATAAATTACAGACTTGTGTTGAAGTTATTGAGGCATTGTATTTCGTCAAATAAATTATTTTAGAGTGAATTTGTTTAAATATCAACAAATAAAATATCACGCTCTATATCTGTTGGTAAATATTCAGATCCAGAATTCTGGAAATCTGAGAACGCTTCAATGCTCGACACATCCGACATGATTGCCTAAATACCTACAAAACATCCACTATAACAATATCATACTTCGGAACTGAACTATAACTCACTCTTTGTGGACTACTAAACATTTAAAAATATTTTTTTATTGCAGAAACTCAGATTTATTACAATAATCTCTGTCAAACATAACCCTAATAACACGGTTCGACTGTTCACAAGTAAGTCTGGGTCTAACGACATGTGGATGTCGATAGAGACAGAAGTTTCTATTTCCGACGGAGTGATTTGATTCGACCGAAGAAAAAAGAGTTTTGCCGGTAAAACTAAGTAAAACCTAACAAGCACGCAACATATTTTCCTTAAATCATTTGAATATAATAATTTAAATAATATTGAAAACCAATAATGACCAAAGAGATAATTGTCCATTGTCTTACTGAAATGTTTCATTTATGTTAGTGGAATAATAGCAAATTCGTTGCTCTCTAGTGAATATCATCGTTACTGAGGTGGGCCAGTGTTACTCACATAGTGCATATAGGTTTTTAGTGGATGGCGACACTAGCTCACTATTACTTATTTTGTGGGTTTGGCCACTATTCCACTGAGCAGCTAATTTTACCTACTTGAAAATGTTCCACTAGGTATTCGATAACGAATGCGTTTTATGCACGATGGTGTGCCTACCAATTTTATCTTAACTGACTGTCAGAACTTGGACAACATATATCCAAATCGTTGGATGGGCCGATCAGAACCTTGGTCTCCCAGATCTCTAGACTTAGACCACTCAAACTTGTGCATCTGTGGTTACCTTGAGTCCTTGGTTTATATGACCCCCATAGAATGTGTAAATGATTGAGAGAATCACATCATTGCAGACAATCCTAAACGCATCCAGAATATTTCAATGGTTGCTCCAATCTATGATAAAGTCTTGATTCCTATATCTAATGGTTAAAGGTGGTCCTTTCCAGCTGTTGTCGTAACTCTGTTTCCTTCGTAGGCCTATAAATTGAGCATTATTTCCGTACAAAAATACTAGTAGAAAACCGACTGTGCCATCACATGGAAAACAGTTCGTAGTTATATTCTGTTATGTTTTCTACTCGCAACTGTCATTCATTAATTTGTTATAAACATTTAAATAACATGAAAAGTGTTTTTCAAATTGTTTTGCTTATAAAATGAAAACTAATGCAGCAATCTTGTTGCTTCATGGGAAGAATTGAGAGAAATTGAAATACAAACAAAATTAAATATTTTACGACCCGATCGGTTCATTAGTAACGAAGGAAAATCGGAATAACCAAGAAATTTTGCGATTTTTTTTAAATTCATATCGTCTCCATTTTTTAAGGAATAGGGTTGGCCCTTCTCAAGAAAGTATTGAATTGTGTTTACTTTATGTGTGCATAAAACAGACTCTGACGGATCATTAGTTTTGGCACAATGTTCTAGTGATAGTCCGATTACAATTTCTTTAACAGATTTTGAAAGTAGAAGAACAGTACCATAAAACATATATTCTCATTTCGCGCTTAAATGCTGTGGAATCGGTGAAGAATGCTTGCAAACATGACTAAAAACGGCCGAGCTGGCGTAAGCGGTCGAGTGATAGGAGATGAGAGAAATCGTTCATTAAAAGAATTCCTCGCATCTCCCGGACTCTCCTACCACTCGGGTCGTTTGTTTTCAGTCATGTTTGCATGGATATTTCGCACCATTGCAGCGAAAAATGAGAATATACGTTTTGTAGTACTATTCTTCTACTTTCATAAACTGATTAGAAAATTGAAATAGGGCTATCACTAGAACATCCAGGCACGTTGCAAGGTAGTGTGAAAAAATCAAAAAGCAATTGTACCAAAACTAACAATCCGACAGCGCCTGGTTTGTGCACACATAAGGTACACATGATTTAATACTTTCATAAGGAAGGCCAATCCTACTTCTTGAAAAATAGCGGAGTTATGAATTTAAAAAAAAATGGCAAAATTTTCCGGTCTTTACAGTTTCTCTGCGTTACTAATGTTGGGTCTTAAAACATCCAATTTTGATTGTAATCAAATTATCAACAATTCTTTTCATTGAAGCTCTATTACTTTTCATTTTATAAGTAATACAAGAAAATACATTTTTTGTTATTCAAATGTTTATAACAAATTAATAAATGACAGCTGCGAGTCGAACACAACAGAAAATAACAACGAACTGTCTTTGATGTGATGGCACAGTCGGTTTCCTACTAGTATTTTTGTTAAGAACTTATAGACCACAAGCCCAGGCAAATTTTCAGGAGGTGGTTTTATACATCACGAGTCATATTCAATGTTGAGGTACTGGCCGAGAAACAAACTTTAGGTACTATGCCGTCAATTTTCCGCGGTACAGGTGGGTGCACAGGTGAGTTGAAATGTCGTAAAAAAGGGGGTACTTTTTGATTACATTATACATGACGGCACTATTCTCGTTGAAGAGGCAATGAAAAAATAATGCTCCAAAACCCAGTGCCGTCAAAAAATAGCAGTACCAGAAGTCAGACTTTCTTTTTGAAATCGGCGATTTTACCCCCCTTCCCCAATTAATCAAATACTTGACGGCGTTGATTCAGTTAACCTTGCATTTCTTTAATAAACAAAAATACATCTATGCCGTCAGAAAAGGGTCGTACATGGGGTCAGAAATCGCGAATCAAAATCCGAATTTTACCCCTTGTGGGGGTAGTCATTTTATACAACCTAAAATTTAGCTGTTTCAATGCAATACCTATCCTTGAAAGATAACATATTTTACTATGCCGTCAATTTTATATGGTACAATACTCTGAAAAATGTGTTTTTTATGTTGAAATTCAAATTATTTGGACAATTCCTATTAATTCCTATTAATTTTGGGGACATTTGGTTTCAACAGGATGGTTGTACGAGTCACAATGCACGACCAGTGACACAATTTCTGACGAAACATTATTTGTTACATTTCTTGCAGCCAATAATTTCTCACAGACAAGGAACATTGTGAACAAAATTCCTTTCCTGAGAAGCCAGATGTATCCCTCTTCTCTAATATTTTGATAGTGTCTTCAATTTCATAATAGCAGAGAGAGGCAGTATAATCGCCGCGCTGCCACTCTAGGTCGCTAGAAGTGGGGACCATCCATTGAAGAGTGGTCCAGTTGCATACTTGAATCTCGGGTAATTTTCAAAAAATTCATGTAAAATCTCCGGCAATTAATTCAAGCACGCGGGGGATTCGGTAAGAAAATTTGACACCACAAAATGAAAATCATCCAACAATTCATAAGAAATAACTAAATAAGGGTTCACCTGAACTATTTATACACTACTACTGAAATATTGATATGTTTACAAAATTTTCATCAATAAATGTGTTTAAATTTTGAACAAAAAAAAGTGATTCAGAAATAGACAGCGAGAATTCTGAAGAAGAATCATGAATATTATATTATAGTATATTCCATGTTCTGAAATTTTTTTTCATCTATTCATCATGAATTTTCAATAAAAATACTATAAACATTGACCTACGCTTTTAAAACTTTTTGAAAGACTAATGCATTTTTTATGAAAATTAATAATTGTTATCTAGTTTATAATCTTTCATAAAATTTTAATGATTTATACATTGTTATTCAAATCCTCAATCACTTATTTTATAAAAATCAAAATTTTCTATAAAAATTTCAATTTATACTGCTTTTTTGATGATAATCCACATATCTGTGCATGAAAGTTCGCTATGCGAGTTTTGGACCGCAAACGAATATTCCCAAGATTCCCAAGTTTCAGTTTGATGTTGACAACACCACAATTTTCAATTACTATATAATATTGCCAATATTATATTGTTTATGCCGTCTTATTTTTGACCAAAATTATTACCAAATTGTAAAGTAAGCCAAAAGAAGCAAGAGATTTCACGTCAAATTCATAAAATATAATGAGGTAAAATTGACGGCACCGATTTTTCTATGTTTTTTAATGTTTTTTAATATTAAAGTCCACGATAGTATTTCAGAAATGAACTCTTATAAATGTGCAGGCAATTTATTCTGTATTTTGAATTATTGACGGCATAATTATAAAACCATAATAAGCAGTTACTTCTTAAAAAAAAACAAATGCCGTCCTGAAATAAATGACCTTATAAGAAAACATTGATTTTTTGCTCTAAAATTTTAGTAATATTTAATTTATTTTTGCTTGAACCATAATTTTTTGACAGCACAATGATTGGAACACTAAGTAAATGTTAACTCAAAGTTATAAATCGGTGCCGTCAATTATGAATGACCAACCCCACAAGGGGTAAAAATCGGGTTTTGATTCGCGATTTCTGACCCCATGTAAGATCGTTTCCTGACCGCAAAACTAGATGTATTATAGTTTTTAAGGAAAGGCATAGTTAACTGAGTCAATGCCTTCAAGTATTCGATTAACTGGGGAGAGGAGGGGGGTAAAATCGCCGATTTAAAAAAAAATCTGACTTTCAGTACCGCTATTTTTTAACGGCACTGGGTTTTAGAGCATTCTTCTTTCATCGCCTCTTTAACGAGAATAGTGCCGTATGTATGAAGTAATCAAAAAGTACCTCGTTTTTTACGACATTTCAACTGACCTGTGCACTCCCCTGTACCGCGGAAAATTGACGGCATAGTGCCTAAAGTTTGTTTCTCGACCAGTACTTCAACATTATATATGACTCGTGGTGTATAAAATCATATCTTGGAAATTTACCTGGGTTTGTGGGCTATCACTCATTTTATGCTATATTGCTTGGTGTAGATATGGCTCATGTTCCGATATTACTGAACAGTACTGGCCACAGTAGATAATTTCGGAACGCCTAACAGTGACAGAAACCTGAAACTGCCATCTAATTTCGGAAAGATTGGAAAAATCAGACTGTCAAATGTTTCTAGTTCAAAATTATATAATTACTATTATGTGATACCGTGACTGATTGATGGTTGCAATTAATCAAGTAATAATAGAGAGAATATCAGGTGATAGAGATTCTGAATCATCAGAAAATTCGGACAGCTCAAGTACTTCAAGCTCTAGCCGAGCTATGATTATAAGCTAGGTATTACCTATTTCTTTGTTATAATGACCTGTGGATTTATTTTCTTGTTCTGATATTTTGAATTCATTGTCGAATTGTCTTCAAAGGCCTGCAAATATCGCCTGGCATGATTTCGATCTGAAAAAATTATTTTTATACATCTACATGGAAGAGAGGCGAGATAGAACAACGCTAGTAAATTAGCGGCGGTTCCGGCATCAACTTCAACTAGCAAGTCTTCTAATACCACTTGATACATTTTCTCTGTTGTCTTTTCAGATGAGCTAATTGTAATGATATTGCTATCAATAAATTGAATAAATATTAAATAACGTATCCTTAACTAACTCATTATTAATTCGGGGAGTACTGGGACTACACGACCATTTCTGTAACAGAGGCAACCAGTAAATTTCTAGCCTCTAACAAGGTTCCATGAAAATGGGCGAGAAATGTGTACCAGTCAATTTCAGTAAAATCGGAACGACCAAAATTACTGGGCAGTACTGTTCAGGATTATCGGAACATGACCATGATAACATCGTAGCATGAGCTGCTTTGATATTTTGGGGAGGACAAAGAAACTCTTTTCTGATCGCTCGTCTTTTTCAATAGGAAATTTTCCTCTTTTGAAGCAGGAAATTCAATTTTTCGCGAACGCATACGAAGGACATTGATCGCCAAGGGTATTAAACAAATCTTTGTCAATCTGCCAATCTGTCAATCTGTCAACCCCTTCAAATTCTGGTGCTTGATGACAACCTTGTTTGTAAAACTTTACACTGACAGTTCTTATGAGTTATTGATCATTGCTATGGTAACGCAATATTTTTTTATCTATGGAACCGGTCTGAGCTAATTAGATTATTATATATAAATATATATATATATATATATATATATATATATATATATATATATATATATATATATATATATATATATATATATATATATAAATATATGACCAACGGTAATTTCCAAGACTTTTTCCGATAACTAATGTCAAGTTCCAAGACTTTTGTCAAGTTCCAGGACGGTCTTGGATGTTTTTTATGCCTTACGCCAATTTCCGGAACATCGTTTGAAAGTTCCAGGACGGTCTTGGAAAACCAAAAGTCTTGGAAGTTTCATTCTGGAAAAAATTCAAGTTTTTCTGAAATCAAATTATCATAACATCTACATTAGTTACCTAAGTTTGAAAATATCGATTTGTACTCAATTCAATAAGGTTCAAAAACGTTAATTTCTCTAAAATTACAAAACAATATTATTTTCCATTTCCTTCCTGTGGTGCCTTATGTTTGACCAACACTTTTACTGTCAGAAGTGCTGTAAAATTGAACATTCAAATGGAACACATTTTCAAAATGCTGATAAAATTATGATTAAGGTAAAACATTTTAAGTGTGTTTTCACAGCAACGTGACTGATTTTAAAAGGTGAAACCCCGTCATCTCTATCTCGTACAAATACTCCTGAAGATTTTTGAGAGTTGTTCCTAAGGGGTTAAGGTGACGGAAAGTACAAAATAGTGGTATTATTTTTTCTTAGCTCAATTGAAAGTTAAAAAACCTACAAAGTTAATAGCAACACGCTGGATTTAAAATAATTTAATTGCAAATCCAAGCACAGTCGGGATTTCTCAGTAAAAATATCAGAAAATGCCAGTCGCCAATCAAAACTGTAATTGGGCTAACGGTTGCTTCAATTGTATGTTTGATAATTCAGAAAATGTTCTTTAATCAAACTTGAAAATTGGGTTGAAATTTTTTTTATCATGGTAGGTATGTGCTGATGTTAAAGTATTATTGGGAGATTTCGGCATTTCTATCACTTTCCATGTCACTTAAGAGAGAATTCCCACTGCACCTTAAATTTACTTATTATTCATAGCGAATACACCAACAAGTATTTTTGGATGCATACACCAAGTTGAAATTCGTATTCGCTCACGATAATTTTTCACGAAGGCGTGGCTAGACCGCTTTCTTCGAAAAAACTATTTATAGAAACCAAATTCAGTAGCGTAACCTGTGGTCCTGTAAAGTATGACTTTTGTATTTCTGAACAAGAGTTTCGAATGGACTGGACTAAGTGAACGCAGAATGATAATAGTAACGCTCAATAAAACAATGAAGATATTTGATGAAAAATCGATATATTCGCGCATTGTAATTTGTAGTAAGCATAGATGTGTTTGAATAAGAAAAAAAGTTGATATGTTTTTAAATATTCAATATCATATATCTATTATAATTATAATTTTGATAGATTACGGAAATGATAAATTAACAGTTCGGTGATAGATATTTCTTTGAGCCCTTCTGATCACATTTCCTAAAATTTGATACATTATAATCCAGCTTTGCAGTTTTTCAACTTGTCTATTGTTCTACTGATTCAACAGAAAACCATTTCTCTCAATATATTTGACATTTTCAAATATATCGGTTCGATATGAATGCATCCACAAAAAACTTCCGGAAAAAATGTGATTTTTCACTCCCTTCATATTTCAATGACAGTTTTTTTTTTTGTATCACATTATGGTCGAGTCTTAAATCGATTCGTACAAAACCCTTATTTATTTTTTACAAAAATGTCGCTGGCGGCATTAAGTCCATGTGTACCTACAGAGATATTAATATTTATGGGAAAGGCTGTAAATCATGAATCATATCACCATTTATTCTGACCTTTCCTCTTCCTTTTTTCATTGCTTCTGTTACCTACATACGTATCGCCATATTCCGTATTTTTCGACTATCTACTAATTCTGGCAAGAGCCAGTCGTTAAAAAAATTAACCAACTTTTGTTCAGTATTCTCATACCAGAAGTTGTCTCTCGAATTAAATTCATATTTCAACCCTACACACCAAATAGGCAAGTTTTCAGTTTAGTTACTTGAAGCTGAAGTTAATAATTAATAATTGATTTTTTTACCTTCAATATGTTCACGTGTAATAGCATCGAATTGTATGAATTGTATACGTAATTGTTTAAAAAACTGTTAACAATAATATTTATGATTTTAGCTTTAGATTATTGATTTTGTTTCATAAGTTGTGTTTGCCACAGGTTACTCGATGCATTTAAATCTTACTTTATTCTTGAAAGTTACTTCATTTTGAGAAATATCTTATGTAACATTTTGAGTTTTTGAGTGTGCTTGAAATCTAATAGTGTGCAGTATCAAATTAATCTAAATAAAATGCTACTATTTCCTAACCCGACGAAAAAAAGTAGGAGCGGAAATTTATTGAATCTTACATAGCAGATACATTTTGACAGAAAAAAGTAAAGTTGGATTGATCCCAAAATTTTAGGACTCAAATTAGTATTTTAAAGGCATCCATAGCCCTATAAAATTGAAAACAAATTTCAAATTTCAAAATGAACAAATTTGGTAACAAAAAGTGACGAGTGATACACAGTAGTTGTAATCAGTATGTCTCATGGTGAAAATATACCAGGTGTCCCATTTAAATATCGAAATTTGATGTCACTTCTGGTGAATCCGGAAGTGAATGAAGCTGAGTTACTGGGCAAAAATGCAATTTTGTGTCGTATACAAATTCTCCAAATTTCATTCAACCATCTTCAAAAACAAAAGAGTTTTAGTGGTGAGCCACTTTCTGCGGACACCCTGTATTTAACAAAAATAAAAAAAACAGAAGCCTAGAGTTCATGCTCACGAGTTATTTTCGTATTGTGAAAAAATGTGCCGTCAGGCATTTCGTCTTTTTGACAAGTAGGTATAACCAGTTTTTTGCAATATTTGCGCTTACCCAAAATATGATTTCATTATATAAAAAATATCAATTACTACATTATATATATATATATATATATATATATATACATTCAACGTGAAATATTTTGGAACACATTGAAATTCATTCATATTAATTAAGACTTTTAGTTAATGCTTATACATTTTCTCAAAAATTTTCTCCCCTCATTTGGTCGTAATTGGAATCTTGACGTTTTTCTCCCACTATACTTGCGCGAGATGCGAGAGTCGACTACCAATAAATACATTTATACTCGAATGAAAATTATAATAAAATATACCCATAGTAAAACACAGCGCGAGACTGTGTCTTCTCCGAATTCAAAGGTAACGTCTCTATGCGATGTGAACGCCTCCTGACACGGAGACAGCCGAGAAATCGATTCGGCTTCTCTACGAACGCTGAAGGCCAGCCCACATTTCTCGAGAAATTTACTTCGTCTCACACTGCTGGGCGACTCATAAAATCGAAAACCATGGGAAGATACTCTTAAGAAGATTTTATGCAAATCGCAGAACGCTAGATTGACAAAAAATATTTTCTCGTAAAAACTCTAGCTGAAAACTCACAAGTATGATTTCAAATTATTCAGAATTTTCTCGAGAATCAGGAAATGTGTCTAAAAAAATCGCGAAAGATATCAAAATGTGGCAATTAACGTCTATATTATTTGTGTCAAATTTCGTTTTGATATTTAAAAAAAAACATAGATATGATGAAAGAGAGGTCGTAGTATCGTTATCGACCGGTAGATAATGATAAGTAGGTACATGAGTTAACTAATGACTAATATAAGGACGGTCGTAAAATACCAAATCTTCCAAACATTCTGTATCAATATTTCTTGACCGATTACAAAAATCGATGATATTTTCAACAAAGTAACATGAAACAAATTACTGCATTTTTTTCCTGAAATGACGTTTTTGCTAAAAAACTAGTTCGTATGTCAACATTTTTAAAAACCCTATTATTCCCTAAACGATATCATCTAGGTATAAACCATGCTACACACATTGACATCAGAATTGAAATTAAATTTAAAATGTTCGAAAAAATACAGGGTTTTATACTTAAGCTAGAAAAGTTGCTGTCGATTTTCAGTATAACCGGAAGTGGAGAGAAGTTCAAAATAGTCTACGCAGGTTGAATAACCGCCAGATGTGCCATATTTCAAAATATGTCTGATTAGCCCTCATCAGAAATCACTTTGTATAATATACTAACGTTCAATTCCAGTACTAATGGGTTACCTAATGTAAAGTTTCAGGGAAATCCTGAAATACCAAATATTTCGTATCAATAACTCTTGACCGATTCCAAAAATCGATAATGAAATGCCTACATTGAAATATTTTCAATAAAGCAATATGAAACAAATTACTGCTTCTTTGCCAGAACTGACATTGCTGCTGAAAAATTAGTTCGTATATCTAAATTTTCAAAAAGCGATATCACGTAGGTATAGAGCATGCTACATATATTGACTCAAGGATTGAAATTTTGTTGAACATTTTTGAAAAGATACAGTGTTTTACATTTAGGATAAAAAGTGTCTGTCGATTTTCAGTATAACCGGAAGTGGAGAACGGTTCAAAATAGTCTACACAGGTAGAATAACCGCCAGCTGTTCCATATTTCAAAATGGGTGTGTCTGATTAGCCCTCATCAGGAATCACCTTCTATATTGTATATTATACTAACGTTCAATTCCGGTACTTATGGGTTACGTAATGTGAAGTTTGAGGGCAATCCTGAGATACCAAATATTCCGGACATCGATAATGAAATGCCTACATCGGATATTTTCAATAAACAAACATGAAACAAATAACTTTTTTTTTGCCAGAACTGACATTTTTGCTGAAATATTAGTTCGTATGTCAAAATTTTGAAAAACTCTATTATTTCATAAACGATATCACCTAGGTATAGAGCATGCTACATATATTGACATTAGGATACAAATTTTGTTCAGAACTTTTGAAATGATACATTTAAGTTAAAAAATTCTGTCGATTTTTAGTATAACCGGAAGTGGAGAAAGGTTCAAAATAGTCTACACAGGTATAATAACCGCCAGCTGTTCCATATTTCAAATAAGGTGTGTCTGATTAGCCCTTTTCAGGAATCACCTTGTATATTGTAAATTAAACTAACGTTCAATTCCGGTAATTATGGGTTACCTAACGAGAAGATGCAGGAAAATCTTGAAACACCAAATTTTCTGAATATTCTGTATAAATAACTCTTGACCGATTACAAATATCAATAATGAAATGCCTACATTAAAAATAAATATTCTCAATAAACGAACATGAAACAAATTACTGATTTTCTAAAATATTGATGCGTATGTCGAAATTTTGAAAAGCCCTATTATTTCCTAAAAGATATCACGTAGGTATAGAGCATGCTACATATATTGACTTCAGGATTGAAATTTTGTTTAAAAACTTTAGAAAGATACAGGGTTTTACATTAAAGATATAAAAAGTGTCTGTCGATTTTCAGTATAACCGGAAGTAGAGAAAAGTTCAAAATATTCTACACAAGTAGAATAACCGCCATCAGCTGTTCCATATTTCAGAATAGGTGTGTCTGATTAGCCCTCGTCAGGAATCATCTTGTATATTGTATATTAAACTAACGTTCAATTCCGGTACTTATGGGTTACCTAATGTGAAGTTTCAGGGCAATCCTGAGATACGAATATTCCGAACATTCTGTTTCAATAACACTTGACAGATTACAAAAATTGATAATGAAATGCCTACATTGAAATATTTTCAATAAACGAACATAAAACAAATTACTGATTTTTTGCCAAAACTGACATTTTTGCTAAAAAATTAGTTCGTATGTCAAAATTTTGAAAAACGAATATCATCTAGTAGTCCAGGATCCATGGTACATTTTTACAATTGATGACTATTAAGCTTATTTTTCGTGAGTGGCTTCATTTTGATTTGAGGCATAAACAAGAAAATCGTCAAATGAAATCTGTCACCATCTTCCAGTCTAATAGGTCAGTGTGTTCTGTCCAAATTAAACAATGTCCTACAAGAAAACAGGTACGTATCAATAGTTCGACAAGAATTATATTCATATAATATAATCTAAAAGAATACAATGTAAAAATTTCATCGTAACATATAACATAAAAAGAAATAAAATATATAAAATAAAGCAAAAAAAATATTAAACAAGATTTGTCATTTTTGTTTTTTTATTTATAACATACTGTAAAGTGAAAACATCTTTTTCAAAATTGAAATAACTCTACGTTCAACGGAAAATTTCAAGTCCAAATCTGGTAAAAAGATGTCTTGGTAAATTTATGGAAATATCAACTGTTTCTGAGATATTCAGTATTTTCCAAAATCCAAATTTCGATTTTCAGATTTTTCAAGTTTACCCGGTTTTACGAACATTCTCATGAAAAATTGTTTCAGTAGGATTTGTTCCTCTATTCGAGCTCTACCCGTCGTATATTCGGAAATTTAGTTCAAATTAACGGTTCGGCGTAGATTTTTTGGAAAATCGCCAAAAATCCCTGTTAGCATTTTCCGATCATTCTTAAAAACTATACACTTCTGTAGGACATATTGTAGTAGGTATATTGAAATATGCGTACTGGATCAAATCAATTCCTGAACCTGTATCGTTGAAGATAGAAAAGGGAAAAAAACGGAAAAACCTCGTCAACTTTTTACAGATTTTCCAATCCCGAGAAGAATGAAACTGACAAATATACTCCTCGAGGTATTACATTTTTCAAAATTCCATAGCGATATCTCCAAAGGGTTTCGAAAATATAAAGGTTTGAAGTGTTCACAGAAGGACGGACAGACAGACAGACAAAAAAATTAATTTTTTGACGAATATCATTTTCTCCAAAGTAACCATATGGGTCTATCTCTTCAATTCAGAAAGTTGATGTCATTCTGGAACCAACCGGAGGAATACAACTTACTAAGAGGTCGTTGTAAAATTATCCTATAAGCATTGTTTATAGAGAAAGAAGATAGTTATTAGTTAGTCAATGCCTGTGGAAATCGCGTTTGATACAATCGCGCGCGACATCTAGCCCGATAACGACGAACCGAGGCCGAAAATACACCCGTACGAATGCGCCCCCTACAATCAACTTGCATTTTTGAGGTATACTTGAGGATTTTCATTTTCGTCAAGGAATCCTAGTAGTGAATCGTTCGCCCTGACAGGGACGTACTTGAAATTTTCTAATGATAGTTTTTAACAGAGTAGCATATTTTATTCACAAATGCAATGACTACATTTATCTCACAACTTTGGATCCGCTCAAAATGGGTTTGACTTGACTGGATCCGATACACCTAATCGATATATACAGTGTTCGGATTGGATTGAATCACTCAAGTCAATTCCATAAAATATAGGATTGGACCCAACCGATCGCCTTGAAGAGGAGTGAAATTACGAGATAAACGAGTTTGAAATTCACAAATGACAGGTAAAAGTAGACAAATTCAGATTAGTGTTTATATTGACAATTGTCTTTCTCAAAATGGAGAGCAAAATAATATTTAAGAAAAGATACGTATGGTCCAAAGGAGAGAGCAGTTTTTTCATTCAGCTGATTAAGGAAAAACATATTTTGGGACTCATGTATGGGAAAACGTTTAGGGTTCAAATGAAAACCACAAATCCACATAACAACGATTCGTGATTTAATTCGCAGAACACAAGAAATTTAAGGTTACGAAATTCGACATTTTGCTGTGAAGTTAGCTTTTTTCAATCGGATTGAAGAATAGGATTCTTCGATCCACTTAAATATTGCGATATAAACTGAAGGGTGGTTTCACTCGACTCAATGCTATTGAATTTGAAGCGGATAGAGATCGTCCAGATAAACGTAGTCAATGTCATTCAATAAAAATGAAGTGCATACTTTTTTGTTTATTATTTGATATAAATTGAATGAACTATGCATAAATGTAATAAAGTGAACGTGAACTTAATATCAATTTTGTCATTTTGACTTCAATCATCATGAACAATAGGTACTGTGGCATGGTTCAATTGAAAAATGAGTGTGGAATTTCAGTGAAATATATCTTTTCACCTACATGTGGTGTCCAGTGTATTTTTTAAGCCAAAATCACTGGGACGAACGAAGCTCATAATACACTACCGGTGAACAGCACCTTTGCCTTATTATTTTCGGGGCAAACTGCTTTGTGTTTGTTATTGTTTGTTATTTAATTTCAATCACTGGGCGACTCGTTTTAATCAGTAGGTGGGTGACATTTGTGTCGCACACTTCACTATAGTGAAAAGGTGGTGACACAATGGAACAAATAGTATGTTTGTAATCATCAGTTTATTTAGTCTCTGTATTCACCTTGAAGATATCACTTAACTAGTGTGTACATTTTACACCTGTGCTCATTTATTCAAACTGAATTTATTTTTTCGAAATGGGGCTCCATATATGCTGTCAGAAATCAGAACAGGTTCGAAGTGTTATAAAGACAACGATTATTGAATGAAGAGATTGAATGTGTTTACCAACTAAATTGTTATCTATACCGAGTACAATAATATATACAGGGTGGGGCACCGAAAACGAAACAGATCGAATATCTTCAAAACGCATGTGTTGGGAATAAAATGCAAAACTACGTCGATTTTTAATCCAAGGGGGAAATCTTCCTATCATAACCTCAACTGTCATACCTCTCCCCCTACCCCTTGGGCACCATCACCGAAACAATTTGAATAGGGAAAGTAGTAAGTGTGACACATCATTGAAAAGGTAATTTCGTAAGGAATTCAGCCATGTCAATTTTTGCCACCTAAACTTTTATTTTGGCGCTTTCTTGCGGGAAATACAACTGTTCCGTGTTCCAAATTATGATACTGCATTTGCAAGCTATTTTGACATAAATTCGGTGACAATGCATTATGGAATATTTCTAAGAGAAAAAACAAAATGGCGGCTCCAAAATGGCGGACATGATTTGCAATTATGGTCCGATTCGATTCAAAATTGATATGTGGTGGTTTGCAAGGTCGGAAATTATGATTTGTTTATCAATGCAAAAAAACAAGATGGTGGTCCAAGATGGCAGACGGAATTTGTAATTCTGGTCCAATTCGAATCAAAGTTAGTATGTGGGGATTTTCAGGGTTAAAAATTTGGATATTTTTGTCGGTGCAAATAACAAGATGGCGGGCGAAATTTGTAATTGTGGTTCGATTAGAGTCAAAATTAGCATATGGGGGTTTTCAGTATGAATAAAATGAATTATTAAAATTGTTAAACAAAAGCTTTTATACAAATGCGCTAAAAGGAGATAACGGCAAATAAACGAAAAAGAGAGTAAAGGTATTCATATTTTTTTTTAGATGTGTGACGTAGGTTACTCTGTGCGTAACAGATTCGAAAGCTTGCCGCGAGTACAAAATAGGTATTATCGCGAGGTAAAATTTTGATTCTGTTACGTATAGAATAACCTCAGTCACACATCTGAAAAAAATTATAATTTCCTTTTTAGCGCATTTATTTAATTTTTTTTATCAATTTAATCATTTCATTTTAGTCATACTGAAAACTTGTAAAACCCCCATATGCCAATTTTAAATCGAATCGAACCACAATTACAAATTTCGTCCACCATCTTGGTTTTTTTGCATTGACAAAAACATCATAATCTTTCACCCTGGAAATCCCCACATACTAATTTTGATTCGAATCAGACCAGAATTACAAATTTCGTCCGCCATCTTGAAGCCACCATCTTATTTTTTCATATTGACAAACAAATCATAATGTCCGACCTTGGAAACCACCACATATCAATTTTGAATCGAATCGCACCATAATTCCATAATGCATCGTCACCTAATTTATGTCAGAATAGCTTGCAAATGCAGTATCATAATTTGGAATACAGAACAGTTGTTGGTCCCGCAAGAGGGCGCCAAAATGAAAAGTTAGGTGGCAAAAATTGACATGGCTGAATTCCTTATGAAATTACCTTCCTAATGATGTGTCACACTTACTACTTTCCCTATTCAAATTGTTTGGGTGATAGTGCCCAAGGGGTGGGGGGAGAGGTATGACAGTTGAGGTTATGATAGAAAGATGCCCCCTTGGATTAAAAATCAACGTGTTTCTGCATTTTATTCACAACACATGCGTTTATTGCGTTTCGAAGATATTCGATCTGTTTCGTTTTCGGTGCCACACCCTGTATATTAATAGCAAGTGTTGAACAAATATAATATTCAAAAATACACGAAGGGTAACGTGACAATTTCCCAAATGATAACGGCACAATACAAATAAACACAAAATTCACTGGGAATGGTCTTGATAACATCAAGTTCCAGGTTAAATAGAAACACTGAAACTGAAATGAATGGAATCTCGAGTTTACACCAGTACAACGCTGGATAGGATGCACGTGTCAAAATTATTTTTCATAGCCATCTATCGGATTATTCAATGAGTCATATTTTACGAACTGATCAAATACATACGTTAAAATCAAGAACAGACGTGACTGGAGACTCGTGGACTAGCGACCTCTAGTGATGGTCTCCATTTGAATCCAACTAAAAGTACGTAAGATTGGCTAACTATCTTCTCTCTATAAACACTGCTATAAGTATTAAAATAATATTTAGGAACATAATCCTATAAGATAATATATGTAAATCATGAAGAATTCAGTGTATATGTTGGATAGCAATGAATAATATAATTTTTACGTATTTCCGAAAAAAATCGATCATTTCCCAACATATTCGAATTCTCCGACTCCTGATCAAGTAAATTGGAAAAACGTAAAATTTACTATTGAATCAAATACATTTATTACACTTCAAATTCATTAGGAAAATATGTAACAATGCTTTGCGCATGCGTACCGGTGTGTCTCAACTATAATAGCAAAATGCAAAAAATCACTTGATTTTAAATTTAATGAATTTCAGCTACGTATTCAATTGGAGTATTACGCAATTTGTAGGACAATGTGGCTGTTCGACTATTTGAATATTAACTAAGCAACAGTAAAACAACCAACTGGTTAGTAATCATTTTTGATGACTTCGTTATCGATACATGTTGGAAAGAGGGGACTTTTTTATCTTTTTGTAGGGCAAATATTTTTTCGAATAATTTAGAGAATTATCTTGAAATTTACCAAAAAAAAACGGTATATACATTTTTGAGAATCGCAAATCGACATATTTTATCCCTGTTGTTAGCTACCACAATCGAGAATTTTCGTTTAGGAAATTGTTGGGCGTCTCATCGAAATGAAGCTATTCACGAAGATTCAACTTGATAGTAATTATTTTTACATATGATACACAGCTTAGATAAATACACTGGGATCTGTACTACAACTTTACGCGTAGAAACAGGATAACGTACCTCTCAATTTGTAGGACAATGTGACTGTTCAATCAGCTGGTTAGTAATCATTTTTGATGACCTCATACATGTTGGAAAAAGGGGAATCTTTGATCATACCATACATTTTGTAGGACAAATATTTTTTCGAATAATTTAGATAGTTATTTGAGATTCGGTAAAAGAACCCACAGTCAGTAATATATTTTTGAGAATCGTTAAATCGACATATTGTATAATATACTAACGTTTAATTCTGGTACTTATGTTACCTAATGTGAGGTTTCAGGACGGTTTCGAAATACCAAATACCAAAAATCGATGATGAATTACCTAAATTGAAATATTTTCAACAAAGGGACATGAAACAAAGTAGGTACTGCTTTTTGCAAGAAATAAAATTTTTGCTGAAAAATTTGTTCGAATTTCGAAATTTTTAAGTACCCTGTTATTTCCTGAACGATATAATCTAGGTATAGGGCATGCTACATATACAGGGTGCTTTCTAACTACGGTTCCTAACTGCAGAGGGTGCTCCGTTAGGTCATTTCAAGAAGAAAAGTTCTCATGACCATATGTGCGGAGTTGCTCCGTTTCTGAGTACAGGGCGTTGAAATAAAACAGAAATTGCGTTAATTATAAAATATTATGATTATCTAGAACCCATTTGGTTGAAATTTGGGACATTTATTTGAACTAATTGAATTTATTCAGCCCTAACCAGATTCAAATTATTAGGGCCAGTGGCGTCTCAGTGGGTAGGCACCACAGCCAACAATATTGTTAAAAAGAAGTACACCACTAACTTTTTTTGGTAGATTTCAATTTTTCTGGATTCGGCAACTGAAAATACAACTTTTTGGTAACGTGTATTTTCTTCATATTTAGTTTCGTTTTCGAGAAAAAATATTAAAGTCACTCTATTGTAAATCATAAACACCTGCATTGGAGACCAGCTAACATTGATAGTAGGGTTTTTCCTACACATATTTCATTTCAAATTGAAAGATTTCAGTTTTGTTGGTTGTTATTTGTTTACGATCCGTAATAATTTAATAGCCCAATCCCTGATAGGAGTACCTGCATACAATAATGAATGATGACCATTAAATGAAGGTGAGGTTGCCTCATCATTAGACTACTATAAGAGTTAGCAAAACATAGTTCAGACATCATTCAGATATCTATCTATCTATTATTCAGTCTAACTATTCAGTTAGCAGCTCGAGTTCTACAGTTCTACGATTCAGCTCTACGCTTCAGTTCATCATGACAATATTATTGTTACTAGCAGTGGAATTCAGAGTTGTCAATTAGCAGCGATTCCATCATGAATAATTTCACTAACACTGGAATGGTTGACAAGAACCTCATTTATGGATTAACAAATGGAAATACAGGAGAAGTACGGATAATTTACCAGGAAAGAGTAACTCCTTGTGTTGAAACATTCAAAATTTAACATTTACATGCAAGATTATGTGAAACTGGGAGTTTCAATATAGATGCAGGTGGTGAAAGACCAGAAATAATAACAACGCCTGAACTAGAAGAAGCTATACTTGATGCGATAGAAGAAGATCCTTCAAATAGTACCAGAAAGATTTCACTGCAGCTTGAAGTCAGCCCAAAAACCGTTTGTGAAGTTATAAAAAGAAATCTCCTATACCCATATCACATCCCCAGCGGATCCAAACTCTACTGCCTCAGTGTTTTGCAGGCGGTTGATTAGTATGACGGCACACAATAATAATTTTTCACCAAATATTTTTAATACGGACGAGGCATATTTGTCACGAAATGCTATAATGAATTTTCACAATAACCAATTTTGGGCAGATGAAATTCGCCACGCTATTGGAGGAAATCATTGTCATCATCAATTTTCGCTGAACATTCGGGTAGGAATTATTGGTGTCTACCTAATTGGCCCAGAAAGATTACCAGGTGAATCATACACGGACTTTTCGCGAGATCATTTACCCATTTTGTTAGAAGTACCTATACTTGTAAGAGGCAACATGTGGTTTATGCACGACGGGGATCCGGCTCATTTTGGTGTTCTTGCTCGTCAACATCTCCACATCACCTACCCTAATCATTGGATTGGACGTGCAAGACCTCAACATTGGACAGCTCGTAGTCCTGATATGAATCCTCTAGATTTCTGTTTATTTGAAGGCTCTTGTTTATAAAAGTCCTGTACTAGATGTGAATGACTTGAGGGATAGAATAATTGACAATGCAATGTAATAAGGACTACTACTACAAATAGAATGCGGTCGTGTATTTCATCAGAATGTGGACATTCTGCTCATTCACTCTGATATCGCAATTTTTATTATTTTTACCTTTGGTTTTTATTTTATGTTTTTTGTTTCTTCTCGAAACCGAAGCTAGATATGAAAAAAACACACGAGACCAAAAAGGTTCTTTCTAAAAATAACACGAAAAGAAAGTCAGTAGCGTACTTTTTCTACAATATTGTTGGATGTGGTGCCCACTGAGTTGACACTGGCTTATAATCTCAATCTAGTGGGGGCTTAATGAGCGCCTTATTACTTCAAATAAATGTACCAAAGTTCAACCAAATCGGTTATAGGATATTCATGATATTTTTTTGTAATAACAACGCCCTGTATCTCAGAAACGAAGCAACTCCGATCAATGTTCATCGGAACTTCTCTTCCTAAAATGACCTAACAAATCATCTAATGACGTATATTGACTTCAGAATTGAAATGTTATTTAAAATCTGTGAAGATATACAGGATTTTATATTTAAAAGGGAGGTTCAAAATATTTCACACTGGTAGGATATTCCGCTGTTCCGTATTTCGAAATACGTCTGATTAGCTCTCATCACTAATCACTAACGTTCAATTCCGGACTTTATGTTACCTATAATGAGAAGTTTCAGGAAGGTCTTGAAATACCAAATATTCCGAACATTCTGTATCAATAACTTTCGACCGATTTCAAAAATCAATAATGAATTGTCTACATTGGAATATTTCCAACGAAAGTACATGAAATAATTAACTACCTTTATTAACTATTTATAGAATAATAATTATTTCATGTTACCTTAATAGGTGCAAAAAATGAACAAGGACATAAATAAGGATTTGGTTATGATAGAAGGGCGAAAGGAGGTGAACTTTTGGGGGTAAAAATGGTTTCTCACGATTTGCAGCGAAAATTAACTTCCTACAAAAAAATATAAAAGAAAAAGTTGTTGGCAATTTAAAGATCTACAAATTTTGTATCCAAGATTTTTACATTACCTCAAATTTGTCAAATTTTCAAAAATCAGTTTTTCGCCATTTTGACGGTCAATTTGAGGTTATGTCGAAAAGAGTTTGATACAAAAGTTTTCGATTTTTTTATTATCCACAACTTTTCCATTGCACATTTTCCGTTAGAAGTCACGTTTCGCCGTAAATCCCAAAAAACCGTTTTCAACACCTAAACTGCATCCCAATTTCACCATTTTGAGTGTTTTCGTGTTTAAATATTTGTTTTCGTCGAAGTTGGAACTTCAACTATATTCTCTACCTGGTCCTTGCCTGTTACTTTATTTCGTTCGTTTTGCTAACTGGGAGGTTCGAGAAAAATTATTATTCCGCTGCAAATGAAAAACATCTAATTCAGAACATAAAACGGTATATTTCCACTACATTTTGCGACAAACATACAATTTTCATACCAAAAAAAGATTCAAACCAAAGAACCCCGCACCATTCTTATGGAAGATGGGTCCCCGTGAAATTCGATGAATTTTTGATATAATGTAGATCAAGTCAAGCTGATCAAAAGTGTCCATGGGCCCAACCCAATCCCATGGCTAGTTTTCGAGATACAGGGCGTCAAACTTGGTAAGTGGCAATTTCTTTAAAGTAGAATTGCTTTCAGGAAAACATCTAAAATAAAAATGTATCTCGCGACAGATATTGCTTACCCATACAGCAATACTTCTAGACTGGTTTTTGATAAAAAATATCGTTGGATACAGGGTGAGTCCAGCATTAATCAAAGTGCAATTCTCAATCAACCCCACGAAGTGAAGATGTGACCAAACCAAGTATCACACTGATACGCTCATCATTTGAATATGTCAAAATTGATAAATTCAACATTTTGTACAGGGTGAGTCAAGATGTGACAGTTTTTATGGTGACATTTTGTATATTTTTATTTTATATTTTGAGCTTTAGGGATACTTGACCACCAACCATTCAACATATTTCTTGAACAAAATTAATATATAGTATGAGACAAACACTAGGTGATGACAAAAATTGAGAAAAGGAGATTTTTTTAATAACTCATCCTGTAATTGATTTGCTGAATTTTTGATATGATGAAGTTCAAGTCAAGCTGATCAATAGTGTTCATGGGCCCAACCTTGAAAAATAAACAGTTTGTCGATTCGTTTCATTTATATTAAAATATTTTTACATTTTTCATTTTCAGCTTCTCACAAAAGGAAAATTCCTGTTACGTCCACGGAACATCGTGTGAAGCAAAAAAAATCTTATTGATTTTTAATTTTTGAACATTTCAATTCTCAGGGAACAAATATCTCGGTAAAGAATTCGAATGCTGGGTTGTTCAGTTCAAAAACAAAAAAAATATATAAGAGAGAGCGAGAGCGAGAGAAAAAGAGAAGAGAAAGAGAAAGAGATAGAGAGAGAGGGTGAGAGAGTGAGAGAGTGAGAGGGTGAGAGGGTGGTACTGTGGGTCTTCAGACTTCTAACAAAGTGGTGGGAAAAATTGTATTTTTCATGTTATCGCAACGAAACTATCGATAGACGACCACATACCTCGTTGAAAATCAAGTGTATTGTGAGTTGTCTAGATGCCAATTCCGTGTAGTGCTAGCTTGGAGTGCACACCGACCACCCGAGGTGGAGCTGTATGTTTTCCGGGTTTTCCTTCAGCTGAAAAGTGAATAAGCCACCAAAAATCAGTAAGTCGTCCCGGAGCGCAACGGCTAAAATAATAATAATAACCGTCCTCTGCCCGATCAGGGTACGCTCTACGAGTGTTCATGAGGGAGTATTATTATTATTAATAATATTAGCAACGTCCGGGGAAATACCCATAGAATAGTAATAATAGAAACCAACAATACCAGAATAACTTCTGACAATCTTTTTTCAGTGTTGCAAGTGATCCACTTAAGGCTATGACAACTATGAAAACTTCGATTTCCGAAGAAAAAGTAGATATATTGAATCATTTGATATGGATTTCAGTAATAATCTCTTAATTATTCATATGATTCTCAACATTCTCAATTTCATGGTATAAAGGTTTTTTCTGCAAGTTGTTGAATGTTACTACGCCATTTATTACTATTTCAGATATAATAAAAGTGTTTCATTGAACAATATCTTATTTTTATGGCAATTAAACAATACCCACTAAAATAGTAAAAGAATATATGTCGAATTTCAGAACTAGCAATTTTGAATTAATTGATCGATTTCATGGGAATGGCATCTTGAACGCCATTGACTCTTGCGAGTTAGAGAAATTCCAGTTCAAACCTAAATATGAAATATTTTCTGTTGATCTTTAAACATGTTTCTATAATTTGAATTACAATGGTGGGTACAGCAAATAACGCAATTTCAAAACCCCTCCTTCGGTCAATACGGGTTATTACAAAAAGACAAGTTGACAGATATTGAAAAGTGTATTCATTCATTATTGTCTGCATTCGAACGACATTTAAATTGAATATTTTATTGTTATCTGATCCGTGAACTCAATGGCTTCCAGAAACATTATATCTTGTTTTGTTTGCGATAGACGATTAGCTCCACAACAAATGATCCGAATAGGTGTAGAAGAGACTGTTTTCAAAAGAGACGCGTTTTGTGGTTCATGGGATATGCTCGACATGAGCAAAATATTCGCTACCCCTCTAGAAGACTCACAGATGTTATATCTGATGCTGCTAATAGACGTCAGTAAGTTAATCAATACAACCTACCGGAGCTCATTGATATCTAATTTATTTTGTCATATTTAAACAGTTTGGATCCAACAATTGATCTCCCTGCTTCAGGTCTACTTTGCTTATTGTTATTTTCATTCTTTTTGTATATTCAGTGATTCCTATTCTATTTTTCTTTCAAATATTCGTGGTGATGTTTTCTTTGGAATTGAAATGTTATTATAAATGTATGTTATGTTAGTATTTTCTTATTTCTTAAATATTCCTGAATTGAAATAGCAGTATAAAAGCTTGAAATATATCAGATTTTTTAATATTCTTTGTACAACTTTTTTTCAATTTTTAATGATCGAAGGGTCAGTCGGTAAGTAAGTATAATTCTCACAGAATATTATTTAAGATGGATCAGTTCAATAATGGTGTCTGGTTTTCGTCGTTATTTCAACATTGGTCATTGAAAATGATCCACCCTGTACATAATGAACATCCTTTACCGAACTCTTGAAGTGAGAATTGAAAACAAAAAATATGATTATAAGCTCGGTGGAATATGTGGATAACTGAGTTAGTCTTATCTATAAACCTTCAACACCTGGTAGAGAAAAAACTGTTTACTTCTCAAGGTTGGGCCAATGAACACTATTGATCAGCTTGACTTGAACTTCATCATATCAAAAATTCAACAAATCAATTACAGGGTGAGTTATAAAAAAATCTCCTTTTCGCAATTTTTGTCATCACCTAGTGTTTTTCTCATACTGTATATCAATTTTGTTCAAGAAATATGTTGAATGGTTGGTAGTCAAGTTTACCTAAAGCTCATAATATAAAATGAAAATATACAAAATGTCACCATAAAAACTGTCACATCTTGACTTACCCGTTACAAAATGTTGAATTTATCAATTTTGACATATTCAAATGATGAACATATCAGTGTTATACTTGGTTTGGTCACATCTTCACTTCGTGGGGTTGATTGAGAATTTCATTTTGAATAATGCTGGACTCACCCTGTATCCAACAATATTTTTTCCTGAAAGCAATACTACTTTAAAGAAATGGCCACTTACCAACTTTGACGCCCTGTATCTCTAAAACTAGCCATAGGATTGAGTTGAGCCCATAGACACTTTTGATCAGCTTGACTTGAACGACATCATATCAAAAATTCATCGAATTTCACCAGGACCCATTTTCCATAAGAATGGTGAGGGGTTTTTTTCTGATTTTTTCGAAAAATTTCAGGTTATGCGGAAAAATTTTGAATACAAAAGTTGTAGATTATTTTATTGCCAACAACTTTTTCCTTATTTCTTTTTGTAGGAAGTTAACTTTCGCTGCAAATCGTGAGAAATCATTTTTACCCCCAAAAGTTCACCTCCTTTCGCCCTTCTATCATAATCAAATCCTTATGTATGCCCTTGCTTAATTTTGTACCTATTGAGGTAACATTAAATTAATATTGAAAATTTTATTATCAAAAGGGTTCAACTATTAATTTCAATAATTGTAATAAATAGATATGAGTTTAGAACAAAAAGTAGACGCTTCAAAGAATAAAGTGGCAGCTGGCGAGCTTGAGAAGACGAACTTTATCGGTGAAACATTTCAGTTGAAAATGAGGTTGTTTTTTCGGACTTTATCGAAAAAAAAAAATCTGTATTCTGCTACAAAAAAATTTCAGCTTACTCAAAACATGTTGAGTTGTATTCATACCAAATTTAGTAAAAAAAAATTGATTTTTGAGCGAGAAAAAAATTAAATACTGAAAAATTTCCGATTTTACCAGAAAATTTGAGGTAATGTGGAAAAATATTTGATACAAAAGTTGTAGATCTTTTTATTTTGAACAACTTTACAATTCAATTATATTTGATAAGAGTTCAACTTTCGTTGTCAATCTCGAAAAACCGTTAAATATCGCTTTCAATCCCTAAAAGTTCACCCCGTTCCACCCCTCTCCATTTTTTCAGCTCCAATTTATTCTTCCTGTCATTCGAACAATATTCTGCTCCTCTTCCAGTAGGTTACATGCTCCTAATAATTATTTCCGCTTTTATTTTTTTGTCTTCCATCTGCACGTCTATAGGTGGAGTCTGGTCTTGAGGAACATCGATTTTTATCGCGACCCTTTAGGTCTGTTCATTTGTGTCAGTAAAATTGATCTGAGCAGCTATTTCCAAAAGAGAAATACAAATAAATCACAACTGTAACAGAGAGGTGAACTCATGTAAAATCGTTTCTTAGATCAGATTGATTGATACAAATGAATAGACCATTTGTATCACTATGAAAATCACTTCACTTCTAATTTCTTATTTTTATGTGCTTAATGAACTTATCTTCAATGACCTCAGCTGAAGGTCATCAACAATCTTTTTAATTATTGATTTCATCTTTTGCACTGTCATGATTTTCGCACCTTTTCACCCCCTTTTCTTCGTGTGGATGGCCGTATTACTTAATGAAAGAAAATTAGCCTTAGCGCGATGACCACCTTCAAAATGCCCTAAGCTTCCTGTCTATCAAGAAATTCCCTGCTTTCTGTTGTGACTGATGAAAGCGCGAAAATATTGAATCAACAATCAAAACAGACTCGTTATTTTGAAAATTCCCATCCAACCCTGGTTGAACAAAAATGTATTTGAACTGTATATGCTTGATTTGTCAAGCTATGTGGTCTTTCCTGATGCTATAGGTAAGTGTATACAGATCATCTCACATCACTTCGAACATAGGAGAGAATATATCAGGTCAATTTACTATTGCCGAACCACCGTCTGATGAAGAACTACAAGCGAAAATACAGTAATACCTTGAAGTTTGACGAGAGATTTTCAACAAAAAATTCGTACGATATTGGTTTATCGCCGGACAGTTATCAATTGCTCTGATATTTTTATTTTTCACATGTTCGCAGTGTTGTGAGAAGTACTGTATATGGAATGCCTCTCGAAATGAGTGGTTTACACATAAAAAGTTATTTCAAAGACTGCTGAATTTTCATGAAAGAGAACAACCGTACCGATTTGTTGAAGAGGTTCAGGGCCGGCCCTAGACATTTTTCAAGTGTTAGAGAATATTATTTTGGCGCCTCCCATGGAATACTTCTCAATAAAGTGGGGGTCTGGGTCTTCTCCCAGGATTTTATAAAAAATAAGTGACAAAAATAGTTGGTAGTGAACTGGGTAGCGACACCCTGTAAAATAAATCAATCTTAAGAATGCCAACCACTTGTGTTCGAGTTGACAAAATGTCGAGGTTATCGCAACGAATGACGTCCTAAAAATCCGGAAAACCATAATTTTATGAAAAACAGCGTTTCTCAGTAATTTTATAAAGTGAAAATAGTCAAAGTGAGTGATTCAAAATTTATGAATATGTTTAAAATGAAAATGAAAGGTTATAAACTGATGCATTAAATTAGCCTATTTTGAAAAGAAGTGATGAAATTGTAGATAGGCTTCATGATAGGAAGGAAAAATAAAATATAGTTGGTGTATGAATAGAATGCGCACAAAGGATACTTCACAAACTAAACGTTCATTTACAGATACAGTGACAATATAAATAATCAATATTGAAAAAGAACTTTTAGTTTTGAAAATTCACTCAGAAGCAAGTCTGTTTTTATTTCATTTAAGAAGTACTTTTCAATGGATAAGGTTGCAAGACCGCTCAAGTGTACACATAATCACATTTGATTATAAGAAGACAAGGCTCCAGCTGAGTCGCTTCGAGGGGGCAGCATTGGTGCAAAAATCTGGGGCTTATCAATAAGATAATCTCCATTTACGTCACACTTCCATCACTAAAAACGGTTTGATGATATTTACAGAATTCCTTCAAATCTTCTTCATAAAAATTTTTCGGTAAGCTTGAAATGTCATACAGAAAAAATGGGACTATTGCGAGCGCGTGGCGCCCTCGCGTAGTTCGCTTATATCTCTAGCCGGCCCTGCGGGTGTTCAATGTTATTATAACATCGGGTGCAAGTCGGTAACCTTATCGAATTCACATGAAACATGACCGCTACTCAATCTGTTGAGATCTGTGTCTTTCTCAACTAAGTATACTGCATAAGAAAGAGAAAGAATAGCGAATTTGTACATATGAATAAGGGTGATTTTCAGGACACTACCACCACACTTGACTTCTTACGAAAAAATGCAACAATGATTTTCATTTTGAGTAAATGCGCGTTTGTCCGTCAAAAAATCCGGTCAAATCCGAAACGAATTCCTTTGCAATTAACAGAATTGCCCATCAGAAAATGTTCCGTAGTGGTTCGAAAGTACAAGGCAAATGGTTTAAGAAATCACTTTCTGAAATATGATCTGAAAATATCTCTTGTGGCCTTGTATGCTTTCCTAACTATTGCAATTCCTAATTCTTGCGTAAAAAATCTTCCTATATTTAAAATTATTCCAAGGTACCGGTAAGACTAGTTCATGTAAACGTAAGATAAGGTAACGCAAGAACGTAAGGTAACGTAATGGAAATGTACGATATGTACGATTAACAACGACTGACAGTTGTTTATCCAATTTGTTATAAAACTGACGGAATGGTTCAATTAAACTTATGAAATGAGTATCGTCCATATTTATTCAGATTTTCACACTTTAAAATCCTCAAACAGTCTGACTGACGTTAGATACGTTTTATACCTTACCTTGTGTTTTATCATGAACGTGTCTACACGATTCCAATAGTTTCCAGTAGTTTTAGGGTATCAATTAGAAATACACGAAGTTACACGTTCGTGGCTGAGTATAGTGATCTTGGTAATCATTAAGCTCAATAAAACGCCGCTTTCAAATGCAAAAAAACAAAACACTTCGAAAAATTATTTCAGTTTCTCATAGTACTAGTCAATAATTCTGTTCATTGAGATAAAATTTTGAATTAAATTTCACGTCAACATTGACACATGACACAAAATGGCATTATCGAATTTAAAATCAAACGTTTCGTTTTTGAATGGGCATCACCATTTTTAATTTCAAATTCACAACAGGAATTTGTATTTCGTTCTTTGTTAATTTTTTACCTTCTGTAGTGAAATGTAAATGATAATAATCGAATTTGTACCTAGTCGTGAGCATAGATTGGGAAGGTATATTTTTGATCATGGTGGTAATATTGAGAATCTATTCTATCCTATTGAAGATGATGTTGAGTGGTGATCAGAAATTACTAGGAATTTTGAAAAATTATGTTTTCTTCAGTGAATTGAAAACCCTGAGAAGGTTTTAGAATATGGCTTGGAACTATTCATTACATTCAATAACAAGTATATAAGTTGAACGAGTAGGTGTATATAAACTTTGAGAATACCAATATGTTACCAAACTTATATATGACCAGGAAAACCTATATACACTCCATTCTATTTTTGATTTCAAATATACAAAATGTCCTTGTACTTTACGTTACTCATATATATATATATATATATAAATATATATATATATAGTGTGTTCCAATTAAAGCAGCCACACACTTATACTTCATTGAGAATGAAATAATATGATTTTTTTTCAAATTATCGTACTCTGGAATACCTACCGTTATATTGCATTAATATTCGTATATCCCATTTTCCACGGCTTATGACCAATTGAAAGGTGAAAAAGTGGGAAAACCATATTAGGGATTTTTTTAAACCCTTAAACCCCTAGATCTCGATACTTAAATCAATTGATTATACAGGGTGTCATTTGTTGCTGGCAATATGATCAACTCCCTTTCATTAGTAATATTTGCTTAATTGTCAAATTTTCTTCACTCTTTACAAAATTCACAAGACCAATCAATTAATACTGCGAAAAGTTACCAAATACTACTTTTCCATAGCAAACTGTGACCACTTGAATAGTGAAAAATTAGGAAAAAATATATTTAGGATCTTTTATTGAAAAATTAACCCCAATTCCTGGTTTTGAAATGTCCCAGAACCCCAGAACTCAATGCTAAAGCATTGAAATATACAAGGTGTCATATGTAGCTGGCAATATCATCATCTTTTATCCTACTTTTGCACTTTTGTAATTTATTTTTTCGAAAATTTCATATAGATGTTTAATGGCTTATTGCTACGAAACGAGCAATCATTTCAATATACCGGTTGATGAGTTTTCGATTGCCACAACATATCGAACTCCTTTTCTTCCTCTGATGTATTGTTCTTCTCAGCATCTCGGAGTGATATCTTCTGTAAAAACCTAGATACGTGGTAGTTGAAACATTTACATGAAAGTGGAATATCTTTTCGATTAAGTATTCGAAATTAGTATACCAAATTTGGTTCTGATATATTCAGAAAAAAATACATCTTCCAAATCATGGAAATATATACTGAATCACAGCGTAAGTAACAATAAGCGAGGACACGAAACAATATTATCACTCCAAATATATTTTGAGATACACAACGCATATAGACCAAGCTATAGAGGTTTTTCCCCCCATAGAATAAAAGACGCAAATGGCCTATACTAATTTTTATAAGATAGTTCGTTAATGGAAACCCCAGTTTCCGCCCTAGCAAAATCGCTTTGTGGCATTCTTTAAACAAGAAATAATGGAAATATTTCAAAGATTATTGAAGGAATCGTTTTACACTCGAAGTAACTTTTGTAAAGATCTATAAATCCTACAAAATTGATTTTCATATGATCGAATCGGTGCACTTTCCATTGAGAAAATCCGGGAAAACCTCAAAAAAGAGACCATTTTTATTTTTTTTCAAATTTTTATAAATCTGAAGCTGGACAAACAATATTGCGGAAACTGATATATAATGATATGTAGTTCAACTGTACGCAAGATGTATTTTGTCCGATGTGTAGTTTTTGCACAATCGCGTTATAAATAATTTAAGGGCACATCTTGCAAGATGCGCCGATTCGAAGGAAATCGTCGTAAAAAAACTGGAAAAACCGAAAAAATTTGCGATTTTTTGAAAAATTCATAAATCCGTCATTATTTTAGAAGAAGGATTGGCCTCACTCTTGAAAGTATTGAATCATGAGTTCTTTATGTGTGAACAGAACAGGCGCTGTCGGATCGTTAGTTTTGGCACAATTGCAATTCAAATTATTTTTTGCACTATCTTGCAGCGTGCCTGGATGCTCTTTTTCAATTTCTTAAATGGATTGTGAAAGTAGAAGTATAGTGCTACAAAATATTTGTCTCATTTTGCGCTAAATGGGAGAAAAATGCATGCAAACAGAAAACGGCCGAGCCCGCGTAGGCTGCCGAGTAGAAGGAGAGTGCGGAAGATAAGGGGAATCCTTCTAATTAACGGGTTACGTGATAATACGCTTCCCTTCATCAACCGCTCACTCATACCACTCGACCACTTCCAACAGGTCGGCCGTTTTCAGTCATGTTTGCAAGAATTTTTCACCCATTTCGCAGCATTTTAGCGCAAAATGAGAATATACATTTTGTGGTACTGTACTTCTACTTTCAAAATCTGTTTTATAGATCGAAATTGGACCGTCATTCAAATTGCCATTGTGCCAAAACTAATGATCCCTCAGAACCTGTTTTGTGCACATACAAAGTACCCATGATTCTATAATTTCATGAAGATGGTCAACGCTATTACTTGAAAAAATCGCGGAGTTATGATTTTTTTTTAAATCGTTGAATTCTTCTGTTTTTCCGGTTATCCTCCGATGATCCGGTCGGTCCGTAATACATTTCATTTTTTTCGTATTTCAATAATCTACAATTCTTTTCATTGGAGCAACCAGATTGCTCTATTATTTTTCTTTCTATAAGCAACACAATTTGAAAAATCACACTTTTTCTTATTTAAATGTTTATAACAAATTAATAAATGACAGTTACGAGTCGAAAACATGGTAGAATATAACTACCGACTGTCTTCAATGTGATGGTTCAGTCGGTTTTCTACTAGCATTTTTGTTAGGAAATGCTCTATTGATTGGCCTATAAAAGAATTTCTCTTAAATCTTAAATCATTTAGAAAGATTTGCCCTTAAATTGTTTTTAACGTAATTGTGCAAAAGCTATATATCGGACAGAAACCATCTTGCGCAAAGTTGATTCACATGTTAGTATCTACCAGTTTCCGCAATTTTGTCTGTCCAGTTTCAGATTCATAAAAAAATAAAATTTTTGAAAAATGGTCTCTTTTGCGAGTTTTTCCCAGATTTTCTCAGTGAAAATGCACCGATCTGGACGTATAAAAAACCATTTTGTAGGTTTTACAAATTTCTACAAAAGTTCCATCGACTGTAAAACGATTCCTCTAATAATCTTTGGGATATTTACAAAAAACAAAAGAAGTTATATTTTTTCAATATTTTTTGTTTAAAAAATTCTACAGAGCGATTTTGCTGGGGCGGGAACCTGGGTTTTTACTCACGACGTATCTTATGGAAAGTAGTATAGGCCATTTTCGTCTTTTATTTTGTGTGATAAGAGCCTCTTTTTATCTATATTTTGGCCTAATATACAAATCCCAGAACATATTTTTAAAGTCGAATTTCAATTACAGCCATTAGTAGGAGATTTAAGCCGGTGCCGGGCCTCCCACCACTATGACGTCATCGTTGACCTTGTGGTGACCTTCAGGAATGACCTTGGTACATAGGTACCTTTGTGTAGGTCTATGACCTTGGCATGCCCTAGAGATGTCTTTGAAATTTTGTGTTTGACCTTGATGTTTATTGTTGGGAAAGGTGTTCAGGGTTTGTGTTTGACCTTAAGATAACATTGTGATGACTTAGAATTTTTTTCATACACGGACAAGTACTTTTTGTAAGTACACATATTTTTTTTCACCTCCGTGTCTTGCACGACCTGCATGTATACCTGCTCAGCTACTGTGTATGATTCTTATTTGTGGAGTGCACATGAAAATCTATACCAAAATATGGAGATGGTACACGTCTGCACACCACGGAGACCCAGCCAGATATGTGAGCTCTGAGTCCTCTCTCCTGATGTGAACCTTGCGATGGTGGTGGGGGGAAAAGGTTGCATGACGTCAGCGCTATGCGCACGACGATCCACTGATGTGTGTCAGGTTCTCGCTCTCGAAACAATGGAGTGGGTCTGAGGACGTCACACACCTATACGTTGCGGCTATGTAGCGACTACTATTTACTCTCCGTCATCTATCGATGCAATGCAAACTAACGCATGGTGAGGGCTTTGCATCACACACACGGTGCATAAGTCTGTGTTGGGGGTGCTTCACTATCTATTATAAAAGAGGTGGGTATGGTGATATGAAATCAGAAGTTGTATACCTAGCAGTCGAGTAGTCAGCAAGAGTGGCGAAGTTATTCAGTGCCTACACAGAGAGAGACCAGTGAGTGTGTTTTCCTTCTGAAAAGTATTTATATTTTCCTTATATATTTTCATCATGTCAGTTCCAAAGGTGGATTTGCAAAAGCTCAATTCTATAATTAAAGAAGAGATGGAAGTGTTAGATCAAAGAGTTATATCATATTTGCCACTGAATGAAGCTTTCCCAATTAAGACTATGTCAGTTTGTTCTACTCGGTTTGGTAAATCCATCTTATTAACATTGGGGATGTGAGCAATGATTCATTGTTTAAAACATGGCTACCAAAACGTGTTTCAGCACAATTAACTGATGCTGATGTTACTTATATCAATTCTTCGGGTGGAAAATATATGGTAGCATATTTGGATCAAAGTCAACAAAGTTTTTTTGGCATGAAAATGCGATCGTTGGTCAAATTTGATCTCACTGAATAATAGTAATATATAATTTCCACTTGTCATAGGCTAATTCTGATTCTTTATATTATAGGTGATAATTGTAAGGACAATATAAAACTTTTCATACTTTGTTAAACACACTCTTCGGTGGAGACATCATCAGAAGTCTAATGTGAGTAATACTAATTATTGTTGTAGCATACTTATTTCAATGATTTATCTTTGATTATAGCTTCATTCTTGAAAGATGTGGATGCAATATGCTAGCCAATATTGAACCGAAGCCATAAATATCTCTTCAGCCGTTGAAAGGTTGTCATCAGAATTGGATGCTTTGGGCGAGGACGCTCACCATGCCACCAATTACGACTTGAGCGTATGTTATGATGAAGAGCAAATTGAATTCTGCTTGCGAGACTACGAGAACTACAAGAAGGGTGCGGATCTTTGCGAACAATATTCAGACGGTTCTTTGGATTTTGATCAACTCTGCAATAGTATGATTGTGTGCGGACTGAGAAAATCTCTTTATCGCCTCTTACCACACCTACCATTATCGCCTCTTACCATACCTACCTAAAAGAATCATACAAAAGTACCAATTAGATAATCAAAGCGATGACGAAATCAGAGACGGCCAAGAAGATAGTGATGATGAAGAAGGAATAATTTTAGATTGTTTGCATGTACCCAAACTAATTGAATTGTTAGCTGGTGATATTTGAATAAAAAATTTAATATTATTCAGTCATGTTTTATTTACCCATTCCTCTTTTACATAAATAAATGTGAAAGAAATTAATACAAATGAGAATAATTAAAAATACATAGTATGTGTGTGTTTCTTCAATGTCTGCAGTGAACTGAACCATCGAATGCATTGTATGTCAAAAATGCATAATGCAGAATGAGTGCATATACTTTGGTGTTGGCCGGGAAGTTGGCTTTCCTGGTTTCAAACTCGAGCTTAATATCAATCGTTGATGATTTTGTGGCATTCGGCTAATGTGAACAATCGATGATGAATAGTGGATTTTGTCGAAATTGCCCAATGTCCATGAGAGGTTCACTCATATCTTATCATAATACCTTCGTTGAAAATTCTCACAAGCGTAATAAGTTGAAGTATCGATTAATCGAAATCCAAATTCCGACGTTCAAATGGGTATACTTCAGAGTTCAAGGACACTCGAATGTTATTGATATCAACAGTTGTAAATTCAGTGATATCCTTATTCCTATCTTCAGAAGTGGTGGTGCTTTGGAATCCAATGATGATATAGCGAGGTGTTTCAAGGGCATTGGTTGTCTTGATAGCCCATATGTCTGAAGATGTGCCACGTAGTGATGGAAGTTCATAGAGATCCCACATGCGATAAGCACTCAGACCACTTTTGTTGATTCTATTCAAAAGTTTGAGCTTGTGCTTATCTTCTGGTACTATATGTCTTATTTTCCACTCAATTTTATTGATTTCCAAATCAGCATCAACCGCACTAATATATGAGTTCTTGAAGGATCGAGCGATTATTAGAATCATTTCTTGTTTGGCAGTCAAGATACTTTTGTTATAATCTTCAGCGGAACCCATCAAATATTTCAGTGATAATTCACCACTAAATACATGACAGGTTGTGTCCAAGATAACCTGTTTCGTTTTCGAAAGTCCCCATCCAGTTGTTAATAATGTGTTGGCATGTGATTGTCCAAATGAAATCATATTCTTCATAGCAGATGTGATCCCCTGCTTTCTGACGACAGCGACTTGTTCATTACCCATTTCGTAGGAAAGCGATTGCATTGTTCGAGAGATAACACGAGTGCGTTTCATCGTTGGGTGTGAATTTTTTTTTTCACGAAACTCCTAGGTTTTCGGAGAAAACCCCTCAAAAAGCAGAGCTTGTGCGAGCAAGGGAGATGCGGGACCTACAGTTTAAATAAAAGTGGAATCCGAACAACTTCAGCTCAGTGACACACGACCGGGGATCGAACCCGGACCGTCTGGGTGGAAGCCAAACGCTCCAATACCTCGACCGCTTCGCTGTGAATTCACCCTCTATATAAATGAAACTCTCAACAATGTCGAGTATAACGTCATCTGAATTCCTAAACAATGGTGATCCATATGGTTTGTATGTGTGAGGGAATGATCGAGCATCGGCTCATGGAATATATTCAATTTTTCACAATTTGTTTCGAGCACCATTTCTTTTTAGTTTCAGTCCAATAGATTTCACTGACAGAGCGTGGTGTGCGAACTGTTTAGCGTACACTTTTGAAATGAGCCTTCTTCTAGTCGAACCTTCCTTTTCAGCCGATTGTGGAATGATTTGAAATCCTCCACGATTCTGTATATTATAACAAAAACCCATAATAGTTATTAGATTTGCTTCAATTCCAAAATTATAACAATCTCATCTGTACTTACAAAATCAATAAGATTGTTTTTGTGATCCAACATACGCACTGTGATGTTGTGAATCAACTGACGACCTTCTGGACTGACTGCTTATTTTTCCATTTTGAGGGGTAAGTCCAGCTTCAGTAAGACGTCGAAAAACTAAAGACAAATGATGCAAATGTTCATCGAAGCTTTCAGACATAACCAGAATGTCATCAACATAAACTACTACAAATTCAGAAAAACTAGATCCTAGAACTTTATCCATGCACCGAGTAAATGAGCTTGTAGCATTTTTGAGTCCAAAAGACAAAACACAAAACCTGTAAGTTTTTGTTCCGTGCATAAAACCGGTATAATCCTTGTCCTGTTCTCTCAATGGACATTGCCAGTATCCATGAGTTATGTCAAGAGAACTCATAACTTGCTTTCCTGACATGAGTTTGATAATTTCGTGAATAGGTCGAGGTAGCTCATAATCAAGTTCCATTATTTTATTTAAGTAGCGTGCATCCAGGCACACCCGTACTGTTCCATCCTTATTGACAGTGGTCATTAAAGGGGAGATATATTTTGATGGAGCCCTTTCAATAATGTTCCAGGCAACCATCTTGTCTACGGTTAGCTGCACAACAGCTCTGTGTGCCATTGGAATAGGATAAGGCTTGATAAAGAACTCTTTGTTGTCTTTTAGTTTGATTTCATGGAAATATTCTTCAGTCCGGCCAGGTCTATCCGAAAAAACTGAAGAAAATTACTCTAACAGTGCATTAAACTTCAATTTCTCACTTTCTACCAAACCACAAGAACTAACTACTTCATGAACATTTCTGTCGGATATTTTACCCAGATTACCTGAACTATTCCTCAGTTCACTTTTATTTACGAGGGCTCGAATGGATGAAGTGTCAGGTGCCGCAAAATTGTGAATAAATTTTTCTTCCGGAAAGGTCAATACTTTTCCTCCATATACCGAAGTTATTTTCTGTTCAACTAATGATATATTGGCACTACACAATCTTAAAAAGTCATAACCGATAATAACTGGATGAGAAAGATTATTAATCACCAAAAATTCAAACATAAATTCATTTTCTTCAATACTAAACTTCAACTGGGCTTGCAACGATACCTTTTGAAATTTAGATTTGAATGCTCCAACAACTCGAATACCTGTTACAGCAAAATGTGGTATGATGTTTATGAAATCATTCAATTGTGTCCATACCTTCATGGAAATTGCACTAACTTTACTGCCAGTATCAATGAGTGAGAGATAATGATGATTAAAATTTTGTACTAAAATTAAAGGACAACGACTTTCTTCAAAGTCGTGATCAGCATCACATTGTTCATCTAATAAATCATCGCGGGGATTGTTCTCTAGAAAAACGTCATCAGTTGCCCCCATATTTTGATTCAAACATGGGGGTTTAAATCGTTTTCCAAATTCTCGTCAACTTCAGGTTCACATTCTAAATTAGAAATATTATTTGTTCCTGTACTATAATCAAAACATTTTTCAGGAGGCACACCTGGCCAATTTTTGATGCCACTCATATTTCTGTTTGTATTCACAGTAGCATTTTTATCAAAGAAGTGATTTTTGATTTCATTATAAAATTTGTTTTTATTTTCATGATTACTTTGATATTTATTTTCATGATAAAGTTGATTTTTATTTTCATTATATTGTTGATTTTTATCTTCACCAATATACTGTTTTTTATTTTCAAAACGAAATTGTTTTTTATGCTCACTGTAGACTTTTGCTTTATTATCATTTGGAACATTTTTGAAATACTCATCTGCATGCCTAAGACGAGCCACTGCTTGAGAAAGTGTGGTACACCCTAGCAATACACATGACACACTGGGGGGAAAATGGGGTGCTATTAAATCAATAAGTTCGCATGTTGAATATTTCGGTTGCAAATGCTTGTTTTGTGAAACCCAATAATTGAAATGATCACAAAAAAGACCGTTTCTATATTCATCACTTTCTAAGTTTTCTTTTATTTTTCTTTGCCTTTTCGTGTTCCAAAACTATTCAATGAATTCAATTTTGAAGATTTCATAACTATCGAAGGATTGTGAAAAAGCATCCCACCAAAGTTTCGCCGAGTTTATAAATTTCTGACTAAGCAAAATTTTAACGTGATCAAAATGAATTTTTGAAAATTCCAGAATTTGTAAAAAATCTAGTGGTTGCAAATCACCTTCACCATAAAAATCAGGTAAAAGCATACGCAGATCAGCTATAGAATATTGCAATGACTGACTGTTATTGATGCTTATATTTTCAAAATTTGAGCCATGATTGGTATTTGGCACACCCTGTACATTTAAATCAGCAAAATCGTATGGTAAGCGACTTAAATTATCATATACATTATTACTAACATTAGCTTTTACATTATTATTATTATTCATACTAGAACCTTCAAACAGATTCTGACTTGCTAGTTGATGAACTGTATTGTTTATAATTTCAGTTACAAATGTTTTCAAATTTTTTTCACTGTAATCAGCAGGTTGAATGAATGTTTGTGGCACTTGACAACCATGCTCAAAAATATTGGGATGTGGGAAATGCAAACTAAATGCCCCCATGTTATTGAAATTTCCTGATTGCGATGCACTAACAAGGTTTGCAGGTGGAAAATTCATACTTGGTGGCATCATGTTACTTTGATTTTCCTTCCGATATACATTTTTGGGATATGTAATATTTTCATTTTGCATTTTCGATGTTTTTTAATGGAATAATTTCAGGAGCTCTGGCAAAAATGTAAGGGGTAGCAAGTCTAACTTGTTGTTGAGAACCTTGAGGTAACTGAAAAATTGAATCTCTTCCTGAAAGATCTGAAAATGTTTCGTCACTACGATTTTGAACTCTTTCAGTCCCTGAAGGGTAAATTTATTCCTCGTGTTTGCCTCTGTACGTCTAACTGCACCACCATTGCTTTGTGTCAATTTTTGCTGATTTTCCACTAACATGATCGCACTGCTACCTCCTGGATTTGCTCCACTATTTATATTTAATGGAAAGTGCCTACCTTTTTCTGGTGGTCTTTCATTTCTTACTGGTTCCATACCATGATGTAATCCATAATAATCATGTCTTCTATTTGGTCGTAATATCCTTCCATGTTCATGGGAATTCATTTCATCAGCTCCACTAGTTGAGCGCCAAGTTGTGAAGAAACGGGTTTTATTTGGGTTAGCCAAACTCGTGAATTCTCAGGAACAATGTTTATTTTTGAGTAATAATATCCTGACCAGCAAATTTTAACAATATGGTTTGAAGTGAACTAAAAAGTTTAAATCTGCACCAATTTTCACAATTTCTTCAAACACTTACCTAAAAAGTGACCAAACACCAATGTAATATATATTTAACAAATATGTATGTGTGTTTTGGCAACATTATTAAAGGTTCAAGATTTTATATCACTTCATTCCAAATATTGACAACTCAGTCCTGTCAGATCAAATCAACAAAAAATCTGTTTTCCAAGGAGACTCGAAAATTCAAAATGATTTAAGTAAAAAATGAATAAGAATCTCGGACGGATCAATTTACCAAAATACAACAGTGTACTGGATGTTGCAAGAAAATTGTTTTATGGATGAGAATAATTAGCAACTATAATTTAAGATAGAAAGTATAAATTAGTACAAAAAGTTTCAGTACACCGTCAAGATTGTGGTGTTCATTGCAATATCTATATTTCATTATGTCGACATCATCTTGTACACTTTTGGGTAACTTTTCCCAAACATGAGCAATCCCATGTGCAGCACATACAAGCATCACTTGATCCATTTTTGTCAAAGTGCGATATTTTGAATACATCTTGAGTGAAAATCCCATCCCCTTAATAGCCTCTCGAGTCATTGCTGGAGTATTATCCATTTTATAATAATTCAGAGAGAAACTTCAGGCACAAGTGACCGTAGAAAACTGTGTTGAACTTCTGCTGGCGATCATAGTTATATAGAATTTTCACTTTCGGACATTTCTGAAAGTATTGGTGGTGGTCGGCTGGTAGCCGTGGTGGTCGGCTGGTAGTGCGTTCGCCTCGCATGCGTGGGATCGTGAGTTTGATCCACCGATTCACCGGTCTCGTGCATGGCATCACACGTTAAAAGGTAAGGGCTGCGTCTTCCCTAGCTCACACACGTCTCTCGAAGACTTCTGAGGGATGCGCGTAGGGGTACAATCGGTTGACGGAATTAACAATTTTAACAACAACAACTCTATTGGTGGGGATAGATCTCCAAAACTACCACTCACAAGCTGTTGCGATTACAAAAGCTTCAGTGATTCTTCTGTTTGTTCAATAAGAACATTTTACATTGTAGTTGTTATATTATTTTGAATCTGATTAAACTTTAATATTATTATTATTTTTTTTTCTTTAGTTTCTTGGCATCGACTGCTATGGTCATTAGCCACGTGTTCTGGATAGGCCTTGTTACTAACTCCATGCGCCACCATAGGAGCAGCACTGTCAATTGGAACGCAACAGTGAATCGTGCAGGACTCACCCCAGTCCAGCCACGAGATTTGAATAATTTAATCGGTTCAATCAAATTAAAAAAATCCCAGCCGCAACTGGGGCTCGAACTCCGGACCTTTCGACCCAAAGTCGTACGCTCTAACCACTGCGCCACGCCCCGACATTATTATTATTATTATTATTATCAATGTATGCAATGTATTTGCTACATTTGCTGTATGCCACCCAATGTGTTTTCGATCCTCTCAGTCCATCTAAATTGACAATTGCGGTCTCGTAGTGTCGTGGACCACTAGTGGGTAATGTATCACGCATGAAAATACCGCGAAAGTATGTAATTTTCATTCATTTAATAATTAAGATCGATGTCGGTGAGAGGTCTTTGAGGTAGGGAATCAACTAGTTTTTTGGATTGTATGGTTTTAAGTAGAGTCCGAGTCCTTCACGGCATGGTTTAAGGTATATACCACTACCACTTTTACTCAATGCTACATTTTCCATTTTCTTATTATGATGATTCGCTTTTATCAGGGCTGTTCTGCTTGCTGAATTCACAGCTCTGGTGATGCCTGCAACAGCACCCGCTAAACTTCCGAGCGCGGACAATTCAGCAAAAATCGGTATCAATGGCAGAATCCCTCCGACCTTAGGAATTGGAATTATGCGGGGTGTGCGGATTGTTTTCTTCCCACCGGCAGCATTGAGGTATTTACGTGCCACATGCAATGCCACTACGGTAGCTTTTTTCACATTATTCATCACAAATTGCTCACCCCCAGCTGTTTTCAATACATTCCGCACTTTATGAACCACCCCAGAACCGAAGGCGATTTTTCTGAGATTATTTTTCACTTTTTTCGGTTGTTTCCTATTCTTTTCCTTCATAGTAGTACTACAACCCATACCGAAACGTCTCTTTGCTTTCATAATGTTGGTAACGAGTAGGGCAGCTGCTCTTTCCTTAATACCAGCGTCTTTCGATTTAACCCTATTCCAAGCTGCGTATTCGAGTTCTTTGTCTGCTGGTCTCGCTGTGAGATCAGTAAGATGATTCAAATATTGAATATCGTGTTGTTTGCATGCAATATCCAATTTATTGATTCCAGGATCTTTGCGGGCAAAATGTTTTTCCAATTTTGTACCGAGTCCACAGTACTGATATCCTCAAGGTAAATGTATTTCGAACGGAAGTTTGATTATCAAATCATTAACGAATCCACGACCGGTTTTTCTGCATCTACCACGAACACATTTGTCTCATATTTTACAGGCGCAATGTGTTATCGTTTCACCTTTTCACGAACATTTTTTCAGATAGAGATCCAACGAAGGAAAGGCGAACCGATCCCAAGGAGTTGGGCTCTGAACAACGAAGGGCAAGTGGAAACTAATGCCACCATAGCCTACAATGCTGGTAAACTCATGCCTCTCGGTGGAGAAGAACTGAACTCAGGTTATAAGGGCTATGGTCTAGGAATGATGGTAGAGATATTTTGCGGAATACTATCTGGTGAGTCAACTGTCCTTAACTTACTAGTAATAGTATCACATGATATCGTACAGTGAATACCCCGGGGGACAAATTATACACCTGCGCGCACTCATATTCCAGCTTATTTTGCTTTCCAAGCATCCGAAATTATGAGACGTGATTTTTTTATACTGCTCTGACATCAACAAGTGAGGATCGATTCTCAGCATAGTGCCGTTCACAGTCCGTTCTCGATCCGATCTCGGTCGAGCCAAATCCCATTATGTTTACATCATCATTGATGTAGTACTCGAAGTTTAGTCAGACCGTTATATCTATTGTTCAATAGGTCGCTACTTCTCGGAAAGTTTCCTCTCAAATGGAAGGTTGCTCAAGTAATACCAATATTCAGATCAGGCGACAGAACAGATGTTCGAAATTATAGACCAATATCAATACTCAATTCATTCGGAAAAGTTTTTGAATCTGCTTTAACCAAAGAGTTATTTTTTCTTAATAAAAATCATATAACGCCATATCAGCATGGTTTTTACAAAAAAGGGGTGTGGTGACCAATTTGACAACATTTGTACAATATATCCTTGAGAATATGGAGCATGAATCCCCTACGTGTGCTGTGTATACCCATTTCTCAAAGGCATTCGATAAAGTACATCATCCTACCCTGAAAAAAAAAAACTGGAAAATTTCGGTATTCACGGCTACTTACTGAGGCTTTTAGCATCATACGTATCTGATAGGCATCAATATGTGGCTTTGAATAATAATAAATCAAGAGAATGTCTTGTTTCGTCTGGTGTTCCTCAAGGATCTCACCTTGGCCCAATTCTCTCCAGTATATTTGTCAATAACATTGAGAGTTGCTTCAGGACTTCAAAATTTGTAATATATGCTATAACGACCTGGAAGTTTATACCAAAATAGCCAATATCTCAGACTACGCATATTTTCGAAAAGACTTGAACAGACTTTATGATTTCTGTTCTTCGAACAGACTATTTCTGAATGTCAAAAAGTGCCATCATATCCTATCTTCTCGATGCAAATTTCCTCCTACACAGAATGTATTCCGGAATAATCAGATGATCCCTGGTTCGCCATTTCGGAGTACTGGTAGACACAAAATTAACATTTGAATGTCACATCGAAAAAATGGTTAGGAGGACACTTCGTACTCTCGGATTCATTCTTAGAAGTTCGAGGAGCATTCGTAACAATAGTTCCATAATAACCATGTCCAAATCGCTGGTCAGACCAATTCTGGAATATTGCTCATCGATGTGGAATCCAATATATGAAAAATATGTCACACGGATCGAATATGTCAAAAAAACTCATAAACAACCTGGATATCAGATATTTCAGATATCGTCATTATGTTTATTATGAAACAAACTCGAAGTTCTACAAGTTAGAACGTCTTTTCTTGAGGAAAGAATATGTGGATATATTGTTCACGTATGAAATATTTAATAACATTGTTGACTCTCAATCTTCGATTACGTATTCCAATCTGAACTGTCAATCAAGAATATTAAAAAATAGACTGACACTTCATCCTCCAATTTATACAGCTAACTACTACGGTAACTCACCTGTGATACGATGCATGAATTTATATAACATAATATGTCACTTTGAAATTGCTATCTTTCAGTACTCTCTAACAAATTTCTAAAAAAAAACACACTTTTACTGCAATTTTATAATAATCTCCCAGATGGATAGTTTTTCTCTTTCATATGTTTTTCCATTTCAAGTTTAACTATTTTGTTATTATTAATTATCTCTTTTTTCTTTTAATTGCCACTTCCTACCTTAGAACACATCTTGTTAGTTATTAAGTATATTTTGTAACTTTGTGCTGTCCTGTTATTGGATGAAGTCGAATAGGTTCATCTGTTAAATAGCCATGAACCTCTAATAAATAAATAAAATGATTAAATCATTCGACACCGATCACGTTTCAGTCAGAATTCGCCGATGGCCGAAGTTCATTTATTTAATAATAATATTCTGTAAGTAAAATTATCTTGAATTAACATATGTATCTACAAAGAACATTTCTGAAATTATTAATAAAATAATCTCTACATATCATCTATTTCAACACCTCAAAAGTCCACCTTTCAGTCATCATGCACAGAAGAATATAACATTGGGCCGTATTCAGAAAAGTGAAGGATATCCTTGTAAGCATAAGGCAAAAGGCAAAGGCAAAAAGGTTTATTTATATTAAATTTACAATAAAAAGTATAAAACAGAGTACGACAGAAAAATAGATAAAAAGTTAAAAACACACAGTAAAACTATCAGTTTGCCACAGGGGGGAAAGGAGGGAGTAATGCTGGGTTTTTGGAGTGGGGTATATACCTTCCCTGCTGAGGCCTTCAGCGGGCGGGGGACACCGTACTTGTTCCTGCGATGCAGGCCTACGATGGTGTGTGGGTTTTCCTCTGCCGTAAGTGTTAAGTCTAGATCAGATGGAGCTTCCCCGTCTCCTCCAAGTTATACGGGGGGTTTTGTTTGATTATATGTAAAGCATCAGACTATTGAATTTCATTATCGGGGGGATTATCAGTAGGTGGCTTCCCGGAAAAAGGTATGAAAAAACCGGGTTGAGAAATTGTTTTCATCATGTATGAGCCTTGGCTCGTCTTTCTATTTGTGGCGGGGGTAGTGGTCACTCGCCCTCTGGGCGCTCATGGAAAATATCTAATGCCTTGTAGATCGGCCCACCATGCCTTCTTGGCCTGTTATGGTGGGCTCGGACTACTGTTATGTCCCTTGTGAATGGATTTCCAAGGATGAAGAAGCGGTAGAGCTTATCAGAAACTTGTCTGATATGTTCTTCGATTGATTGAATATCGGCTAGCTCTCGCAATGATACTAACCGAATGTACCTGTCACTGTTAGTGACGATACGGAGCACTTTATTCTGCATTCTCTCCAGTTTTACCATGAGGTATTTGGGGGGAGTGCAGAAAACTGTACAAGCATATATCATCGCTGGCCTGATGACCTGTTTATAAATAAGCATTTTATTCTCGAACGCCAACCCCAAGTTCCTCGCAATCAGGGGGTAGGTCCCTACCATTGCGGCACATGCCCTTTGGATTTCCAGGTTGACGTGTTTTCTGAATATGAGCTTTTTGTCCAGCTGTACTCCCAGGTACCGCACAGAATCTGACTCATCAATCTGGTTCCCCAGAACTCTGAATCCCTCAGGGATGGTCACACTTACGGTGGCGCGTTTCCTTGTGAAATTCATGAACTCTGTTTTACCAGAGTTCATCACTATTTTGTTTTTCGCTAGATACGGCACGACTGACTCTTCTACATGTTTCTCTACCCAGTATGCGGCTGTAGAGCTGTAGTTGGACTGGGCATAGATGGATGTATCATCCGCATAGATGGCCGTGTTTGTGTCCTCATTAGTGGGAAAGTCGTGCGTATATAGCGAGTACAAAAGTGGGGACAAGCTCGATCCCTGCGGCACTCCTGCTCCGGCCTGCATCACTGCAGAGCTGGTACCAACTATTCTAGCCTTGAAAGTTCTATCGACAAGGTATGAGTCTAGAATCTTTACCATGCATTCAGGCATGCCTGCCCGTAGCATCTTCATGATAAACCCCTCTATCCAGACGGTGTCAAATGCTTTTTGAATATCCAGCAGGACCATAACTGTGTTGAGTCCTAGGTGGAAGCCCTCTTCCACATCGTGGACCATCTGGGCTACCTGTGAGGACGTGGAATGTCCTTTTCGGAACCCGAATTGTTCCGCCGGTATGAGTTTGAGCTTCTCCTCTAGGCTCACGAATCTTTTCAGGAGGATTCTATCTACCACCTTGGCTATGGCGCTTAGCAGTGATATGGGGCGGTAGCTTTCTACCCTGGTGTCTGGCTTGCCCTTCTTTTTGATTGGGATAATCTCCGCCAGTTTAAGCGATGGTGGATATGTCTGCTATTTTATAATGGCGTTTATGATATGGACTAGCTGTACTAGAGACTTCCTCGGCAGATTTCTGAGCAGAACCGTGTCTATTTTATCGGCGCCAGCAGCCTTGTTTCTAGGGAGCCGTTTTATTGCCTAAAGGACCTCCTCGTAGTTGGTGATCAACTTCGTGAGGTCCCTCGTGCAGATCTTGGTGCTTGGCCTTGTTCTAAATTCTTTGGCTTCCCTAGAAACAGCCTCCTGCTCCGGGGTGGAATCGGCACTCGTCTGGAACACGCTCTGGTAATACTCAGCGAATAGCTTCGCCTTTCCCTGTTCGGCCGTTTTCAGAGTCCGACCATTCCCCACAGCTGGAATCTCTTTAGGTCTCTTTCGAAGACGTTTAGACATTCGCCATAGGGAATTGTCGGACGCTTTCAGACTTTCGAGTTTCCTCTTCCAGACCTCGTTTCTGTGTTTTTTAATAAGTTCTTTTATTTCACTTCCTAGGCTCATCATATTTTCACGGTGGATAGGCCTTCGAGTGTTCTGCTACTTTCGCCTTTCCGTGTGATTTAATTTGATGACCCCTAGGATAAAGTCTGGAAGAAGATCTTCTCTCATGGTCCTCTTTTTGGTGGTGACGTCCCTGGCTTCCCGGATGTTCTCTTTCAGCCTCCGAGTTTCGGTGTCCACATTATCGCTTTCGATTTGTGACGTTATGGTTGTTTTTGTATTTAGCACTCGCCTGTACTTCTTCAAGTCAGTTGTGGAGTAGTCATACATGACTCTCACCCCCTTAGGGGGTGTCCCACCCTTGACTGAGAAGAGCACAGGGTCGTGATACGAAATAAGCTCGGGGGCCGTTTTGAGTCTAGAGATGCCGAAGACGTTCTTGTATACCACCAAATCGAGGGTCGAGGGAGACTTACTGTTCCAAGGAAAGTGCGTATGCTCGCTAGGATAATCAATGATGACATTGTTAACCTGTGAGTATTCCCAGAGCGTCTTTCCATTCGCGTTGGGCCATGCGGCACAGTTCCACTCAGGTCTTCTAGCGTTGAAGTCCCCCGCCAGCAGCACTTTGTGCCCGCTTTGGAGGAGATTATCCAAATCCATCGCCTCGAACACGTTTTGTGGAGGATTGTATACCACATATATCCTTGTCCCACAGGCAAGCTCTATGCCTGTGTGTTCGATCGAGCTTTGCCTCTGCGGCAAGGGTACATGTGGTGTCTTCACGAGTATAGCGACGCCGCCCCCTCTCACCGCATTAGGCCTTTCCCTCCTGATGGCAGTGAATCCCCTGATATGCAGCTTATGCTCCTGCCGAAGCTTTGTCTCGGATAGAAGCATTATATCAATCTTATGCCTATGGATGAACTCAGCAACAAGCTCATACTTGTTGCTGATTCCATCCACATTGAGCATGCACACCTTTATGGGCATTTAAAGGCCGTAGCCTTGAATATTTTCCATGACCTTCCAGAAGGCCAGGAATTTCTCGTTGCCATCTCGGGCTCTTCTGAGGCCCTCGATAATGCCGTCCATGGCCTGCAGTAGGCCTTGGGTATTCACCAGGCTCTTTATAGTCTGATGCTTCTCCATGTAACTACTTACGGCATTGGCTAGACCTGGCTGGTCTGCCCTACGCTGTGTTTGGGATGGGGGTAGGGATTGTGGTGAGGGAGCCCTGTGACTTACTATTGTGGCTGCGTTTTGCTGCTCTTGTGGCTGGTTTTCCCTTTCTCTTCTCCTCTGCTCCCAGATGTTGTTTTCGACTGCTGGGGCTGGCTTGTATCTTGGCGTCGGGTCTGCTTTTGCCTTCCGGTCTTCTTGGGCCTTAACGTGGTGCTGATATACCTCGCAGACTTCCGAGCAAGATGTGTGTGCTCCTCCACAGTTGAAGCATATAGACGGGGTGGACCTTGGCTTGGGGCATGCCCTCGACCAGTGCTCTCCTGCGCACTTCATGCATCTGATTGCACGATTGCAGTCGGACTGGGCATGTCCCCATGCCTGGCATCGATAGCACTGAGTGACGGTTCTCTTGTTCCTTTTCATCTCCCATCGTACTATGACACCTCCCACATCTCGGAGGTTTTTATTCAGGTAGCTGACCGTTGCCTTCTTGTCAGTGAGTACGATGTAGAGCTTCCGCTCAGTGCTATTGATCTCTGTTATGCCGTAGGTGTCTAGGCCTTGCATCTTCAGGTCCTCGGCTATAACTTCGACCTTGAGGGAGTGGTCCAGCCCCTTCAGTACGAAGGCGTGCTTTCTTTCCCCCGACAGGGTATAGGTGTGGAATTGGACACCATCCACTTTCAGCCTATTCTTCAGGCTAGTGTGGTCCTCTGACGTACTCGCGTATATCAACGACGATTTGGCTGTATATTTGTACTTCAGATTTCCTTGTAGGTCTCCTTGGAGTGAATTTTTAGTATCGGTGTCCAATTTGATTGTCCCTTTTAAGCATAAGGTGGAAGTATAAGGTTTTGAGTTGAAGAAAAAGGTAGGAGTATAAGCATTTCCTTTTATTCGTTTTCATAATGATTACCTTATACTTGCAAGAACATCCTCCAAGAATGATTGAAAGGTGTATGTTGGCTTATGACTGTACCACAGCAAGTTCCAACCTTTTGCGATGTTTTTTTTTATTTTCGGTATTCCTTTCTTATCGGTGTTATTTGAGTAGAGTACTTTGATGAGAGAAGATGTAGTCGTCAAGCAGCTATATCGGCCGTCAGATAACGACAGATTTTGCTGAATCATTTTCTATTTTCTGGGATTTAACCACTGGAAATTATGTCAGTGATGAGCCCAAAAAAATGAAAATTTAGCGATCGGAAGTGTGCTAGGCATATAGAAAATTCATTTTCCTTTTGCAAAAATTTTTTTTTTTAAATTTTCTCGTTTATGGCATTTTAACACATAAATAGGTATAACAATCCAATAGTGAAAAAAACAGTGTCATAAGGTCTGCACGTGCTTAGAGGGTTGAAAAAGGGGCGCGATCTTGTGAAAAATGGTTGTTTGCTGATGCATTTTTTCGCTTATGGCAATCGACAGAATTAAATTTAATATTGTAAGGAACCCGAAAAAAAAATTCCATAAGCCGGTTAGGTGTTGAGGTCGATTATCCGGAAGGAAAATTTTGTGAAAAGTTTTTTCATTTTCCGGCAAACTTACTCGTGAACGAAATTATGTGCAATAAAAATTTGTTAATGTAAAAGTCTGTTATAAAAAACAATAAGTCTAGTTCGTGCTTATCATACTATAGGAAACTGAAAAACTTGCAGGAAAATCACAGGAATTTTGTTAATTTTCTCGTTTATGGGAATTGGCCTTTAGGAAGAAAAACTGATTTCAAGACCAGAAAAATAACCCATAAGTCGGATACATTAATTTTCCACGTTATAATTTTTTAAGAAGAACCCTGAGTCACGTCGAGTAATGTTTTTGAAAAGACACTGTGAAATAAAAAATCGCCGCATTGGTCTAGAACTTATTCGAATCTGGAAATGAGTTTGATATTCTATTTTGACATAGAAGCAATTTATCATTCTGGAACTTTCACTTCTTCAGACTGAACTAGACCTGAAAGGGATGCCACTATGAAAAAAACGCGCCATAAACTCTGCCTCTAAGGTGGTGTGGAAACGAACTGGTGTTTATTATTTTCTCCAATGTGGTTACTTTTTATTACTACAATCCGACATCAAAGTTTGAGCCATAGGAACAGAAAATACCCCACATTGTAGAAAGTTAAAGTGTACCTTGAACTGGTGCGAATAATCGCTTGGGCTGATGAGACTCTTCAGGGCTAGGATTCTTTGGTGGATGACGGTGAATGAAACATAGATATCTGACTGCAACTCTACTTTTCATGCATTGATACAACAAGTTACATAACTTATTAGTAAAGATCAACAACAATTATAAAACGGACCCCGCCGACGACTGCTGTCAGCCTGACAACTCCCTTCTCACCCTTCTCACCTAGATATTGCTTACTGCTGGTAACAATGTTAAACTTCATCAATTTAATGTATTTGATACGAAATGTCATGATTTAAACTTATGTATTCGGACACAAAACTTCTGGATTTAATTTTTGAATATTTTTTTATATTGCAGAAAACGTTTCTTTCTTTGACAAACAATTTCTTCATTTGAATTACGAATTTTGTTTATATATATATATATATATATATATATATATATATATATATATATATATATATACATTACTAAGTTCATGGGTTGAACCGCGTTGAGAGTTTATAACTCGACGTTTCGGCTCCTGCTTTGGAGCCATTTTCAAGAGTGTGACTGCGAGGCCTCTATCTGCCTACTCCTCGAGTCGTGGTCTTGAGAGATATCAAGGTCTCAACCTGCCTACTCCTTGATCTCAAAAAACGATCCGATGTTGGTTGCACTGTAGTATTTATAGGTGGTTGGCTACCTGGTGGTGGGCGGGTCTTACGGGTTTTCTCGTTTGTCTTGTCTTGTCTTGTCTTGTCAGACAAGACAAACGAGAAAACCCGTAAGACCCGCCCACCGCCAGGTAGCCAACCACCTATAAATACTACAGTGCAACCAACATCGGATCGTCTTTTGAGAGAGTAGGCAGGTTGAGACCTTGATATCTCTCAAGACCACGACTCGAGGAGTAGGCAGATAGAGGCCTCGCAGTCACACTCTTGAAAATGGCTCCAAAGCAGGAGCCGAAACGTCGAGTTATAAACTCTCAACGCGGTTCAACCCATGAACTTAGTAATGTACATATTTCTGACCGCGGAAACCTTTCCGAACATATATATATATATATATATATATATATATATATATATATATATATATATATATATATATATATATATATATCCCACTATCTTCAGGGCGTCCGTACATTGACAAATTACTATCTTCCAAGCGTCCGTCTCCAACAGAGCGTCCGTATACGGACGCTCTGTTGAATTCCTGTAGAAAATGTGCTCAAATCATCATAGTAGTTTACAGATCTGAAAATTTTTTGGACGCCGTCTTGATAGTGGGACCTCCTTTTTTGTATACTTTTGTATATTATTAGTTCACCGGGTTTACCGCTAGCGGCGCAAAGAGCCCCTACTGTATATTTCTTGGAGTATGATGTACTTTTAGACTGCCGATTTCCAAGCGTCCTCAATTTGTAATAAATACGGCAACGCTGACGACTTTCAATGAGCATTGTTTGAAAATCGTTATTTGCGGTATTCGTTAGTGATCGTCTACGGGGTGGAGTGAATAATATTTGGTGTGCTGATAGTAAAGTAAGTTGGAAAATAAATGAAGAATGGACTCACAGTAATATTTATCATTGTACTTGTTCATTATTTCAGCTTGAGTTCATGAACGTGCAACCCCAAATGCATATCTGCAACAAAGGTTTTGGAAATTAAACAGCTAATTATTTGAAAATTCTTGTCAGTTTCGAGAGTCATTTTCATTTCTGATCTTGGCAAATTTATGAGTGTTGTTTTCCAAAAGAGTTCATGGGATTGTGTTCCAGTCCATATCGGTGGAGAACTAAGTCATTGAAAAGTTGAATATTCCAAAACTACATCAAACTCTAGAAGTTTTTCTCCCACTTCAAATAAGAACTACAAGAATTGTTTCTTCTCTCAACCTGCTGCACCCTCACGACAGCCCTCAGAAGTATTCTCTGAGAGACTTGTGCGAGCTATAGAAGACGTACGATAAGTGACCATGCTGGGAATTGAACCCACGCCCCTATGATAGAGAAGCGAACCATCACCATCACGGCCCAACTGGTACAAGTGGTTATAAGTTGTCCTCAGAAAACTTTCTTAATACTTGGTATATGAAAAAAAACTGCTAATGAGAAGTTCTGCATATCACAAAACTAGGAGCGCTTCAACGCAAATGTAAAAATATCTTGTAATATATGGGGAGGCACAACCATAATATTATTTTGGCTCCAGAATTCACGACCGTCAATTCGAAATCTGACGAAAAATGCTAATTGGAAAAGTTGTTCCAAATTATGTGTGTAGATTTGAAGTCAAGTTCGTATGCAGGGAAGGATATATCATTTCAGCTTCAGAGTGAAGTACCTCCATTTTGAATAATATCAAAAAATGCTGATCAGAAAAGTTGTTCAGAATTGAATTTCACATATAAGTTCAAAATGATAATCACACAAATCCTAGTTGAATTATTTTCTAAATACAAGTTTTGTTAGGAAAAAACATTTTTGAAAAGGCATTGAACTTAATAAAAATCTGATTTTTTCTAAAGAGTTTTGCTGTCTAAAGGAAATAATATTCAAGTATCAAATATTGACTTGTCATGTACAGTGGTGGAAAATAAACTTATAATTGTGGTGCAAAATGTTATAACAAAATTATTTTTTCTTAAGAAATCCCATTTTTTGAATTTATAGATGGCACAGTAGTACAAGAGATGTAATGATAATATTTTTTAAGGAAGATTAATAAACAGATTATTTGAGTAATTTTGCCCAGAAAGGCCACCAGACTACTTAATGAAATGAGAGCACACTGGCCATTTAAAATGATCTGGAAAGGATAATTACGGAGACGTCAAAAATGTTGAAGAGAAGTGAACATTGTGCTGAAGCGTTTGCATCCGACCAAGACGATTACAGTTATAATTCCCAGCGTTAGTCACCAAGCTAGCAGTGGTTCGGTTCCGCCTCTCGCAAAAACTGTATATACCGGATCTCCAATGCTAGCACAAGCTATCAAATGAGCTTCTTATGTTTTTCATCAAAAAAAAACTGAGGAAATGTAACTCCAGACGTTCTAATGAATGTATTAGGAGAATTTTCTACGAGGACGGCTATTTTTATGCAAAGAGAATATGATCATGAAGAGGCGAAAGCTCAATAATAATGATGACACTTTCTTTGAAACCGTCGTAGAATGTACCTAAAGACACTGCATGTGCGGGTAGAGGTCCGATATTATTATTTGTCGTTTCGCGTAAAAGAAGAACTAATAAAATCCATTTCAATTTATTTAATATTGTTGGAGTATATGCAAAATTCAAAGTAGTTTTAAAAATGATTCTGTTAAAAATTGTTCGTTGTTAATAATTTTTCATCATTCACAACATTTTTTCATGTTTCAAGTTTTGCTCGTCAATTGCGTATTTTCACCACTCTGCACATCACTTGTCTAATTTTGAGAGTTTCTTAGAAAGCAGAACTCTTCAAAGAAAATTCATAAAATCACTAATAAAAAGGTTTTCGTTTGACAGGGTGAACCATCTTCAAGTAATGTTGTCACCGAAAATTTCTTCAAATCTACAATCAGTAATTTTCCATTAGAGATTTAAAGAGCTAAGCTGATTCAAGAAATGTACTATGAATTGCTTCAAATGGATTCCTGATGGGCAAACACAGACAATATCGATATTTCTCTTGAATTTATTCTATTTCAATATAGACCGGGGTATAGTGACACATATTGGGACACGATTTTACTCAGTATGCCTTTTGGAGAACAATATTGTCCGTATATCCTTATGATTATAATGCAGGAATCAAAGAGTCATCGTAGGTTCTTCATATTAAATAATAATAATAATATCCTAGAAAAATTATGTGTTTCGGTACGATTCCAATCAGGCCGCCATGTGTTTTTAATGAAATAATAGAAGTAAAATATTCGAAAAAGCATTGGCATACCGAAAGGATGGGCGGAGAATTCTTTTTTTCAAATAGAATTTCACGTGACCATACCAGCCATTTGGACCCACCCTAACGGCCTGCCAATGGTTTTTCGAGTATTTTAGTTATATAATTTCATCACGAAATACATGGCAGCCTGATTGGAATCGTAGACGAATAATAATAATGATTATAACTATTATTATTATTTTTTAATATGAAGAACCCACGACGACTCCTTGATTCATGCATTATTATCATGAGGATATACGGACAATACTGTCCTCCAAAAGGCAAAAGGCAAAATCTGTCACTATCCTCCGGTCTAATAGTGACATGAATATGTTTTATGTTATTTTTTGTAGGAATATTTTATTAATTCCATATTAATGAATTAATTTTATTTGGAATATTTGTTTTTTTTTTCGAAATACAGCTATACTTCCTTGCTGACCGATGATCTAATGGTGGACTCTGTTATTGATTCTCAATAAACCTGATATATAGTGTTCTACCTTCATTTGCCTGACAAACTATACCGGTTACAGATCTATCTTTTGAATATCTATAGAGTAACCCGTTTGAAAGTGGGCACCTCAATGCATTTTCTACAAGTTGTCTCTACTATAACTATAACTTTTGATTAAAATTCATAATGTCATATTTAATTAATTGATGTTAAAATTTTGTTCACAGACAAAACCAAAAATCAATTTTTTTTTAAACAAAATTCCACCACGCCACTAGATTCATGATAGTTTCAAATTGGCATGACAGAAATAACACAAAAAAAAAGAATAATAAAAAGTATCTCTTGACAGCTTGTTGGAATATCAACGTTCCACAGTCTGAAAATGAAAAATTGTTAAATCAAAAATTTTTTTTAAATTGTAGAAGGGCAACGAATCAATTTACCCGATAGGTTACTGCGTTTGAAAGACTGTCGTCTTGAAAAAATTGTTTAATTTTTTCATAAACTCATCGTATTCTTAAATTTGCCTTTTTGAAAATATTATTTCAAATTTACTGAGAAAAACTATTTTTTTAAATCGCTGACGTTAACTGACGTGAACGAAATCAAACAGGAAAATATTATATTGAAGGAAGATAATAAACAATTATCTCAACATCTCAACGGATTCAATCCACTGAAAGGAGACTGAAGAAGTCTAACCTCATTATTTCAACTCAAATTGGGGATTGATGAGAAAGATATAGAAATAAGGGATGAATTTAGACTGAAAATAATAAAACTCGCCCCATTGTAATTGAGTGCTTGACTAATAGACTAAGGTCTGAGATATTATACCAGAAGACTATATCAGATCAAAACGTTATTGGTGTCACAACAAAAGGCTGCAGAAGAAAACGGTCGTGAAGCAAAAATATAGGAACCTCTCTGATAGTGGATAGAATCAGATATACTTACGAAGAACTAGAGACCAAGTTGGCAGCAGGAAACTCAACAGATACGATTGCAAGTAAATCAAGCACAGATGAAGAAGAAAACCCGAAGAAATGAACAGCAGAAGAATTGGAAGAAGCCGACAGACCTAGAGTAAACAAATCAGCTAGATCTTCATTTAAGATTCCAAAATAGATTTTTTTTCTATTTCTCTTATTTTTCTTCACATTTGTCTTTCTTTATTTATTCCAATTGTGTTTCTGTATTTTGATTTTCACTCATGTTTTGTTTCAGATAAAATGTCACATTCACAGAGAATAGCCACCTGAATATTACAGCGCTGTTACCAAATTTATCAGACTTAAAGATCTCAATACTTTACAGAAAAAATCTATCCTATGCCTGAGTGAAACTTAGCTGTCCGATCGAATTGATAGTAATGTTTATCATGTGAATGATTGTTTTCTTCAGAAGACATCGTCTGAAGGGTAGAGGAGGGGGCGTTGGTATTTTTGTTGACAATAAATCTCCATGTAAATTAACGTGGCTGTTGGAGTTGTCTACAAGCCCCCAAACTATTCCGAAGCTGATTTCCTCAGTTCACTAGAGAATGGTATACCATCTTTAATTCCCAAATATGATTCATGTATTCATTCTGGGTGATCTCAATATTGATTTGTTGAAGAATGAGTCCAGGGTCGCTATCAGACTGAATAATATGTTGGAGGGATTGGGACTCATTCAACTAGTTTATAGACCCACATGAGTGACCGTTTCATCACTTTCACTTATCGATTTGATCATCGCAGATAACAGAGATGATATTTCCAAGAATATTGAAGATATCTTGGTACCAGGTATTTCTTATCATGAGTCTTGGTGATAGTTTCTGCTCACCGACATATAAAACGATTGGGAACTTGAGAAATTTCGATCAGGAACGATTTTACGAATCCATTTTAGGTGGAAAAAAACAAAATCTCCAGGTCACTATGAATATTATGAGACACTTCGAAGCTCTCCAAACCTGGCTTGTCGAAATGAAAAATATCATATTTTCAATATATTTTGAGACCACAAGGGTTAAGCAAGATATGAAAGGATCTACACCACTTAGGCATTAAAAAAGAACGACCACCATTTCCGATCATTTGTTTGATGTGGAGGAATTGAATAAGTACTTCGTAGAAGGCATTTCAGCAGTCGCTACAGATCAAAATATGATTGAATTTTACTCCAATAGTATTCATGAGAAAGTAGGCCAATTTCAATTCAGATCTGTAATACAAGATGAACCCCAACATGTCCAACAAGTTGTACAACTTGATACCTAATGCTCAAGGGTGAGATATCAATTTGAAACTTCTACTTGTGTTGCCCTTATTTGACAACATTCATAAATCATATCATGAATGTTTGTCTCACCCAAAATGTTTATCTCCAAATTTGGAAAAAGTCAGTTGTATAGCCAATACATAAAAAGAATACTGTTAATGAGTTCAAAGATCTTCGGCCGATCAATATACTGCCAACACTTTTAAAAGTCATATAAAAAACACTAGATACCCAGCTGAGAGAATACTTCTCACTGTGCAACATACTACCGGAAAAGCAGTCAGGATTTCGACGAGGGTACAGCTGTAAAACCGCATTGTTCTGAATCACTAATAACATTGTAAGAGGGATTGACAATAAGAAATTCACTTCAGTAGACTCCTCCAAGGCCTTTGGCACTCTGGACTATGCTCTATTATTGAGTAAACCCTAATCTATTGGTGATTTTGATCAAACTTCATCTTTCTTCGAAGAATACTCGACCATGAAGGTGAGTGTCAAAATAAGAAATAACTATTCAACCTTCCATGAAATGTCTAGTGGTGTTCCACAGAGCTCCATCCTGGGACCCCTACCATTTGCAATGCATACATATGACTTCGAGCACTCTGTACATTATTGTGATATACATTTCTGTACCGACGACATCCACTGCAACTTTCTTTTTTACCAACAGAAACAAATCTGGCCATAAAAAAAAATTAATGAGGTTTTATCTTATAATATCTTCTAAAAACCAAGCGCTCTAAATTAATGCAGAAACCATCGGTAATACTATTCGGAACACGCCATCACAGAAATCTCCTTGATCCAGATCAATGTTGAAAACCTAGTAATCAAACCTGTCAAAATCATGAAGAATCTGGTTTTATCAGTCGATGATGATCTGAGGTTCAAATCGCACATACGTAATATTCGTGGCCTGGCATTCAGGAATCTGAAACTCATTTATAGCAACAGGAGGTACTTGAATCAGAAGGTTAAGGCCGTGCTCTGTGACTCACTAGTACTCTGCAGATCCAACTGCCAAGACTCAGTTTATAGTCGATGCATAGATCATGAGGACAAGAGGCAAAACTCATGCCTGAAATTGATATTTGGGATCGGTAGGCTACATCTCCCATCAATTGAGTGAGATAGGATGGCTCAATGAGCAGCGTAGACAACTTCTCCATGCAACTTGGCTTTTCCATAAGGTAATCACTACTCTAACACCCTCATACTCCATTACTCCACCGATTCATAGAACTGAAACCTTCAGGCAGTCTGTATCTTACCAGATCTCACTCATTTATCACTGTTTCAACAAACATGAAGAAATTGAATATAAATTCATTAAAAAAACTTATGAAAAAAATAATTTATCACGGAACAAATGAATGCATGAGTCTATGGAATAGTTTTTCTTTTTTTATGGCTATTCACAGGTATATATAGATTTAAGGAACCCGGTAGAATAATTATAAACACAGTAATTTTTTTTTGTATGTTATATTCTTTCAGTTACGCTTAAGAATAATAACAGAGGTAACATGTATATGTATGTGTATCATCACTATTCATCATTTTTCCATTGTGAATGTACCAGTCAGGCTATGTAACTATTGGGTCCAAAATTCATGTGTTCTGAGCAGACGAAGTGAACCAAGGATGACGGCCTTCTGCATTCGTGCCGCTAAGATCTCTGTCATATTAAGGCAAGCCGGTAACATCTTCAAATTTGAGAACAGTGTGTTCATCATTCCACCAAGTACTCCTATGATCAAAACCACCATTTTGACAGAATGGTTTGGATACAACCTGCGGAGTTCAAAGAGAATATCTCGATATCTAGTCCGTTTTTTCTCCTCTTTCCGAACGATATTCATTCCAACTGTAGCGAAAACTTCCATGAGAAAAATCGTTTTAATTTAATGGTCGAGGTGGACATCAGGCTTATTGGCTTGTATTTGCCTGAGGGTGGGGAATGAGTAGTTACAATAGATTCAGCACTTCTCATTCTCCACAACGGATTCAATATCCCTCTGAGCATAAGGCAATACCGGTGTCTCGTCTATACCGTACAAGTAACGTAGATGATGGTACAACACTTGTAGCGCCGCGCTCTGCCTATGGATATAGGCTGAGACCGCATAAGCTCTAATCAGATAATATGTGAAATTCAACCCATGAGTGGTATCCGGAAAATACACAATGTCGATGCCCTAATTCGATTACCGCCGCTAAAGGCGATGGTTAAATCTGGCATCATTGCTGGACGCTCACAAATCTACAGAATTAAAGTAAACTATACAAACCGGACGCTAAGTAGCGTGAATTCGTGCATATATTGGACGCTCAGAGACGGGTACATGAAAGGACGCCACGAAATAGGAATAATGAAACTTTCAAATTTTTATCGTCGAAAAGGAAAGCTTGAGCACTCCTTTATGACCCCTGATGTTCAAATCTTGAAAATATACATATGTAGAACAAGAGACTTATGATATCCACTTGACGGACGCTCAGAGAATGAGTTGTGAAAGGACGCCTGGAGGATAGCTGGATGTGTATATATATATAATAACGGCGTGAAGTGGCATCCTCCCATGTTAAAATCGCGGTGGCTGTGGCATCCGCGTTACTGTGGCCTCCGATATACGGACGTCATAGTGCATCGAGCTCCAAAATATTGCAAACGATTCAGTAAACCCTTGGGAACCTATTGCTGCTGAAATCAGCGGGACGTCAATGTGGTCGTTTTCTGTATAAACCTATACACCAAGGTTCACCGAGTTTTCGAGCGCGGCGTTATAGTCGCACACTTGTATATTGAATATACATCTGACGTACAAGCTGGCATCCCTCTATATACATATCTGAGAACGGTATAATGTGGCGTCTGTATATGTGTTTTTCATGCAGAGTCGCATCTTGACAGGGTTGCCAACCTCACTTCTGATTACCAGAAGCTTCCAACATTGAAGTTGATGCTTTACATCTATTTTCCTCTCATTTATTTATTCCTAAATTCCTGATACCATCAATGATTTTGTGAATTGTGATTGTGAGGCAAACTAAAAGACTTTTGATAAAAATGAATAATGTTGGCGATAAAACAAACTACGCGGACGATAGCTGCTTCTCTATTTGAGATAAGGAAAAAATGTTTTGAATGAAAGTTGTAGAGAGCAATGAAAGCTATGTTACACATGTAACTGCCAATATACATGGTGTTCCATAAATGTAATGATCAAAAATGTGTTTTTTAAAATGAAACATACCATATATTTTCACTCGACTGAATTCCTTAGAGAGAGTATTTTTCGAAAATGAAGGGTTGTATGGGCTTATCTGAGGTGGTTCATAGGTTGAGGTGGGATTTATGTGACAATAATTTAGAATCAGGAATTTTTTTGATGAAATATTCTCGTAAATGGTGTATTTTCATTTTCAATTTATAATTTTACTGAATGGCGCTTCAACCATACAGTGGCAACCAACACTCAGTAACAATTCTTTCTCAGTTTTCTCAAATAGAACACCCTGTAGATAACGTCGCCATACCAGAAGCGTTCACAAAATGAGATTTCAGAAAATGTATAGTTTGCCTACATGAAAAGTCATAAAAAAATAACGATTTCCTTTCCAATACTTTGCAAAGAAGGCAACAAAATGAGCAAAAAAATTTTAAACGCGTACATTCACATCAGATGTTCGAACAATCTTCAATTCTGAGCTATGCACAAATAAGGTCTATTGCTCTTCGAACTTCTATTAGAGTTAATTTTGTTGATAAAACGAAAAACTCCAATACTATTCTCCATGGATTCCGGTGCCATTTGTTTCTCGCAGTAGTTCTTCTTTAAAATATCCCCAAAGGTAGAAATATAGAGAAGTGCTATCTTGAGACCTTGCTGGCCACTGAGTGGGTCCGAATCTTCCTTTCCATTCATTTCGGAGCGATCTGTTCGAAAAATTAGAAACCTAACTTATATCTGGTGTAGATCGGTACATTGCCCCAAAACACTGGTAAATCATTTCGGATAAAATCTGTGTACTTCGTTCAGTGGCACATCGAAAGAATATGGTCCTATGACCTGATCCCCAATTACTATATCCCAAATATTTATCGAACAACTTAGTCTGATTAATGAGGTCAATAACGTGTTGTTTCGTGATAAAGCTCTTGAAAATATGAGCTATAACCTAATCTATTCGGAATGATGTCTAGAAAAATGTATCGAAAGTACGTATAAACATAAAAAATTGCAATTGTTATTAGCAAATTAAGATGAAAAGAGACAGCATTGCGGTTTTTGTTAATGAATCAAAATTTGTCAACATTTGAGGAATTTTGAGAAAAAATTCCCTATTATTTATAATTTTAATTCAACGCCTAAAATAGGGCTCCGTCTAGCCGTAACGACATAGGCGAACTACCGCTAAAGACAATGTACCACATAAAATTATATTTTTTCAGTAACAAATATTAATTTAATAATTTGAATTAAGACGCTTGAAAGGATAAATTTCCTTAAGAAAAAAACATTCAAGTCAACTTTTCAAAAAGTTATACTATTGTTGATTAATAAAATTTTTTCCAATCTCTGTTTTCTCAAATGACTACATATAAGTTCAAATGATATATTATCTATAAATTTTTAGCTTGGTGGAGCCTTTCTTTATACATATACGTAACAAGACTAAGCAATAAAAGTACATTAAAGTTTATTACTTTGATTATAATGATTTTTTAAATTTAACAAAAAATTGAATGTCCAAGAAATGATGTTGATTAATTTTGTTTTCACCAAATATTATGCTATTATTGCTGTTTTTTTACCTAAGAGAGGAATTCAGTAAAGTTGGAAAAAATTATTTTAAATCATTTGTTACACAATCTTTTTATAAAGAAATGGACAAGATTAATATTTTTCGAAACAAAAATTTTACCACTCACGGCAAAATAATGATTAAAATTAGTTTTTCGTTGTTCATAATCGTTTTTTCAATTTATTATTGTTCAAATAATTAGATAAGGAGTTATTTCCTCTTTGAACATCATGATAGCATTTCTTCATAGAGTGAAAAAAAATAATTTAAAACTATAAGTAAATTCATTGTTTAGTTTTTTTTCTAGAGCTGAAGAAATTACTAAAACAGGCATATGTCAAAGTACTGAAAAATGTTCTTCTATTTTTATAAAATTATTAAATGTTACAGCAAACCGAAGTTGAACAGACAGCATGATTTGTCAAGTAAGAAATTGATATAACTTATAAATTATCAGAGATACGATAATGGACATTCCAGTTGTTCTTATGAAGGATTGAGCAATCTTCAAAATGAGCTAATGAACAAGTTCATAACTATTGTTTATCAGCTATCATAAGCAGTCATGAAACATCTATAAATTACCATTCACATCATATCTGTATCTCATATAGTTAAAATTATATATGTGCTTCAATTTATATTTATCTAACTATTGACTGTAGATGTCATAAGTAACTTTCTATTTTTTTGTTTATGAATTTTTATATCTTAATTACATAACTTACTTTATAATTATAATATACTTCTATCACGTGATCTTGTCAAGTATATGTATAAGAAGGTCTCCACGAAGCCAAAAATGTATACATATACTATTCAAACTTTTATGTAGTCATTTAAGGTAACAGAGATTGTAAAAACATTATTTGATTAACAATACTATAATTTTTTGAAAAATTTACTAAACAAATTTTTTCCAAATGGGATATATTCTTACAAGTGTCTAGATGGTACTATAATTTATTCAAAATTTTTTAAATTAATACTTGTTACCAAAGAAAAATATTTTATATGGTCACTGTCTTTAGCGGTAGTGCGGCTATGTCGTTACGGTTGAGCGGAGCCCTATTTCCGGCGTTGAATCAAAATTTAAATTAATAGAGATAGAGTTCCGGGAGATTGAACCTTTTTTCCTCCTCTTTAAGAATCTTTTTTCACAATTCCTTAAATGTTAATTATTTTTGAGTTATTAACAAAAAACGAAATGCTATCTTTTTTTTTCGTCTTAATTTGTGTAAAACAATTGCAATTTTTTGTGTGCTAATACATACTTCCTAATCATTTTTCTAGACGGCATTCCAAATCGAATGAGCCATCACTCATATTTTTAGAAGCTTCATCAAGAAATAACACGTTTCAGAACTTAGACTAATCTGTTTTGGTTATCAACTTTCCTGACCCAATAGAGATTCTCTGTAGGGTAGTAATGGCAATTTTGTCTATTCTCTATCCCAAAACTTTTAAAAGTGTACTTGTAACTGAACAAACTGAGTTTGAGCTGAGCTTGAGAAGATTTGGTTCCTCGAGAATGACATTCAATAAACTTCCGCAAAAGCGAACTCTGGTATCATAATCCCATTCATAGAGTTCTTTGTAATTCGAATGGGAATGGATGAATTTTATCAATACTCTGTCCATGGATGAATAATGGAAGTTGATTATGAAAGTTCTAAACATTCACTGGCTGTCCAGAATTAGTCTAAGGTTTACTCAATGGACGTCCAGCACACCAATTTGGACGTACCATTGAGGTCCAGAAAACTTCCGCTGGATATACATTGTGCGTTTTCTGGGCGTCCATGGTATGTCCGTAATTGGTGTAATGGATGTCCAGAACATATCCAAATAACAACCACTGAGGATATTTTCTGGACGTTCAATGTACGTCCTCAATACATCCTGAATGAATCCAGAGAATACCGATTATATAAGGTGTTCTGCAAATAACGGTCAATACTATGGAATACATTGTAAAAGTAAAAATAACAAAATTTCCCATACATACATTGTTCTCGTAGTGTGCCGCTTTTCGACATTATTTGTCCTTAAATGAAAAATCACAAAGACTTATTGATTAGGTATTCACAAAAATGATGTTTATACAATATTAAGGGGAATAAACACCTAGGGTTACTTTTTCAACAACACCATATATTATTAAAAGTATGGCCCAATATTTGCAGAGCACCCACCCATCCATCCTTCATAAATCACATTTCATATCATTAAGTCGGCACTTGATATCGACCGCTCACTAAGATTCTTCATTTGTTGCAATTTTATTTACTACTTACGTTTTCTTTTGTTTGACAATGCCTGCTTTCTCAAATCTTTCTTTATCTCTCCGAAAACTCTGGTCGTATAAACCTTGCTAATTATTGAACAATTTCTGTCACAGTCACCCAAAATGTAGATTATGTTTATCATCTCTTTAGTGGACAATTTAATTTTGGATCGAAAGAATATCAGATTTTAACTATAAATTTACCTCCTCGATAATTCATTGTCAAGTTTGTTGACAATTCCTATAATATTCTATTATGTTTCGAGGATGATTTGATTTGATAATATGATTCACAGTCCGGCCAGTTGAATGTACGATAGATTTTTTTACCCCTCTTAAATAAATGGAAACCCACGAAATATTTTGCTTTGAATTTTGGAGAACAACCCACTAAGATGAATGTGCATGGAAGTCAAATCTTTCTATCTTTCTATACACAGGGAGATATATATTTCGTATTCTGTTTGAACAAAATCGATGGAATTTAATTCTGCTCTCACCACTGACTATGTTTGGATATTACCATGAATAACAATATTGATTGTTTTCTCTACTTGATTTTCAGGGTTTTTTTTACGAGATATAAATTCGTCTTTATTGTTCTCCATATATGGAACATATGAATTAATGATATTTCAAAAGCAATTGGAAAATGAAGAATAAAATTCATTTTCTCTGATGAAGCAATTACTCACTTCATCAGAAAAATGTTATGATTAAACAATTACTCACTTCATCAGGAAAATGTTCTTCCATATAACCCTAGAAAGTGTATCTTAGATCAGTTTGTTACATAATTGATTCGTTTTGGAAGTGTTTCATGAAGACCATTATTTTCTTATCATTCAGGTGACTAGGGGTGAATTATTCTTCATGTTTTTCTGTAGCTTTAGCAAATTTTTATGTTTTCGTTAATAATATAATATTTGGATGCTTGTGTACCAAAATCTGTGTCATATAAAGAATACAAAAAATATTGAAGATGGTACACGGAACAAAAAAAAGAATTACTCTGAGAAAAAAATTGCTATAGAAAACTAAATACTTAATGTGTCGAACTATTACAATGATAAGAATAGAGATATCATAAGGTCTCTGAAATTCAGAGAATACCAAACACTGCTCCTAAAACAAATTCCTAAGATATCTGAATTTCAGAAGACACCATAGTAGGCCAGAGTATCGAAGACCTCTACTAATCCGTTTTTTTTACATAAAGTCATGAATAACTCAACAAATTACCCTGAAGCTATGTCACAAATTACTCCATTCAATGCCCCTTCAAGACGCACTCGAACTCAATGTTTCATGTACCTGTAGCTTCAAAATTCACGAGAACGGCCAACAATAGATTGGATTCAATACCGATAAATTTCGAAAATTTATGCTAGATCATATCAATAATTTATCTTTGTGAAAGTTATTGAGTATTTACACCCCAACGAACTTCTTGGTTAATACTATTATTCATGACATATCATGTTTAGTTTATTCAATTTCAGTTAAGTTCACATGTGTCCTATATACATATGAATGAGACCGATATACTCCGAATACAGATTCCTCACCTCATTTCGAGGTGAAAAGTATTTATCAAGGTATATTCTAAAATGCATCTCTTCTGAGATATAGAGTGTCAAAAGTACGAACAAAATTAGAATTTCTTTATTTCACTCCAAAACTCCGAAAGGAAATTTTTTTAAACTTCTTACACTAATCAAGGTTTATCAACGTGATAATTTGAAGTTCCAATTTTTTATTTCCGTAATAGAACAGTGCTGATGCATTTTTGAGATAAAAAAATCATTAAAAGCATGAGACCTACTGAAAGAGGATCAAAATATCGTTCGAATGCCAGGAAAAATGAATTGGAGTCGAAAAAATGGATACGGGTGGAACGGGGTGAACTTTTAGTGGTAAAAAGTGATATTGACCTCCTGTCGAAAAAAGTTGAAGGGCAAAGTTGTTGAAAATGAAAAAAATTACAATATTTGTGAAAAACATTTTTCCACATCACTTCAAATTTTCCGGAAAAATCGGAAAAACCAATTTTTTAGATCTTAATTTTTTTTTTCTCAAAAACTAATTCTATTTCACGAAATTTGGTGGAAATATAACTTATTATGTTTCAAGTGGGCTGTGATTTTTTTGTAACCAAATATAGATTTTTCTTTTTTTTTTCGACAAATTCTGAAAAAATGACCTCATTTTCAACTGAAAAGTCTCACCGGTAAAGTTCGTCTTTTCAAGCTTGCCAGCCGCCATTTTTTGTTGCAGCGTCTACTTTTAGATCATTCAATAAAAGAGTATCACAACTGTGGAAATTTTATCCAGAAAACGCGAAAAAATTAAAAAACAGATTTTTAAAAACCAATTTTTTTAAATTTTCTGTCTAAACTCATATTTATTTATTAAAATTATTGAAATTAACAGTAATTCAGTCAATTTCATGTTACCTCAATCAATATGTATAAAGAATAAATAAGGACATAAATACGGATTTAATTATGATGGAAAGGCGAAAGGAGGTGAACTTTTGGGGGTAAAAATGGTTTCTCACGAGTTGCAGGGAATATTTCCCTGCTACATAAAATTTGTCTTAAGAGGAATGCAATTATCGTAAAATTACAGCAATAATTGCACTGTGGAGCGATAATTGCACTGCGGAAACATCCCGTCGGCATGAGACCAATAGTAACAATACTGACTGACAATACTAATAAATGTCAGATATACTTCAAAAAGTGAAAAAATGTCGCGTTTTGGTGAGTGATCCATACAATCTATTGAAGAAAATGTAGTTGAAGCAGCACAGACATTTTTTTCTCAACTCCGGAAATATTGTACCTAATTACACTTGTGCATCAAAATAAACCTGATAATTTTCCATTCAAGCATGCTGTTAGTAAAAAACTGCATTCGGTTATTTTCATATTTTGTTGAAAGAGCCCGCCTCCTGCAGTTGTTAGCCAACATGCTCTCATGGAGAATTATCGGAAATTTTGATGCACTTCTGTAATTACTTTCGAAAATAAACCTACAAAAAAAGTTCGATACAAAGGTTACTGGCAATAGAAAGATCTACAACTTTTGTATGTGAGATTTTTTCTCATAACCTCAAATTTTCCGAGGAAATCGGAAAAACCATTTTAATTTTTTTTTGTGGAAAAATTGTGTTTGTGTGTCGCAAAATCTAGTGGAAATATACCTTTTTATGTTCTGAATTAGATGTTTTTTTTAAGCGAATTATTTATTTTTTTCGAACCTCTTTGAAGTACTCGGAAAGGGTGCGGCTCCTAGTTAGGCTAGTACCAAAACGAATTTCAAACGTCCAAAATAAGAAAAAAAGTAACTTTGAGGAAAAAATATTGAATACGAAAACACTCAAAATTGCGAAATGGGGTCGAAAACGGTTTCTTGTGATTTGCGGCGATACGTAACATCTTAGCGAAAAATGTTCAATAGAAAAGTTGTGAATAATAAAAAATAAAAAACTTTTGTATTGTAAACTTTTCGACTTAACCTCAAATTTGACGGTCACTTTGAGCGAAAAACCGAGTTTTCAGGATTTAAAATTTTTTGTCGCATATAAATGATTCAATTCACATGAAAATTTGTATGGATATGTCTTTTTTGGAATCGAATTCAGAATTCGACTAGTTTTCGAGTTATGTACATTTTTTGGAATCAATACCCTTATCTTCCACAAACAATTGTTCTGTTGTTTTTTTGTAATTCGAAGGTCTATGAGTAATCATTTTCATTCGAATGGTTCATGTAACTTGGTGGTTAATTGATCATTAAATCGCTTTAAATTGAGAAAAACTGACAAGTCTCTCTGAATCATAATTATCTCAATAATTTCAATAGTTGTAAAAAATAATTAAACACATATTGATAAATTTATTTTGTATTGTAATTATGTATCAAAATAATTCATTATAAATAAAATCATTTATATTGGACAAAATATTTAAATAGTGAAAAATCGGTTTTTCCCTATTTTGACGGTCGATTTGAGGTTATATCGAAAAGTTTTTCGTACAACTTCACAACTTTTCCATTGAACATTTTCCGCTAAGAGGTCACGTTTCGCCGCAAATCGCAAAAAACCGTTTTCAACCCCTAAACTGCATCCCCATTTCACCATTTTGAGTGTTTTTGTGGAAGTTGAAACCTCTACAACATTCTCCACCTGATCCTTGCCTGTTACTTTTTTTTTCTTATTTCAGACGTTTAAAAATCGTTTTGGCACCAGGAGCCGCCTCCTGTCCGAGTACTTCAAAGAGGTTCGAGAAAAATAAATATGTCGCTGCAAAACAAACGTCTCATTCAGAACATAGAAAGGTATATTTTCACTAGATTTTGCGACAAACACAATTTTTATACAAAAAAAAATTAAAACCAAATTAAAACGATTTTTCTGATTTTCCCGAAAAATGTGGAAATATCTTGAATACAAAAGTTTTACATCTTTTCATTGCCAACAAATTTTTTCTTTATTTTTCTATCTATTCTGTCAAAATCAAATCCTTATTTTTGCCCTTGTTTATTTTTTGTACCTTTCAAGGTAACATGAGTTGATATTTTCGAAAGCTTTCAACAGTTGATTTCAATAATTTCAATAAATAGATATGAGTTTAGAACAAAAATTTAAAAAATAAATGTTTGTAAATCTGTTTTTGAATTTCTTCACGTTTTCTGGAAAAAAATTCCACATTAGTACTACTCTTCCATTACCTGAGCTAAAAAGTTGACGCTTCAACGGAAAAAATGGCGGCTGGCGAGCTTGAAAAGACGTACTTTACCGGTGAGACTTTTCAGTTGAAAATGAGGTCGTTTCATCGGAATTTGTAGAAAAAAGAGGAAATGTGCTTCGCTATAAAAAAATTACAGCGTTCTTGAAACATAATAAGTTATTACAAATTGTGAAAGGCTTTCGCGGCCATCGTTGAATGAATGATGGTTTTTCGGGTTTTTAGGCCGACGTTTATTTAGAGAAAATCTCGACGTTTCGCTACACGAGTGGTTGGCATTTTCAATCGTGATAGCAGTCACTGTAGCATCCGTATAGATTTGTAGAGCTCTGGCATCCTCCAATACACACAACGTGTATATAGTATATTAATTCCGAGAGCTCTAACCTTTGACAGCTGTTTCGTGCTAACGTACTCATCAGAAAGGATTTATGGAGCTCTCGAAATCAAAACGAATGCACTCAAGAATTAATACCGTGAGGCAAGACAGAATATAACAGGAAGTTATTCATGACATCTACAGTCACTAGTTGAAACTTAATTTGACACGAACCAAGGAATCCAAAAGTAGAGGTTTGTCAGAACAACGAATTGTTGGCTACCTGTCAATTTGTGGACAAACCTCTACTTTTGGATTCCTTGGTTCGTGTCAAATTAAGTTTCAACTAGTGACTGTAGATGTCATGAATAACTTCCTGTTATATATATATATATATATACAGGGTGTTAATTAAGTACGTTGACAAACTTCGGGAGGTGATTCTTTGAAGGTTTTCAGGACGAAATGTTCATATAAACATATGTCCCAAACGGCTTGGTTTTCGAGATACAGGGTGATAAAAATACATTTTTTTCAAGATTTTTTAGAGTTAACTTCGACATTTTCTACAATAATCAGTTCAAATTGCGCAAGTACAATCCATTCAATAGTACGCACGATACAAAATAATGCATTTCTCAAATAATTCACAGGGTCCTCCTTTCTTCAGAGTCAAGCTTTGTTCAACCCTTCAGAATTTTTTTTTCCGCCGCCACTGACATATTATGAGAAAAGAATAATGAATGTTGTTTCATTTAACATCTTTTTGCTCTCTTGATGTTTTTCATTTACTTGTACGGTTCAGGAGTTACAGTGAAAATATTAACGCAAACATTTTCCAGTAACGCATAACATAAAGAAATTTGAGAAGCAAATAGTCTAACAAACTTGAAGGGTGATTCTTTGAAAGGTTTCAAGATGAAAAGTTCATATAAACATGTCCCAAGCGGCTTGGTTTTCGAAGTACAGGGTGATCAAAATACATTTTTTAGGAGTTTTTGGAGTTTACTTCGAAATTTTCGACAATAATCGATCCAAATTAGTTAAAATTGGACAAGTACAATCCATTCAATAGTGCGCATGATATAAAATAATTCATTTCTCGAAGTGTCATTGCCACTCTCTAAAGATTAGCGCGTGACGGAATACGTCATTTTGTTCTCATTACACAAATAGCTATTTTTTGCTCGTGTAGAGAAAATGTAATGCTATGGAGCTCCCATACATTTTTTACCATAACTCAGGTTGAATATGTATTGCACAAAGTTAATTATGGCAATATAATTTTGGACATTTTCAATAGTGAATAACTTTATTATCAAATACTAGAGCAAAGTAACATAAATTCCCTAGGAATAAAATTAAGTTCAGAAAAGGACCATTATTGAAATTGATATGTCAGAGCAGCTGCTGGAAATGGCCACCGCCAACTTCATTGCATGCGTTTATGCGCCTAACCATAGACTGGTGGACACGCTCAAAAATACCAGGAGTGTTTCTTATAATTCCGCATGACTCCTGTATGCGATTCCTCAGGTCTTCTTCACTTTGAACTGGAGTTCGGTACACTAATGATTTAAGGTGCCCCCAGAGGAAAAAATCAAGTGGATTGATATCGGGTGACATTGGTGGCCAAAGTTGTGGCCCACCACGCCCAATCCAGCGATCAGAATAATTCTCATCTAAATATTGGCGTGCAACCAATCTGAAGTGTACTGGAGCAACATCATGCATAAACCAAATTCCAATTCTTTCCCTCAGTGGGATCTCTTCTAGGAGTCCAGGTAAGATGAATTCAAGAAAATGTCGATAATGGTCACCATTGAGTCTATGAGGCAGAAAATGTGGCCCGATAAGGAAATTCCCTACAATTCCAACCCAAACATTCACAGAAAACGTCTCTTGAAAATGGTTTTCAATCACGGCGTGTGGGTTTTCATCAGCCCACATATGATTGTTGTGAAAATTGAAAATGCACATTTTTACCATCAGAATCTTCAGGTTGAAAGTTAAGGTTTTCCCAATATCTGTCAGATCTAGTTTAATATCCAGCGTACCGCAGTGACGGGGAGATAGTAGTTTTCTGTTAGACATAACAAAAAGAAATCACATCTTTACAATAACAAGCTTTTATTTAGCTTCACTTGTAACTAACAAACAATTTAATAAAAGTTGAATTTGACCCACTTCTAATACTCCGATTAATTTGAAATTTGGCAGGTTTCCGTAATTCCAGTGACAATGCATTAAAAAAATGTTTGTTAAAAAACAAAATGGCGGCTCCAATATGGCGGACGAGTTTTGTGATTATGATCCGATTCTGTTCAAAATTGGTATGTGATGGTTTTTGGGTTGGAGATTTTCAGTTTCACATAAAAAATAAACCAAAATGTTAAAAATGAAAATTATAAAAAGAAAACATTTTAAAGTTTTTATACAATACACTGAAAAGGAAAAAATAATTCATTTCATTGTTTGATCTAGGTAATCTTGTACAGAAAGATTTTGATACTCACAGAATAACCTACAAAAAATGAAACAAATAATTTTTTCATTTTCGGTGCATTTGTATAAAAGCTTGTCTTTATATTTTTTATTGTATAATTTTTATTCATCGTAGATTTTTCTAATTCTGAAAAAATATTTCCATCAATTTACAATAATTGAAAATGTTTAATTTTCAAATTTTCTAATGTTATGCCACACTGGAAAATGTTTAAATTAATATTTTCATTATAGCCCCTGAACCGTACAAGTAAATGAAAAAATGCAGGATATTAAAAAGATGTTAAATGAAACAACATTGATTATTCCTTTCTCATAATATGTCAGTGGCGGCGGAAAAAAAATTTATGAAGGGTTGAACAAAGCTTGACTCTGAAAAAAGGAGGACCCTGTGAATTATTTAAGAAATGCATTATTTTGTATCGTGCGCCATATTGAATGGATTGTACTTGCCTAATTTGAACTGATTATTGTCGAAAATGTCGAAGTTAACTCTAAAAAATCTTGAAAAAAATGTATTTTTATCGCCCTGTATCTCGAAAACCAAGCCGTTTGGGACATATGTTTATGTGAACTTTTCGTCCTGAAAACCTTCAAAGAACCACCTCCCGAAGTTTGTCAACGTACTTAATTAACACCCTGTATATATATATATATATATATATATATATATATATATATAGAAGAAAGTTACTTATGACATCTACAGTCACTAGTAGAAACTTAATTTGACACGAACCAAGAAATCCAAAGTAGAGGTTTGTCTACAAATTGACAGGCAGCCAACAATTCGTTGTTCTGACCAACCCAAGGTTCAATCAAGTTTCTAGTACATTATGAGGAACGCAAGCAGAATCAAAGTGAAAATAGAGTATATTTCGTTTTAATTCCGAGAGCCTGGCAATTTGTAGACAAACCTCTAATTTGGATTCCTTGGTTCGTGTCAAATTAAGTTTCAACTAGTTACTGTAGATGCCATAAGTAACTTTCTGTTATATCTGTCTTGCCTTCACGGTACTAATTCTTGAGTGGATTCGTTTTAATTTCGAGAACTCCATAAATCCTTTCTGATGAGTGCGTGAGCACGAAACTGCTGTTAAAGGTTGGAACTCTCGGAATTATAACGAAATATACTCTATTTTCACTTACATATATATATATATATATATATATATATATATGTAAAAAGTGGGTCAAAAAGTTTCAAAATTATATAAAATATCAGAAAACCCAAACAAATACGATGCCTCAACTCTGAAGACTCTTACAACTTCAACAACATACTAAAATTTCAGTAAAAAGCAGTCAGAAGGTTGGTATTCCAAGTTCTAGATTGAAATAGGAGAGTACGAGTCAGTCTATTATGCATATCAAATAATGGCAACAACATTTCCGGACAATAACTTTGAGTTATAATAAAATATCACACAGTATAGAAAATTTGGTATTCAGTCAAAGAAATCTAAGATTTGACAGTGAAAATGGATGGTAGAAACTTCAAATGAAACAAGTCAAATGAGTTTCTGAATTATATTTTCTTGAATAAGAAGAAAATGTGAGAACTTTAGAATAGATAAAAATTATTTCAAAATCATAGAATCATTAATAATATGTGTACATAGTTCAAGCATTAATTAGAATAATAAGAATAAGGAAAAATTTAAAATGATTTGTGATCGCGAGTGTTGTGAAAAACCGATGGAAAGGTCCTTGGAAACGGAAAAATGAAAGAGGAGGATGATATATAGAAACGGGTGGAAAAAAGTTGGATGCCAGAGAGATTGTTAAAAACCAGAAATATCAAGAAAAATCAATAGAAACCAACCAATATATATATATACATATATATATATATATATATATATATATATATATATATATATATATATATATATATATGTTCGGAAAGGTTTCCGCGGTCAGAAATATGTACATTACTAAGTTCATGGGAGTAGGCAGGTTTAGACCTTGATATCTCTCAAGACCACGACTCGAGGAGTAGGCAGATAGAGGCCTCGCAGTCACACTCTTGAAAATGGCTCCAAAGCAGGAGCCGAAACGTCGAGTTATAAACTCTCAACGCGGTTCAACCCATGAACTTAGTAATGTACATATATATATACAGGGTGTTAATTAAGTACGTTGACAAACTTCGGGAGGTGATTCTTTGAAGGTTTTCAGGACGAAATGTTCATATAAACATATGTCCCAAACGGCTTGGTTTTCGAGATACAGGGTGATAAAAATACATTTTTTTCAAGATTTTTTAGAGTTAACTTCGACATTTTCGACAATAATCAGTTCAAATTAGACAAGTACAATCCATTCGATAGGGCGCACGATACAAAATAATGCATTTCTTAAATAATTCACAGGGTCCTCCTTTTTTCAGAGTCAAGCTTTGTTCAACCCTTCAGAATTTTTTTTTCCGCCGCCACTGACATATTATGAGAAAAGAATAATTAATGTTGTTTCATTTAACATCTTTTTGCTCTCCTGATGTTTTTCATTTACTTGTACGGTTCAGGAGTTACAATGAAAATATTAACGCAAACATTTTCCAGTAACGCATAACATAAAGAAATTTGAGAAGCAAATAGTCTAACAAACTTGAAGGGTGATTCTTTGAAAGGTTTCAAGATGAAAAGTTTATATAAACATGTCCCAAGCGGCTTGGTTTTCGAAGTACAGGGTGATCAAAACACATTTTTTAGGAGTTTTTGGAGTTTACTTCGAAATTTTCGACAATAATCGATCCAAATTAGTTCAAATTGGGCAAGTACAATCCATTCATTAGTGCGCATGATATAAAATAATTCATTTCTCGAAGTGTCATTGCCACTCTCCAAAGATTAGCGCGTGACGCAATACGTCATTTTGTTCTCATTACACAAATAGCTATTTTCTGCTCGTGTAGAGAAAATGTAATGTTATGGAGCTCCCATACATTTTTTACCATAACTCAGGTTGAATATGTATTGCACAAAGTTAATTATGGCAAAATAATTTTGGACATTTTCAATAGTGAATAACTTTATTATCAAATAAAAGTAACATAAATTCCCTAGGAATAAAATTAAGTTCAGAAAAGGACAATTATTGAAATTGATATGTCAGAGCAGCTGCTGGAAATGGCCACCGCCAACTTCAATGCATGCGTTTATGCGCCTAACCATAGACTGGCGGACACGCTCAAAAATACCAGGAGTGTTTCTTATAATTCCGCATGACTCCTGTATGCGATTCCTCAGGTCTTCTTCACTTTGAACTGGAGTTCGGTACACTAATGATTTAAGGTGCCCCCAGAGGAAAAAATCAAGTGGATTCATATCGGGTGACCTTGGTGGCCAAAGTTGTGGCCCACCACGCCCAATCCCGCGATCAGAATAATTCTCTTCTAAATATTGGCGTGCAACCAATCTGAAGTGTACTGGAGCACCATCATGCATAAACCAAATTCAAATTCTTTCCCTCAGTGGGATCTCTTCTAGGAGTCCAGGTAAGATGAATTCAAGAAAATGTCGATAATGGTCACCATTGAGTCTATGAGGCAGAAAATGTGGCCCGATAAGAAAATTCCCTACAATTCCAACCCAAACATTCACGAAAACGTCTCTTGAAAATGGTTTTCAATCACGGCGTGTGGGTTTTCATCAGCCCACATATGATTGTTGTGAAAATTATTAATGGCTTTACGGGAAAAGCATGCCTCATCGGTGAATAACACTTGAGATAAAAACCATGGATTTTCCAACAATTTATTTCGAATCCAAGTGCAAAAAGTTAATCTCTTTGGAAAATTCCTTCGGCAGAAGAGCTTGAACACGCTGTATGTGATAGGGATAAAGTTGTTGCTCTTTTAAAATTTGCCATACCAATACATGGGTTACGTTAAACTGTGCCGCAATTTGTCTTGTACTGGTGTCTGGATGCTGCTCAATTTCGTTAAGTACAGCTTCTTCTATCTGAACTGTTCTAACTCTCCTGGGTCTTCCTATGAGAACAGCAGACCTCTTGAAAGTACCCGTTTCACGAAGACGGGAGTGAATATTGATGAACATTTGTGTGCTGGGAATATGACGTTGTGGAAATCTTTCTAGATACATTCGTCTGGCGGCACGAGCGTTACCATCAGCCATTCCATACATTAAGTGCATGTCTGCCATTTCTGAATTTGTATATTCAACCATTTTATCCAAAGGAATATTGAATGAATCTGCTTTATAGCTTGCACTAATGAAGAATTAACAATGAGACAGTTTCTCAACTTTCGATAACTGTCAAGTTGTTGATATTTAAATAAATGAATTAATATCAAAGCCCACTTTGCTATTTTTATGAATTCAAATTGATTATAAAATTTCTGCGTTACTGCAGAAGAAAAAACAAACCGAAATTTCTGATAAAATAATGTACTCCGTACGGAAACAAAAATTTGTTTGATTTAGTTTTTCGGAGTTATACCAGAGATTCATAAATGAAAATCAAATGTGTAATGATCTGCGACTATAAGATAAACCCTATTAACTATCTTCCATTACAGGATTACCTTTCAGAAGTTTTTTTATGTTGAAACGGAAACGTTCAATTGAAAACTAAAAAATATCTTTTTTCAAAATAACAAAAAATTTGTATGAGTTCTCTATCAAGACTGATGGGTAAAAACATTTTTAATCAAATATCTCAATGAAAATGCACATTTTTACCATCAGAATCTTCAGGTTGAAAGTTAAGGTTTTCCCAATATCTGTCAGATCTAGTTTAATATCCAGCGTACTGCAGTGACGGGGAGTTTTCTCTTAGATATCACAAAAAGAAATCACATCTTTACAATAACAAGCTTTTATTTAACTTCACTCGTAACTAACTAACAAACAATTTATTAAAAGTTGAATTTGACCCACTTCTAATACTCCGATTAATTTGAAATTTGGCAGGTTTCCGTAAGTCCGGTGACAATGCATTAAAAAAATGTTTGTTAAAAACAAAATGGCGGCTCCAATATGGCGGACGAGTTTTGTGATTATGATCCGATTCTGTGATTGGTATGTGATGGTTTTTGTGTTGGAGATTTTCAGTTTCACATTAAAATTAAACTAAAATGTTAAAAATGAAAATTATAAAAAGAAAACATTTTAAAGTTTTTATACAATACACTGAAAAGGAAAAAATAATTCATTACATTGTTTGATCTAGGTAATCTTGTACAGAAAGATTTTGATACTCACAGAATAACCTACAAAAAATGAAACAAATTATTTTTTCATTTTCAGTGCATTTGTATAAAAGCTTGTCTTTATATTTTTTATTGTATAATTTTTATTCATCGTAGATTTTTCTAATTCGGAAAAAATGTTTCCATCAATTTACAATAATTGAAAATGTTTAATTTCCAAATTTTCTAATGTTATGCCACACTGGAAAATGTTTAAATTAATATTTTCATTATAGCCCCTGAACCGTACAAGTAAATGAAAAAATGCAAGATATCAAAAAGATGTTAAATGAAACAACATTGATTATTGCTTTCTCATAATATGTCAGTGGCGGCGGAAAAAAAAATTCTGAAGGGTTGAACAAAGCTTGACTCTGAAAAAAGGAGGACCCTGTGAATTATTTAAGAAATGCATTATTCTGTATCGTGCGCCCTATTGAATGGATTGTACTTGCCTAAGTTGAACTGATTATTGTCGAAAATGTCGAAGTTAACTCTAAAAAATCTTGAAAAAAATGTATTTTTATCGCCCTGTATCTCGAAAACCAAGCCGTTTGGGACATATGTTTATATGAACTTTTCGTCCTGAAAACCTTTAAAGAATCACCTCCCGAAGTTTGTCAACGTACTTAATTAACACCCTGTATATATATATATATATATATATATATATATATATATATATATATAGCCCGCAGTATGGATGGACCGCTGTTGAACCCAGCAAGAGGGGACAAGAAGAGAAACGTATTATACTATATATCTGTTTACAATATCTTTGTGAAGCCCTGTATACTGTCACTACGTAGTGTAGCCCTTGGATATTTTGAATATGAGAATTGAACTTTGTTTAGCCTCGCGATGTTGCCGTTAACGAATGAGCTATTGCACACGTTCATTTTTGATTACGCGATAAATATTAACGAGTGCTTCTGAACTAGCCGTTGATCGTAACGTAGTGTGGCCCAATTGGCGCCAAAATAACTAACAGATGAAGAATGATTTTGAAACTTTGTCAATGAGGTATGACATTTTCATTCGTTTGGTGTTTTGTATTATTTAGGAGTATCTTTGAAAAAATATACTGCTTCCAAATCAAAGTTGTCCATATATTGTTATCACGAAAAATCAGAAATTTGGCGCACATATCAAGGACCTGTGACAATACAAGAATTTTATAATGAGAATGTAATAATAATTATATGAATTTGTGCATTCAATTTTCACCCACTTTCAATATTCCGAAAAATCTGAGATTCGGCACACATATCAAAGACCGACGGCAATACAAGTACTTCCTTTTCAAATTTAATTAATTTAATTTATTTAATTTTAATTTTCAAATTCAATTTTCGCCCACATCCAATCCTCCGAATGATCTAAAATTTGGCACACATATCGAAGACCAACTCAAATAGAAGAATTTCATGATATAAGTGTGATAAATGATGATGATAATAATTATAATATTAGAATTTGTAAATTCAATTTTCACCCACTTACAACTTTCCGAATAATCTAGAACTTAGCATATATATCAAGGACCAACGACAATACAAAAATTCCATAATACTGATTCAATGATAATATTGATGATGAGAATTTCAATCATCCGATTAATATGAAGGTTGGCTCACATGTCAAGGATCAAAAACAATACAAGAATGGCAAAACGAATATCGTCGAGGTGGGAAAACGGACAAAATATATCGAAATTTACTCTCCGAAATCCGCAGGCTCTACCCAGAACATTCTGTAAAAATGGTTGCTCTGATAATAGGATCCCTTGGCGGTGTGATAAATTCGCTACTCTCGAACCTAAAAATTATACCCGCATGTCACAAGATGTCAGAAATCATAGACGGAAGAATACTGATGGCTGTCATCCTTAGTTCATTACGTCTGCTTAGGGCACACGATTCCTGGGCCCAATAGCTGCTCACCCCATAGTTTGGGAAGTGATCATTGGGGAGTTAGGGCCCAACCGGGTGATTTCAATTCAGAATTAATGAAAATAATGTGAATTCTAACGAAAAAGTTCAAAATAAATATATTTGAGCTCTGGCACCTGAGAACTCTGAATAGAATGTGTTACACATTTTGTCAATCATGTGATGCTCAATTCACGGTATGAATATTTCAGTTTTTTGCAGCCAGTCTTTTTTAAATTGTTTTTCATGTAACAAAGGACATGAAGACGTATTAACATTCGATACATTCCGTGTTACTCGTAACGGTTTTGCCGCTGTCGGTCGAAATTCCTTGAAATTTGACCGAACTGATGTTTGTTTTCTCACCCTGATCATTATTCTTTCTGACCTTTTCATTCCAAGTTGCTTGTACGAGTGTAACAACCTACTGTGGTTGTTTTCCAAGGCATATAAATGTCAGTATTTATTTTCCCTTTTCAATGAATATAAGTTTTTATAGAAATATTGAATAAACAAACAAAGTAAAAATGAAAAAAAATTGTGAATGACTGATGTTGGTCATTTGAATGGATTGTAGCTGAGCCATTTACATTGTCGGTAACAGTAAAGAATATTTAACAAAATATTTGAATTTTTTTGAGCGTTTTAGACTGTCCAAAAAATTTGAATCAAAAGCATCCTCCCACTGATGTACTGATGTGTACAATTAAAAACTTTAATCGCACTTGAACTTATCAGAATATTGAGCCGAGTGAAATTGAATGGAACATTAGGGTTCAACGATGTATGCAATTCTTCAAATACACACAATCTTTCATATGCAGATAGATCAGATGTTAGCAGTTTGTATTTTCTTAAGTGCTCTTCAGCTGAAGTAGTTGCCTCCAAACATTGAATACGCTAAAGATGCGCACATTTCAGTTGGCAAACAACTCAAGAAAAGGGTATAATTATAAACAACTGGTTTTATTTTAGCATATCATCAATGTTAATTTATTGAGTTAGGATCCATTCTTCTTACAATATGAAATCGAGAAAAAGTTCGGGAGGCTAATAATTAATTACCTAATATATTTTTTTATTCTTTTCACATTTGGAGTATCTTTCCAGTACTTAATCTGCCCTACCAACCGTTATAGGAACAAGCCAAGAGTCTGAAAAAATGGAGATATAAAGGCGAGTGCTTCTGAAAAGGGTGAAATTTTTCATGGTGTTGTAGGTATACAGTGAGTACAAGATGAAGATGTTCCCAATGGGGATATCTGAAACGGTAATAGATACAGTTTTGATTGTATTAGAAGAAAGTTTTGTAGCACAACGGCCATCTATGTGCATATATGAAATTTCCAAAAATATTTTTGATTTTCAAATTATTAAGGAAATATTGAATTTTTTCAATAATTTCGTTTTGTGGTGTTATCGTCAGAGCTGGAACAAAATGAAAAATATTTTTTCACAAATACTTTCCACAAGCTTTCATGTGATGATATCAGGTTTACTATCCGACGCTTCGTTATCGAACAAACATCATCGACCTAATTTTTTCAGCTTTTTTGTCTCCATATGACATTCTGAATTCAGCCAAGTATCATTTCTCACTTTTTTTATTTTTCAATCTAGAGTGCTATGGATCTGTTTAAACCACTGATTGCAACTCTAAAATTAAGGGAACAATACAACTTCACTGCTCTTGGTCAAAATGTATGTGCTATGTGAAATTTCATTTTCAAGTTGGAATTACTAATTATTTCCAAATGGCAACATGGTGGCTCGTCGGGTTAGGAAAAAAAAACCTTTTTATTACGATTAATTTGATAACGCACAGTGCACAAACATCCGTTGAAAAACTCAAAAAAACTACATAAGTTCTTTGTTAAAATGAAGCTTCTTGTGGTATTCAAATAAGATTTGAATGAATCAAGTTACCTGTGACAAACACAACTGATAAAATAAAATCATTCAGGAAGTCGTCTCCTCATTTTATCAAGCGCTTCTGCAGAAGCTAATTAGGTTATTATTGTGTGAATGTTTAAAAAACTTTTCATTCATAATATATCTTCAAGGAGAAATGTTAATATTCTTTGGATAATTTATTTTATTTTATCCGTTGTGTTAGTTGACCAGTGCTGATGCATTTTTGAGATAAAAAAATCACTAGCAGCATGGGACCTATTGGAAGTGTAGAAAAATATTGTTCGAATGACGGGAAAAATAAATGGGAGTCGAAAAAATGGAGAAGGGTGGAACGGGGGGAACTTTTAGGGGTTTTTCAAAAATTGCAACGAAAGTTGACCTCCTATCGAAAAAAGTTAACTGTCAAAGTTGTTGATGATAAAAAGATCTGGTACTTTTGTATTTAACATTTCTTCACATAATCTCAAATTTCTCGGAAAACCCAATTTTTCAGTTATTAATTTTTTTCTCGTCTAAAAATCTATTTTTCTTCAAGTAAATTGGTAGAAATATAACTCATTATGTTTCAAGAAAGCTCTAATTTTTTTGTAGCGGAATACAGATGTTTCCTTTTTTTTGACAAATCCCGAAGGAACGACCTCTTCTTCAACTGAAAAGTTTCACCGAAAAAGTTCTTCTTTTCAAGCTGGCCGCCACCAGTTTTTCCGTTGAAGCGGCTACTTTCAGATCATGTAATAAAAGAGTAGCACTACTATGAAATTTTTTTCCAAAAAACGCAAAAAATGAAAAAACACATTTTCAAAAATCAGTTTTTCAAATTTTTGTTCTATACTCATATTTGAATAGAATAGAATAGATTTATTTGACCAAGTTACAATTATGTTTTTGGCAAGTCAGCAGTACAAGTTTACAAATGTTTAAAATCGACATCAAAAGAGTTTGGGTAAAATACTCATAGGTAAAAAAACAATAATAATAATAAATACGACAAAACATACAAAAACAATCTAGAAAACAGTTTCCCATTATTTGGGAGATCTATAGATATTGCTGAGACACAGAGGCATACTCAAATATTCGTCGATGGAGTAAAAACAGTGATTGAGAATGTGTCGTTTCAGTTTCGATTTAACACAGTTCCAAGTCAAAATCTTGAACTCATCAGGCAGAAGGTTATAGAGTCTGACATCCAGTGAATTAATTTGTGTTTTATTGAGTCTGTAGCGAGGATGTCTCAAATTGGTTGCCGCGTGAGTTTCGTAATCATGAAAATCAGCGTTGGCCAAAAATTATGTTTTGTTTTTATGTATCTCTAACACCGTATTATAAATAAATGATGATGGAACAGGCATGATAGATAGATCTTTGGAGATTTTTTGACAGTGGTCCCTGTAACCAGCATCAGTCATAATTCTAACTGCTTTCTTCTGCATTTTGAAAACCCTAACGGCGTGACAAGAATTCCCCCATAAGATAATGCTATAATTAATGTGAGCATGGAAAAATGAAAAATAACATGTTCGAACTGTGTTAAGACATAGTTGTTTTTTCATATTGCGTAACAAATATAGTGAACTCGATAATCTATTACACAGTTGATCTATATGGGCTGACCAAGTCAGTTTTTCATCTACCCCAAGAAGTTTGACACTCTTACCATCACCTGCGTTTTTGGTGGAGAGAACAAGATTTTGGGTTTTATCATGGTTTGTTTATTGATGTTATTGGAATTAACAGTTTAAACCTTCCGAGAATATAACCTTCATAGGTACAAATAATAAACAAGGACATAAATGAGGATTTGATTATGATAGAAGGGTGAAAAGGTTAACAGTTGGGGTAAAAATGGTTTCTCACGATTTACAGCAAAATTTAACCTCCTACAAGAAAAAGTTGGGGGAAAAATTTGTTAACAATGAAAAGATCTACAACTTTTGTATTCAAGATTTTTCCGCATAACCTCAAATTTTTAAAAATCTGTTTTCCGCCAATTTGACGTCAATTTGGGGTTATATCGAAAAGTGTTTGATACAAAAGTTTTAGATTTTTTTATTGTCCACAACTTGTTTGTTGAACATTTTCCGCTCAGAAGTGACGTTTCGCCGGAAATCGCAAAAAACCGTTGTCGTGTTTAAATATTTTTTTTTCGTCGAAGTTGGAACCTCTACAACATTTTCCACCTGGTCGTTGCCTGTTACTTTATAACTTATTTTATGCGTTTAAAATTCGTTTTGCTGAATAGGAGACGCCTCCTTTCTGAGTACTTCAAAGAGGTTCGAGAAAAATAAATATGACGCTGCAAAAAAAAAACTAATTCAGAACATACAAAGGTATATTTCCACTAGAGTTTGAACAAACATACAATTTTCATACAAAAATAATTTCAAACCAAATCAAATCGGTTTTCTGATTTTTCCGGAAAATTTGAGATTATGTGGAAAAATCTTGAATACAAAAGTTGTAGGTAGATCTTTTTATTGCTAACAACTTTTTCCTTTATTTTTTTTTGTAAGAAGTTAATTTTTGCTGCAAATTGTGAGAAACCATTTTTACCCTCAAAAGTTCACCTCCTTTTGTCCTTCTATCATAATCAAATCCTTATTTACGGCCTTCTATATTTTTTATACCTATTGGTAAACATGAAATTGATATTGAATTTTTTTCCCCGAAAGGTTTCAACTATTAATTTAAAAAATCTCAACAAATAAATATGAGTTTAGAACATAAATTGATTTTTGAAAACCTGTTTTTTAAATTTTTTTCCCGTTTTCTGGAAAAAAAATTCCCCAGTAGAGCTAATCTTGTATTACATAATCTAAAAGTAGACGCTTCAACTAAAAAACTGGCAGCTGGCGGGCTTGAAAAGACGAACTTTATCGGTGAAACTTTTCAGTTGAAAATTTGGAATTACAGCTCACTTGGAACTTGTTAAGTTATTTTTTTAAAGAGAAACATTCTCAATTGAAAATTGAATCAATACATGACTCCTCTGGAAATGGAAAAACCCTACGATAAAATTGAAGTTACTTTTTTGTAATATCTAACAGAAAACAACTACTTCCCCGGCAAAAGCCACGCTGTACATTGAACTACATCTGATAGATATTGAGAAAGACCCTATATAACTTGAGAGAAAAAATCTGAAAGTGAAAATTTGCATTTTCATTCAGATAGTTGATTATTTATTGAATGTCCAGTTTCCTTTGAAGATTCTTATCTATGAATGAGATAAGGGAGAATGTTATTCAGAAGTATCACTCACAGAAAATCGCTCATTCCGTGAATAATTGCATCTCTTTCGCTAGGCCTCCAATACATTTTGGTCGACAAAAATCTATTTCACTCTTCTAAGGTCATCACGGAGGTCGGAAGAATTGGAAAACATACTCTTCAGAAGCAATTTCACACTGTAATGAGAAATTAGTGGACTATTTCTTGTGGGATGAAACTTTGAAAATATTTTTCTGACATAAAACCTGTCATGGGTATGGCAAGTTGATTTCATTGAAAATATGAACAGGATGTTCATAAAGTCAGTTGTGGAATCATCTGCGACTGAAAGTTGGAATTTAGTCGCTGTTTTCCATCGTACAAGATAACCTCTCTTCGAAGGGATTCATGTTTTAAAGAGAAACATTCTCAATTGAAAATTGAATCATACAATTCCTTATTACAGTGTGAAATTGCTTCTGAAGAGAACGTTTTCCAATTCTTTCGACCTACCTGATGATCTTAGAAGAGTGAAATAGATTTTAGTCGACCAAAATGTATTGGAGGCCTAGCGAAAGAGATGCAATTATTCACGCATCAATGGAATGAGCGATTTTCTGTGAGTGATACTTCTGAAAAACATTCTCCCTTATCTCATTCATAGATAAGAATCTCCAAAGGAAACTGGACATTCAATAAATAATCAACTATCTGAATGAAAATGCAAATTTTCACTTTCAGATTTTTTCTCTCAAGTTATATAGGGTCTTTCTCAATATCTATCAGATGTAGTTCAATGTCCAGCGTGGCTTTAGCCGGGTAGGTAGTTGTTTTCTGTTAGATATTACAAAAAAGTAACTTCATTTTTATCGTAGGGTTTTTCCATTTCCAGAGGAGTCATGTATTGATTCAATTTTCAATTGAGAATGTTTCTCTTTAAAACATGAATCCCTTCCAAGAGAGGTTATCTTGTACGATGGAAAACAGCGACTAAATTCCAACTTTCAGTAGCAGATGATTCCACAACTGACTTTATGAACATCCTGTTCATATTTTCAATGAAATCAACTTGTTAAGTTATATTTTCACCAAATTTCGTAAAAAATGGATTTTTGCCTGAGGAAAAGATTAAAAACTGAAAAATTGGTATTTCCGATTTTTCCGAAAAATTTGAGGTGATGTGGAAAAATGTTTGACACAAATGTTGTAGATCTTTTAATTTTAAACAACTTTGCGCCATACATTTTTTTGATTAGAGAGAGTTGTCAATCGAGAAAAACCGTTAAATCCAACCCCTTGAAGTTCACCCCGTTCCACTCGTCTCCATTTTTTCGACTCCAATTTATTTTTTCTGTCAATTGAGCAATATTCTGCTAATCTTCCAGTAGGTCTTGTGCTGTTGATAATTTGTTCCGCTTTTAGATTTCTTGTCGTCCATCAGTACTGGTATTTTGATTTCGTTAAGATGAGTACTTTATCTTGAGACATTTCTGATGTGATCTTTTGAAAGCTAATAGTGCGCAATATCGAAGTAATCGCAATGAAATGCTTTTTTCCTCACACGACGGGTCACTTGTTGCCATTTGAAAAAATATTATTAATAGAAATTTGAAAATGAAATTTTGCAAAGCAGATACATTTTGACCAAAAACAGTAAAGATGTATTTTTCTCAAAATTAATTTTCTAGAATAAACAAATAATTTCAGAGTAGAAAATAAAAATAAATTCGTTAACAATAAGTGATAAATTATACATGGTTGTATTCAATATGTCATATGGAGACAAAGTAAGTAAAAACATACCGGGTTTCTCATTTGAAATTCGAATATTTACATCACTTCTGGATAAACCGGACGTTGCATGGAGCTGAGTGAGTTGTCAAATAATGCAGTTTTATGTCATATAATACCTCAGATCAATAAGTAAACATAGATCGGCCCGATGCTACGTAAACATCATATTCACTGAACCGAAGATAATTCTTGCGGAAACTGTTTTGTTTCGGGTTTTTGACATTCGAACCAAAACACAACACCTCTAGCACAGTACCGTGATTTTTTAAGGGGGTCAAAATTACTTATGAAAATGCAGTACCTGTGCTGCAACAAGTTATGTCACGGTTTTGTCTTAAAATTCCTAGGGTCAATAAAAAGCCGGGGGTTGGCAGCAAATAACTTTTTATCAAAATTTGGGGATTCAAGATAGCGGATTAGTTTTGTGATATTCTTTCCTTAGTTGGATTCTAGGAGTTTTCAGCTATCAAAAATAAAGCATTATTTATGGTCTAAAGTAATTATTTCGAGAGATTTAACAAGTTCCTTGACTATATTGCAAGTTAGGTGTCTGGGGGTTTATGTTGTGTAGATCAAGTTTCAACGAATCAATACGAATATTTGAATAAATATGGACCAGTTGCATAAAGCCTTCTGTTAACGTAGGTAACATAACTGGTGAGCTTAGACATGCGTTGCCATAGTAATCATCAAATCAAATATTTAGTTGTCTGTTAAATTCTTTATGCAACTGGCCCTATGAGTTAAGAAACCTTCTCCAACATCTATAAATGAATTGTTCATTCTGTTGAGTATTATCCTTCCTAAATTTTGGACCAGTTCATTCATATGGCAAGTACCTGTCAGAAAACAACTACTCTCCTGGCTAAGACCACGACGGGGATTGAATTAAATCGAACAGATACTTGTGCAACGTTCCTCAAAGCATCAGAGAACGCAAGTGCAAGTGTTTTGTGTTGATGAAGTGTTGTTAAAATATTCCTGTGTGTTTTCGTGGTTTTTGTCCTGCTTAAACAACTTAAAGTTACATTTGGAATATTTTTCAAAATAGTGCAGTGGTTTAGTGAGACACAATGTCGAAATACTGCTTTGTTTTCAAAACAAATGATAGTAAACAAACATTCCACAGGCGAGGTTCCAGTGGCGTCAAATGCACGATACAAATCATGCAATCAAACGTATTCGTCAAATATAATATTGGAGGACAAAGAAACTCAGTCAAAATTACAGATAAGAAAAGCCTATGGCAAAATGGTGAATGCTTCATTGTTTGTTATAAATATCTGTAAGCAGGGGGAAAAAACATTGAAGCTTATGACAGGAAAATTGAATTTATTTTCCAATAATATTGATAATGTTAAAATTCTAACAGAAGGACAATTAATGATATACCAAAGGACTTGCTTAAAAGTTTTGGAAATCATTTCTTTGAAGAAGAGCCTTTATCAAACCATAGTTATGCCTTGGTAAAGGCAATACTTCTTTTTTTTTCAAATTCCGAATATACCATGAATTGTCAATAAGCGGAACTGACAAAGTAGAAAGGGTAATGTCTCTTTTGACAAAGACAGTTTTCTAATGAACAGTCGTTACCGACCGATGATGAAGCCTTTACTCCCATAAACACCTACTACGTAGGCTTATTATGGCAAGTACCTGTCAGAAAACAACTACTCCTCTGGCTAAGACCACGACGGGTATTGAATTAAATCTAACAGCTACTTGTGCAACGTTCCTCAAAGCATCAGAGGACGCAATTGCAAGTGCGTTTAATTCAATACCCGTCGTGGTCTTAGCCAGGGGAGTAGTTGTTTTCTGACAGGTACTTGCCATAATAAGCCTACGTAGTAGGTGTTTATGGGAGTAAAGGGTTCATCATCGGTCGGTAACGACTGTTCGTTAACATCAACATTAACACAGGAAATAAAATATTTATTGAATGAAATATATGCTTATACCACACGTTATTATAACAAATTGGCAAATATCACTATTATTTATTTAATTTTAAGCCTAACATACAATATTACAAATGTATAAATATAAAGTGTCAAAGTGTATGTGAAAGAATGATTCTCAAGAAAGCTCAGTACATGAGGATTTCAACACTTGGTATTCATTGATTTTTAAATAGAACTGTCTTTGTCAAAAGAGACCTGACCCTTTCTACTTTGTCAGTTCCGCTTATTCAAGGTATAATTAGATTTTGAAAAAAATTTGAAGTACTTATTACCTTTACCAAGGCAAAACTATGGTTTGATAAAGGCTCTTCCTCAAAGAAATGATTTCCAAAAAAGACATTTCACTTGATACATGTATTCCTGGGGCTCGACAGATTTTTTTTATTTTTGGATATTTTTGGTCAAAAGAAACAACTTTCTTCATTAGACTTTTTTTCTGGCCCTACAGAGTGAGCTAAAAAATTGGGTTGAATGTCTAATGTAAATTGTGGAAAATATTGTCTGTAAGTTGTTTTTTCTTCATTTTTGGGTGAAAAATATCAATTGACTATTAATGATGTGCATATTTACAGGATGAGGCATCAGAATAGGCGATTTTTCCAAAAACTGTTTATTACCTTCTCGTCCCAGTGTGGACTTTTTATTGAATTTCTCGAAGCCAAAAATTGTCCCAAAGTTGCTCGTGTTAGCATTTTTGTTTTTAACTTGTTTACACCCCTATACAGTGTATTTCACTTGTCATGGAGACACCCTCGTATCTTCCGTAATTTTTGACGTAGAACCATAAAATTTTCAGAATCGATAGATGCACTAAGAGTGAACTCACTGCACAAAAAGGGTCATCCAACATGATATACACTGCACGCCAGCAGCGATGGAAAAATGGGCAGTTCCATCGCTGCTGACGTGCAGTGTACAACACGTAGGATCTCCGCTTTTGTGAAGTGAGTTAATTTCTAGTGTATCTATCGATCCCAGTAATTTCATGGGGGGCGTTTCCATGAGAAGTGAAACAAATTAGAATTTTTGAAGATTGAAAATTTTTCAGTAGATAGGTGTAATAGTAGTGATTTGGGGATCCTGAACACGAATCCAAAAGAATTTTGGGTCAATTTTGTCCCCTTATATAACTTTCCGGTAAAATGGGTGGTTCCATCGCTGATGGCGTGCAGTATATATCACATAGAATGACCCCTTGTTTGCAGTGAGTTAATTTTCAGTGTATCTATCGATTCTGAATTTCATGGTTCTACGTCAAAAATTACGGAAGATACGAGGATGTTTCCTTAAGAAGTGAAACATACCGTATATGGGTACAAACATGTGAAAAACAAAAATGCTAACACGAGCAACCTCAGGAGAACTTTTGGCGTAGAGAAATTAAATAAAAAGTCCACTCTTGGGCGAGAAGTTAATAAACAGGTTTTGGAAAAATCACGTATTCTGCCTCATCCTGTATGTATGAACACCATTCAAGGCAATTAATATTTTTCACAGCATATTTCACCCAAAAATCAAGATAAATCAACTTACAGACAGTATTTTCCACAATTGACATTAGATATTCAACCCAATTTTTTAGCTCACCTTGTAGGGCCAGAAAAAAAGTCTAATGAAGAAAGTTGCTCTTTTTGACCACTATAATGATATATCCAAAAATAAAACAAATCTGTCGAGCCCCAGGAACACATGTATCCAGTGCCATGTCCTTTAAAGCAACTCCTTTGGTATATCATTAATTGTCCTCACTGTTAGAATTTTAACAATGTCAATATTATTGGAAAATAAATTCAATTGTCCTTTCATAAGCCTCAATGTTTTTCCCCCTGCTCACATATATTTATAACAAACATTGAGGAATTCACCACTTTGCTTTTCACTTTTTTGCTTTTCGTATCTGTAATTTTCAATGAGTTTCTTTGTCCTCCAATATTATATTTGACGAATACGTTTGATTGCATGATTTGCATCGTGCATTCGACGCCACTGGAACCTCACCTGTGGAATGTTTGTTTACTATCATTTGTTTTGCAAACAAAGCAGTATTTCGACATTGTGACTCAATAAACCACTGCACTATTTTGAAAAATAGTCCAAATGTAACTTTAAGTTGTTTAAGCAGGACAAAAAACCACGAAAACACACAGGAAAATTTCTAACAACACTTCATCAACACAAAACGACAAGGTACAATGTCCGCCACGGCCGGTGTCACAAGCGGTGTTGCCAAGAGTAAAATAATTCTAGTAACCGCTCGAAGTGCCATAAATTTCATCAGTTCAAAACGACATATATCTTCCTTTTTGGTAATTTTTTCACACCTTTCTGGACATAAACATTTCTCTAGATTTTTTAGAATAATACATCTGAATATAAAATATGATTGATTATGCATTTATTGGTAGGTTCCTACCAAAATCATATTTTTTTACCAATTTGACAACAGGGCGTCAATGTTTGAAAACATTAGGGATGAGAGGTGTAAGTAAATAAACAAAGTTGTCTTCGGTTCAGTGAATATGATGTTTACGTAGCATCGGGCCGATCTATGTTTACTTATTGATCTGAGTATAATACAGATCCTCCAAATCTGACTCCATTTTCTTCGAAAAAAAAAGTTATAGAGACGAGCCACTTTCCGCGGACACCCGGTATAGATACTTTTCTACTGGAAATACCATGTTCATGACATTTATATTCAGTTCACAAATAATACACATCTCCGTGTGGTGACTCCTCAAAGTCAGATTCATTATCGCTTGGAATATACAATAGCGACGAAACTAACTCTGTGAAGCCCCTATCACCTAGTTTGCATGTTGCCAAATCTAGGGCTAAACAACGAGCATAGAATATTGTTAAATATTGGGGCTCCTCTACGTAGTGGAATTATCGATCCGTACATAGGTACAGTGCCCCCTTCTGGAATGGCATTGAACTAAGTGCTGTATCTTGGATGGATCAACGTGTTGTTGTGAAACCTTAGCAAAAAATTGGGTAATGATTGTAAATGCGTTATGAAGCCCTTCAGAACACATATACAACTGCATACGTTATGAAGCGGCAGTTGTGTGGCCCGATCATACGCTGTGTGTGCCGAGTCCGGGCTACACAACGTATGCCGTTGTATATGTGTTCTGAAGGGCTTCATAACGCATTCACAATCATTACCTAATTTTTTGCTAGGGCTTCACAACAACACGTTAATCCATCCAAGATACAGCACTTAGTTCAATGCTTTTCCAGAAGGGGGCACTGTACCTATGTACGGATCGATAATTCTACTACGTAGATGAGCCCCAATATTCTACAATATTCTATGCTCGTTGTTTAGCCCTAGATTTGGTAACATACAAACTAGGTGATAGGGGCTTCACAGAGTTAGTTTCATCGCTATTGTATATTCCAAGCGGTAATGAATCTGACTTTGTGGAGCCCACCACACGGAGATGTGTATTATTTGTGAACTGAATATAAATGTCATGAACTTGGTATTTCCAGTAAAAAAGTATATATACCGGGTGTCCGCGAAAAGTGGATCGTCTCTAAAACTATTTTATTTTTCGAAGAAAATGGAATCAGATTTGGAGGATCTGTATATGACATAAAACTGCTTTATTTGACAACTCACTCAGCTTCATGCAACGTCCGGTTTCTCCAGAAGTGACATAAATATTCGAATTTCAAATGAGACACCTGGTATATTTTTACTTACTTTGTCTCCATATGAAATATTGAATACATCCATGTATCACTTATCACTTATTGTAAACGAATTTATTTTCTACTCTGAAATTTATTGTTTATTCTAGAAAATTCATTTTGAGAAAAATACATCTTTACTGTTTTTGGTCAAAATGTATCTGCTATGGAAAATTTCATTTTCACATTTCTAATGATAATATTTTTTCAAATGGCAACAAGTGGCCCGTCGTGTGAGGAAAAAAGCATTTCATTGCGATTACTTTGATATTGCGCACTATTAACTTTCAAACAAACTTCCATTAAAAAAGATTACATCAGAAATGTCTCAAAATGAAGTACTCATCTTAACGAAATCAAAATGAGATTCTGTAACCAGTACTGATGGACGACAAGAAATATTAAAGCAAAAAAAAATTATTAACAGCACAAGACCTACTGAAAGATTAGCAGAATATTGTTCAAATGAAAATGAAATGAAAAAATAAATTGGAGTCGAAAAAATGGAGACGGGTGAACTTTTAGGGGTTGGATTTAACGGTTTTTCTCGATTGACGAAAGTTGACCTCTAATCAGAAAAAGTTGTGCTGCAAAGTTGTTCAAAATGAAAAGATCTACAACATTTGTGTCAAACATTTTTCCACATTACCTCAAATTTTCCGGAAAAATCGGAAAACCCAATTTTTCGGTTTTTAATCTTTTCCTCGGGCAAAAATCCATTTTTTTACGAAATTTGGTGAAAATATAACTTATCATGTTCCAAGTGAGCTGTAATTGTTTTGTAGCGTTATACATATTTTTCCTTTTTTTTTCGACAAATTCCAAAAAACGACCTCATTTTCAACCCGCCAGCTGCCAGTTTTTTAGTTGAAGCGTCTACTTTTAAATTATGTAATTAAAGATTAGCTCTACTGTGAAATTTTTTTCCAGAGAACGCGAAAAAATTGAAAAAACAGAATTACAAAATTCTGTTTTTGTAATTTTTGTTCTAAATAAGGATTTGATTATGATAGAAGGGGAAAGGAGGTGAACTTTTGAGGGTAAAAATTGTTTCTCACGATTTGCAAGAAAAAATAACTTTCTACAAAAAAAAATAAAGGAAAAATCTGTTAGCAATAAAAAGATCTACCTACAACTTTTGTATTCAAGATTTTTCCACATAATCTCAAATTTTCCGGAAAAATCAGAAAACCGATTTGATTTGGTTTTAAATTATTTTCGTATGAAAATTGTGTGTTTGTCCAAACTCTTGTGGAAATATAACTTTGTAATGATTTCATTGAAAATATGAACAGGATGTTCATAAAGTCAGTTGTGGAATCATCTGCGACTGAAAGTTGGAATTTAGTCGCTGTTTTCCATCGTACAAGATAACCTCTCTTGAAAGGGATTCATGTTTCAAAGAGAAACATTCTCAATTGAAAATTGAATCAATACATGACTCCTCTGGAAATGGAAAACCCTACGATAAAATTGAAATTACTTTTTTGTAATATCTAACAGAAAACAACTACTTTCCCGGCAAAAGCCACGCTGGACATTGAACTACATCAGATAGATATTGAGAAAGACCAGTTCCATTGATAAGAATCTCCAATGGAAACTGGACATTTAATAAATAATCAACTATCTGAATGAAAATGCAAATTTTCACTTTCAGATTTTTTCTTCAAGTTATATAGGGTCTTTCTCAATATCTATCAGATGTAGTTCAATGTCCAGCGTGGCTTTTGCCGGGGAAGTAGTTGTTTTCTGTTAGATATTACAAAAATGTAACTTCAATTTCATCGTAGGGTTTTTCCATTTCCAGAGAAGTCATGTATTGATTCAATTTTCAATTGAGAATGTTTCTCTTTAAAATAACTTTTTATGTTCTGAATTAGTTTTTTTTGCAGCGTCATATTTATTTTCTCGAACCTCTATGAAGTACTCGGAAAGGAGGCGGTTCCTAGTTAGCAAAACGAATTTTAAACGCCTAAAATAAGTAATAAAGTAACAGGCAACGACCAGGTGGAAAATGTTGTAGAGGTTCCAACTTTGACAAAAAAAAAAATATTCAAACGCGAAAACGTTTTTTTTTGCGATTTCCGGAATTGTGGACAATAAAAAAATCAAAATCTTTTGTTTTTAACACTTTTCGATATAACCCCAAAATGACGTCAAAATGGCGAAAAACAGATTTTTGAAAATTTGAGGTTATGCGGAAAAATCTAGAAAACAAAAGTTGTAGATCTTTTCATTGCCAACAACTTTTTCTACTAACTTTTTCTTGTATGAGGTTAAATTTTGCTGCAAATCGTGAGAAACCATTTTTACCCCCAAAAGTTAACCTTTCACCCTTCTATCATAATCAAATCCTTATTTATGTCCTTGTTTATTCTTTGTACCTATCGAGGTAAAATGAAATCAATATTTTCGGAAGGTTTGAACTATTAATTCCAATAACTTTAATAAAAAAATATGAGTAGAACAAAAATATGAAAAACTGATTTTTTAAAATGTGTTTTTTCATTTTTTGCGTTTTTTGGAAAAAAATTCCACAGTAGTGCTACTCTTTTATTACATAATCTGAAAGTAGCCGCTTCAACGGTAAAACTGGTGGCTGGCGAGCTTGAAAAGAAGAACTTTTTCGGTGAAACTGTTCAGTTATAAAAGAGGTCGTTTCTACGGAATTTGTCGAAAAAAAAGGAAACATCTGTATTCCGCTACAAAAAAAATTAGAGCTCACTTGAAACATAAAGAGTTATATTTCTACCAATCTACGTGAAGAAAAATTGATATTCAAGCCAGAAAAAAATTAATAACTGAAAAATTGGGTTTTCCGAGAAATTTGAGGTTATGTGAATAAATGTGAATAAATGTTAAATATTTATCATCATCAACTTTGACAGTTCAGTTTTTTCGATAGGAGGTCAACTTTCGTTGCAATTTGCGAAAAACCCCTAAAAGTACACCCCGTTCCACCCTTCTCCATTTTTTCGACTCCCATTTATTTTTCCCGTCATTCAAACAATATTTTTCTATACTTCCAATAGGTCTCATGCTGTTGATGATTTTTTTATCTCAAAAATGCATTAGCACTGGTCTACCAACACAGCGGATAAAATAAAATAAATTATCCAAAGAATAATAACATTTCTTCTTGAATGGAAAGTTTTTTAAACATTCACACAATTATTAACTTCTGCAGAAGCGCTTGGTAAAATAAGAATGATTTTATTTTATAAGTTGTGTTTGGCACAGGTAACTTGATTCATACAAATCTTATTTCAATACCACAAGAAGCGTAATTTTTACAAAGAACTTATGTAGTTTTTTCGAGTTTTTTACCGGAAGTCTGTGCACTGTGCGTTATCAAATCAATCTTAATAAAATGGATTTTTTTCCTAACCCGACGAGCCACCATGTTGCCATTTGGAAATAATTCCAACTTGAAAATAAAATTTCACACAGCACATACATTTTGAACGGAAACAGTGAAGTTGTATTGTCCCCTCAATTTTGGAGCTGCAATCAGTGGTTTAAACACATCCATAGCACTCTAGATTGAAAAATAAAAACTAGTGAAAAATGATACATGGCTGAATTCAGAATGTCATATGAAGACAAAAGAGCTGAAAAAATTAGGTCGATGATGTTTGTTCGATTACGAAGCGTCGGATAGTAAACCTGATATCATCACAAGAAAGTTTATGGAAAGTATTTGTGAAGAGATATTTTTCATTTTGTTCCAGCAATTATTAAAAAAAATCAATATTTCCTTAATGATTAGAAAATCAAAAATATTTTTGGAAATTTAATATATCGACATAGATGGCCCTTGTGCTACGAAACTTTCTTCTAATGCAACGAAAACCGTATCTATTACCGTTTCAGATATCCCCATTGGGAACATCTTTATCTTGGACTCCCTGTATACCTACAACACCATGAAACATTTAACCCTTTTCAGAAGCACTCGCCTTTATATCTCCAGTTTTTCAGACTCTTGGCTTGTTCCTATGACGGTTAGTAGGGCAGATAAAGTACTGGAAAAATACTCCAAATGTGAAAAGAATAAAAAAATATATAGGTAATCATTTATTAGCCTCCCGAACCTTTTCTCGCTTTCATATTGTAAGAAGAATGGATCCTAGCTCAATAAATTAACATTAATGATACGCCAAAATAAAACCAGTTATTCATAATCATACCTTTTTCTTGAGTTGTTTGCCAACTGAAATGTGCCCATCTTCAGCGTATTCAATGTTTGGAGGCAACTACTTCAGCTGAAGAGCACTTAAAAAAATACAAACTGCTCACATCTGATCTATCTGCATTTGAAAGATTGTGTGTATTTCAGGAATTGCATACATCAATGAACCATAATGTTCCATTCAATTTCACTCGGCTCAATATTCCGATAAGTTCAAGTGCAATTTCAGTTTTCAATTGTACACATCAGTACCAGCCACAGTAGGAGGGTTCTTTTGTTTCAAATTTTTTGGACAGTCTAAAACGCTCAAAAAAATTCAAATATTTTGTTAAATATTCTTTACCGTTAACGACAATGTGAATGGCTCAGCTACAATCCATTTGAATGACCAACATCAGTCATTCACAATTTTTTTTCATTTTTACTTTGTTTGTTTATTCAATATTTCTATAAAAACTTATATTCATTGAAAAGGGAAAATAAATACTGACATTTATATGCCTTGGAAAACAACCACAGTAGGTTGTTACACTCGTACAAGCAACTTGGAATGAAAAGGTCAGAAAGAATAATGATCAGGGTGAGAAAACAAACATCAGTTTGGTCAAATTTCAAGGAATTTCGACCGACAGCGGCAAAACCGTTACGAGTAACACGGAATGTATCGAATGTTAATACGTCTTCATGTCCTTTGTTACATGAAAAACAATTAAAAAAAGACTGGCTGCAAAAAACTGAAATATTCATACCGTGAATTGAGCATCACATGATTGACAAAATGTGTAACACATTCTATTCAGAGTTCTCAGTCGCTAGAGCTCAAATATTTTTATTTTCAACTTTTTCGTTGGAATTCACATTATTTTCATTAATTTTGATTTGAAATCACCCGGTTGGGCCCTGTCTCCCTAATGATCACTTTCCAAACTATGGGGTGAGCAGATATTGTGTCCAGGAATCGTGTGCCCTCAGCAGACGTAATGAACTAAGGATGACAGCCTTCAGCATTCTTCCGTCTATGATTTCTGACATCTTGCAACATGCCGGTATGATTTTTAGGTTCGAGAGTAGCGAATTTATCTCACCGCCAAGGGATCCTATTATCAGAGCAACCATTTTTACAGAATGTTCTGGGTAGAGCCTGCGGAGTTCGGAGAGTGAATTTCGATATATTTTGTCCGTTTTCCCACCTCGACGATATTCGTTTTGCCATTCTTGTATTGTTTTTGATCCTTGACATGTGAGCCAAGTTTCATATTATTCTCATCATCAACATTATCATTGAATCAGTATTATGGAATTTTTGTTTTGTCGTTGGTCCTTGATATGTATGCTAAGTTTTAGATTATTCGGAAAGTTGTAAAAGGGTGAAAATTTAATTTATAAATTCTAATCATTATTATTATTATTATTATCATTATTTATCACACTAATATCATGAAATTCTTCTATCTGAGTTGGTCTTCAATATGTTCAAATTCTAGATTATTCGGAGGATTGGATGTAGGCGAAAATTGAATTTGGAAATTGTCACTATTGCTATTATTATTATTACATTAATATTAGGAAGTACTTGTATTGCCGTCGGTCTTTGATATGTGTGCCGAATTTCAGATTTTTCGGTATTGAAAGTGGGTGAAAATTGAATGCACAAATTCATATCATTATTATTACAATCTTATTATAAAATTCTTGTATTGTCATAGGTCCTTGATATGTGTGCCAAATTTCAGATTTTTCGTGTAAACAATATATGGACAACCGTGATTTGGAAGTAGTACTTTTTTTCAAAGATACTCCAAAATAATACGAAACCCCAAACGAATGAAAACGTCATATCTCAATGACAAAGGTTCAAAATCATTCTTGATCTGTTAGTTATTTTGGCGCCAATTGGGCCACGCTATGTTACGATCAACGGCCACTTCCGAAGGACTGACTCGTTAATACTTATCGCAAAATCAAAAGTGAACGTGTGCAATGGCTCATTCGTTAACGGCAACATCGCGAGGCTAAACTAAGTTCAATTCTCATATTCAAAATATCCAAGGGCTACATTACGTAGTGACAGTATACAGGGCTTCACAAAGACATTGTGATCTATAATGTAGGATAATACGTTTCTCTTCTTGTCCCCTCTTGCTGGGTTCAACAGCGGTCCATCCATGCTGCGGGCTACAGAAGGTACCATTACGGAAGTTGTGAGGACCATGTCGAAGTGAGGTCCGTATACGGACCTCACAACGTTTCTGCCGTTCCGTGTGGAGGATACTCCTCTGTACAAGTTCATTGACTAACCTAATAATCGTTCTAAGTGAGACAGATATAGTGTTTCGTTCCTTTTTGTGCATTCACTACAGTTAGTTGAGATATCGCGTGAAATATGTGGTCCTCACTTTGGTAGGAATATAGAAAAAATCGTATATTGTAGTATGGGGATTTGCCACTTGAAGGCGCTACTGAGAATGTATATTTTCTGCACGTGCGTATTCCGTTCCTTGTGGAATTATATGGTCAGCACCGAGTGAGGTCCGAAAATGTGGCAACATATCGTGTTAAGCTGAACACATTGATGTTTATTAGGTAATGAGTATCACTATATTTCACCTCATTTTCTCTACTTTTCCAAGTTTTTATTCAAATTGCCCTGTTTTTCAAGGATGTAAATGAGTAATTCTGAACCTGCTGAATTCGTTCAATAGGGTTAAATAATCTGTGAATCGAAAACTACCCCTCAACAACCCTCCGATGTAGAAAAATCTAGAAACAATAGAAATGCCGAATTCTCTAGGTTTTTTTGGCGAAAATTATTTTTTCACATCTGCTGAATACATTCAATAGAGTGAAATAATTTTTGAACCAAAAACTACCCTTTAACAATCTTCCGAAGTAGAAAAAAACTTAAAACTATTGAAATACCCGTTGCTCGAGGTTTTTCTGACAGAAATGACTTATTCTCCTCCTGCTGAATACTTTCCATAGGGTGAAATATTTGTGAATCGAAAACTACCCCTCAACAACCCTCCGAAATGAAAAACATCTTGAAATAGTTCAAATGCCCGTTGCTAGAGGTTTTTCCACAGAAATTAATTAATCTACAACTGCTGAATATGGTCTATTGGATGAAATAATTTCTGAAGCAAAAACTACCCCTCAACAACCCTCCGATGTAGACAAATCTGGAAATAGTTGAAATACCCGTTGCTAGTGATTTTTTTGCAGAAATGAGTTATTCTGTACCTGCTGAATACGTTTCACAGGGTGAGATGATATGTCAAACAAAAATTACCCCGCAACAACCCTCCGAAGTAGAAACTTTTTGAAATACTTGAAAAACCTGTTGCTAGACGTTTTTTGACAGAGATAAAATAGTATACACCTGCTGAATACATTCTATGAAGTGAAATAATTTGTGAACCAAAACCTACCACTCAACAACCCTCCGGAAGTAGAAAAATCTCAGTTATTCCACTCCTGTCGCATACGTTTTATAGAATGAAATAATTTGTGAAAGAAAAACTACCCCTCAACAACCCTCCAAAGTTGAAAAATCTTGAAACATTCAGAATACCCGTTGCTCGATATTATTTGACAGAAATAATTTATTTTTCACCTGCAGAATATGAAAAATGGTAACAAATTTGTGGATCGAAAACTACCCCTCAACAACCCTTCGAAGTAGAAAACACTTGAAATAGTTTAAATGCCCGTTGCTTGAGTTTTTTGACAGAAATGAATTATTCTATAGCTGCTGCATATGTTGCACAGGGTGAAATGAAGATTAACCCTAAAACTACCCCCCAACAACCTTTCGAACTGGAAAAGTTTTGAAACATTCGAAATACCCGTTGCTCGATATTTTTTAAAGATATTGATTATTTTTCACCTGCTGAGTATGTTTTATAGGGTGTCAAAATTTGTGGATCAAAAACTACCCCTGAACAACTCTCCGAAGTAGAAAAATCTTGAAACAGTTGAAGTGCCCGTTGCTCGAGTTTTTTGACGGAAATGAATTATTCTTCACCTGCTGAATACGGTCTATAGAATAAAATAGTTTGTGAATCAAAAACTACCCCTCAACAACCCTCCTAAGTTGAAGATTCTTGAAACAGTTGAAATTTCCGTTGCACGAGATTTTTTGACAGAAATTTATTATTCTATACTTGTTGAATACGTTCAACAATTCTCCAAAATTGATAAATCTTTGAATTGAAATTCTCGTTGCACGAGGTTTTTTTTATGGAAATAAATTATTCTACACTTGTTAAATACGTTTCATAAGGAAAACTGATTTGTAAATCAAATACGACCCTTCGACTACCCTCTGCAGTAGAAACATTTTAAAGCAGTTGAGATACACATTGATCGAAGTTTTTTTGACGGAAATTAACTATTATTCACCGGCTCAGTACGTACTATGAGGTGATATAATTTGTGAACCAAAACCTACCCCTCAACAACCATCTGAAGTAGAAAATTTTTGAAACAGTTGAAATGCCCGTTTCTCGAGGTTTTTTGATAAAAATTAAATATTCAGCACCTGCTGCATATGTTTCATGGTGTGAAATAATTTGTGAACCAAAAAATACACCTCAACAGCCCACCGAAGTAGAAAATTTTTGAAACAGTTGAAATATCCATAGCTCGAGATTGCTACTGAATACATTCTATAGCGTAAAATGATTTGTGTAGTGAAAACTACCCCTCAACAACCCTCCGAAGTAGAAAAAGCGTAAAACAGTTAAAATACCCGTTGTTTTTTTTTGAGAAATGAATTATTCTACACCTTCTGAATACGTTCGATGGAGAGAAATAATTCGTGAACCAAAAACTACCCCTCAAAAACCCTCCGAAAGTAAAAAAATCTTGAACCAGTTGAAGTACCCTGACTCGAGGTTTTTTGAAAAAAATTAATTAATCTACTCCTGTTGCATACGTTTTATAGGATGAAATAACTTGTGAACGAAAAACTACCCCTCAATAACCCTTACGGAAATGAATTATTCGACACCTACTGAATACGTTCTATGGCGTAAAATAATTTGTGTATCGAAAACTATCCCTCAACAACCCTCTGAAGTAGAAAACTCGTGAAACAGTTGAAATACCCGTTGTTTGTTTTTTTTTACAGAAATGAATTATTCTATGTCTGTTGAATATGTTTTATAGGGCAAAATAATTCGTGATTCAACAGCTACCCCTCAACAACATTATATAAAACGTTATCAGCAAGTTTAGAATAATACATTTCCGTCGAAAAACCTCGAGCAATGGATATTTGTGAATAACATAAGCAAAAATAAAAACCGTTGCTGGGAAAACCGTTGCTGCTTTTACACTCGTCCGCTTGTCTGTTTATGTGTTAATTCACTCATCTGTACTATCTCGTGAAATTTATAGTCCGTCAGCCCGCTGCCAAAATGTATAATGATTTCATAACGTATGCCATGTAGGGTTTTGGTAGTTATAAATATAATGATCAATGAACTAGCAAACTTAGCGCTTGCCCGTGGAACATAACGATAATGATAATAACTACTTTTTTCTCAAATACATGCATAAACACGTATAGAATTTGTCAGCAACTAGTTGATTATTGTGGATTGCATGAAGAAATCACGTATTTTGATGATGTTTTAGCGTATGCCAAGCATACTACCAAACGATATTTCATCGAATGAAAATCAGACGGAAACCGATCGGCATACATGTCGCGTTGGTCCGAAGGACACCATATGCCCTCAATCGTGTTGAGAAATAGGGTATTTTTGAATCTATACGTGTTTTTGCATGTCTTTGGGAAAATAAAGTATAATGAAATTTATAATTATAATACAATTATCGTTATATAATTATAATATAATATAATTACAACAATAATTATTGTTATTGTTTTGTTCCACGTACATGCGCAAATTTTGCTTGTTCATTGATCATTATATTCACAACTACCAAAACTCTGAAGGGAATACCTTATAAAATCATTAGACAATATGGCAGAGGGCTGACGGTCTAATAGAAAGTGAATTTTGACCCACTTCCAGTGGACCGATCAAATAGAAATTTGGAATGTGTTCCTCTTTCCTGTGACAATGCGGGATTGAACTTCTTTTAGAAAAACTGGTCGGGGATAATGGATTTAATATCAAATCAATGAATTCAAGATGGACAATTGCGAATTCTGTTCTTATGGTCTGATTCTATACAAAATTGGATTACTGAGTATTTCAGAATATGAGATCAAGATGGAGAATGCGAGCTTTGGGATTATGGTACGATTCTATTCATAATCGGCACAATGAACCAAAATCAAAACCGCGCACAACTTCGCTTACAGCGGATTTTATGTTTGTTCTGTGATTTCAGAATTGTTTTAACTGTCAAATTTTAAATAATATGTATACATGTAATCTTACAATTATATTGTTGATTATTTCATTAAGAAGAATAAACATTATTATTATTATTATTATTATTATTATTATTATTATTATTATTATTATTATTATTATTATTATTATTATTATTATTATTATTATTATTATTATTATTATTATTATTATTATTATTATTATTATTATTATTATTATTATTTTTTTTTTTTTTTTCAGTTAGGAATGTACCAGTCAGGCCCTGTCTCCGGTGCTCCGATACATCCGGAGGGCGCGCTGGTGTCGTTAACCCCACTAACCACTCCCTACGTCCGTAGGGTGAGTGACTATTGGGTCCGAGAATCATGTGCCCTGAGTAGACGGAGCGAACCAAGGATAACGGCCTTCTGCATTCGCGCTGCTAAGATTTCTGCCATATTACGGCAAGCAGGTATTATCCTCAAGTTGGAGAGCAGTGTGTCCATCATTCCACCAAGGACTCCTATGATCAGAACCACCATTTTGACAGAATGGTCCGGATATAACCTGCGGAGTTCAAAGAGAAGATCTCGATATTTAGTCCGTTTTTCCTCCTCTTTTCGAACGATATTCATTTCGCCTGGAGCGGAAAACTCCATGACGAATATCGTTCTACTTTGGTGGTCGAGGAGGACAACATCAGGCTTATTGGCTTGTATTTGCCTGAGGGTGGGGAATGAGTAGTTCCAATAGATCCGGCACCTCTCATTCTCCACCACGGACTCAATATCCCCCGGAACATAAGGCAACACCGGTGTCTCGTCTATACCGTACGAGTGTCGTAGATGGTAGTATAACACTCGTAGCGCCGCGTTATGCCTGTGGATATAGGCTGAGACCGCATAAGATGGGCATGCTGATAGCAAATGCATTACGGTCTCAGTTGCCCCACGACATGCCCTGCATCGGGTATCAGGGACGTCTATACCCATCACGCGACTACGGTAGACGAGGGTGTTGAAGACACCATCCTGGCAGGCCATTATGAATCCCTCGGTCTCCGACTTTAGCTCACTCGACCTGAGGAAGGCAAAGGTCAAGCTTTTGGATAAGCCAAGGTCTTCGATGTTGTGAAAGAAGACGCTATGCATTGGCTTATCCATATGTAGCTGTAGCAGGACCTCTGTCTCCACAGCTTTGATGTGAGCTTTTTGCTGAACGGGTCCCAACTCGGTGACAGAGTTTGGGTTAGCCCGTTCAGTGTCGAATACGAGACCGAGTTCATCGGCCGCACGGGTTGCTGCCTTAAAAAGAAATGCTCCAATCCCTGCTTTTTCATGGTCGCGGACCATGCAGAGAAGGGGATCTGAACTCCTGATGACTTTACAGGCCCCATCCAGAACCATTCTGTTATGCATACACTCCAAACTCAAAAGTCCACGGCCTCCCCGTTGTCTGGGAAAGTATAACCGTGGAACGGACGATTTAGGATGCAAGCACCTATTGAGATGCATCACTTTGCGAGTTTTAACGTCGAGTTGTCGCAGCTCTTCCTTAGTCCACTTCATTACTCCGAAAGAGTAGAGAAGGATCGGAACGGCAAGCATATTGGTTGCAGCAACTTTGTTCTTCCCCGACAGTTCTGATGACCAGATCTGTCGGAGTTTGTGCTGATACTTGCCGCGGAGAGAGTTCTTAACTGTGAATACCTCTTGGGAGTGGCGTTGCTCCACCCCTAGGTAAGTATACGTCTCTCCGGCATCCAGATGATGTAGGATGCTTCCGTCTACGAGCTGGACATCCTCTCCGTATTCCTCGCATCGTCCTCTTTTAAGATGAACCGTGGCACATTTGTCGATCCCAAATTCCATTCCGATAGCATGCGTGTACTCTTCCACCACCCTAAGGGACTGATGTAGGTCCCTTTCTCCAGAGGCATATAATTTTAGGTCATCCATGTAGAACAAATGGGTGACTTTATGCCTCCGGTTGCTGGGGGTGCCGCAGTTGTACCCACGGGTATTCCTAAGTACAACGGACAATGGCAATAGTGAGATGCAGAAGAGAAGAGGGCTGAGGGAGTCTCCCTGAAACACGCCTCTTCTAATGATGACCTGCTCTGTTTGGACTGTGTCTCTACCAGATCTTATGGTGAAGCGAGTCCTCCAGAGTGGCATCAGTTGTCCAATACATCCCACTATTTGATCGGGTACCTCAAGACATCTGAGCAAATGCATGATTAACTCATGCGATGTTGTATCAAATGCCTTGCGGTAATCGATCCAGGCCATCGAAAGGTTACGCTTATACTGCACGGAGTCCTGCGTGATACATCTATCGATGAGCAGGTTCTCCTTGCAGCCGGCGACCCCTTTCTTTGACCCTCTTTGCTCATATATCCGTTCGTACACCGGATCAACTGCGGAGAGAATGCGCGTGTATAAGATGCGTGTAAACAACTTATAACACGCATTCAAGCATGTTATCGGCCTGTAATTCTTTGGATCAGACAAATCTCCGTTTTTGGGGATGAGCACGGTTCGCCCCTCGACAAACCACTCCGGAATCTGCTGCTCCCCATCTAGCCATGAGTTAAAAACTCTAGCCAGATGGCGGTGGGTTGTTGGAAACTTTTTCCACCAATAGTTATTCAACCCATCAGGGCCTGGAGCAGCGAAATTCTTAGAACCTTTTAGGGCCCTTCGAACTTCTTCCGTGGTTATCGGATTGCGCAGATCATTGTGCTCATGCTGCCGAAGCGTCCTGCAGTAAGCTTCGAACTGCGCTAGGGCTGGAGTGTCTACATTGAGTGGTTGCGGAAACTCATAGATGTTCTTCCAGAAGGTTTCTACCCGATCAGCAGCCGGCGGGTTATCGACAACACGTGGAGGCTCTTGGAATAAGCGAGAAGGTTTATCGCGGAACTTCATGTTTTCCGCGATACTTCTCGCCCGCCTCACTAGTGACTTCTTTGCAGCCACTAGCATTCGTATCCTATCAAGACAGTGCTGTTTTATGGTAAACAGCACGCCTTGATTCAATGTGTGGTGAGCTCGTCTTAGCTTTGCAGCAATTCGCCGCACTGCCGGCGTAAAAGGCCTATTGGCCGACATGTAGTCCACCACACACTGGATACGAGACGCGTGTTGTCTCGCCGACTTGATCTTAGCTTCCATCTTGTGAACGCGTCGCTCATGCCTCCCAACAAGAGCGGTGGTTTCCCTCCTCTCCGTCTGGGATAGAGCACGAGCGGCGTCGTACACGACAGAATTGATCTGCCAGATGGTAGCCTCTTCTGAAAGAACATCGCCAATCTCTGCATCCACTCGTGCCAGTTCTTGCGGCTTCAGGGGCTTCATATTGTGAAGCGCCCTGCGGGTTCTGATGTCCTCCATTGGTGGTATGATGCGAGCCTCCTCTACAGCCAGACCGACACGTGGCATATCTGCCACTTCTGCCACTTCGTTAATCGGCTGAGGAGGAGCTCTAACATAGCCTCGAGCCCGGAGATAGGAAACATAATCCCTGAGATTTTGGGCGGAAATGGCGGCATGCTCTGGGTGTCTTTCACACCAGAGAGCATGCATCCTTGCCATGTATCCTCTCCGGGCGGGCTCACTGCTCTCGTAGATATACAGAAGTCTGTCTCTCAATTCGTCCGTCCACTCAAAGCGTCCGTTGTCATTGCGGTTGTCATTTGGCAAATCATCGTTGTTGGCCCCACCACCTTGCCTTTGACCCCTAATCCGAGGGGGTCGGTTGTGGGGGCCTCTTCCCCGATTGTTTGGAACCGAGTATTAGGGTTTACTGGGGGGTTAACCCAGTAAACCCACGGCCGACACCGGAGGGAAAGATGCCTTTTCCCTCCCGGATGCGCATGAGCTGCCGGTCCGATTTTGCATCCTTTGCTCGGGTAGGTGGTGTCGCAACTCACCAGGGCCTTAGGTGTTGGTTGACCTCCCTGCCTATTATTATTATTATTATTATTATTATTATTATTATTATTATTATTATTATTATTATTATTATTATTATTATTATTATTATTATTATTATTATTATTTTTTTTTTTTTTTCCCCGTTGGGAATGTACCAGTCAGGCCCTGTCTCCGGTGCTCCGATACATCCGGAGGGCGCGCTGGTGTCGTTAACCCCAATAACCACTCCCTACGTCCGTAGGGTGAGTGACTATTGGGTCCGAGAATCATGTGCCCTGAGTAGACGGAGCGAACCAAGGATGACGGCCTTCTGCATTCGCGCTGCTAAGATTTCTGCCATATTACGGCAAGCAGGTATTATCTTCAAGTTGGAGAGCAGTGTGTCCATCATTCCACCAAGGACTCCTATGATCAGAACCACCATTTTGACAGAATGGTCCGGATATAACCTCCGTTTTTCCTCCTCTTTTCGAACGATATTCATTTCGCCTGGAGCGGAAAACTCCATGACGAATATCGTTCTACTTTGGTGGTCGAGGAGGACAACATCAGGCTTATTGGCTTGTATTTGCCTGAGGGTGGGGAATGAGTAGTTCCAATAGATCCGGCACCTCTCATTCTCCACCACAGACTCAATATCCCCCGGAACATAAGGCAACACCGGTGTCTCGTCTATACCGTACGAGTGTCGTAGATGGTAGTATAACACTCGTAGCGCCGCGTTATGCCTGTGGATATAGGCTGAGACCGCATAAGATGGGCATGCTGATAGCAAATGCATTACGGTCTCAGGTGCCCCACGACATGCCCTGCATCGGGTGTCAGGGACGTCTATACCCATCACGCGACTACGGTAGACAAGGGTGTTGAAGACACCATCCTGGCAGGCCATTATGAATCCCTCGGTCTCCGACTTTAGCTCACTCGACCTGAGGAAGGCAAAGGTCAAGCTTTTGGATAATCCAAGGTCTTCGATGTTGTGAAAGAAGACACCATGCATTGGCTTATCCATATGTAGCTGTAGCAGGACCTCTGTCTCCGCAGCTTTGATGTGAGCTTTTTGCTGAACGGGTCCCAACTCGGTGACAGAGTTTGGGTTAGCCCGTTCAGTGTCGAATACGAGACCGAGTTCATCGGCCGCACGGGTTGCTGCCTTAAAAAGAAATGCTCCAATCCCTGCTTTTTCATGGTCGCGGACCATGCAGAGAAGGGGATCTGAACTCCTGATGACTTTACAGGCCCCATCCAGAACCATTCTGTTATGCATACACTCCAAAATCAAAAATTCACGGCCTCCCCGTTGTCTGGGAAAGTATAACCGTGGAACGGACGATTTAGGATGCAAGCACCTATTGAGATGCATCACTTTGCGAGTTTTAACGTCGAGTTGTCGCAGCTCTTCCTTAGTCCACTTCATTACTCCGAAAGAGTAGAGAAGGATCGGAACGGCAAGCATATTGGTTGCAGCAACTTTGTTCTTCCCCGACAGTTCTGATGACCAGATCTGTCGGAGTTTATGCTGATACTTGCCGCGGAGAGAGTTCTTAACTGTGAATACCTCTTGGGAGTGGCGTTGCTCCACCCCTAGGTAAGTATACGTCTCTCCGGCATCCAGATGATGTAGGATGCTTCCGTCTACGAGCTGGACATCCTCTCCGTATTCCTCGCATCGTCCTCTTTTGAGATGAACCGTGGCACATTTGTCGATCCCAAATTCCATTCCGATAGCATGCGTGTACTCTTCCACCACCCTAAGGGACTGATGTAGGTCCCTTTCTCCAGAGGCATATAATTTGAGGTCATCCATGTAAAACAGATGGGTGACTTTATGCCTCCGGTTGCTGGGGATGCCGCAGTTGTACCCACGGGTATTCCTGAGTACAACGGACAATGGCAATAGTGAGATGCAGAAGAGAAGAGGGCTGAGGGAGTCTCCCTGAAACACGCCTCTTCTAATGATGACCTGCTCTGTTTGGACTATGTCTCTACCAGATCTTATGGTGAAGCGAGTCCTCCAGAGTGGCATCAGTTGTCCAATGCATCCCACTATTTGATTGGGTACCTCAAGACATCTGAGCAAATGCATGATTAACTCATGCGATGTTGTATCAAATGCCTTGCGGTAATCAATCCAGGCCATCGAAAGGTTACGCTTATACTGCACGGAGTCCTGCGTGATACATCTATCGATGAGTAGGTTCTCCTTGCAGCCGGCGACCCCTTTCTTTGACCCTCTTTGCTCATATATCCGTTCATACACCGGATCAACTGCGGAGAGAATGCGCTTGTATAAGATGCGCGTAAACAACTTATAGCACGCATTCAAGCATGTTATCGGCCTGTAATTCTTTGGATCAGACAAATCTCCGTTCTTGGGGATGAGCACGGTTCGCCCCTCGACAAACCACTCCGGAATCTGCTGCTCCCCATCTAGCCATGAGTTAAAAACTCTTGCCAGATGGCGGTGGGTTGTTGGAAACTTTTTCCACCAATAATTATTCAACCCATCAGGGCCTGGAGCAGCAAAGTTCTTTGAGCCTTTGAGGGCCCCTCGAACTTCTTCCGTGGTTATCGGATCATTGTGCTCAGGCTGCCGAAGCGTCCTGCAGTAAGCTTCGAACTGCGCTAGGGCTGGAGTGTCTACATTGAGTGGTTGCGGAAACTCATAGATGTTCTTCCAGAAGGTTTCTACCCGATCAGCAGCCGGCGGGTTATCGACAACACGTGGAGGCTCTTGGAATAAGCGGGAACGTTTATCGCGGAACTTTATGTTTTCCGCGATACTTCTCGCCCGCCTCACTAGTGACTTCTTTGCAGCCACTAGCATTCGTATCCTATCAAGACAGTGCTGTTTTATGGTAAACAGCACGCCTTGATTCAATGTGTGGTGAGCTCGTCTTAGCCTTGCAGCAATTCGCCGCACTGCCGGCGTGAAAGGCCTATTGGCCGACATGTAGTCCACCACACACTGGATACGAGACGCGTGTTGTCTCGCCGACTTGATCTTAGCTTCCATCTTGTGAACGCGTCGCTCATGCCTCCCAACAAGAGCAGTGGTGTCCCTCCTCTCCGTCTGGGATATTGCACGAGCGGCGTCGTACACGACAGAATTGATCTGCCAGATGTTGGCCTCTTCTGGAAGAACATCGCCAATCTCCGCATCCACCCGTGCCAGTTCTTGCGGCTTCAAGGGCTTCATATTGTGAAGCGCCCTGCGGGTTCTGATGTCCTCCATTGGTGGTATGATGCGAGCCTCCTCTGCAGCCAGACCGACACGTGGCATATCTGCCACTTCGTTAACCGGCTGAGGAGGAGCTCTAACATAGCCTCGAGCCCGGAGATAGGATACATAATCCCTGAGATTTTGGGCGGAAACGGCGGCATGCTCTGGGTGTCTCTCACACCAAAGAGCATGCATCCTTGCCATGTATCTTCTCCGGGCGGGCTCACTGCTCTCATAGCAATACAGAAGTCCATCCCTTAATCTATCCGTCCACTCAAAGCGTCCGTTGTCATTGCGGTTGTCGTCATTTGGCAAATCATCGTTGTTGGCCCCACCACCTTGCCTTTGACCCCTAATCCGAGGGGGTCGGTTGTGGGGGCCTCTTCCCCGATTATTTGGAACCGAGTAAAAGGGTTTACTGGGGGGTTAACCCAGTAAACCCACGGCCGACACCGGAGGGAAAGATGCCTTTTCCCTCCCGGATGCGCATGAGCTGCCAGTCCGATTTTGCATCCTTTGCTCGGGTAGGTGGTGTCGCAACTCACCAGGGCCTCAGGTGTTGGTTGACCTTCCTGCCTTTTTATTATTATTTTTTTTTTTTTTTTTTTCCCTTTGGGAATGTACCAGTCAGGCCCTGTCTCCGGTGCTCCGATACATCCGGAGGGCGCGCTGGTGTCGTTAACCCCAATAACCACTCCCTACGTCCGTAGGGTGAGTGACTATTGGGTCCGAGAATCATGTGCCCTGAGTAGACGGAGCGAACCAAGGATGACGGCCTTCTGAATTCTCGCGCTGCTAAGATTTCTGCCATATTACGGCAAGCAGGTATTATCTTCAAGTTGGAGAGCAGTGTGTCCATCATTCCACCAAGGACTCCTATGATCAGAACCACCATTTTGACAGAATGGTCCGGATATATCCTGCGGAGTTCAAAGAGAAGATCTCGATATTTAGTCCGTTTTTCCTCCTCTTTTCGAACGATATTCATTTCGCCTGGAGCGGAAAACTCCATGACGAATATCGTTCTACTTTGGTGGTCGAGGAGGACAACATCAGGCTTATTGGCTTGTATTTGCCTGAGGGTGGGGAATGAGTAGTTCCAATAAATCCGGCACCTCTCATTCTCCACCACGGACTCAATATCCCCCGGAACATAAGGCAACACCGGTGTCTCGTCTATACCGTACGAGTGTCGTAGATGGTAGTATAACACTCGTAGCGCCGCGTTATGCCTGTGGATATAGGCTGAGACCGCATAAGATGGGCATGCTGATAGCAAATGCATTACGGTCTCAGGTGCCCCACGACATGCCCTGCATCGGGTGTCAGGGACGTCTATACCCATCACGCGACTACGGTAGACGAGGGTGTTGAAGACACCATCCTGGCAGGCCATTATGAATCCCTCGGTCTCCGACTTTAGCTCACTCGACCTGAGGAAGGCAAAGGTCAAGCTTCTGGATAAGCCAAGGTCTTCGATGTTGTGAAAGAAGACACCATGCATTGGCTTATCCATATGTAGCTGTAGCAGGACCTCTGTCTCCGCAACTTTGATGTGAGCTTTTTGCTGAACGGGTCCCAACTCGGTGACAGAGTTTGGGTTAGCCCGTTCAGTGTCGAATACGAGACCGAGTTCATCGGCCGCACGGGTTGCTGCCTTAAAAAGAAATGCTCCAATCCCTGCTTTTTCATGGTCATTATTATTATTATTATTATTATTATTATTATTATTATTATTATATTATTATTACTTAGGGGATATTTCAGATTATGAATTTTAGGTTCAAATTGATAAATTCAAGACGGCGGACAAGCTTGGTGTTATTGGTCAGTTTCATTCAATTTTAGTATGAAAAGATGTTTTGGGTCGGAGTTTAGGATTTTTTTTTATTTATGAATTCAAGATGACGAACGGGTTATGTGATTATGACACCATTCTGATCAAAATTGCTGAGTTGAGTTTTCTAAAAAAGAGATTATGAAAATTTTTGAATTTGAATTGGCAACTACAATTTGGCCAACGAGTTTTGCAATTATCATCTGATCCAGAAATATTATGTGTGAGTTTTCGAGGTGTCAGGATTGCGGAGTTTCTGTGACCATTGTTCGTTTTCATTCAAAGTTGATGAGTAGGTTTTTGAAGTCAGAGATCGTGAATTTTGACAAAACAATTCATGATTCAATCGATCATTGGACGCTCATCGGATCGAAGAGTTAGAATACACAATTTTGAGTATCAAGAAGCCCTGGTATACTGAAGCTCTTATGAAAATAAACAGAACGAGGAGTATCTGATTACTTAAGACAAAAATACAAAGAAAAAACATTTAAAGACAAGCTTTTATTCAAATTCACTGAAAAGGAATGAATAACATTGAGAGAAATGAAGTTTCAAAACTGCTATTGAATACACTGAAAAAAAAAGTCTGCTTCAGATGTGTTACGTCGGTTATTCTGTGAGTAACACATTCAATTGTTATTTTTGCTACATCACACATCTAATGCAATAATTTTCACCTCTTCGTGCATTTGAGCACCAAAAACCTACAAATTGAAGTTTTTTTTTTGTTATTTCGCTGTTTACCACTAACTATTATATCTTCATTTGTTTATTCTATTTTCTTCTGGTTTCAAAGAGAAACAAACACCTGTAAAATTTCGAGAACATCTTCGGAATCAAGATGAAGTAACTAGGAATTGGGGTTCCTCTTAAACATTTGGAGTATGTAGGCCGAACATTTCCGTAGTCCCAATCTTCGCCGTTCTTTGAAAGAATGAGTCCTGGTGAATAGACGGCAGTATCAAAGGTGACAACAATAGGTGTGATGACTGAACTTGTTGATTGAACTGATAAAGGTGGAATGGCCAAAGATAGTTCAGATGAGATTGGGTTATCAAAAAATCTCAAGAAGGAAGACAGTTCACCAACCCTTTTGCGGTGTTCCAGATAAGTAAGGGAATCTGTGCCTTTTTCAAAATATTTCATTTCTATTTATGATTCAATGAATTGTCATGTTAGGTATGTTTATTCCTTTCGTATAGGATTTAGACAATGAGCACCGTCCTGGTATGGCTGGACACCTTGTTTCTTTGCTGACAAGCGCTCATTGTGAACAATGCAGATTTTTTTATTTGTTTATCACTTGTTATTTCTCTTTCTTATTCAATATTTTGTCGAATACATTTATTCTTTGTTTCACCTATTCTCCTATCATTTTACGAACCTTCCAATCTATTCATCAATCTTTCTTTCAGATGGACTAATTTAATCGATTCTGATTTGATTGTCTAGCAGATTTTAGTATAATGTAAATCGAAGGGAAGTCAATATGATTCATCATCCAACGCTGTATTTGCCAGTAAAGCACTTGTCTTTTGTCAGAGGGTTGCCTTATATTCTTCACTTATTCCATTATCAGACAGAGAGAATTTTTTACGTCAAAATTTTCACTTCGTTGAGACAGTTTCCGTATGAGGAGTGCAGCCCCCAAACACACACTGAAAATTTTAGATTCTGTCCAAAGAAACGACAATCGTTTGGTCGCTCAGAAACTCGCTAACTTCTATGGAACACAAAAATATTGAAAAATCCGCGCAGTATTGGCTGGGAAAGTAATTGTTTTCTGTCAGATATTTGAAGTAAGATTTTTGGAGAGGGGGGGTGATTTGACTTTGTCAGATTTCACAAATGACACTATACAGGTACTGAATATAAACTTCTTTATGAAATACTCGATACAGTCTAATTACAACAGTTCTTTATATTCTGCAAATACATCGTTGTATTTGTTTTATGATCCATCCTGACAAAATTCAAAAACATACCATGCCTTTAATTACTGAATTTTATTGGATGAAACGAAATCGAAATACCTCTTTTTCCACACATTCCCTCAAAGTGGCAAATATCTGACAAAAAAGATTTTCTCTCCCTAACGGATATTGAATTATATCTGGCATCTATTTCTGCAACGTTCCTCAAAGCGGTCACAATTTCAAGTGCTAATTGTGATCAAATAGTGGATTTATGCCTTATACTTCAACTACCAAGCCATTGAATTCTTTATTTCCGGTTTTGTCAATCACATTCAATTATCTTGATATGAAAAAAGAAATTGAAAGCCAAATTTTGTAAATACCCTAAGAGACTCTTTTACTCAAAGTTATATGTTTGATTAAGCACTACTGCTTTGTAATGGTTATATTTTGTTTTGCTCCACCCCATGAATGACTTTCCTACTTATATTTCATCTATCATTTGTACTACTTAGGTTAAGTATAAGAGTGCCCTAAACTAAACTTCGCCTATTTCGTACCGACGAATATAAAGACGATTTATTATTGTTTTTATCATTTGATTTAAAATGACCATCTGCAGACATGTTTCAAGATTTTTGCATATCTTCAGTGCTAGGGTTAGTCGAACAACATAAGAATCCTCATGTCCCACCAAACGAATGGTGCCCTCCAAGCATCAATTACCCCTCATCCAGGAATGCAGTCGCGACTCACAAATATGTCAATTTCTGCGACTCACGACATGTAAATATTTTTATTTAATTCATATGATTTTCATTATACTCTCCGTATCGAACTTTGTCCGAAATAATACTGAATATTGCTTTCGTTGACGAATAAACCGCCAGAATTGTTACCATATACAATGCAGTACTGACTAACAATCATAATTTTCGGAAGAAAATATTTGATAACACTACTTGGCAGAAGCTCATCAAACTAATAATAAAAATGAATTAGGCAATCCAGACTTCTGCAGTCAACCTATACAATAGGTATAATCGACGGCAACAGAAAACAACTAGATACAAAACCATGTGGGTTGAGACATGTTTTGGCGTTGAGATTGGGATAATATTTCAAAGTAGTTCTTGTAGAATAGTTTGCCAAGAATATATCAGTTTTAATTATTGTATAGGTTGAATGCAAAAGTCTGGATTGCCTAATCCATTTCTATCAATAACTATAATTTTTGCTTGTCTGTACTTACTGTCACATGTACCGTAAAAGTGCCGATCGTATGTGAAGAGAAATTTGTGAAACTTGGCAACGTTCAGTGGTCCTCACTTTATACACCTCATACTAATAATTAGGTTATACGGACCTCAGTTTGGTAGGATTCTGCAGACAAATAAACGGACCTCTCAATGATATCAGGGAAGTATGGTCCTCACTTGGTTCCGATATACTCGTAAAAATCAAATTTGAAGTGTTCAGTAATTCAAGCGTATATTAGAGAATCTTGGTGCCCCCCACTCTGAACAAGAACAAAAAAGGCTATGACGAGTGTCTAGCACCTTTCCTTCCAGTGGTCCTCGCAACGTTGATTCTAAGGTGTGTCCTCAGTTTGATAGTTGGCGCTATATATATATATATATATATATATATATATATATATATATATATATATATATATATATATATATATATATATATATATATTTATATGTAAATACTTATTTTTTGTATTAAGTCGCACCCATTCAAGCGTTGTCATTTTCACACCCAGTGTATAAATGTATATTCAAAACGTTGTCGAAAGATACACCACTGGGAATGCAGGACAAAAAGCACCCCACGTGTATATAGTTCTGTCAGTGTTGTTCAAACCGACACCCACCAGTGTTGCCAGATTGAAGGGTGCCTTACTGAAAAATAATCAAGCATCGCAAGTATATTCAGAACATTCATCATCAAGGCTTTTTCACCGTTAAGTCGATGACTAGAATTTTATTCCTTGGCAGAATCCGACTTTGTGTCCACACTCTACGCACTTCCACTCGAAGATAATTGAATAGGATATCAAAAATATAAAAACAACATGAAGAAAAAAATTGGGTCAATGAAAAGCTAAAAAACATATATGAAGCACCCTTCCCTAGAATACCAAATTTGAATAATCTTCTATCACTTGCTATAAAAACACAGCATTTTAGATATATCCTAATCCTAACTCACTATTATTTCTTCAGTAGATTAGCGATATGGTATTCAACACACGTCACTTATTATCAGTAAAATATGAACATTTGTTAGGATCACACGGAATTTTATGCGGCACAGTACCTATGTGTTCAATGAAATAGGTTTGAGGAGAGATATTATATCGTAATTTGATGTTTCAATTGGTGTCCGTTCCAAAGTTTGACAGTTGCAGTTGCGCCATTGTGTTCTAGAGACAGTTCGTGATTGGTCAAAAATTCTTAAGATCACTCGGAGATAAATCAAGAACAGGATCCGTATCTGTTGATTTGGTAAGGAAATCGTGAGACTCAAAAGAGTTTACTTATATGTCGTAAATCCGGCCGGTTATTAAAATTACAAGTGAATTACATTTGAATGAGATTGCTAAAAGAATTCAGCACTGAACGTCAATTTTGTTCAAACGATCAACGTACGAGTATTTCCGGCTACGCAAACTTTTGAAACTGTGAATTATGTTTTGTGGAAACATAGCTGGACACAAGTTCTCTTCAATTCTTCAGTTCAGATGATACTTGCTTTTATCACGGCTTTTCACGAATATGATATATGAAGAAAGAAAGTTTCGGGATAAGGGCTATATTCTTGGAAGTTGAGTACGTCACGACATGATTGATGAAAGAACTTGAAATTATTTTTTAAATCAAGCTTTTATTTAAAAACTCTGAAGTGAATTGATCCCATAATATTTTTATACAATTTTGAATGATCTAAAAGCTGGTCGCAAGATTTTCCTGAATAAATTCAATTTAAGAAATTATTAACGGTTACTTGTGTCAAGATCTATTCTCGCAAAAAGCTTTTATATTATTGAAAATTGTATAATATATAAATTATGGGTTTGATTTACTCAAAAGATTATTTTCGTCTTTTCAGTACATTTTTTAAATGACAGCTTGTTTCAATTTTTGTTTTAGTTAATTTTAAACTCAGGAGGCTCGGGTTCGATTCCCGGTACGGGAACCAATGCGGGTTGTCATAGACTTGACCGAAAACTTGGAAAATTGTCACAGAGACATATATCTCTCTCGAGGCACCATTCGAATCTGTCCTCGCTGTTCTTCTCGCGCACATGGGCATAGTGGAAGTTTACTTTCATGAACGCGAAATTAATGTGAATTTGGAAACTAAGGGGAATTGCTTCGACCATATACGGGGTAGGTGAAATATATCAAATATTAGTTACAAAAAAAATTAAGTAAATTTATTATTTAAATGAGACTTGCACAAACATAGAAAGTAGAGATGAGGGAAACCTTAACAAGTATTATAAAATAAATAATTTAGTAATTATTATAATATTTCATACTTTTTTAAAATACTATAATATAATTGAACTACAATTCCTTTTGCGATTTTGAATTAAGCTTCAATAATACAATAGGTATGCTTATCAGTTAATTACTTGTATGAGTTTCTCATTCGATCCATTCCGTTCAGAGCATCAACATTACAAAGATTTTCCGCCGTTAACTAATATTTCGATTTGAAGACTTGTTATGATATAACTTGGATCAAGGCTACATATGCTTGACCTGCAGCAAAGATTTAATACTTACCATGTAACCTAACATAGGATTTTTCCTTATGGTTAAGCATGATTTTTTCGCAATTCAGAAGTCGACTAGCTTTCGGGTTGTGTACATTTTTCGAAAAAAATACCCTTATCTTTCACGAACAATTGTCTCAATAATATAGTTTTGTATTTCGAAGTTCCCAAAAAGTAATCAGTAGGTATATCGCTAGTTATATATTAGTCATGAAGCACCCTCTTTTTTTCTTCATGAAATGCCGTGAAATGCAGTTTTCTATCAAAGTTAAAAGTTATACACACGAATAAAAGTGGCACCCGAAGACGGGTGCTACAAGGTTTATATGGATGCCTCGACAACAAAATAGGTGTTGAATGGGTGCCATATTGACATTTGACCTCATGACCTCATAACCGTTAAAATAACGGGAAACCTATTTATCAGTATCTAATTTTTTTCTCGTGTATAAATGATTTAATTCAGATAAAAATTTGATGATATACTTCAGAAGATAAATTCTCATGTGAATTGAATAATTTATGAGCGAGAAAAAAATCAAATACTATTTTTCGGTTAATTTGGGATTATGACAAAAAGTGTTGAATTCAAAAGTTTTCGATTTTTCCAATGAAGGAGGCCACGTTTTGCGCAAATAGCAAAAATTCGTTTTCGACCCCTGAACTTCATCCCTATATCACCATTTTCAGTGTTTTCGTGTTTAAATATTTTTTTCCTCAAAGTTGGAACCCTAACATCTTTTTCCACTTGGTGCTTGCCTGTTACTTTCTTTATCGATGTTAGTGTTTAAAATTCGTTTTGGCACCAGCCTAAAAGTGTCTTTTGATGCATACAAGATGCATACCTAGGGGGAAACCACTGAGGAAATGTATTACAGTAATTCCCAAAAATCCTAAGTTATTTTACTAATACACAAGGTTCTCGAGTAATACCCTGTTTTATAAGGGTTCTGCCATTTTGAATGGGTAACACTGGGCGTGTTCGGTAAATGCAGATCTGACAGCCCCATTCAATCTGTCTGCTCCGTTTTCCACTACAGGTATGGGAAAACCTCGCCTACAGATTGAATCAAGCTGTCAGATTTGCATTTACTGAACGCGCATACTGTAGATCAGTAATTGTTTCAGTTGTAATACTCAAATTTTCGAAAATAATACTCAATCCTAACTCTGCACTGGGTTCACTAAGATTAGGAACAGAAGAGTCCGGTATGAAATATTCACAGAGAAGTTGTGATGACTAGCTGCGTTCCCTTCATTGCTTTCGTTCTTTGGGTGACCGGTCGTGGTAGGCTTCGATGCGCTAGTTAAATATAAATTTTTGACTATTTACTTTTTGAAAAGATTCATTTCAAATCGAAAATAATGGATTTATTAGATAAAGAAGACTCTTTCCTTTGAGAGTTGGTTCAGACTGATTGAAAATGAATTGAAAGTAAACTGCTTCAGCTCGGATTCACGTTGACGCCGTTCTGGATGTCGGGTACCTCCAAGTTCGGTTGATACGAACAAGCCATGTGTGGTTATACAACAGAAACTAACATGATAATTCACACATCACATTAGCACGAAGTAGTGGCACCTATGGATCACGGGGCCCTGAGCACCTGTCCAGAGAGTCCAATTGAATAGCGAGGCCTGCGCATGTGGAATTTACATAACAGATAGACATTACAGTACTCAAGTATGTCAGACAGTAATAAACTAGAAGTTAATTCGAGATGATTCAAGAGCTTGCCGTCTAAAGTTTTCAGTTCGAATACGAAAGCACCAAGGTTTCGAATATATAACTCACACAATAACCTAAACCATTGAAGTGGTTTGGGTCATACCTTTCAAATCGTCATCAGGATGTTAAAAGAAATCATCACTCACCACTCCATTCTATTTGCTGTGGTGTACCCCAAGGTACGGTACTCGGTCCTGTACTTTTCCTATTATATGTTAATGACATGACCAATTTGAATATATCAGATAGTTTCACTTTATTTGCCAAGGATACTACCATACAATGGCACGATGAGACTGAGGCTAATTAATCTATTTCAAACCATTTCTAGAGATATTGACCGCATTAAAGGATGGTTTGATTCAAATTTACTATCATTAAATTTATCTAACACGAAAATACTAGCCTTCGTTGCAAGCTACCTATACTATTACTAGACAATAATACTATAGAATGTAAAGAAACCACGAAATTTCTTGGAGTCCGCCATTTTGGATTTATGAATTACGATAAATCATTCATACTCTCCGACCCCAGAATTCTACATATACCAATTTTCAATCGAATCAGACCATGATCACAAAATTTTTCGCCATCTTGAAGCGTCCAATTTAAATTGAATTTTTTTTTTCAAAAAATTCATAATCTCAGACACAGAAAACTTCCAAATACCAATATTCAATCAAATCGGATAATAATCACGAAACTCGTCTGCCGCCTTGGAGCCGCCATCTTGAATTCTGAGTTCAAATTCTCCGAACTCAAAAACCCCCACATACCAATTTTATCACATACCAATTATAACGTAATTATTACAAATCTTGTTCGCCATCTTGCATCCGCCATTTTGTTTTTTCTCCAACAATATTCTGTATTGTATTTTCACTGGAAGTTAATCGGATAACAAGAAGTCGCTCAAATTCAATAGGCAAGATTTCATTACAGGCAGGCACCGGGACTGGTGAAGCTGAAGAAAAGCTCATATTCGTAATGAGTAACGAAGACAAATAGACGAAACTGTAATATTTCTTTTTTAAATCTCGGAATAATTTCAATCACTATCAAAATAGAGTTTTTAGACCACCGCATAACAAAGTAGCCTTTGGCTCATTCAAATCTCAACGCAAAGTTGATGTTTTTCGATGAATGTCATTAAATGATAATATTTCCGCTGTCAAGTGGAAAAATAAAAAAATGCTGGCATTTGTATGGTACATACTGTTGGAAATAAACAAGTAGGTATCCATGGAAAATAGTGTACACACCTCCTCATGTAGCAGAATGTGCGAATAATACGACTTTAGGTATGAATCCACCTAAAGTTGCATTTTTCGCACATCGCAAGCATAAATTTAAAACTAAAACTACGAATGAAAGACAATGTAATGAAATGGACGTGTTCATGCAAGAAACTGGGCAATTGAAATCAACATTAAAACTAAGAAAGATGGCCAACTTTCAACTGATTTAATTTCTTACATAAATTAGAAAAAGTGCATGTGTGGTCTTGCCCTGGGGAAGATTCACAAAGGTCACATACGAAAATCTCTGCTCACAGCTGATTGCTTCCAAAGAAGAAAGATGTTATGTTTTATCCTTGAGTAATTTCTTGTGTAGTTCTATATCTTCGTGTTTTCTTATTTTATGGATACTAATGGTCAGCTAATTGGACTCGTAAACCAGTTTTCGTTCATATATGACAAGAGATAAGAGAAAAAATATTTTGGGCGTCATCCGAGTTTATGCAAAGATCTCTTTTTCGGCATCCGATTTAATATACTGAAAGAGCCAAATTGGAAAATTTGCTTCGCAATTTCAGCATTGGTATGACGCCTTATTTTCTATTTCTCTGATTCCTCACAACTCCAGAGGCTCCCAGAAGCACTAAGTACAAAACCACAATTCTTTATCTTGGTGATAGTTTTCATGCCATAAACACAAGAACAGAATACATCAAATCAACAAACCACGATAATCTCAGGTTATGGTTCACCTTAATCACCTTCTGTTTTCTGAACAAAGAATACCAAGACGTTTCAAAGATCAACATTTGGAATGATATGCGAATGTCTAGTACTTTCTTAGGGTGGATTTAGTCAACTTTAGCACAATCATTATCATGAACATAACGGTAACATCAAAGGTTTTTAGCATAAACTTAATATTGTTGTATAAACGATACCATTTGATATAACAGATTCGACTTTCGGTTTTAACATATATTTGGCACACTTTCATAATGATGTTGACTAAATGCACCTTCAATTTCGCTAAATTGATGCTACATGAACACCGTCATTTTTCTATTTTAAAATTCATCTAAATCTTTAATTCATTTTAGTTATAGTGATGTTGCATGAATCCACCTTATACATCTTCTTCCAGAAAAATTGAGACATAAATATGAATAACAATACGAACAATCATAACTTGGTGCCAATCGAAAAATGTTTATTAGTATTCAGGAAAATTATTACCTACTGGCTCATTTTGGAGAAAGATCTGAGACCCTGAAACCATTAACTCTTTGGTCTATGTATTCGTTGCTACGGACATGCTTGAATGTCAAAAACAATAAAGACATCAACAAATATTCTAAGCTTGTCGCGTTCTCAAGAAACAATCTGTTGAATGTAGAGCAATATAATCCAAAATAATATTTACCTCTGAAAATGTACAAGGATTTTTACAAGAAGCCGCAGATAAAGACTATCTCATCAAAAAGGTACATTTCAATTATACTTTATACTCTTCAGAGTAGTTTGTGAATCAGTTTTATTATTATTCATTTAATATTATTACGAAGCTTCCGATTTGCCGGCGTCATATTGAGAGATATGTTCTTAATTATTGTGAACAAATTAGACTAGTGGTTAAAAACTCTTCCTGTCACGCCGACGGCAGGAGTTCGATTCTTTAGACTCGCATTTTTTATTTGAGATAATGATTGGACTGCGAGCAATTTCGATACCGACTTTGGCAAAAGTTATGTATACTTTTAATGTTTTACAGGTAATTCTAATTATTGGTATTGCTAAGCCGACGATATCCATTATTCTTAGGTAATATGTTCAATGAAGTATAGAGTTCTTTCTTTGTCAGAAATCTGCATTTGTCGAAAAAATACTGTGTGTAATTCGAATACAAAATGCAATTGATGCTCTCAAAAGATTACCGCGCTTCGCTTCGCGTCGCGCGGTAAATTCACAAATAGCTATTCCTTGAATGCTTTCTGGCGTCATTGTATTGTCTATCTATTATTGCTGCAAAGTAACATACACTCTCACCAACTTCAATTCAACGTTTTCGGAATGACGTTCAAATTATCATGAATGGGCCAAGGTGGCGAGTGGTCAGGTGTTCACTTCTCAATCCAGTCATCGGTATGGGTTCTAATCTCAGCTCGGTCCCGTGCCTAGCATCACACGCTGAAAGGTGAGGGCTACGTCTTCTCTAGCTCGCACAAGTTTTTTGAAGAGTTCTGACGGTTGCTCGTTAGATGTAACTGGTTGACGACAATTTTTTTTATTGACTGAGAAAATAATAGTTGAAAAAAACTAAAAAACCTATTTTATTTCTAACATGGTCTAAAAAATTTAAAAAATAATTGACAATGAAATTCTCAAATGTGAAAAAAACGTGATTGCTTTCGATCTATATTCTCATATCCTCTATTTTGATTTAACAATACTGAGCGTTCAAGAGCTCAAGATAACTTTGTCAAGCACCCCACGCTATTTTACATTTGAGTAATATCATTGTCAATTATTTTCAACTTCCTAGTTAGAAGTGAGCCATGTTCTTTAGTTTTTGAAACTATTATTTTTTATGACTAAAAAATCATAATTTCCTACCCCAAAAAACCCCCACATACCAATTTTGAATTGAATCAGATCATGATCACAAAACTCGTCTACCAATTCATGAATTTTGACAAACATTTCATAATCTCTGACCCGAAAACCCTCACACTTTGGAAACGAATCAGACCATAATGACAAATATCGTCAGCCATTTCGGAGCCGCATTTTGAATTCATGAATTTTGACAAAAATTTCATAATCTCTGACCCGAAAACCCTCACATACTTTGGAATCCAATCAGACCATAATGACGAATATCGTCCGCCATATTGGAGCCGACATTTTCAATTTATGGATTTCGACAAAAATTTCGAAATCTACGACCTAATAAACTCCCACATACCAATTTTGACTCGAATCTGACCCTATTTACAAATCTCGTCTGCTCTACTGGAGCCGCCATCTTGAATTCATGAATTTTGACAAGAAATCCAAAATCTGCGAACTAAAAACCCTTATATATCAAATTTGAATCAAATCTGACTCGATCACAAATCTCGTCCGCCATACTGGAGCCGCCATTTTGAATTCATGAATTTTGGCAAAAAAACGGAGTATACGACTAAAAAAATCCCACATACCAATTTTGAATCAAATCTAACCCTAATCACAAATCTCGTCCGCCATACTGAAGCCGCCGCGCCGTCTTGAATATTGACAAAATCCATGAAATTGCTGCATAGACCAGTGTTGCCGCTTTTAAGGGTGCCTCAATACATCGTATTCTTCGGGTGTCAAATTGTATAATTTTCTTTTCTTTATACATTCGTATAAAGCAAAGCGCCCTCTACAATGAAAAGGCTGAACTAATCAATATGTCGCTGGCTAAAAATTGGTCATGAGGCACCCCTCCTTTTTCTTCATAAAATGACGTAAAATGCAGTTTTCTATCATAATAAAATGTTTTCCATGCAGAACAAAGTGGCACCCAAAGTCAGGTGCTACAAGGTTTATATGGTCAAGTCACAACCCAGTTCCCGCACAAAGCTCATCACGCGCCAGCCGCGCCCACACGGTCATTAAACCTATTATAAATATAGGTCCACAACCCGCAAATCCTCAGTTCTCTCGAAGGAGTAGGCAGATTGAGACCTTAGAGAGAGCCAGTGACGAGACTTGGGGACTAGTCAGATTGAGACCCCGACGTCAAGTCACAAAATCCTAACACGATAATACCTGAGGAGTAGGCAGACTGAGACCTCAGTGTAGAATCACGTTTCCTCACTATACCTATCCTTCTTATTCTTGAAAATGGCTCCAAAATCGGAGCCGAAACGTCGAATTTCAACAAATTCCAGACGCGGTTCAACCCGAACTTCTAGTTTTCATATATATATATATATATATATATATATATATATATATATTGTCATGAAAATAGGATATAAGAAGTAGTAGATAGAAATTTAAAGATAATGAACTTTATAAAAACAAAAATAACAGTATTATTTCACAGAACAACCCTATCTGATACTTTGTCAAAAAGATATAACCTCTATCAATTCAAAATATAACACTTTCAATTTATAAAAAAAAAAAAATCCTTCAGAAACCTTGCAAAATAAAGAGTTATTTTCAAATCATAGATTACGAGCCAAGTAAACGTAACACTCTGAACTCAATCAAGAAAGCTAACTTTTCTTCAAAGAAAATAATTTCAGCCACATAGAATCATTAACTTAGCTATAATCAAAGGAAAGCAGATCCAAAAGTAGAGGAAAAAGTTAGAAAAAGATTATTTCCAGTTGAAAATAAAATATTATTAAATAAAAATTATAACATCTTGTATATGAAACTGTCCCACAGCCAATCACAGGTAGAGTTTGGAAGAGATGACGAGGAAATAATAAGTCAAGTGAGAACTGAAGTAAATTCTTGTTGAAAGTAAACAAAATGTACCATATAGATATAAGTGTAAATAGGTTAAGTAATTATAAGAAATTAATTAAAAACAGTGACTGCTAATCAAAAGTGATCGAGTGCGTTTGTGAAAATTGGAGAAAGAAGGAGCCTAGTGATAAAAAAAAAGAAAGGAGGAGAGTTATCAACAAGCGAGAAGAAGAAACGAGTTTTTTTTTAAATTTTATTTTGGAGAGCAGAGAAAAGAAAATTCAAAATTCTATCAAAATTGCAAAATTACATACAAACATCCAGACGGAAAACTACCAGAACCATTTAGAAAACATCAAAATCAAAGACAACTTACCTTGACCAACTAATGGAAAGAAAATTTCACCTTGAAAGCCGAATGCAACAAGCTGAAGTCCACCAGATGCTGAAAAGGTATTTTATCCTTGCATAATTCCCACTAATAAACAGAAATCCTGTGCACGAACTTAACTTTTCAATCTCCGAACTTTTAAATAATCCCAACAAACAATTTTCCACGAAACAGTGCATAAACCATCCACCTAAGAACTTTATTAGTCTTTTATTATCAATCTATCAATCTATATTCTTTATTTTCATTTCAACAAGAACACCATTTACTAGCAATTTTAGGTTAGGTCAGTTTCATGTAAATATAATCATCAAGAAAGAGGTAAATCAGTGTCTATTAATACGGTAACGTAACCGTAACCCCTTAGTTTATTGATTTTGACAAAGTTCCATTAGATCATAAGTTATTTTGCGTAGAGCTAGGTAGAATAAGAGTTTAGCAATCTTCAGAAGTTATGAAGTCATCACATTGAATGAATTTTGAAAATTATAATAAAACGAATAATATTTGAGTGAATTCATATCTTTATTTCTGAGGTAAAGTACATTGCATTATGATATATCGTTCTTGACAACACCTTTTTCCTGAATTCTACCTTGAGATTGAGAGTTTTCTCATGTGGCGTACCGAGAGAGCAGCTGGAGCACCTGAAAAGTAAGAGAAAGGTAATATCTAAGAACAATGAGTAAGTATTTGTAAGGGCGTTCTGAAATACTATTTGAATACTATACTTTATCTATTTTCTACAAAACAGCTTATAAATATCAATAAAAAGAAACAAATTCCTAACTACTACTACTATTACCATTTGCTACTATCAATCAAACTACTTTCAATAAACAAAGACTACAAAACCATAATTTGAATTCAATACAACTATTTTTCTACACCACAATAATAATACAGTTTATCATAACTACAACAATCACAAAGTCTTATTATTATAACAATATGACACCCAACGTAGTGGCAAATTAGATATTTCATATTATCAAATTACATTGTATTAAAATAATAATTACAATATATATATATATTCCTCGTATTCCAGTCTGTTTTCTCCCCAGGGTACCTCGACCTTCCTCCTCATAAGCGACGATACAACCCAGCTGACCATCGAGTGAGGCGTTCCTCTATCTATTAGTGCTGCCTCTATAGTCGCTGTCTTTACCGTGTCAAATGCGTCATCCTCATCGATAAATACTCCTAATGTTACCCTTGAAACTCAATGTCCTTTCGATCCTTTGCCCTACAGTATGGAGGGCCGATTCAGTCGATCTTTCCGTTCTGTATGCATGTTGATTTCTTCTTGGAGGTCAATCGATCAGGAATCTGTCTACCACCTTTTCCAGCGTTTCAAGCGGAAACGGTGATAGGCTGATGGGTATGGAGGACTTTGCTATTGTGTAGTCTCTCTGCCTGCCTTGGGGATAAAGACTTCTCTTGATGACTTCCAGACCTTTTGAAACTTTTGGAACGTACCCTAAACTGAGGAATATCCTTCCCAAGATTGAGGTTAGTAGTTCCAGGTCCTTCTGTTGCAATGCCGGGAAAGTTCCGTCAGGTCCTGCTGCCATGAATGGGTTGAATTCGTTCACTGCCCAGGCTATGACATTGGACGTAACGACCCTCTCTGCCAGTTGCTTGTCCCCATGGGGGACCTGCTGTGATGGCAAAGTACGTTGGTCATCTTCGACACCACCCGGGAATTGTACCTCCGGCAGATAGCGGAGCGAATCTTCTGAGGAAGTTATGTCCCATCTGGTTTCTTCAAGGTTGTTCTGAACCTTCTGTCTCGTTGCTCAGGATTCTCATGAGCCTGGAGGATTTCGTTAAAACCTAACCTGAGCTGGGATTATGCCATCGTTCTCTTCCAAAATTAAACAGTTTTTCCCACATGTCATTCCTCTTTGAAATGATTGAAAATTAGTCATATGAAATCATAATTATTTCCAAAGAATACTACTGAATATATACAAACTTCTTGCAAACTTAGGTGAAAATTATTTCAATGCTCACTTTGATACTTTCTTGCCTTACATAAGATGCTGCAATAACAGCTATTTGCACCGGTTCTCCTTAATAACAAACTCAACCAAGTGGAGGATCAGCTTAAGATACACTTTAAGGTAACTATTGCACCGTTGACTTCTGGCCTGAACCTTAGCTGATGAGTATTGATATATTTGGCAACAGCGCAAAAATTATCACGTAACCAACGACGAGACGTTTAACAACGCAAAATTTTAAATAATATCATTCTTTATATAGGAGTGATATAGTAAGTCAGTGCCTGTGGAATTGGTATTGGATCCAAACGCGAGTGTCGTCTAGCGTAATAAGTTATGGACATTATCATTTGACGTCATTTTAATGCAATATTCTTCAAAAAACTCTGATTTTGATGATGTACCATTATTTCAATCAAGTTGCGACACGACTTGGAGGCCAGATCACTGAAGTTACGTGTTTATTTTACTTTAGACGAATTAAGAATTTAATTTTTTATTTCTGGTTTGTCTAGAGATAACAACATGTTACACTTAAGGCAAAACTACGCATTAAAAGACAATCCTCCTCACACAACTTCATTTCATCACCATCACAAAAGTAATCGCACCTCATCATTTCCAACACCATGAATAATCATCTGACTAACATCTGACTAATATGTGACACACTTATCTTGCAACCTGAAACTCCGGTGACAAATGAAAAAATACCGGGAGTTATGTCTGAAGTATAGCACTCTCAAACAGTTATTCATGGAATTTATTAAATACTCATTCCGAGAAATTGAATATACTTGGAGACGGCCCTGTGTTCCATTAAAACGTCTTATAATCAAAATTCTAAGAACATATCAACCAGTTTTCTACTATTTCCAAACTAGCACATTAGAACCAATTAAACGGAATTGTCTAATAAACTTTGGCTTTCTAAGGTACACCCAGTAAATTTATCATCCAAGTAGTCAAGAAGAATGGTAATTCTCTATAAAGGCGTTGTAGTTGGATTAGAACAAAATATCTTCATGCGTATTGTTGATTTTTTTGCGCTGTTCTACAGACGAGAGTTAGTTGAGTAACTCAAAGTCGTTGCAATATTGGTGGTTTGAATCTCTAAGTTCCAGAGATTCCTTTTCGTTTCGTTTACCCTGTTTTTAAATTTAATGCCAAATTCTGAAAGAAGGAAGAGCGTCATCATATGTCATTTTCTTTTCATACACCACAGTGTAACGATTCGACAGATCGTCCACTCTAACTCAACAGTTTGTTGATGTTTTATGGGAGTTTTATTATGTCCCATCGCAGGAATTTTAACTGACGATTCTATTATTCGATGATCTATGAAAGTGCCCGATTGTCAACCGAATTTAGCGAGGAAATGGAGGGACTTGCGGCATCACTTCGATCTGAGCTACTGTGTGGAAAACTTATGGGGTTTGGAGAATTTTATTTCTCAATCTACCATTTTGGATTTTGTTATATTCCCCTTATAAAAGTTGCACCATACACAGTCGATGTGAGCGAACTATTCTGGATTTCCTCTTTGGCCATTTTTACCTGGAAACTCGATGATAAAATTGAGAACACGTTTGCCCTTCCCTTTTGTAGAAGGTGAGTGAATTTTACCAGCAAAATAAAATCAGAATTTGTGTAATCGTGTATATAATAATAATAATAATAATAATAGATTTTATTGACAGAACTGAATATACCGATACAGGAACATATTATTTATTCTTACATTTCTGTCAAAAGGCAGAATTCATGTTCTGATCTTGTCACGTGAGTAACGCAATCAGACCATGCTCTTCCATTCAACGTGTAGTAAACGTTTTCTTTCACTATAATTAGTGCGAAAGACTATGAGAAATAATTTCTTGTAGGGTTTGCGGTGGAGTTACAAACTTTATGGTAGATTTAACTCTTTGGAGGAGTTACGTAAGAGTTCTAACCTCTTTGGTGGAGTCACAACTTCTTTCGTGGAGATACAACCTCTATAGTGGATTCGAGATAAACTCTTCACTGGAATCTATTTTTTTGGTTAAATTCACGTTCTACAGTAGATTCTGTTTAGAAGAGTTTTTCTGTTGATTTTAATTTCAAAGAAATGGTTTTTGTCAACCGTAGTAGAGAGAAGTCTTCCTCAAGTTTGAATTTTGTTTATCTACTTATAATACTTTTTATCTTAAGTACACCAGTCAGGTATTTATAAAAAATATTCTTTTCCACCATTGCCATAACCTTTACTCTGGAAAATTAAAATTCATAATTGTGAAGCTTTTACATGGTACCAAGCAACAGCGGATAAAGCAAGGCTCAGTGTAGTATATTAATATGTAATATAGAAAATATAAACAAATATTCATCCTAATTATAAATATCATTTTTTGAGATGACACATGAAATTACACCTTTTCACATCTCGTATATTTGGAATCCTTGATTGACTTTCTCGATTGTTTGCTGCATATATTTCTTTTATTTATTACTACTTATTATTACCACTTTTATCGAGGTCAATAGTACGTGACAATCATTTTCTTGACATTTCGAACGAATGAAATCATATCTCATTTATTTTCACAGATTTATCACTTATTTCTCCTCTCCCTCACTGTCATTTTTTTAGTCGGATCATATTTTTTTAACAACTAGTGAACACCCTTTTGGTGTTCTCAATTACCCAAATAAAATTTATCTTTGTCCGAATTGAGTGGCGCCTAGGCAATTATACCTAGGGTATATTCAGAAATGAAAGAAAAATTAATAATTTTCGTGTGAAGGTTGGCAACGAATATATCGAATGGTCAATTAGCACTAGATTTCTTGGTACTTATATTGATAGTAGAATGACGTTCGAATCAAGTATAAGCCATGTAAGTAAAAAGGTCAATAGTGGATACTACGCAATAAGACAATTGAAATCAACTCTGAATCTAGATCAACTCCTTAATGTATATTATGCAATTGTACATTCTCATATTTCAAACAATATTGCTTTGTGGGGTTGCTCTACCAGTGTGAATAAAATATTTGTTTCACAAAAAAGGGTCATACGTTTGATATTTAACCTGGGCTATAGAGATTCCTGTAAACAATATTTTATTGATTACAGAATTATGTGTCTACCCTGTATTTATATATATATATATATATATATATATATATATATATATATATATATATATAAGTGAAAATAGAGTATATTTCGTTTTAATTCCGAGAGTTCTAACCTTTGACAGCTGTTTCGTGCTAGCGCACTCATCAGAAAGGATTTATGGAGCTCTCGAAATCAAAACGAATCCACTCAAGAATTAATACCGTGAGGCAAGACAGAATATAACAGGAAGTTATTCAATGACATCTACAGTCACTAGTTGAAACTTAATTTGACACGAACCAAGGAATCCAAAAGTAGAGGTTTGTCCACAAATTGACAGGCAGCCAACAATTCGTTGTTCTGACCAACCCAAGGTTCAATCAAGTTTCTAATACGTTATGAGGAACGCAAGCAGAATCTAAGTGAAAATAGAGTATATTTCGTTTTAATTCCGAGAGTTCTAACCTTTGACAGCTGTTTCGTGCTAGCGCACTCATCAGAAAGGATTTATGGAGCTCTCGAAATCAAAACGAATCCACTCAAGAATTAATACCGTGAGGCAAGACAGAATATAACAGGAAGTTATTCAATGACATCTACAGTCACTAGTTGAAACTTAATTTGACACGAACCAAGGAATCCAAAAGTAGAGGTTTGTCCACAAATTGACAGGCAGCCAACAATTCGTTGTTCTGACCAACCCAAGGTTCAATCAAGTTTCTAATACGTTATGAGGAACGCAAGCAGAATCTAAGTGAAAATAGAGTATATTTCGTTTTAATTCCGAGAGTTCTAACCTTTGACAGCTGTTTCGTGCTAGCGCACTCATCAGAAAGGATTTATGGAGCTCTCGAAATCAAAACGAATCCACTCAAGAATTAATACCGTGAGGCAAGACAGAATATAACAGGAAGTTATTCAATGACATCTACAGTCACTAGTTGAAACTTAATTTGACACGAACCAAGGAATCCAAAAGTAGAGGTTTGTCCACAAATTGACAGGCAGCCAACGAATTGTTGGCTGCCTGTCAATTTGTGGACAAACCTCTACTTTTGGATTCCTTGGTTCGTGTCAAATTAAGTTTCAACTAGTGACTGTAGATGTCATTGAATAACTTCCTGTTATATTCTGTCTTGCCTCACGGTATTAATTCTTGAGTGGATTCGTTTTGATTTCGAGAGCTCCATAAATCCTTTCTGATGAGTGCGCTAGCACGAAACAGCTGTCAAAGGTTAGAACTCTCGGAATTAAAACGAAATATACTCTATTTTCACTTAGATTCTGCTTGCGTTCCTCATAACGTATTAGAAACTTGATTGAACCTTGGGTTGGTCAGAACAACGAATTGTTGGCTGCCTGTCAATTTGTGGACAAACCTCTACTTTTGGATTCCTTGGTTCGTGTCAAATTAAGTTTCAACTAGTGACTGTAGATGTCATTGAATAACTTCCTGTTATATTCTGTCTTGCCTCACGGTATTAATTCTTGAGTGGATTCGTTTTGATTTCGAGAGCTCCATAAATCCTTTCTGATGAGTGCGCTAGCACGAAACAGCTGTCAAAGGTTAGAACTCTCGGAATTAAAACGAAATATACTCTATTTTCACTTAGATTCTGCTTGCGTTCCTCATAACGTATTAGAAACTTGATTGAACCTTGGGTTGGTCAGAACAACGAATTGTTGGCTGCCTGTCAATTTGTGGACAAACCTCTACTTTTGGATTCCTTGGTTCGTGTCAAATTAAGTTTCAACTAGTGACTGTAGATGTCATTGAATAACTTCCTGTTATATATATATATATATATAAATGCGTGTTGTCAATGAAAAAGAATATTAACAATTTTAATCGAAACTCAGATATGCACACTTATCCCACCAGACACGGGAAAATCGTTAGAGCCCAAAAGCATAAAACCAAATCGTTAGAAAATTGTCCATCCCATGCAGGAGTGACATTTTTCAATAACCTTCCTGTAGGTATAAGAGATGATACAATAGAAAAAAGTTTCAAAACCAAACTCAAAGAATTCCTTCTCAAGAGTTGTTTTTACAGTGTTGATGAATATCTTGGTAGGTGAGACCAATCTCATTCTAACTCAACTGGTTGTTTTAATTAGTAAGATGTTCAGTGAACCGATTTTGTTTTATTTTAACAAAGTTTTTAAAAATGTAAAAATTTTGTGTCACCATGGATAATTTGTTTATACGTATTTACTTGTGATCGTTTTGTGTTACCGTGGATAATTTGATTATACATATTTACTTGTGATAGATTTGTGCTACCGTGGATAATTTGTTTATACATATTTACTTGTGATCGATTTGTGTTAACGTGGATAATTTGTTTATACATATTTTCTTTTTTCATTGGATGATTTTATCTGATTTTACTGACGTATCCTATTTCATATTGTGATCTGAAAGGATTTAATAAAGATTTATTATTATTATTATCATTATTATTATTCCATGACAATATTACCCTTTGTTCAGCACCGAACCTATTTGACTGCTCTCGTACGAGAAGCTGTCGCTCCGCATTATTTGTAACGCCTTAGTGGTTTAAAAAAAAGGTTCTGCAACATACTGATCTATAAGGCTGGCTAACTATCTTACTTCAATATAAACAATGATAATATGCTCATTGCGCATGCGCTGTCAGTTCTGTCTAATTTGAAAGGCTGGTGGGAGTATGGCTGTGATTTGGAAAATTTGTCTCTACTGTGAAAACTAGCCACAATATCGCCAAGAGAGCTGCGTGTACATTAGATAAAATGCGTAGTTTATTCAACCTCACCTGACCTGACTACTTCAGGTAAACAGAATAGTATCCATACAAAATATTTACGACATAAAGATGTTGTTAACAATTTTGGATGAATAAGAAAAATTGAAAAGACTAGCCATTCCATTTCTCCACAACAAAGCAACAGAATATTTTTGAGATCGTTATTATTATTATGAATTACCAATTTAACGATATACATTTTGTATAAAGTTAAGTGTTGAATCTGAAAATTATTTACTTCCATATTTTATAGGGATATTCAATTTCATCCACAACCTAATATCCCAGATAACATCGAAGGTTGTCAAGGCGTTTTTAACGCAATCGTTCCCCAGCATTTCATATTCTGGTCAGGCACTTGAAAATAACGATTAGTCCGGCTACATTGGAAGCAGAATTTCTCAGAAATTTTTCAGAAGAAAACAAACACATGAAGCACCGTCACCCTTCCTACACTGGTGCCGGTGCTCGTTTCAGGGAGAAGAGTCGGATCTGAACTCCTCTGACAACAATCAAACAAGTTTGTTTTTTCTTCCAGTTGCAAGGAAGCTTTGGTCGAGGTGGTGCGTTTTAACATCATCTTTTGAACTTGGTTTTTGTGTTCAATTGTGCCATAATGTTAGACAGAAGAATTTTAATTGAATTAGTGCGTAAGCGGGTAGTATTATGGGACCAGGTTGTGTAAAATTCAATTTGGCGGTGGTCTTCATAGAAGTCATGAACCCATTTTCTTTTACGTGAGTTCAATAATAAATTCCTGTCCAATAACATGAAATCAATTATTTTCTTGTTCATTTTTCATCTGCAATAGACAACTTTCCTTGCCGATCGTTGACATAGTACTGATTCTTCCACTCATGGCTGAAAACTAGCTGCAATGTAGGTGCGCCGAGTCTGGACTGGTCTGGTCTGGCTGGGTCGGGTCTATTGGCCAGATCGACTCCGCTTCCAATGTAGGATAGGCATCTCAGTGTCCAGGCAGCTGTTAGCCGTCCGTGATACATTCTACCGGCAATTAAAAGTACTTCAACGACAACAAATTTTAGTGCATGATTGATGCAGGTTAACTATGTTTCAAACATTGATATTTCATCATTTGAATGTAATTCAAATTGAACTTCTGAAGCATATTATTTAACAGAATTCAGAACCACTACCATAATTGACCCAGACAGCACAAGTACGTCCCAAGGACGTTCTGGAGCCGTTCGCGTTTGACATTTCGAACGTCCAGAAAATGTCCATTTGAATTACGGCGGACGTCTCTAGAACATTTTGGGGACGTACAATGTTACAAAATCTGAGGTCCTCAGGAGATACGATTTGGGTCTTTTTCAGGTCTGTTTGAGGACATACATCGTACGATCGTTTTAAGTACTGCAAACGTCTTTAGAACGTTTGGCGGACCTACGATTATACAAAATCGGAGGTCCCTGGTACATACGATTTAGGTCCGTTTCGGGTTTGTTTAGGACCATTTGGGGACTTTAGAGGACGTACATCGTACGTTCGTTTTAGGTACGGCGGAAGTCTTTAGGGCATTTTGGGGATGAACGATTATACAAAATCAGAGGTCCCTGGTACATACAATTTAGGTCCGTTTCGGGTCTGTTTAGGACCATTTGGGGACTTTCAAGGGTACATCGTACGTTCGCTTTAAGTCCGACGAACGTCTTTATGACGTACGATAGGACGTCTCCAGGACATAAGATTCAGGTCGATTTCAGTCTGAACCAAGGAAGTAGTCAAACTCAAATATTTCTAGAGTTAGAGGTTATATGTATATATTAATAGAATTTGATAAATTTTTCAGACTTCAATTTTTATTCGATGCAGCACTCATCCTCTCAGAAGATCTCTTCAACCAGCTCTGTATGGAGGTTTCGGTGGATATGTGATCCTTTGATACGCCAGATTTTTGCGCAGCGCTTTCAAAAAAACACATGAAAATTGGTTATATTTTCCCACTGAATTTTAGTATTCAAACGAAACAATGATATATCGCAAAAAATACTAGTATGTTCCAATCACACAGAAAAATGCTATAAATACACATATATAATGCCACCAGAGCATGAATAACTAGCGAAATAATTTCATCACAGTTTTTAAAAGCAAGTTTTTTGATAAGTAACAACAAGCTTGAAAAAGTTTTGTGATAAAATTATGAGTCATTAATCAATATTTGAAGAATATACCTATATAGATACTCAATGTTTCTGAAGGTTAGGCATGACTAGCGATTTTCTCCCCCTTCCCGATGTAAGCTGACAAAAAATAAGTTCACACTATTCGAATACTTCAAAAGAACTATACTACTTACCTTTGATTAGAACTGCTACTTTTCCACAGCGTTATGTTTTCTAAACTCACATTCAACGGTAAACACCAAAACAATCCACAGCCCGAACCAAATCACTAACGGCTAATGTAGGGTCACTGAATCCTAGAAGGCTTTGGCCTTCTTACGGGTATGGCCAATGGGTGGAGTCTAAATAATTCCAATGTTCCAAAGAACACCACGAAAATTAGGTCCGATGTTTGAACTAGTGACACATGTCAAAAGTCAATTTTTATGTCATTTCATTGGAAATATTCAAAAATAGTTTTAGCAGATTCACAGAAAAGAAAAAGTCCCAAAATCTTCTGATCCAACATAGGAATATGTTGTTTACTTTTTTTACTGATACAAATATTCTTTTCTTCTGCACGTGAAGTACCTAATGTGCAGTGAAAACCTGCAAGAATACCAAAAAGTCATAAATTATATTGTATTCGTATTCTCAGAGGTGACTTCAAGATCATTTTGTTTATAAATTGTTAAACCTTGAGAAAGAAATGGCTATTAATATTGCATATTGTAGTGGAAAATTGGGACAGAAATTAGGAAAAAACTAAAATAAAATATGAACTTAAGAAATGTATACTTAACAGATGTTTCAACTTTGACTGTTTTTGCTTTGATATGATTTATTTACTCATTTCACAAATCAGTCTCATTATTCCTCCTCTAATAATTGTTTGATTTCTTCATCAATTTGTATTTCATATGTATTGCCGTTATAGAGCCCATATAACAATTTGGGGGGGGGGGGGGTCATTTGACCCATAATGAAACATACTCAGAATGATATGAGAAAATAACATCAGTCACTATGCCGTCAATTCTTGGTGGTGCAAATGACTGTAATGATAATAATAATTGTTCATCTGAAGATGAGCTTTTCCGGCAAAATAATCATGTCCGGCGTTCCTCACATTGGTAGATTATGAAATAATAATCTCCTGGAACCTACTACCGTACAAAAATAATGGGACTGGAAGCCAGGAAAAGTTTTCAATTTCCGAAAATTAAAAAAAAATCCTGGATTCCGGTCCCATTATTTTTGTACGGCAGTATGTTCTAGGGGATTATTATTTCATAATCTATCAACGTGAGAAATGCCGTACAGGAATATTTTGTCGGAAAAGCACATCTTCTGATAAAAAATTTGTATTATTATTATTACAGTCATTTGCACCACCAAGAATTGACGGCATAGTGACTAAAGTTATTTTTTTATATAACAGCATCGAATATGTTCTGAATATGTTTCATACTGGATCAAATGACACTCCAAAATTGTTATGTGGGCTTGTAGACTATATCATCCAGTTTGACCATTTGGGTTGGAGGTTATGAGCCTATGCGTAGCTATATGAATGTTAGTTTTGTGTCTAGTGGAAACTGTTTCTATACAATAAAAATGCAATATCGATAACTGAATTTGGCTCATTGTGGGCCAGTTGTGTAATACCTCTAAAAACAGAAATGTTTCTTGGGATCAATAAATAAAATAAAATGTATGCAGTGTAAGTATTGATATTTTTGTGTTCACTAGGACTGACACTTTTTCTGAATTTTTCAGACTATCAACCCATTTTATCAATTTTCAGATTAATTTTGGAACTAAAGACCCAAAAATGGTCTTTGAAAAAAGTGGACAATTCTCATAAGCACCTAGAATGGAAAAGTTGTAAATTGCAAAAATGGAACCTTCTCTTTCGAATAAGGTTCAAAATTATACATTGACATTTATCTTGAGAAAATTGGTTAGACCATAATATAAAAGATAGTGTTAGTATATTGGTAATCTCTTTAGAACAGCTGTTTTATTGCAGTGAATGACTATATTTTCATTAGGTACCTATATAAAGGAACTCTCATAATCATACAAATAAGAATTTACACAAATTTAAGATTGTAAATGGGAGAATCAGAAATGCAGTATTTCAATCATATCAATATTTTTTGGATGTTTTGTAATATATTAATGATATTAATTTTTCCTTAAGTTTTTTGCCATAGTTTGATTTCATCTGAGAGGCTTTCAGCAAATATATTCTACATGTGTTATGTTCAAGACTGCTAGGCACTTATGTAAGATTCAAATTCGATAATCGATATTATTTGGTTTTTGAGTTATTAGCAGTACCTCAAACAATGGTATATATTGACTAAGAAGTATTTGAGAGAACAATAATCTCTAATTTTCAGTAATGAACCCAATTAATGGAGAAGTTTCAGTGTTTTTATAAAGGGTTTGTAACTCTGTGGATATCTTTAATCAATCATTGGCAACTTTTACACATCATTCTGAAAACAACACTAGGTTCTGCCCAGGGTTCTTATGATAGGAAGGGGTTATGAAATAAGTGAGCATTTAGACAAGAGGAAGCCTGAGGAAAGGGAGAGAATACGTCATTGGAGGGAAATTAAGGTGGCTATCCTGAAATTGGTAACTTTGGTTATATTTTCATCAATTTGCGAATAAAAAAAGTTACTAAAGCCCGTGGCTCAGATAAATCGTAGTATAATAATTCTGCAATTCTTGTATTTTGTATTGCTAGTTGTTAATTACTTATTTAATATTGTAACAATACACATCATACTCATCATACCATGATGATAAATTGTGGTTCCATATATTCCCCAAGAACAGTAAAGCAGCAATAGATCAATTTCTGTAGTATGGGTACCCACTGATTTTTCCATGATTTGTTCATAGGATGATTTTGAAACCAATCTTCAAGAATCTCTCCTACATGAGAAGTCAAGACAAACTGTTCAAGTTCAAGTTCAAACTGTTCTAATGACAAACAGAATTCAATTTGGTTTTGGATAGAAACTGTTGAAAGCGAATATTTTTGCTATGACATTACGATATAATGTTGTTGTTCCTTTTTAGTTGTTCTTACCAAGACGTGTTGGTAAAAATCTGTTCTGTCCACTGTGATATCGTAACAGTCTGTTATCGATAATTCACCTATGACATTTCAAGAAGCAGTTGGAGTTCAATTGGAGAGATACTTGCTAGAATCTGTACCCATGGCCGATCGTTTACCATCAAATAATGGTTTGTTCATTATATTCTATTCCTGGTGCTATGAAATAATTGATATTGATAGGTCTTTATGCCATTTCAGATGAGGATTCACAGTGTCCTTCCACCTCTTGTTTATAACAAAGTTACAAAGAACGAGAAAAACTTATTGAACAGTTCTGTGCAATAACACTATTGTACAACAATTATCAGAAGGAAGAGATAAAATTAAAAGAAAAGTTCCCATTACCAAGTGTAAGAAGTATCGAAACTCAAAATTAACTATCAAAATTATTATGGAAAGTTGCAAAAACAAATTATATGTTCAGCTTTATTTAAAATATTAGATATGCACAATTTTACTACTCGCCATCTAATTTTTAGGTAGATAAAAATAAATATAAAATTTTTTCTACATGAAGTAATTGTAAATTACTTTTTATGAAACAATGTATAAATGTTACCGAAATTTATAAACTGAAACATTGACTTATATCATAAATTCATTAGTTCTGAAATTATAAATGTTGTTGATGAAATGTGAGTTAGTTTTGTGAACAAGGCAGAGTGACTAGTGTGATAAGTTTTTATATTTGAGTAAACTTCAAGGATGAATAAATACTAATCTATCATTTTAATCATTTACCCCATTTCACATTCACACATTTTAGAATAAAATCAAGCATATTACAAATCACCCTTTCTTATTGCACATAAGAGAGTTATTTTGATGTCTTTCATTAGACATGAAAAGAATTTCTCTTTGAAGGGTGCAATTTATTCAACTAGTGTTACAACAGATATATTGAGATTAGTCTTCGAATCTTTGAAATATATTTCAAATCTCAGATTATGTGATTCTTCCACCTTTTCTTTTAATGGACCATTACTTTGTATAGAATTGACTTTCTCATCGCAGTTCATTCAATTTGTTAATTATTAACTACGACCAACATTCAGAACCCATAAAAAATGTTAAAAATTTGTTATTTTCGTCAACTTTGAAACTCTCAGAGGTAATTGTGCGAACTAAGGAATATATTAATAACAAATATGTATTAATCAATCGCACGTTCTTCAATTTACTCCCACCGATTGGTTTCGAATTCAATCCAACAAAATGGAATATTTTAGTGTAATTCAAATTTGGCGCCTCCAATTTCAGGATAGCCACCTTAATTTTCCTCCAATGACGAAACAAGATGCCCGACAAAATCGATGACATTTCATAACCCCCTTATCAAGGAACCCTGGTTCTGCCCTTCTGAAAGAAACTCTTGAGTCTGCAGCAGAGATGTTCGACGGCTGTATCTCCATGTTCTATAATGGCTGGTGGCCGGGCCACGGAATATCAGGGCCGTGTCCGGAAGTCGACGCTTTTTTGTAATTTGAGTTAATTGTACACCTAACAATTTCAATCCATAAAAAAAATAGAATTGGTAGGTATGTATCCATTGAAATTGAACATGATATACATAATTTACTTCTGACATTCTGACTTTCAAAAGAAATATAACCCAACTTTTTCTTACAAAATTATCGGTTCTCTCTCTCTTATGGCCCTTACTCCGTAATTGGCGCTTTTGTGGGTTATTTGGAACATTAGAACTATTTAAAGAGATTGGAACTATTAGACTCCACCCATTGGCCGTACTCGTAAGAAGGCCAAAGCCTACTAGGATTCAGTGACCCTAGGCTAATGGCTCCAGAGGCGACTCCACCTGTCAATGAAGGAATCATGGTACAGTGTTGCCAGAATGATCGATTTTTCCTAAAATTATGTTACAAATTTTGTTCCAAGTTTATTAGTATTAAACTGGTGTTGTATACAATCAGGGCTGTGAGCCCGTGAAATTAAGAATCGCATAATCGTGTCGAGAGATTTGAAAATATGTTGCAATATTCGATTATGATACACATTATTGTTGATCACAAATTTAAGGAAAAATTGTTGCAATCCGATAATTCTGTTACAAGTTGCAACACTGATTGACTTCTTTGGGTGGCAACGGGTGGTGGTGGGTAATGTATAAGTGGTTAGTGGTGGCCATGGCAGCTCACGCATGTGGCTATGAGATGAGCAAGGAACTCGGAAAGAGCATAATTCTGACAACTAAACGAACTAGACGTTACAATTCTCATTAAAAGTATTTCTGTGCATTCGTGGAAATTCAGTCAATTGCGAAAAGATCTCGATAATTTTCTGTGTCTAATTTGAACAATAATTGTATTTTCAAAACTTCAACTAACCAATTAGCAACACATGATACGTGACGTTTATTCCTATACCTACTATCGTCGAATTCGACTAATAAGATCGATTTTCGGATGTTGGTATAGGTACATTACTATTAACAATGCATCCATCGATAATTAATTCAATGAGTTCAGCGTGATTACGTAGGTACCTAACCTAACGATCATTATAATGAAGAAAATTGAAATGAAATTTTGTTTTTGAATATTATTGACATTTTCTCTCATTTTTGAATCAATTCATGTAAGGGTAAATTCCCATAATTATGAATGTTTTGTTCAGACCTGAAATGTTCGTCTTGGGGACGTCCATTTTTGTTTGTTTCGAGAACGTCCCAAAATGGATATCCTTAAAACGTTCTCAATAGGTCCCGGATAATAATATCTGAAATGGACTTCGATTGGACGTCCCGGTGACGTCCATTTACGTACGTTTCGGGAACGTCCCAAAATGGACAACCTCAACACGTCCTCAATAGGCCTTGTACGTTAAGACCCGAACTGGACTTTGATTGGACGTCCCGGGGAAGTCCATTTATGTACGTTTCGGGAACGTCCCAAAATGGACATCCTAAAAACGTCATTAATAGACACCGGACGTTCAGACCTGAAATGGACTCCTATTGGACATCCCGGGGACGCCCTGTGCTATCTGAGGAAGGAGCAAGTGGAAGAAGGGGTCAAGTAACATTTTCTGAAAATATTCAATTCTGTCATGAAAAAAGGTGTCATGTGCATATGTCACTTGTCCCGTCAGGATTTGCTTCTATTCTTTTATTCTTCATATCTAAGCAGATACAGAGTGGTAGAAGGATTTATGTTATATTGAATATAAAGGACGCTGTGAAAGGAGCTATGTGCCCATAACCCCTTTTTCTGCTGCACATGCAATAAATACGTTTCAGAGCTATGTGCGGAGTAAGCAGAGCGACTGCGTAATAACGACTTTAAGAAAAAAAATATGTGTGAGGGGCCAGTCAGTACATGTTACTGCGAAAGTGCACTGCAAAGTAAACAAAAATAGTTCCCAGTCAATATCACATTATTATTAAAAAATTGAATGCTACATAACGGTTAATTTGCAGCAGACCATGCCTTTGCCAAAAATCACTACGTCAAAGGCTTTGTACATACAAGAAACCTGGTTTTATGATGAACCACCGAACAATAAAGACGGTGTACTGAGTGAATCCCATGATTTATTTGAACTCTTTTTATTCATTCGTTCCTATATTTTTCAAGTTATGAAGAATTTTTTATTTTTTGAAAAGTTTTTTGGTGAGATTCTTAAAGAATGTATCGTAATGTTGATTTATTACTGTAATATGCTGGGATTGGTATATCAAATAAAACACTGCGCTCTACTCACTGATCATACACACACTGATGAATCTCGATTACTCCGGACTGGAGATAGAGTGACACACCATGATTCACCCGTGCAGTATCATCCGTTTATTTCCGATATCTGTATACTACATCTCTCTCTTGTTTTTACATATTTTTTCTTATGCAGTTGAAAAATATAATAACTTTCTTAATGATATTAACAATTATAATGACAGCAACAAAACACCAACAACGGCACAACAATAATGATGATAATAATAATACATCATAACTGTAGTAACAAAATATTTATAATAACAATAATTATGATAGTAATAGTAATATGTTATAATTATGGTAATAATAATAATGATGATAATAATAATAACAGTATTGAATAACAACGCAACAATAATGATGACAATGACATTAGTAATAATATATGATATTTATATTACCAGTAACGAATATAATAAATAGTAAGTAAAAATAATGTGGTATCCGTAGTAGTTATACTACCAAGCAATAAAAATTTCCTCATAAGGTCTGAGCACAAGAGTTAGTTATTCCTTTCGCAATCTCCAGCTTTCTCATCTGGCAGTACTTTCCATTCCATATCGATTTTTTTTCAAGTGAACAACATTTTTCCTGAGGTTTTGTCCAGTTTCATTATTTCTGACTTGGATATCTCCCCCTTTTTTATTGATTATAGTGTGGGGAGCCGCCATATGATTTGGGGAACTTTTATTTTCTCTGTGCATATCTTTTACATAGACCTTATCTCCTTCTTGAAAACAGTCATCCCGGGCTTTCCGTTTGTTGTCACTATATTCTGTTACGACTAGAAAATAATGCACATGCGAACGGTTCAACGATTTATTCTATATGAAGAAAACAGAGTTCTTTGGGAGATCGTTTAGTAACGAACAGTCATTCGATTTATTCTATATTCCCTTTTACAATTCACATAGTCAGATTCAAGCTATGAATAATACTTTAGTCACTCTCTTATCTGGTTACGCCAGTGAGACAGAGAGCGGTACTTCCTTGTACCCAACCCTAGATGAAATGGATATATATATAGGGTGCTTCCCCACTGCACAGGAGTTGGATACGATGATGATTACAACAATAATTCCGGTACATCCGGAAATGGTCGTCACATTGCTACAAACATTAAAATGTGAACGTAGTTAAATAAAATATACTATTCTAGTCATTCGGCCATCCTGACTATTTAGGAGTCCTCGTCTTGTTTTCAGATAGCTTTTAGCTTCAATTTCTGTAACAGCAAAGATAAAGCGGGTAAATTAACATTTTCACATTTGGACGGACACTGTCCAGAAGTCCGTTAAACATTCAGACAGACATTGCTGTCTGAGCATTTATTTTTTTCATGCTCGGCGCTCTCGGTGCATTCAGACAGACATTGCTGCCCGAGCATTTTTTATTCTCTAGCTCTGGCTCTGGCCTGAATCTGCTGAAATTAACATTCTGGTAGATGTTCGTTAGTTATATCATTTCAGTTCATACATGCAGCGACTTTTCTTAGACTCACGAATTTACCTGTTCACACTTTATTTTTCCAAGGTTTAAACGAATTCAATAGATTCCCCATGTACTTAAAAGAGTCAATTAATGGTTTCAGTTTTGAGAAGAGCCCAGTATTAGGACATTCTCTTAGGCGATAGTTTGTTATGCAATATCTTCCAACATCTGTTTATAGTGTTTATTAGTATTCGCCAATTTCCCATTTTATTCGTATTATATTATGTGTATCTTATGAATAATGTCTGCAAAATAGATTTTTCCATCATGCTAAACAAATCGCCAAAATTACCACCACCACGTATATTTAAACATATACATATATGTTATAGAGCAACTTTTTTCTCACTACGTCTTCATTTTGTACATGCTCACTAGGTTTTTCATTTCATTTATGCTCGATAGAGCTTTTCATTTCTTTTATAATTATTGGGTCTCAACATTTTTAGAATATTCTATTCTGGCTTGGTCTTTCATTCATGAGAACTCTGAATGACCTTCTGGATAAACTACAAATACAAACATTGAGTCAAATAATCGATTAGTTTTTTGGATTGTTTGTTATTTTTTATGTGCTGCTTTTTCTTTCCTTGTTTTTCTCTGATATAAATTTGTTCAGATTAGTACTTCAAGGTGAATGCCTTGAAGCATTTACTCGTAAGAGAGCCTTACTGCGATCAGATATATTTCGTTTCTATATTCATGTCACTAAAATGGCATACAAATATTAACAGAAATCAACTGAAACAATTTTATTTTGTTGTTTCAATTTGAATTCGTAGAAAAAGTACAACATATAAACTCCTCTAGACACCCGACTTTTAAACATTCGTTCAGCTACACTTTACTCGTGCTTACTCGTTACCCAAAGCCGTTTATAAACATTAGTATATACAGGGTGTCAATTTGAAAACTTCCCACCCTTAATATCTTCCTTCCAGTAAACAATATGAGTAATCGAAAAAACAGGTCAATTTTATTGTCAAGGGGGACACTTTCACGGACTATTTGTAGCCCTCGTGGTTCAACCCCCTAGGAGGGGTAGATGTTACCCTTAGAATTTTAAATGGGAAGAGGGGTCAAGTGGCACATCATTTTGATGGGCGTTCAATTCTTGTTCCAATGGTACCCTGACTTATTATTTTTTGATGAGCATTTTCCGAAAAATTGCGTTCTAAACTAACAGAAGTAATTATTAGTACGCCTATACTGAGATGCATGGTTTGGCCAGAACTGGTTAGAATATTAGGGGTAACATTAGCCATTAGCTCCAAACACTTTACATAAAAAAGTAGTCTAATAGTAAAACGTAGATGGTAGTAAAGTTGTGTTCATTAAATGCTGAATTTTTAAGTGTCATTGCAGAAATTGTACCTTTTTTGCTACTTCTGCTGTAAAAAGTTTCTGTTTTCCGGCAAAAAATTGGTTAGCAAATTTGAACTATGTGGTAGTATTGTGAATACCGTTGTACCTGTTGGGCTGTTTAGGAATTACTTTAATAAGTGTATAAAAGTGTAAAAATGGTTTACATTCTTCAAGACAGAATTGAAATGATTGTAATTTATGGCGAAGTTGGAAAGTGCGCACGAAGGGCGGCATGTCTTTTTAACGAAAGACATCCAAATTGTAATGTAAGTCACCGGTATGTGCTTGATTTGGTGAATAAGTTTTACGAAACTGGTTCAGTGACAAATAAAAAAAGAAATAACCCCAGAGTACTAAATGAAGCAGCTCAAATTGAAGTTTTGGGAACATTTGCTGCAGAGCCCACGAGCTCCTTACGATCAGTATCAGAACAGACGGGAATGTCACGCGAGACTATAAGAAAAGCATTGAAAATGCATAAATTTTATCCATATAAAATGCAGATTCTTCAAGAGCTCCACGAGGATGATTATGATAGAAGAATAGAGTTTTGTGAAATCATGTCTCATCGAGTCAATACCATCCCTAATCTTCTGTTAAATATCTGTTTCAGCGATGAGTGTTCATTTTTTCTGAATGGCAATGTTAATAGACAAAATTGTCGCTATTGGAGTGACGAAAACCCACATATTTTTCGGGAAGGGCATACACAACACCCACAAAAAGTTAATGTTTGGGCTAGTATTCTTGGAAATACCATTCTTGGTCCATTATTTCTGGAAGAAAACTTGACTGGCAATCTGTACCTTGATATGCTTGAAGAGACTATCGATCCTCTTATAACTCACGAGCTAGAAACTCAAATTGATGCAGAAGGTAATGAACTTTTGCAGGAGGATCTGTTACATTTTCAGCAGGACGGTGCTCCACCTCATTATTTTCTTCCCGTCCGACAGTGGTTAAACGAGAGATTTCCGGGTAGATGGATTGTCAGAAGGGGAGCAGTTGAATGGCCTCCGAGATCACCGGATTTAACACCCTTAGATTTCTTTCTTTGGGGGCATCTTAAATCCGTTGTTTATAAAACACAACCTTCTGATATTGACGAACTTAAAAGACGAATTACAGCAGCATGCCGGTCAATTCCTAGTGAAGTTTTCCGTAATGTTAGAGGGGAGTTCGGAAACAGACTGTATTACTGTTTAGAGCAAAATGGACAACATTTCGAACAGCTAATAAGATAAGCGTAAGTAGATTTTATGTTGGAAATGTCTTTCTCGCAAATTAAATTTTATTGTGTAGAAGGAAAATAACCACCAAATAAAAAATCCCATGCGTAATAAATTTATTCCTGTCATTCAAGGGTTGGAGCGGTGCCACCTACTCTTCTAACCATTTTTATTAAAGGGAGTCAATACAATAATGCATCTCAGTATAGGCGTTCTAATAATTACTTCTGTTAGTTTAGAACGCAATTTTTCGGAAAATGCTCATCACAAAATAATAAGTCAGGGTACCATTGGAACAAGAATTGAACGCCCATCAAAATGATGTGCCACTTGACCCCCCTTCCCATTTAAAATTCTAAGGGTAACATCTACCCCTCCTAGGGGGTTGAACCACGAGGGCTACAAATAATCCGTGAAAGTGTCCCCCTTGACAATAAAATTGACCTGTTTTTTCGATTACTCATATTGTTTACTGGAAGGAAGATATTAAGGGTGGGAAGTTTTCAAATTGACACCCTGTATAGGTACTGCAAACATACTCAATATATCTCTCAAAATGTGTACCTATTTCTTTTTTTTTTCAATGGTCTACACGGTATTCGGAAGACTGAAAGTTTCAACAATGAGTCGAATATCGCTAAAAACATAACAGAATCCATCCGCACTACTGACATAAAAGTTTGGGTTGACAAATAGCAAATTGCTGACAATCTGTTCATTTTATTTGAAAGGATATTATTATTATAATAATAATAAGTGCCCAAGGGTTCTGTTTGTTAGCGCCGTCGAGACAAAAGTTTCAGATGAACAGTGGCATATCTTTGAATCAAAATTTCCTTTTGAATTAAATAATGTTCTTGATGGAATCAACAGTTATTTTTTGTTTTAATTTCGGGAAAATGCCGTTGTGGTAGTATGTGAATTATTCGTGACATTTTCTCTATTACTAAAGGAAAAGAGCGCATGTGGTATAAATTATTCAATGTTAACTTTCCCCATGAATATTTATCATAATATCTTTATGGTTTATAATTGGCTGACAAATTTTGGCCTAAATATCACCATATCGGCTTCCATAAATGTAAGTCAGATACAATAGGAAGTTCGTTTAATTCAAAACAGTTAGTGCTCTTTCCATCAGGATGAGCCGATATTTCATTTAATATCTTCCCAAAACTACCTGACATGGTTTTGAATATTTTGGAGGATTCTATTAATTCAGCTGTAATGAACGGACATTTTCCATCTTTTTTTTAAATTGCTGAGGTCATTCCATTATTCAAGGGGGGTTATCCTGATATACCAGAAAATTTCAGACCCATATCTTTGTTATCGACTGTAGGCGAAGATTATAGAAAAATTATTGAAAAAAAAAAAAATTCTGATTTACCTTGACAAAAATTAAATTCTCCACCCTAAACAGTTTGGCTTTAGAACTTCAAGAAGCACAAACGATGCAATGTTCTCTTTTCTTGAGGAACTCATTTTCAAGTGAACAATGGAGAAGTTGCGGCGCCTGTATTTGCGACATGACAAAAACTTTTGACTGTGTAAATCACAATATATTGCTGCAGACGCTCGAAATTTATGGGTTAAGAAGAAACATTTCATCATGTTTCAAATTATATTTATCAGACCAAATGCAAATGGTTACTTTCAATGGCACTACTTCCATCAAAATGGAAATAACATCTAGAGTGCCGCCGAGGTCTGTTCTCTGTCCATTACTTTTTTATTGTATGTAAATGATTTAGCAATGAAAATTCACAATATTAGCAAATGACACGTCTATATCTTGGCACGATAGTAGGACACTCTCTCTACAACGTAATATAGAAAATATCGGAAAAATGTCAAAACATAGTGCGATGCGAATCTATTATCTTTTAATGTTGCAAAAACAAACTTTTTAACTTTCAAATGTGATAAAGATCACATTTCTTCACTTTTTTCTCTATCAATTTTATCTCGATCTCTTTCTTCGCTATCTTTCGTGTGTTCGAAATCTAGGAGACTTGGAATTTTATCGCGAAACTGCCGACCGAAGAAAAGTTCCCCTGGAGTTTAACCCGTCACAGTGTGTGGGGTGCTATTGTACATCACCAGATAATCAAGGAGTTCTTTTTTCAAGTCCTGTCTCAGCGATTGGCTTATTTTTATTCTTTTCAATAATTTTTGTAATCCTGGTCCACCTTGATGTAGTAGGTTTGCCCTTCTTTTCGAAGGGTTATTAATTTCAGCAGCTTCGATGTAAATTGAAAATGTTCTTTTCCATTGTTCCATTAGATACACTTTGTGCTGAAGGATGTGGTCTTCCAGTCTTTCAGATCTGTGACCCACAGACCTTTCGTCTACTCGAGTTTACATTCCCCGGCCTATGGCCGTTCTGATCATTTGGTCTTCGGATCCTTCGATCCAGGTCTGTGACCATAAGACAATTCATCTATTTGAGTTTACACTTCCCGGCCTGTGGCCGTCCTGACCATTTGGTCTTCGGATCATTTGATCCAGGTCTGTGACCTTCAGACAATTCGTCTATTTGAGTTTAGTCTACCCGGCCTGTAACCGTTCTAACCATTTGGTCTTCGGATTCTTTGATCCAGGTCTGTGACCTCTCACAGTCACACTCTCTCTTGTGTTTCATTGTCATTGTCCAGTGCAAATTTTATTGTATTTCACTCATGTATTGAATGTAATTTTCCATGAGATTAAAATTCAAATGAAATTTCTGTTCAGCACTATTTTCTTGAACTGAACTGTTCCTCACAAGTGTGTAGTGTACTCAACAAAATTCAAACTGGGCGAATACAATTCAAATAGTGCAATAACACTTATTGTTTTTCCAAATTGAATTCCTACGTCGCCAATGTAATATGCTGGGATTGGTATATCAAATAAAACACTGCACTCTACTCACTGATCATTCACACACTGATGAATCTCGAATACTCCATGCTGGAGATAGAGTGACACACCATGATTCACCCGTGCAGTATCATCCGTTTATTTCCGATATCTGTATACTACAATTACGGTTAATGAAGTACTTGACACTTTTTTAACTTCTTGTTCAACATATTACCTTCATGTCAGGAAATAGAAGGGGGGGTTATGTACGTATAAATTGAGATTTTCATCAAAAAATTGAATAGTAGCAAAACGCTCGAAATCTTTAACAAATTCAAAAACAATTCCATACAATTGCACAAATCTATTAATTAAACTAGCTTTCATTAAAAAATGTCAGCTCATTTTAGTAAAACCTATTCTTCTCATAAACTCATATATTTGTAACAAAACTCCTTCTTTCACTTGCCCCTTCAATTATTACCTTTCGGGAGAAATAAAATTGAAGTCAAAAATTATACACCAGGTGGCACATTTTGACATATTCTGGTTGTTCTAATGGAATCAAGTGCGAATATGTCAGAATACGTCTTCCTGTATGTAATTTTTGACATGTATAAGTTTATTTTTACTAAAATCCATTCTGGAGGACTCCTAAAAAAAATTCAATATTAAAAAAGACTGAAATTAACAAATCGCATATTTATTAAGGCATAAAGTACTGTACTAAAAACATCATAATATGTGGAATTGGATATAAATTAAACTTAACATTATTTCACAAACATGATTTTTTGAAATTCACAATGAACCACTTCTATGTTGTACTAAAAAATGGTTCTGTGGCATTTGGACGAAATGTAAGAATAAAACTAGCTACAGCAAATAAAAATATTCCAAAAACTTTGTTCTATCCCTTCCTCTGTCTCTATCTGATGCATTCCTTAAAAATAATTTGTTAGTGTCTTCCACCTGATGTTGGGTGGTTTTTTCAGATGATGGGTTTTTCCTCACTGAAACTGAAACCAAAATAGTCATCACCCATTTAAACAACAAAAAATGGTTGAATAATAAAATAAGGAAATGATTTCAGTATCATATTGTTGATTAAACAAACAAATAGCTGAAAAATTGTGAAATATGCGACTAGAGAATAGCACTAGCTAGCTGTCTTTAGGCTAACAAAAAGATGAAAAAATATTCCAACCTGATATAAGGATTATTATATTCGTCGATGAATAACTCGAGGTTATTCTTATCTCTTCTTTTCCAATTATAGCTGACAGTGAAGTCATTTGTAATCGGTATAAAATCCTCCTTGTAGTGTCAACTGAATTTTTTCCACTTATTGTCTTCAAAAAGGTACACTGAAATGAAAAATACTGAAAATTATTTGGTGACAAATTCATAGATTGTACTAAACAGGTAGCAAATATGTTAATGATAATTATCTTACTATGGAGTCGAACTTCCAGATGTCCAGATTGAGTTATTGTTTTACCAAACATCTCCCAAGAGTTACTCTTATTTCTACATTAGACTTAAACATTGTATGACGTAACCAATATTTTCAACATAGGTGAGTAGTTTAAGCAGTAAACCTGAAAAGCAAAAGCAACTATTATAATCTAGGTACTCAACTGAATCAGACAATTCACAACACAAGTATTTTCCACAGTTCCAAAATCTCAAATAGTTAAACTTACTTTTGAATATTCCGTTTTCTCTGTTTACTACTCAATCGCTAAATATCATTTATTTATGAAACCATACTGTATTCAGAAATTAGGTAGATAATAATTTTCACCATCATTATGCAGAAAACTATAATCAAGAATTGATCAGTGAAATAAGATGTTCCTTCACCCATAGATGAATATGTATTGTGTTCATTGCGCATAATTTCCAATAAATGCCAATTTACTACACGTTACTCATGTTCATCTTTATCCTCCATCTGGTTTATCTGATTGGCAAGTCGAAACATAGTCGAGAAAGGAGCTCTAGATGTTGCCACGAAACTCATTTTCCGCACCCTAAATAATTCTGGACATCCTGTTTGGTATACCGGGACATTCAAAGGTATCAATTCTAAAATACTCGGATCATTTATTTAATTATTTATAACTTTATACAAGAACATCATATGTGAGACTTCTCTTCTGAATTTTACTGAAACTATATTTAATTTCTTCCTGAGGTATGTGGTTCTTATTTCCCGATAGTCAGCTCTCCTCTTATTTTCTTTGAAATATAAATAACGTAGGAATTTTTTTTGGATCCTTTCTACTCTATCAAATTAAGTTTGTGGTTGTGAACCAGTGTAGTATAATAATTTTATAGACTCAATTCCAGTGAATCTTTGGGTATTTCTCATGACAAACCCTAACATCTGATTAGACCTTTCACAAATATCATTAAAATGCATCGAGAAAGATAGAGCTGAATCAAAGCACACCTCCAAGTCCTTTATCTCAGTTTTCCTTTCAAGTGAATCTTTTCCAATCATGTAATCAAATCATATTATATCTTTTTCAGCGAGAAGGTTACCACATCACACTTTTTTATGTTAAAATGAAGACAGTTTCTTAAGCTCTATTCGTGTATTTTGATGAAATCTTTTTGAAGTTCGACACAATCTCTAATAGTTCTGATTTCTTTATACATTTTGAAGTCATCCGCAAAAAGTAGGCATTGAGATTTCTCTAGACTAGATGCCAGATCATTTATAAACAAAACAAACAATAAGGGTCCCAAGTTCGATCCCTGTGGTACACCAGAATTGATATCCGGAAAATCTGACAGTATGCCGTTGTTTTTCACAGTGAATTGTCTCTTTTGTAGATAACTTTCAAGAATACCGTGAGTAATACAAAAGTTACCTAATTTATTCAACATTTTTTCATGATCAACTTCATCGAAATCTTTAGCGGAATCTGTGAATATTGCGTCCACCTGGTTCTCATTCTTGAATGCATTTTATATTGCATTAGTAAACAGAAGGAGATTTGTACTTATTGATTTCTTGTTTACAAAACCACGTTGTTGTTGACTTACCTTCTTTTACATGTGTGTAAATTTTATTATATAGGGTGACCAAAGGTTAAACCGCCAAACGTTCAGGATCAGTTTTTTAGGTAAAAGGGAAACTTTTTTTACTCATAAGAATATGTCCTATCTTGCTTCGTTTTCGAAATACACGTGTTCAACGTTTTTAGAAAAATCAGTTTTTTATCAATTATTTAAAAACCTTTCAACTGATTTGGATAAAACCAAGTATACTTATTTGCGGTAATAAGGGCCTCCTTTCACTGTACTTATAATGGAAGTATTAATTACAGTGGCGTCACAAAGGGTAATATAATTGACACAAGACAAATTACTTTATTCCACTGTGTTTTGTTTGTTATTTTTTCAGGATTGAGCAATATATTATAAAAAATATTTTAAATTTTTTTCGTATCTCGCTTCATTTTTGAGAAACAATTTAAAAATATTTTCCTTGCATGTAACACGAATTCATTTATTTCAATTTATCAGAAAACGGGAAAACTAAATTGAAAAAAAAATGCTCAAAATGACAACAATTGTGTTAAATGCAAAGTTTGCAGCTGCGAACAAAATATTCTGCAGCTGCACGGTGTGATATCTGGTGCTGCTTGAACAATTCTTTACCGGAGAGTACCTTCATCCTTGATGGGCTCAGCATAAACTGTGGTTTACATTGCACCATGTACAAAAATCCATAGTGGTTAGGTCAGGAGAGCTCACAGACCCAAGGAACTTTGACCTTTGACGCCCTGTATCTCGAAAACGAAGCAAGTTAGGACACATGATTATGGGCTACAAAAATCTCATTTTTCTCTGAAAAATCGATCATAAACGTTTGGCGGTATAACCCCGGGTCACCGTGTATAATATAATAATACTCTTTATTCATTTTTGTAGGAGTCTTTCTAACATTCACAATTTTACATTGAAAGGGAGAAGTTCAGCTGTGGAGACAAGGGTTTACACGCTGTTCTTCCACTTAACCCTATACATAGTAGTAGATTCAGCATGATCTGTATGTGTTTCAATATCTATTTATGTTAATGTACAGAACGATTTGTTTAATTGCAATAAATGATTACGGACCAAGTGAACATTTAAATATTCTATGTCATAAGTACTTACATTTTCAGGTAATCAATAAAATATTTTTCAGTTCTTTTTGGAACCAGGAGACTGACAGTTTTTTGAGGTGCGGCTGCAGTGAGTTATACATTTTTACGATACTGCAAGAGAAGTAGCGTTCTTAAAATTTCGTTTTATGTGAGGGCTGTGACAGGTTACTTTTGAATCTGACGTTGAGATTGTGCACATCTGTGCGATATTTGATTTTCCTGTATAATTATGGAGAATTTTCATTAAAAATGATTTTATGATAAATGATAGCACAATGGAAAAAACGTCTGTTTTGCATATTTATCCATTTGGCTGTTCTTAATTTATGACTCACGGGATTTCTTTTTCGTATACCATGTATTAAACGAAGACAGTAGTTTTGAATAATTTGAATTTTATGAACACTAGCAACTGAAAAGCAGCTGTCATATACAGTATCAGCATTGTTGAACACTGACAAAATTAGTGAGTCACAAAGATATTTTTCCAGTTCTGCGTCCAACAAGTGCTTAGAGTTGTATAGAGACTGTAGACGAATTATTGATTTTTGTATGCATTTTCTGACATGCATTATTGTCAATATGGATGTTTGTTATGATATGAGTTGCTCCCTATTTTTTTGTTTACAGAAAAATATATAGGCAGATTTGTTTGGATTTAGCCGAAGAGAGTGTTGAGCTGATATAGTGTTAAGAATATCAAGATCTTCATTGTTCATATCGCAACTGATAGCTATATTTTCAGGCTTGGACGAATAGAAAATTTGAGTGTCGTCCGCATACATCTGCCCTTCGCAATATTTCAAACGTGCTGGAAATAATGGAGTGCAAATTATAAATAAGGTAGGTCCCAATATGGAACCCTGTGGTACACCTCGAGATATAAACATGGGATCGCCACAATCATCATTTAACGTCACCCTTTGTTGTCTCATTTCCAGATAATTCTTCATAAATTTCACCACATTTTCTGTCATACCAATGAATTTCATTATTTGCAACAAGATCCCATGTTCATTATTTGCAACAAGATCCCATGATCGATGGTTTATCAAATGCCTTAGAATAGTCGAGTGCTATCTATTGAAGAAATAATTTGATTAATGACCACTTCCAAAACCCGATTGTTCACATGGAAGAATTTCATTTAAATTGAGGTGGTCTACTATTTGTTTTTTCACGAAGTATTCTAAGACCTTTGATATAACTGGAAGTATGCTGATAGGTCGTAGGTCATTATAAGAGGCAGCACATTTAGATTTCGGGACTGGTATAACATTCGCTAATTTCCATTGATTCGGGATCTGGGAGTTTTTCAGGCAGAAATTGATTATATTGCTGATGAATTCAAGGATATGGGGACAGCACATGTGCAGGAAATATATATGTATTCCGTCAGATCCAACTGCTCGGGGTTTGAATTGCATACTGGAAACCAGATCATTTTTTATACCCGTGTAATACTCTAAATCATTGTTATCATTATCTCCTTGATTGTAGGAAAAATGAATTCTAGTCATTTACATTTTGCAAGTTTTCAGGTATTTTGATGTTATCACGTTTGTTAATAATTCAGTTTCTTCCATTTATTTTCTTCAGTGGTAGCCTCATGAAGGTATGATCGTTTTTCTCTGCGGATTGAAGAAGTAGTGACATTTTTCAGTTCTTTCAATTCCTGCAGGTGTCTCGTACGTGTACGTTTTTATTTTCGCAATGCTCTCACTTTCAAATTGATCAAAATTTTGATGTCCTCTGTAATCCAGGGTTGGTAGGGTTTGTTGAAAGTGCATTCTATGATCAGTGCATGTAAATTGAGGAGGGTTATTAAGTTTTCGTTCAGAAATTGTACTTTGCCGTCAACATCTGCTATATCTTACATGTTCTGCCACGGTATCGAACGTAAGTGGTCATAAAGAACATCAATTTCAATATTTTGTATGTTACGGTACCGCCTGGGAATCGCCGGATTGGTATGTTTCTCAAAGACTAGCTCGTGATCAGAAATATTAGTTGGTAATGTGCCACTGTCTGACAGTGTAATACTTTCAGGTACCATAATAAAATCTTTGAGCGTGGCACACTGATTTGTTCTCCTAGTAGCAGTTTCAATTATGTTTCAACCCGGTACTCTCCAGGATACCTAGTAAATTTTCAGTTGTCGAGACGTTGAAATTCAGCAGGTCCATAGTGAAATCGCCTAGACACATTAGATAGGTAATTACAAGTGGGTAGTAATTCGATGAGGGGATTTTCAAAATCGCTATTAAAATCATGTGTATTGCAATTCGATGCTTTGTAAATGCAACCTACAATATTTAACTTATTTATTTTGATTGTCACCCAAATATCATCAAATGAGTTTTGATTAGGCAGTAACTTATACGCGAAGCCCTGTTCAATATAAATTCCTACGCCTCCTCCCCTTGCAGCATATCCCCTATCTCGCCTCAAAAAATTTCAACCCCGCATATTAATTGCATCATCAGAAATATTGCAAGTCAAACAGGTTTCACTTACTGCGTTAACATCGTAATCCTTATTAGAGAAAAAATCCAAAAAATCATTGAAGTATTCAACTACGGAGCGTACGTTCAAGTGACAAAGGACCCCACAAACTCTTTATGGAATTTGGGTTCCGGTAGATTTTTTTGAATTTTTGGTATGATGTAGTCCATGTTATTTTCAACCAATGTTACCATTGCGCCAACCCAAAGAAATTAACAGTTTTGCTGCTAGGGGGCATTGAAATCACCCCTTGCGCAGATTAGACTATTTATTTTTGAACCCGGTAACAATATTTTCACTTGCTTCATTGTTGCCAATGTTGCACAATATTGTGCAGTTTTATAAAAAAAAATCTTACCCCCTTCCCTTTTTCCCCCAACTCTTATTACGAAACGCAAAAAAATTATTTCTCGAGTGCCTTTACATGAATCGTCGAATGTTTAAATACCCCCCAAATGACACAAAACGAAAAATTTTTGGTGGACTCTTTCAAATTTTTGATATGATGCAGTTCAAGTTATTTTGAATAGAAATAAATTTGGTGAAGAACCCCAAAAATTAATAGTTTTGATGCTAGGGGCATTGAAATCATACTTTGCTCAGAATAGACTATTCATTATTATAGGCGGAAATAATAGCTCTACGTATTTTAGTTTAGATTATGCTGATCAATTGTGTAATTTTTTATAAATTGAAAATCTAAAACCTCCCCCTTACCCCCTACCCCTATTCTAAAACACGAAAAAAATTAATTCCCTACTACTTGTAAATGCTTTATCAAAATAAATGTTTTAATCAGCTCAAATTGAGGAAATCATACTGTTGTTTAATTTCACCTTTTCCTCCCTTCAGAAAAATATTGGTGGAGTTCGCTGACTTCTTAGTAGGGCGTAGTTCATGATTTTTGAATATTAATTAATTGGGCGAATATCTTGAAAATTAAATAAAATTAGACATCCACAATTTGAACTTGAGGTGATTGAATTAATTTTTTCGTGTTTTGAAATAGGGGTTGGGGGTAAGGGGAAAATTTTAGATTTTCAATTTATAAAAATTCACACAATTGTTCGGCATAAAATAAAACAAAAATACGTAGATATATTGTTTCCGCCTATAATAATGAATAGTCTATTCTGAGCAAGGTATGATGTCGACGCCCCCTAGCATGAAAACTATTCATTTTTGGGGTTTGTCACCAGATTTATTTCTATTCAAAATAACTCGAACTGCATCATATCAAAAATTCAGAAAAATCCACCGAAATTTTTTGGTTTTGTGTCATTTGGGGGTGGGGGAATAATCATAAAAAACTGTTATTTCCCTTATTTAGGCATATTTGAACATTCGACGATACATTTGAAGTCACTCGAGAAATATTTTTTTTTGCGTTTCGTGATAGGCGTTGGGGGGAAAGGGGGAGGGGGTAAATTTTTTTTTATAAAACAGCACAATATTGTGCAACATTAGCAACAATTGAACAAGTGAAAATATTGTTACCGGGTTCAAAAATAAATAGTCTAATCTGCGCAAGGGGTAATTTCAACGCCCCCTAGCAGCAAAACTGTTCATTTTTTTGGGTTGGCGCAATGGTAATATTGGTTGAGAATGACATAGACTACATCATACCAAAAATTCAAAAAAAATCCACCGGGACCCAAATTCCATAAGGAGTTTGCGGGGTCCTTTTCATAATGTTTTTATTGTAAAAAGTTCCGTTTTGTTTCAAGTTAGAATAAACAAAAGTACAATGAGAAAAAAAAAATAAGACACGGAGAAAGAAAATAAATAGGTAAGTATGTAGTACTTATTTTCACGAAACTGCTGCCAAATAATCTATAATACATATCAAGAGTATATTATTTATTTTAAGCTTTCATATTTCATTACCTACAGAAATCATTGCACTTATTCTACTCTCAAAAATTTTATCAATACGCGAAGGTATACATGCACTTCACAAAATTGAAGAGAAAAAAAAGTAATAATAATAAAATCAGATGGTCCATATTATTGCGAAGGTATTTATCGTTATCAACAGAGAGAGAAAGAAGAACACAAAGGTTTTTATAAATGTAAATAGTCCATAAGAAAATAAGAGTCCCAAACAAATAGTTCATTTATTTTGTACTAACCGAAATTTTTCCTCTGATACTTCGCATGAAGATCAACACGAACCACATTGAAAAAATCGAATTCACATATCTTCTTCCATTGAAATTGAAATTGCATTTAGCCTTGTGGTATTCTTTTCCACCTTTCTTTCCAGATTACTCACATCCTTTTTAATTTCATTCAGAGACGATTTCATTGCTTCTTCAAATTTCTTCAATTGGTCATGTAAGTCATCACTGGAGGAATTTCTTGGATGCTTTGTGACGAGTCCGGAATTATTTTCCGATTTTGCTACAAGCCCTTTTCAAATTGATCAGCTAACTCGTGTATTTAGATCTTTCAGAGTTTTTGCCATGTTCACTGATCGTTCTTAGATGCGTTATCGGGTAGAGAGCGTTTGTACATTTGTAGTTTACACTCCGGTTTAAATTTTAACGTGTAAAAAGACAGAGCAGTTTCGCACACGTCAACTCACGCTGACATACCTACTACTACCCACTCCACTCAAACAGTTTCGGTGGTGCTCATAAAATCGAAATACATCTATAATTTGTTATAACTGCCTTGTCCCCTGATTTGTGAATCGGGACACTTATGGCGTTTTTCCACACTTCAGGAAATGTTTCATATTTAACCGCCAAATTGTATATACCGGGTGGCTATGGAAGTATTGCCTACGGAATATCTCCGTTATTGTATGAAGTAGGTTTGTGAAATTTAGAGCGTCGATATAGTGACATGAGAGCTAGAATTTGAGCATATTGACATGTTGAAGTTAACATCCGGTCTGACCGGAAGTAACATCAACTTTCTTATTTTAAATGGAAACCCTATTTTTTTTCTTTTCGCTTTATTCAGCATTCAATTCCCTTTCTAATGACATATCACAAGTTGGTATCTAACCAGAAAGTAGATCAGTAAAAAATTATTATTGAAATTCACCGAGTAGGCCGAGGAAGCAAAATGAAAGCCAAAAATTGAAAAGTTGGCTATGGAAACCATACGTCACTTGATAACAGTTGCTACTACTGTGATATTTTATTTTCATTCGTCGGCGTTATAAAAAGCCGCCAAAAAAAATATTGAAAAAATTGGGAAAAAAACAATACTCTGTAGGTCCATAACTTGAATAGGAACATACAGTTTTTTCTTGCTTGTACTATTCAGCATAACCATTCCTTTCTAATGATATAATAGAAAATAATTTTTTGAACTGAGATACCGAAAAATCCAATTATTATTCTTCAAATAACAAAACAGATTATCGCCATACGCAAAAATAAAATTAAAAATAATGTGGAATAATAAATTATATCCTGTAGGTTCTAGGTTAAATAGGAACATAAACGTACTTGGTCTGTGCCATCGTCCATAGATATTCTAATATCTACCTATGGACGATGTTTGTGCTATTCAGAATAATCATTCCATTGCAATAATCATTAGAACCAAAATATTAACAAGTAGGCTGATTAAGATGTATTTTGGAATGAAACAAAAAAGAAATGAGAGCTGTCACGAACGCTGCTATCCATATTATTTTGAAGTTCGAAGTAGTGTTTTTGATTCTGCCATTTTAAAAGGGTTTGGAAATCGAAATCAGTAAGTGGAATATTCAAAAAATGCCCCGTTATTCACGAACCGAACAAATTGACATGCTTCTCATTTATGGTGAATGTTCAAAAAATTCTTATGCCGCTTGTATTTAGAGCGATATCCAGGGAGGCAGCAACCGTCAAGAAGGTATTTCCAGTGGCTTGAAGAAAAATTAAGAACTGAGCCTGATGTTCACGAAGACCAAGAAGCATTTGTTATTAATGAGGAAACTGAAATTAATGTATTAGCTTTGGTACAATATGATAGCACAATTTCCTCAAGGCAGATTGGCGCCGAACTAGCTATAAGTAAGGACTCTGCTAGGAAAATTTTGAAAAAACATCGATTGAAATCCTTCAAGTATCAGTTGCATCAACATTTGTATGAAAATGACGGTGAAAGGCGCCTGGAATATTGTAATTGGTTTCTTCGACAAAATGCTGAGAATCACCTATTTAACTATTATATCTTGTTTACGGAGGAGTCAAGATTTACCAACAATGGATTATTTAACAGGAATAATACAAGGTAGGTACTGTACTTTATTTGGATTATTGTCGATAGTCGAAGTGTAAAGTGCTAAAAGTGTGAACGGTCTTTTGTTCCAGGTACTGGGCGATAGCAAACGAGCACCGGTTTCGACAAGGCGGCTTCCAGGAGAGATTTGGTGTGAATGTTTGGGCAGGAATAGTTGGAACTCATATTGTTGGCCCCATTCTTTTTCAAGGCCAACTAACCGGAGAGAGATACTTTAATTTTCTAACGAATTAAATTTCGGAATTCATTAACAACCTACCAGCGGAAATAATTGAGAGAATGTACTTCCAGCAAGATGGCGCCCCTCCGCATAATTCAAGAATAGCGAGAAATTATCTTCAAAATCGCTTTCAAGAGAGACTTATAACAACCCATGGTCCAGTCAGGTGGTCACCAAGGTCACCTGATCTTACTCCGTGCGACTTTTTTTTATGGGGGCATCTTAAAAATAGGGTGTATTCCACACAGCCTACATCTCTACATGAGCTAGAAGTAAAAATTCGTAGAGCTTTCCAAGATATCACGCCCCAAATGTTGAGAAACGTTTTACATGAAAATATCACCAGAGTCAATAAATGTATTGACGCTGAGGTAATGCATTTCGAACATTTGTTTTTAATTTATTTTATCTTTAATCCTATCAATTTGAATTTTTTTTTCGATAAATCTGTTTTTTCGATATTTGAAGAATAATAATTGGATTTTTTGGTATTTCATTTCAAAAAATTACTTTCCATTATATCGTTAGAAACGAATGGTTATGCTGAATAGTACAGGCAAGAAAAAGTTGTATGTTCCTATTTAAGTTATGGACCTACAGAGTATTGTTTTTTTCCCAATTTTTCCAATATTTTTTTTGGCGGCTTTTTATAACGCCGACGAATGAAAATAAAATATCACAGTAGTAGCAACTGTTATCAAGTGACGTATGGTTTCCATAGCCAACTTTTCAATTTTTGGCTTTCATTTTGCTTCCACGGCCTACTCGGTGAGTTTCATTAATAATTTTTTTCTGATCTAGTTTCTGGTTAGATACCAACTTGTGATATGTCATTAGAAAGGGAATTGAATGCTGAATAAAGCGAAAAAAAAAAATAGGGTTTCCATTTGAAATAAGAAAGTTGATGTTACTTCCGGTCAGACCGGAAGTTATCTTCGACATGTCAATATGCTCAAATTCTAGCTCTTATGTCATTATTCCGACGCTCCAAATTTCACAAACCTACTTCATACAATAACTGAGATATTCCGTAGGCAATACTTCCGTAGCCACCCGGTATATAACAGAGGAATTTCTAACCATATCGCACATGCTTTTAGAATATAAGGAGGTATGCAGTCAACTCCATCAGATTTTTTTTGGTTTCAGTTTTTTTATTGCCATTTGATAGTCAGCCTCATTCACATAACCCATTATGAAAGAGTCACCAATTAGTTTATCTGAACCAGAAATGACAACATAATTTGCTTCCTGTGGTGCGTATGTTTATAAAAAGTATTTTGCGAAATTTTGTGATATTTGATTAGTTGGTAAGTTCATATTGTTGTATATTCAAAGTCTACTTCACTCAAAAATAATTTATTTAACGAAATACAATGATACAATAACACAATACTCTAATTTACATAACAATCACGGAACTAGGTATTTATATTCGACTTTCACTTCACTGACTGTTGTCCGCTGCGTAGTTCTTTTTATATCCGATTCATCTTCCTAGAAATTTCGAGTAATTCTCGAATCGTCCAGATTATTTTCGGTGCAAGCGCATCGACAGTTTGCAGGATTCCCCATATCTGCATCGTGAAGTTCGATGGAAGTAACACTTCACAGTCTTCATGTTAGGTCGTGGAATAGGATTACAGCAAACCAAAATCTGGACGCCGCTGGATCGGAATATCGTCTCCAACATACTTCTTATAACTCTCCAATTCAGCCCATCAATACCACAGGATAATTTTGGGATTGCCAAGTCCACCAGATTCTGGTCCACCATCGTATCTCTCAGTTGGGTGAGGCTCCTCCAGACATCTTCATAGGACGGTTTATCTTGAGAACGCTTCTTGGTCACCAGGTACTAGATGTTCCTCTGGCCCTTCTTCAGCTGTAGCACACCGCCAATTTCTGGATTCTGTTTCCGTAGTGTTTGGAGTTGGCCAAATTTCTTGGAGTACACTACAGCGATGCCCCTGGACATTCGAAGATCTTCTGCGACGCAGTGTGCTAGGGCGTAATCCACTGGCACTTTGAAAAGGTCCCGTGGCTCTTCTCGAGTTACCCCGTGTGACACTTTCTGTCCATTTGAGTATAAGGACATGAATTTCTGGAACGTCATCGCATCCTCTGGTGGTCTGAGGGTGCGGACTTGGTCATGGTTCCCAGCGTAAGGTGCCAACCTGTTGAAATGCACGACCCTGGGTTTACCTCTGGATGGCTTGTGGATTCGGTAAAGCAGGTCATTTATCCTCTTGACGATTTTGTACGGACCTTCCCATGAATTCCGTAATTTCGGTGACAGGCCCCGGCGACGCATCGGGTTGTACAGCCAAACTAGGTCACCAACCTGAAATCCTCCAGCATCGGCCTTGATGTCATATGTCGCTTTCATTCGGTCGCTGGTACTCTGGATGTTCAAACGGACTCATTCCTGGATGTCCTCCATTCGCTGACGAAGTTTGCTGACGTAGTCCTCTCCCGCGGTATCCTGTCCTGGTGGCATCCCAAACATTAGGTCACAGGGAAGTCGCAGCTCTCGGCCCATTATGATACTAGCAGGGGTTTGGCCGGTCGACTCGTGTACTGCGGAACGGTAGGTTATCAGGAACAAATGAAGATACTGGTCCCAGTCTCTTTGATGGTCAGAGACTACCTTGGACAAGTGGCGATTGATAGTCCTGTTCATCCGCTCAACCATTCCATCGGACTGTGGATGTAGAGCTGTGGTTCTCGTCTTGCGGATTTTCAGCAGTTGGCAGATTTCTTGGAACAGGTTGGATTCGAAATTTCTGCCTTGGTCCGAGTGTAGCTCCAAGGGAACACCGAATCGACATATCCACTCTTTCACCAAGACGTCCGCGACGGTGATGGCTTCCTGGTTGGGCAGGGCCTTGGTCCTTGCCGGAGGTCCATTGCTGGCAGCACAAACAGCACACTTTCTGCACCAGTCATTGACATCAACTTGACCATTGACCCAGTAGAACCGTTGCCTTACTTTCTGCAGGGTCTTCGTCACACCCAGATGTCCTCCAGCAACTCCATCATGGATCTCTTGGAGTACTTCCTGTCTTCTATTCTTGGGAACCACTATCTGACGTTTGTCTTCCCCACCATCTTCGGTCTCCAATACACGTTTTAGAACCCCATTTTCCAAGGTAAGGGAGTTCCATTGGGCCCAGTAGGATTTGACTGCTGGGGAATATCTTGCGATTTCCTGCCATGTCGGTCTTTGATTACTCTTTTTCCAACCGATGACTAAACCAAGATCTGAATCTCTTTCTTGGTCTTTCTGGACCTCGTTGTCATTCCAGTTGTTGTCAACTGCCGTGGTTCTACAAATCGCGGCTTCCTTGTCTTCTGCTCGTCGGCAGTGTGAGCAGTCGTCTGGGCATGGTCTCCTTGACAGAGCATCTGCGTTCTTGTGGCCACTACCTGCTCGATGTTCGATCTCGAAGTCGAATTCTTGGAGTCTTTCGATGCTACTTGGCCCTCAGGATTTTTGAACTGTAGAAGCCATTTAAGGGCTGCGTGGTCGGTCCTTAACAGAAATCTTCTCCCGTACACGTATTTGTAAAAGTGTTCTACTCCCTTGACAACAGCCAACAGTTCTCGTCCAGTGACGCAGTAGTTACGCTCCGGTTTACTGAGAGTTTTGCTGAAGTATCCGATCACCTTCTCTTGCCCATCCTGGATCTGGGACAAGACAGCTCCAAGTCCCACGTTGCTGGCGTCCGTGTCCAAAATGAATTTTCCACTCGGAAGGGGATAACTCAGAATCGGTGCGTTTATCAATGCCCCCTTCAGCTTTCTGAATGAGTCTTGGCACTCTTCGGACCTCTGGAACTTTGTTTGACCTTCCGTGAGCCTGGTCAGTGGTTTAGCGATGTTGGCGAACCCTAGCACATATCGGCGATAGTATGTGCACAAACCAAGGAAACTACGTAGTTGGTGTATGCCTTTCGGAATAGGCCACTCCTTCACTGCTTTGATTTTCTCGTCATCTACTGCTACTCCATGCCCAGAGGCAACATGGCCAAGATAATGTACTTCTTTTTGGAACAGGTGGCATTTCTTGGGACTCAGCTTCAGTCCAGAGTTTCTCAGTCGCAGGAATACCTCCTCCAGGTTTTTTACATGGTCTTCGAACGATTTGCCAACCACAATAATGTCGTCGAGATATACCAAACACGTCCTCCATGAAAGTCCTTTCAGAACCGTCTCCATTTATCTCTCGAATGTAGCTGGAGCATTACAAAGCCCGAATGGCATAACGGTGAATTGCCACAGTCCGGAGCCGATGGTGAAGGCTGTCTTTTCTCTATCTTCTGGAGCCAGTTCTACCTGCCAGTATCCACTCTTCAGATCAAGGGTCGAGAAAATCGTGGAGCCGGCCAACGTGTCTAGGGTGTCGTCTATTTTCGGAAGAGGGTAACTGTCTTTCTTCGTCACGTTGTTCAGTTGACGATAGTCTACGCAAAAGCGTGTTGATCCATCTTTCTTCTTCACCAGCACGACTGGAGAGGACCATGGACTGTCGGATGGTTCAATAACTCCATCTTTCCCCATATCACTGACTATTTTGTCAGCCTCTTCTTTCTTGGCAAGAGGAAGTCTTCTAGCTGATTGTCGGATTGGTCGGGCATCTCCAGTATCAATTTTATGTCGAACTACATTCGTTCGACTTCCTTTTCCTTGTCCGGTATCGAAAATGTCTTGGTACTTCTTGACTAATTCTCTCAATCTGTGCTGTTGAGCTGGTTTAATGCCCTTGGAAGAGAGGGTAACCAATTTTTCCAGTTCCGCTGTCAGGTTGTTCTCTTGACTAACAGTACCGTGTACACTCCTGATCACAGAGGAAATTGACGAGCAGTGCCCCAAAACAGTTCCTTTCTTCAAAGTCACTGGGTAATAATTGACATTCATTACCCTTACTGGCACAATTTTATCAGCACGCAACAAAGTCTTGCCTAGTGCAATCCCTCGTCCAATTTTCTCATCATGAAGCTTGGGCTCGAACATAACCACGCTTCCATTGCTCGCACCTCCATCCAAGCGAGCCTCCAGTATGGTCTCAGCCCTCTCGGGTACACTCACATCTTCAGCCAGCAGAACACGAATAATCTCTCCACTTCTTCCATGTAGCACCAGCTTTTCTCCGTTCATACGTAGGACGCCATCTTTGAAGTTCAATTCAAACCCTCTGGAATTCATGATGTCCATTCCAATAATTGCCTCGTCCTCAATGTCCGCTACTAATGCCCGATGTTTCACTTTTGTGCTGCCTAGAATCAGTTCAATCGGTAGCTCACCATGTACAGTGGCCGGCTCTCCTGTTGCTGTGCGTAGCTTCCAGGATGATGGTTCCATTCTCTCTGGTGTTTTAATAAAAGCTGGTCCAAGGATTGTCCTAGTCGCACCTAGATACAGGTGCGGCAGCATGGTGCAAGGCTCGTTGTTGATGAGACCATCTACAAAGACACCATTGTTTTGACTTTGCAGGATAGCGACATATGCATTGTTAACGGGGGCTTGCTGGATACAGGTCGACGATTGCCCCTCCTCATCGACCTTCTTTAGTTTTCCTGCATTGGTGCCGATTCTGTGAATGTTGGACATTTGTTACGCACATGCCCCATCTTGCCACAATTCCAGCATCTAATCTGTCTTCTCTCAGGCAACATTTCCTTCACCACCTTCCTTATGGCAGCTTCCAGGTTAGCAGGCTCCTGTGGGTCTTCTTCAATAACTCGGACTTTACTTTGGCTTCTGCAGGATTGCTTCTCCGCCTCAAATTCCAAAGCACTTGCCAGTGCATCCACGAGATGAGTTGGACGAGCTAGTGTCAATGCTTGTCTGGTTTCCTGGCCACGAAGTCCATCTAAGAAGGCCTGAACTGCTAGTCGCTCCATTACCTTTTCCGGTGTAGCTGGGTATGCAAGGCGAACCAAGCGTGCTATGTCTGCTTCAAATTCCTGTAAGGATTCGCTTGATTTCTGGCAGCGGTTTTTTAGCTGTGAGTGGTACACATGTTCTAGATGGGTCTGTCCATACCGTAATTCTAGATGTTTGATCAGCTGCTCGTAGTCCTCTTGTTTTTGAGCCGTGAGGGTTTGTAAGATATTCGTTGCTTCTCCACGCAACGCCAGTATTAGTGCCACAGCTCTATCTCCTGCATTCCATCCATTCGCCTTTGCTGCAGCTTCAAATTGTCGGCAGTAGTTTGCCCATGGTGTTTTCCCATCAAACTGAGGTGGTTTCATAGAGAGTTTTCCTGTTTCCGAACTGATCTTCACATCTTTCAGACCCCTTTGAACATCATCCAAGTTCAAACTCACTTCCAACATTGAATTTTCGTTGACAGATTCTGTGGTGTGGGTAGTATCATTCTGGTTTTCCAACTTACTGATTTTCTCCTTCAATTTGTTGATTTCTTCCTCGATTCCGCCTCTGATTTCATCGCTGATTGTTTCCTTCATCTCTTCCTCGATTTCATATATTCTTCCTTCCAGTCGATTCGCCACCCCGGAAAGTTCTTCTTTCATGGTATTCGAATTTTCTAGAAGTCTTTCTTGAAGTTTTTCTTCCAAATTTCTCGAACTTTCTTGACATTCTTCTTTCAGACTATTCGAATTTTCTAGCAGCTTTTCTTCCAGATTTTTCGAACTTTCTTGAAATTCTTCTTTCAGACTACTCGAATTTTCCAGCAGCTTTTCTTGAATTTCTTCCATCATTCCGTCGAGTTTACACATTATGGAACCCAAATCAATTCCAGAAACTTCGAATAGAAATGTTTCTGGGTCCTCGCCCTCCTGAACTAATCCCTCTGCAAGTCTTGTTTGAAGCACGGCCTTTTTACCACTTGTGTCAAGTTCCCTCTCCTCCAGTTCTTGCTTCAATTCCGCAACCTTCAATTCAACCAGGCGAACTTTCCTCGAACACATTTTGTCTTAGTCTGTGTCTCACAGTCTATTTCACGGGTCACCAGTCTATTATTATTATTATTATTATTATTGTCTATTTCACACAGTCTATTCCACGGCCACTAGTCTATTATTATTATTGTCTATTTCACACGCGAGAAGTGTATCTATCAGTTTATACTCCGTTAATGCACACAACTTTCAACTTCACGAAAAAATGTTTATCAGTCACTGTCTATTTTTCGCGAAAACAATTGTCCGAAATAGACAAACTGTCTACTTACACGAACACTCTTTATTTAAACATCGCACTTCTAACACCACTGCTGTATATTCAAAGTCTACTTCACTCAAAAATAATTTATTTAACGAAATACAATGATACAATAACACAATACTCTAATTCACATAACAATCACGGAACTAGGTATTTATATTCGACTTTCACTTCACTGACTGTTGTCCGCTGCGTAGTTCTTTTTATATCCGATTCATCTTTCTAGAAATTTCGAGTAATTCTCGAATCGTCCAGATTCTTTTCGGTGCAAGCGCATCGACAGTTATTCGAGGTCATTCGCTGATTACGTGATTGATCAGGTCCGGCATCGCCCGCAGCTTCGCCACAATATTGTTCAAATAAAATTGTTTCGATGCAGTGTTCCCACTTTTTCTACTTTCATTTACGTAATTCCAGAAGACATTTGTGTCTGATTTTATTTTTTCTTCAGTGTGTTCAATATAGTTGTTATAATTTAATCTACTTGAATTTTTTATCCTTCTCCTAATTTCTTCATATTTTGGAATTTATCCATCTGATATATTGAGTAGGTTTCTCAATTTTTTTTCTTCTGTAGTAAGCTTTTTATGCTTTTCTGAAAATTACCTTGGGTGCCGATTTCTTTTGAATTTCATTTTTGAAAACTTGGGAACACTCTCATCGAGTATTTTGTTTATAATTCCATAGAATTCTTCCACGGCCTGATTCACGTCCGTTTGGTTTATCACATCATCCCATTTGGTATATATTGAACTTTCGGTTAATGCGTTGAAATCTGCCCATTTGAAATTATATTTATTGTCTAGATTAACATTTTCATCTACATCTGATTCCTTGCAAGGTACATGTAAAGTTATTTCAAGTGATGGATGATATAACAGCGAAGTGGCCGTGGTGCAAGAGCGTCCAGCTTCCACCCAGGCGGTCTGGGTTCGATCCCCGGTCATGTCACTGAGCTGAAGTGGTTCGGATTCAACTTTCATTTAAACTGTAGGTCCCGGATCTCCCTTGCTCGCACAAGCTCTGCTTTTGAGGGGAAGATCTGGGAGTTTCGTAAAAACAAATTATATTCGTAAAAACAAATTATATGCATCCTCCTTAACTAGAGGTTGTGAACTTCTGGTAATTTCGTTTATACATGAGATTTTAATTCCCCTGATTATTCTTTACATCACTTAGAAGACTATATGGATTAAAATTCAGAAAATCATTAAGTAATGTCAAATTGGTAGTTTTTCTTCGCAATTCTGCATTAACGCCTGTTAAATCCGGACTATTCAAGTCCCCAAATATATAGGCAGTTTTACCCTGAATTGCATACTGTATAAATTCGAATATTCCAGTGTATATTTCTTGAGAACTCTTTGGTGGTATATAGAATAGTACTAATGTGCATTTATGGTAATTTTTTATTTTCATGTCAATTACTAACACCTCAAATACGGTCATTTTTTGATATGTTTACAAAATTTAAATTTTGTCCGATTTCAACCCAATCGATACTCCTTTCCCCATAGTTTTTCTGGTAAGCCTCAGATCTCTATCAGCTCTTACCACTGTATATTGATCAGTATTCATCAATTCTCCATCCCATATATCCTCTCTCAACCATGTTTCTACAATGTCAAAATATTGATTACTTGTGCTATAATAGAATTCATTTGTTTTAGTTCTTAATCCTTTACAGTTTTGAAAATACATTCTTACGTTACTCATTTTCAAACCCTAACCTAAGTAAATGACGATATTATTGTTTTCTATAATTAGGTTGATTATTATTATGCAGGAAATACACTGAAAATTTTGGCTCCACGATATTGAAGTTACTTGTTTTATTTCAGATACATAAGTGATGTTCTATACAATATGAAAAAGAAAAAAGAAAAAATTGAAATATAGCATACATTGTAACGGGATCGGTTATAGGGTTCTGGAGTAATAGATCATGTTCTCAAGTAGTTTGTTTAATTTCAGTAGTCGAACAATTTCAAATATACACTCGAAAACTAACATCAGGCAAATGATCGAGTTTATAGGATAACAACAATAATAGGTCTCATTGAAACCCTAAGGCTGTTAGCTCGTTGAATATTAGAAATAGTTTACAGCTAAAACTAAACCTTTCAAAAAACCAACGCCGAGTCAAAAACTGTCACCGTAACATTCTATTTCATGGAAGGCAAAATGCATACTTCGTCTCATAGACGATAGCGGGCGAATCAACATTTCGCTACCCTAGAATAACAGGTTTCTATCTGCAATTTTGGCAAAATTGACTTTTCAATTCTACAAGGTTCTATCTGACGTGAATTATACAGAAATATACCTTTGACTGACATCTCTTGCTGAATAGATGAATTAAAAAAAGAACATAGTTCTGTCTACACGCAGTGTCCTGGTTATTTTTGTTTATAAGGTCCCATCTGCGCAAATGGAACCTTCTTGTTGAAAACGGTCATCACATGTTGCAGTTGGAACCTTGCTGTGCAGTAGGTACGTCTTGTGTTTAGTTTTGTTATTGTTGGTCTTTAGTGAATTGATAAATAATTATTATCAATCAATAAAGTTTAAACTCTTAAAAACGAACTATTTGAACGCTCCTGTTGTTCCATAATGAGTGGCTATAATATTTCAGAGGAACCCTCTATTTTCAAGGAAATACAATGTGTGAGGTTAGTAAAATTAAATTAATAAATATTTTAAAGAAAAGATGTTACCGAAAATAATAACTATATGCCCTAATTCGAAAGTATAATCAAAACTTTTTGTAGGTTGCAAGATAATATGAGTGCTGCGAATAATGAGGAACTTTTTGATATTGAAATTATTCATATTGTGATTGTTGAAGAAAATCACTTATGCGCAACAGAACCAGACAGGAATTACTCAGAATTGGATGAAAATGATATGCCAGAGAATGTGAATCCTGATAGAGGCAATAATAGTAATCCCACTGACACAAATAATAGCAGCCACGTGAAAAACAATGGGAGACGAACGTCACGAATTCTCACAAGGGAACCGTATAAATGAAAACGTGAGGGGAGAGAAAGAAAGTATCAAGCTGGTGAAGAACATGTTAACAGCAGAAAAAAGTTAATTAGGACAAAGGAGGTAGAAACTAAAAAAAATTGCAGTGTCTCTTGCAAGTTTAAATGCGAAAACAAATTTAATGAACATAACAGGCAGCATTTACTTACAAAATATTATGGTCTAGATCAAAATGGAAAGTACCATTACATAAGCAGGACAACAGAAAGAGAAATAACGAAGAGGAAAACTACAGAAACAGAATCAAGGCGAAACTGCAGTTTCAGATATTACTTTTTCTTAGAAAATCAAAAATTCAGGGTGTGCAAAACTTTTTATCTAAGTACCCTGAATATTTCTCAAAAACCTGTCTATAATGTCCATGAGAAGAAGGATCCTCAAAGTGGTATCATACAGCCAGATATGCGAGGAAAACTGAAAAAGAAATTGAAAATTTCACAAGAAATGAAAGAATATGTAATGGAACACATCAGATCTTTTCCCGTTGTAGAGACTCATTATTGTCGCGCACGCACTTCTAAACAGTACCTCGAAGCGACTCTAAATATTACTAAAATGTATAATTTATACATGGATAAATGTCGTGACGACGGTAAAGAACCTGTTAAAGCAAGTTTGTATCGTCAAATATTTTGCACAAAATTCAATACAAGAGCGATAAATGTCCCGTTTGTGAAAAAGAAAGGGTTGCAGTGAGAGAAAAAGTACAAATTCCAGAGGGTGAAAGAGAACTTTATGAAAAGTATATACAGGAAAAAAATAAAATGAGAGAGATAAGGGACAAAGACAGAAAAGGAAATATTCCAGTTATAACTTTTGATCTTCAGAATGTGATAACGTGCCCTAGAGCACAAATTTCTCCTTTATTCTATTTTAAAAAACTGAACCTATATAACCTTACTGCCCATTTTTCTGTCACCAAAAAGGTATATTGCGCTTTATGGACAAAATACACCTCTGGACGATCAGGAAACGAAATCGACTCTGCCTTTATAAAGATATTAGCAGACCATGAGTTTGAAGATCTCATAACATACAGAGATTCTTGTGTTCCCTAGAACCGCAACAGTCATATCTCCATCGCAATTCTGACTTTCTTAAGAGACCACCCAAACCCAAATAGCATTACTTGCAAATATTCTATTTCTGGACATTCTGCCCTTCAGGAGGTAGATTCCACACACAGCGTGATTGAAAGAGCTTTAGGGAAGAACGAATTTTTTTCGCCATTAGGTGTGGTTTAGCCCAGGAACGGCGTCGTCAGAAGGGGGTGATAGTTGCGCTAAATGAGGTAGAAGATTTTTTTGTTTTATCTTGTATATGTTGTAGAAAAGGTAAAGAATCCAAGTTTTCGACCTTCCAACCCCTGGCAAAATTTCGTGGGGCCAAAAAAACCACAAAATTCTTGCACTTTTTTCAGTTTTTGGCCTAGAACTTGAAAATAACGCATCCTAGCAAAATATCACCCATTATCAAAATGAAAGAGCATTAAATTACGCGTCGAATGAGTATTTAAAAGTTGAAATTCCATCTAGGGGTATGGCGTAATCGGAAGTAGAAAACCAACTATTTTTACCAACTCTGAAGAAATTCACACTAGGTGACTTTTATCATGTCTCCAGCTCTGAAATGGGATATCTAAATGAAACAATCCATAAAATGAAAGTTGTAGAGCATGACATTTCACATTTATAGACTACCTAGCTTTCCAATTTTGGTCAATATCAAGCTTATACATACACCCAGATTAAGCTCATAATTATCCAGTTTTCTTGTCGGTCACAGTTCGTTTTCAACGAGTTTCAGTTTGCAGAAGTGTTTGTACCTCCTTTAGGTATAGAGTTATTTATAGATGTGGCCAACGCAGATGTGGGATACCAAAGGGATCCTACCTGAGACCCATCCTTAATTGATTCATCCCCCTTTGGAACGTGGTCTTGCATTCTTTTCGCTCTCAGGTTTTATTTTATTTGAGTTGTGAGATTGACTAGTCCGAAATGAGTTCTCCCCAACGTAGGGAGGTGTGTTTCATATGCCAAGGTAGTTTGATAGATGGTGATGTGGTTACAGTGCGACAAAAAGGCGTGAAAACTCTAATAAGCTCCAGTGTTCAAAGGAAAAACAACGAGCATCGTCGTTATTTAACTAATTTGAGTGAAGTTAAAGTGCACAGTGCTTGCCAGAAGCATTACAATAATCCGAAATTGATTTCTTCGTATCTGAAAAGAGCCTCCGAACCATCAACGTCAACACGTCGGTCGAATGTATTTGATTTGAGAAAACACTGCTTTTATTGTGGGAAAGAAGCTGATGATAATTGGGAGGAAAACCTTCGCAGACTTCCCTATGCCAAGCGAAATTTAATTCATAAAGTGATGAAGCTTGAACTAAGAGATAGCGTTATTGAGGTTGCTCGAAGGAGAGGTGACAAGTGGGCAAGTGAAGTATGGCAACGTATCAGTGACGAAGATCTTTGTGCAAGAGATGCGTGGTATCACAGATTTTGTCAGAGGGATTTTTACCGGCCAGTCAGGAGCGGAGGAGAAAAGGGACGTCCTCTATCGAAAGATGTTGACGAAGCAATGGAAATGATTTTTTCCTATATAGAAAACAATCCAGAGGAATGCCAATTCTCTTTAGAGGAACTGATGAACCAGATTACGACTGAAAACGTTCCACAGGCTAGGACAGTGAAAACCCGACTCTTGGAGAAATACGATGAAGACATTTTGATAGTTGAAACTAAAAAGAAGAAGACAGTAGTTTGTTTTAAAAATACTGGCTATAAAATATTGAGTGATAGTTTCTATCAGAGCAGGCTGTTAGATCCAAGAGAAGAGCGCCTCAGAATCGTAAGTGCTGCTGCAGATATCATTCGAGAGGACATCCGATCACAGGTCTATGAGATATCGCAATATCCCCCACCTGATGATTTCTTGAAGGATGTCGAATCGGTGATCCCTGAATCATTGCTCCATTTCTTTGAGTCATTGATTCTGAAAAATAAACGAGGGACACTGGAAAAATGGAAAAAAAGGTGTGTGGCATTGTCACATGCAGTGATTTCTGCAGTGAGACCACGATCGTTTCTATCATCTCTTTTAATAGGGCTAAGCACGTTCATATATAAACGATTTGGTTCAAGACTTCTTGTTGACGCTCTCAGCGCAATTGGATTTGTGGCTACGTATGCTGAAACTACCCTACTTGAGATGTCATCGATAGTACGACCTGAGCAACCTAGGGTAACCACTGATGGATTCCTCCAATTCATTTTTGACAACGCGGATTTCAATATTAACACCATTGACGGATTGAATACTTTCCACTCTATGGGAGGAATCATGGTCGTCACTCCTCACTCGGCCATCGAGTCAGAAAGAAACATTGATCGGCAAGTGAGGATGTCATCTTCTGATGTGTTGACCTCAGTTGGTGTACCTCAATTGACCACCTTCCACAGGACAGATAATGGTGGTTTAAATACCATAATTATGAAGGACCCCAATCTCAATGACCCAGTGGCCTTGGAAGTGACTCTCTCTGGCTGTGAGATTTTGTGGCTTTACGGAAAGTGGACGAAACGTGCTGATGTGCCAGGATGGGGTGGATACAGGGAAGAAGCAACCAATCACGGACAATCTCCTACTTCAAAGATATTGTGTCTCCCATTCTTGAACTACCCTCCCACTTTATACGACACAATATATACATCGCTGCTAACGGCATCTAAAAAATGTGTGGAACTTGGACAACAGTCGTGCTTTGTCACATTTGACCAGCCATTGTATGTGAAGGCAAAGGATATAGTGAGCAGTGATGACAGTGATTTAAAAAATGTCATTGTACGATTAGGTGGATTCCACCTTCTCATGTCCTTCATGGGCTGCATCGGCGTGATAATGGCAGGAAGCGGCTTGAGAGACTTACTTTCCATTATATTCGCCGAGAACAGTTTGGATAAAATATTGAGTGGACATGCATATGCTCGAGCAGTGAGAGCTCATATGCTAGTCCACATGGTGTTGTCATTTTACATCTTTCAGGAGATTGAGTTCACGGATGGTGAAAAATAAATTATGGAAGAATTGCTGCTTTTTGATAACAGACCATCAGTACTCACATGTCACGAAAACAAAATTTATAAGCATGTGATGATCAAGTTTAACAAAGCGCTTCACACCATTGCAGGTAGAGGACCAACTGCAAAACTATGGACTCAGTATTTCTACATGGTAACAATTATGAAGCAGTTCATTGAGGCAGAGCGGATGGGCAACTGGCTTCTGCATTTGGATACCATTAAAAAAATGCTTCCTTACTTTCATTCTGCTGGCCATTTTCAATATGCTAAAAGTGCTCACCTTTACTTGCAAGAAATGCTCACATTGGAAGAGCAAATGGATCCAACAGAATTCAAAAAATTCACAACAGAGGGCTTTTTCACCATCAGGCGCAGTGACAAATTTTGGTGTGGAGTCTGGTCAGATATGACCATCGAACAGACACTAATGAAGACAATGAAAGTAAAAGGCGGTTTAACTCACGGGCGTGGGTTTTCAGACTCAGTTCTTACAAAGTGGACTTCAGGGATGGCAACTCTGCAGGATGTTTGACAGAGGATTGAAGAATTCTGTGATATATGAACAGGTACAAGTGAGCAACACGTAGACTTGAGACCTTCACGCAGAGATCGAACTGCAGCAGACAGTGAGACACTGAATAATTGGCTGTTGCAACACCCCCCATTTCCACCATGTAATGTTCTCATGTCAGTGAGCAGTGGAGTAATTGGTGGTCCTGAAGTTAACTGTCATTTGTCTGTAGAAGTTGGAAGTATGGGGATTGCCAAAATTATGGGACAGGACTTCAAAAACGTATCATTCAAACGCAAAGATAAGGTTGTTACACTTGCATCCTGCACTGCTCTGAAGATAGGGGGAAAGACGATAGCTACTATCAACCCGTTAACACTGTTTCATAGACTGTGCGTTGTGAAACAATCCGATGAAGATTTGAAATACTGTTTCTCATTTGAACTTGCTCCATACCCCATGTCTATGTTCACGGAAGAAGGTCTCCGTAAGGGTACAAAGTCTTCGCTGTATGATGCATTCACACCTCTCCAAAATGCTACACCCTCTATAAAAAGTTTTGTTGTCGATGGTGGATACCTTCTGCATAAGGTTGTTTGGTCCCGTAATGAAAAATTTGGATCTATCTGCAGAAAGTATGAAACCTACTTGAGAAAACACTATCAAGCCGATATCACGGTTATATTCGACGGATACCCAAGTGATGCTTCGGAGAGGGGAACAAAGTCTTCTGAAAGGTCTCGTCGATTGAAGACATCTGGTTCATCAGCAGATATCATTTTCAATGAAGACACAGATGCTGCAGTGTCCCAGGAAAAGTTTCTTGCGAATGAGGGTAACAAAAATCGTTTAATTTTTATGCTTATGCATAAATTCAAGGAAGGAGGTATCTCAGTCCAACAGGCAGAGGAAGATGCAGATTTATTAATTATAGAAACTGCTATTTCCCAAGCAGCAAAATCCGTATGTGTGGCTATTGTGAGTGAGGACATTGACGTTCTTGTTCTCTTAACCGACCTTGGGAAAGAGTACCAGAACTTGTACTTCCACAAACCAGGAAAAGGCAAAAAATCAGCTTCATGGTATTCCAGCACTTCCTTCTGCTTTGATCCCACTCACGTCCTCTTCATCCACGCCTTTACTGGATGTGATGTCACATCATCATTTTATGGTCATGGGAAAGGGAAATTGCCAACCCTCCTCGAGCAACATTCTAAACTGAAAGAGCAAGCAGCTGCATTCCTCAAACCCTCAGTCTCTCAAGACGAGATAGCACAGGCAGGGGAACAGCTGATCATGTCTCTATATGGAAAAATGGACAGTGGGACTCTCGATGAGCTGAGATACGAGCTCTTCGTCAAATCTGCATCAAAAAAGTCGTTCAACCTAGCACGGCTACCACCTACATCAGATGCAGCAAGATGGCACTCAATGCGAGTATACCAGCAGGTGCAAACTTGGCTGGGGTGTCCAATAAGCCCATGCCAATGGGGTTGGAGAAAACTTCCATCCGGCTTAGTACCTATTCAAACTACTAAAGATGCTGCTCCCGACATGCTACTAAAAATGATTTCTTGTACTTGCAAAAAAGGTTGCACTGCAGCATGCGGGTGTCGAAAATCTGGCCTCAACTGCTCTTCTGCATGCAAGCATTGCTCCGGCCTCTCCTGCGAAAATGCTCCTGAGATGGAGTTGGGAGAAGACGAGGACGAAGAGTTTTCCGAGTCAGAAGAAATTTCCGATGCTGCTGCAATGGACCACGAAGTGAGGATGCCAGACACGGACATTGCAGAGCCCCAGCCCAAACGATTTCGCCTATAAATGGCAATTATTCCCATTTTTCCATGTACTTGAAATGTCATGCTCTAAAACTATCTTCACAATACAACTATTGATTATCATAACTAAATTTTTATTTCGTGGATTTTTTCATTTAGGTACCCAATAAATAAGACAAATCCGTATCGCATCATTCAGACGCAGAGTTCAGATTTTAAACTTTTTTCCGAAGCTGCTAAACTAATGAACTTCAAATTAATTCCTTTTTCATCTGTAACAGAATTGATATTTAAACAAAATGAGCACTATGAAATCGAATATAAAACTAGCTACTGTATTGAAGAATATCCTAAACGCAGTATTAAATCAAGAAACAGCACTTCTTTTCCAAATATAGGCGTACAACCAAGCCATTCTGTGAATTCAGATAAACAGGATCATTTAATCAAGATGCTGTGTTATATGAGCTTGTAAGATCGAGAATACTACAAAGTTATTTTCAAGATAACTGGTAAAATACATTTTTTTTAAGTTTATTTTTTTTTTCATTTCTGAATATTTTAGATGACAGAATAGCCATTGAAAATTCCACGACAAAAAATAATGATGCGAGTAATCAACACAATACCCACGGGAAAGAAAAAGGAAATACCACATTAAGAAAAACTCGAGGAAGCAAGAAATGTTCAGGGGGAAAAGCCAAGAAGGCAAAATAAAATATTAAAAAATTTAATTTCATCTTTCTTTTTATAATTATAATTTCCACAAAGTAAATGTGTTAAGTTATCCTAGTTTTTGAAATAAACTCTATTCCGTTCAAATGGCAAACATTATTTTAACAGATGGAACCATCTATAGCGTATTACCCTTTTCATTCCGAACTACCTATTATGTTACAAGGTTCTATCTGGACTTCTTTTACATAATTTTCCTATTAATTTCAACTGTATGGTTATAACCTCATATTAAAAACTCGATTTTTTAGCTAAACTTATCCACGAAAGTAATTTTAATAAATTATATCACTCTAAACACATATTTCCAAAATTCAAATTAGAACCCTCTGTTTCTCCATATATTGGTTTTGTCAGATAGAACCCTGTAGTTCTAGGGTAGCAATTTATCGTTGATATTATAATCCGCTACAACGTGCACCCCAATTGTTCAAGAGTACAAAGGCGAAAAATTGTCTCTTGTACGATTCATTTGCTTTCTTGACATGCGTCTGGAGAGTGATATTTCCTGATATGGCTAGCATGAAAAGTTCCGCCTTCCTGTGGAGAATCAAGACAATCCAATACATATGTTGAACTACTCTTTTTTAACCCGGTATGGTCCTTCAAAAAGCAACATAAACTTTTTCGTCTCCGACCGTACCGCAGAAAATGACGTGTTTGCCCTCAGCAAAACAGTTTCGCCTACTTTGAATTCATAATCGCGCACTGCAGGGTGCTTAGCCTTTCTTCGCGCAGCCCTTCCTAATAGAGTTTCTTTTGCCAAAATTAATTTCTCTTCGGATGATTTTTTATCCATTTCTGTCCTAGTGCCTTGGAGACGGGTTGGCAGTAGTCACACCTTCTCGATATTGAAATGCAACTCCTTTGGACTGAATCCAGTAAATTCGTGGACCAAATTGTTCATGAACTCTGCAAATTTAGGTAGTTCAAGAGCCCAACGCGTTGTTCGTGACAAAAAGCTCGACAAAGCCTTCCCAACTCCCGCATTACGCGCTCCACCGGATTTGTTTGAGGGTGTCTCACGGAACTAAAAATTACTTTAATACCCAATTCCTCCAAAGTTTCGCGCCATTTGTTCGAAGTGAAGTGCGTTTAGTAGTAATAGTAGTAATAGTAATATTTATTTATCAATATATGTATCATCATAACATTTTCATACAGGTAATTTTACATTTACAAACATTAATAAATAAATGATTGAAACCGCATGGATATAGAATCCGCTCGCGGTCGACATACATGTAGATATCTATTTACATTCACACACATTCACACACACACACACACAGACATATTTATTTAATGACATATATAGATGTAGATGTTATATCAGAATATAGGTATGAATATAAATAACAATATAAACAAAGGAGAGTTAATTAATAATTTCTAGAAGTCGATGAATATCTGTTCTTGACTTTTGAAACATATGCTTTTTTATTTTTGAGATAAACACCTTGTGGGAATTTATCGACTTGATATCAGATGGCAACATATTATAAAGTTTTGGACCCATGTAAATGAAGCTTCTTTGGATTAATGTTTTATTTACTACAGGTAATGTTATTGAGGAGTGTTTGTATCTTGTGTTATATATATGTTCTATTGTTTGGCTCTTATTTCGATACTGCTGAGTTATCAGTGTTTTGTAATATATTTGCCTCAAGTCATGCATGCCACTCAAATTATACAATGATTCGGTTGAATACCGATAAGGTTTATCAAATATAATTTTGAGAATCCACTTCTGAGTCACTTCAATTCTATTCCGTAGATAATTTGATGAACCCCCCCATGCAATGATTCCATAATTTGAATGAGGCTGTACCAGTGCATAATACAGACACTTGAGTTGTTTGATATTACAAAATGTTTTGCATAACTTAAATTTGGGGATTAGGCATCTTAATTTTTTGTTTACGTTATTTGTTTGGATGTCCCACCTCAAGTGGCAATCCAAATAAATTCCGAGGTATTTTATATCTTTTCTACATTGTATTTTCATGGGGGAGTTCACAGAAGAGATTTCTAATTGATTGTATGTTGGGAGTCCGTTTAAGTTGCTACAGAAGGGAACGAAAAAAGTATTGTCTCCATTTACCGTCAATAGCTTATGACTAAAAAAATCAGTGACCATTCCAAAATCTCCTTCAATTTTCTTCCTCAAATTATCCCAATTTGTGTCTTCATAGAATACAGCTTTATCATCAGCAAAACTAATGATATCTCCTTTGATCGGTAGGAGGAATAAGTCATTGATATATATATATATAGTAAACAGCATAGGTCCCAATATAGTACCTTGAGGCACTCCATAATTGACTTTTTTGAAATTACTGTAAGTTTCACCATTCCTAACGCATTGGTGTCTATTTTCTAGATAACTTTGCATGAGACTTAAGCTACTGCCTCTGAAACCAATGTTATTCAGAGCGATAAGTAATTTTTCATGGCTGACAGTATCGAAGGCCTTTGCCAAATCAACAAAAATGCAAATTGCAGGTTTGGCTTCATCTATGGCTCTATAAATTTTAGATGTGAGGTATGCAATTGCATCTTGGGTTGATCTGGCTTCTCGAAACCCAAACTGTCTACTAGATAATATCTCGTACTTATTGAGATATCCCAATACTCTTTATTTTATTATTCCCTCAAAGGCTTTAGCCAAGGCAGATATTAATGAGATTGGTCTGTACTGACTACAGTTTTCTTTGTCACCTCCTTTATATATTGGTATTACGATAGCCTCCTTAAATTTGAGTGGAAAAAATCCCGCAGAGATACACTTATTGAGTATGTATGTGAGAGGTACAATGATTCCATCTACAATAGCCATTAATGTTTCCGATGTGATTCCATCAATTCCAGGAGCCTTTTTCTTCTTGAGATTCAATATTGCACTTTTTACTTCATCTTCAGTGGTAGGAGACATCATGATACTATTTACAGTAGTTTTTGTTGGAAAAACCTTGTTAGGTATTTTAATTTTTGCAGCGTATGATTCTCCTATCGAAGTAAAGAAATCTACTAACTTATTTGAAATATCTACAGGATTCGTCATTTCCTGGCCATCGCATCTTATTTTAGTTAACTTTTTGTTTGTCTTCAGTTTGCCAATTTCTCTCAGTGTATCCCATAATTTTTTTGGATTATTCTGCTCTTTCTCTATTTTCTGTTTATAATAATTTTGCTTAGCCAGTACAATTGAGTTTTTCAGAAGCTTATCGAATGCCCTAAATTCATTTTTTATATCTGGGTTCTGCGGTTCACGTTTCATTTTTTTATATAATTTATTCTTTGTATTTATAGACTTTACTAGGCCTTCTGTGACCCAACTGTTCCTCTTAACATCATCTCTTTTTATTATTTTTATTTTAGTGTTATTATTCAAGTATACTTTCAATTTATCAGTAAAAATATCCACTATCTCATCTAAATCATTTGTATTGTAAATTTCAGACCAATTTTCACTTTTAACACATTCTTTCAGTTTACTGTAATTTATTATTTTTTGTACCTGTCTTTATTTAGATCTTGTTCTTTGTTTTCGGGGAACATAGCATGTAGAAGTACTGGATTATGATCAGTTATTAAATAATCTACTATAAGAAAATTGAAGGAATCAAGGGGCATATTAGTTTTAATGTTGATATGATATAAACATGTAGATGAATTACCTAGGGTTCTCGTAGGTGAGCTGATACCAGGAACATATCCAAATTCAGCTAACGTATTGAGATAGTCTTCTTTATATTGCTCATCTTTCATCAAGTCGATATTGATATCGCCCAAAATCACTTTTTCTCTTGCAAGTTTGAAGATATGCGTATGAGTCATGATTAAAATCAGTAGGAGGTAAGGACGGAGATCTATATATTGCTATAAAATCAATATTCTTATCCAAAATTTTAAGAAAAACGTGTATGGCAGTAATTGGCCCAAGCATTACTGTATTATGAGTGAAATTTTTGTTATCTTTGATATATGCTGGATGCTGTTTCTCTGGTTGCTGTTGTTTCGATTCATTGGATGACTGTGGTTTTTGATTGATCTGCTGATTGGGTAACTGTTGAATGTTTTTTGTTTTCCATATGATTGTGTTAAGGTTATTTGATTTCGGCGTTTCATGAATTATTTCTACAGTTGGTGTTCCAGGGTCGCTTCTACGTCTTTCTTCCTTTAGTTCTTCGTCCTGACCTTCCCTTCCCTCAAATTCGTGCAAATCTTCTATTTTATAGGGCTTGTTATCGATAAATAACTTATTATTCCTTATATAACTCACGGTGGAGGGATACTTCTTCCTTATGTTACTTAAATTCTCCTTCAATACTTTTTGTTCCCGCTGCTGAATTTTTGTATAATCATGAGATATGGACACTTTCGTTCCTTTGAGTTTTTTTGTATTTCTCAGTATAAGTTGTTTTTTGAATTGTGATAGTAACTCTACTTTAATAGGGCAGTTTACATTCCTGCCTAAAGGATAACAATCACCAAAATCGTTTTCGGATAAATTCAGCTCTAGTAGGTTATTTATTTCTTCACACAATTTATTGACAGCACATCCAGGATCTGTTCTTTTTAGACCATATATAATTAAATGTTTCTTTTTACTTTCTCTTTCTACTTGTTCTAATTTTTCTTTAAGTGAAGTATTTTTTAGCTCAAGTTCTTTAATTTGTTGTCTTTGGTCTTCTAATTTGATCAGAATTTTTGCTTCGCTTGCAAGTATAAGATTTTTTATTTCGGAGTTTCGGTTAATTATTTCTTTATGTAATGTCTGCAATGTTATAGCTTCATCAATTTCATTCATTTCTGCGATTTTAGAGTATATTTCAATTTGTTTTCATTTGTTCAGTGTAATTTGATTGGGCGAGTAACCACTTAGTTTCATGATCGCTCAATATTTTGTCCGGCATGGCTACTTTTAAAAAGTAATCTTTTGTTAGCCGATTCAGAACAGCTCTAGTGGTTGCCATCTTCAGAGGATATAATGTTACTAGTTTTGAAAAAACGTCCATAACCACAAAAATAAATGTCGTGCCGCCCCTGCTGGCGGGTAAAGGACCATAAAAATCCACCGCTACCAACTCGTCTTTTGTTGACGAAATGATAGACTGTAAAGCAGGTACCACACTGAGCCAATGTTTGGTTTTTTGACATAAATCACAAGATTTGACCATATGTTTGACGGTTTTGTGAATGTTTGACCACCAAACTTCATTTCGTAAGACACACCATGTTTTATACGCTCCGAAGTGCCCGAAAGTTACGTGATATTCTAGGGCAAATTCCTCGGTTAATGAGTTTGGCACACATAGCCTATAGAATTCATCATTGCTACCTCGCATATAAAGTAAATCATTTTCCAATAAAAACCTTTTCTGTAGTGCCGCCTCGTCTGACAATTTTTCCTTTATATCACGTAATTTTTCATCTTCATCCTGATAACGTTTTATATCTCTGAGATTTTTTTGGAAATTTGGCAAAAACTTAGCCAGGTTCAGGATATGAAATAGTTTACCTTCAGGCGTTGGGAGGCGAGTAGCAGCTTGTCGCGATAAAACATCTGCTATAAAATTTTTACTACTAGGTATGTGCACTAAGTCGAACTCAAGCTCTTGATGAGCTAAAGCATACCTTGCTATTCGCGGAGATAACAACCTACATGTTTTTAAATAAGTTATCGTCATATTATTGGTATACAGTGCGGCTTTTTTTAGTCCTCCCCCTGTTAACTTTTGAACGATTTGACGTACAAACCAAAAAAAAAATCGTTTGGAGGGTTTCACCAATAATACTTTTTAAAATAAAAAATATGGTGATTGCACGACAGGGGGCGCGGGGAGACACATCAACTCAAAATTTTTAAATGGCATGGGGGGTCAAGTGTCACATCGTTGAAAAGAGAATTCAATTCTCCTCACAACTATCTAAATGTTTTTGAATTTTGTCGAGAAAATTTTTCCCAATTTCGATTTTTATGCCTTTCGAAATTTTCGAATTGATGTGCCCCCAGCGCCATCTGTCGAGTAATTGCAATATTTCTTCTCTCAAAAAGTAGTATCGGTAATACCCTTCGAAATGTTTTTGGTTTCATCATTCCACAATAAACCGTTCAAATGTATCGAGGTATGAGTAGTTTTCAGATCCGCATTTATGTTTGATATTTCGAATTTTATTTGCAAAAAAAATATTAACCAAATTCAAAAAAAATTAGATGGTTGTGAAGAGAATTGAATTCATTTTTCAATGATGTGACAATTGACCCCCCATGCCATTTAAACTTTTTGAGTTGATGTGCCCCCCCGCGCCCCCTGTTGAGCAATCACTATATTTTTTGTACCAAAAAGTGGTATTGGTGAAACCCTCCAAACGGTTTTTTTTTAAATAAATCTGTACGTCGAACCGTTCAAAAGTTAACAGGGGGGGGACTAAAAAAAGCCGCACTGTATATGATGAATTTTCGTCCCAGCAGAAAATTCCTGAAACGATTTGTTGACCAAACTACACACAATGCTTTTTTTTTTCATTTATATGGTGTCGCGTTTCGCGATCCAGCAAGAGACTGGACGCCCATGCGACAACATGGCGTTCTCCTTCCACCATTTGGAAAAGCTGTGCACCGAGCCCCTTATCGGAAGCGTCGACTTGCAAGCAAAAAGGCATATCTTCACGTGGACGATACAAAAGCGTAGGCTCCGCCAACTTATTTTTTAAATTTTCAAAAGAGTCTTGCTCGATTGACGTCGATCGCCACTTGTTTTTTTTTCGGGTTAGAGCAACTAGAGGTTCAGTTAGTGAAGAAAAATTCTCACAAAAAACCCGATCGTAATTGGCAAGACCTAAAAAACTCTGAACCTGTTTTTTATTGCGAGGAGTGGCGTAATCTTGAAGTGCCTGAATGCGTTTTTGATCTGGTTTGTATCCCAATGGGGTCAACACATAACCCAAATATGACGTTTGCTCCCTAAAAAATTAAAATTTACCCCAGTTCAGCGTGAAACCTGCGTCACTCAATCGCGTGAACACTCTGTCTAACTGTGAAAAATGACCTTCAACACTTTTTGATGTTACTAAAATATCATCAACGAAAATCGTCAAAAAATCATTGAAATCCGACCCAAATACCTTCGATAGGCAGCGAACAAAAACACTCACACTCGAAGATAGACCGAAAGGCAAAACGCAAAAACAATTTGTTGTTCCATTAAACTTGAAATCGGTATATTTTTTCGAATCCGGTGAGAGTGTAATTTGGTAATACCCGCAAGTGAAATCCAGAGATGACATAACTTCGAAGTTTTTCATCGAACCGAAAATATCTTCTATGGGTCTAGGAGTGTCGTGTTCTTTTATTATTAGGCTATTTAGAAACCTTGCATCCAGACATAAACGAACAGACTGGTCTTTCTTCAAAGAAGCCATTAGTGGAGATACATAGGGAGTTGGCATTCTGCATATAACTCCCCATTCTTCTAGAGTATCTAATTGTTTCTGGATTGCTGCTCTATGTGCTAAGGCGATGGGGTACTGCTTCAAACAAAATTCACGGTCTTCCTGCTAACGAATTTCGCAGCAACACTCATTCGTTCTGCCAGGGCGGAACGAAAATAACATCTGGTATTTGTTCAACAGTTCAGAAAACTTTGTTTATTCTTCTGCTGACAACTTGTTGTTCATAACTACTGACTCGAAGTCAATATGATTTTCAATAGCTTCCTTGTTATCAATGGCGGGATAATTTAGGTTTTTATGGGAAACGGCCCTGTCCAGTGTAATCACTTCTGATCCTCAGATCGTATCCAGTTTCATTTCGGTTTGGGTTGTTTTCCAGAACCATGTTTTCTCGAGCCCCACGTTGGGCGCCAAGATGTAACGGGATCGGTTAAAGGGTTCTGGAGTAATAGATCATGTTCTCAAGAATATTGTTTAATTTCAGTAGTCGAACAATTTCAAATTTACAATCGAAAACTAACACCAGGCAAATGATCGAATTTATTGGATAACAACAATAATACGTCTCATTGAAACCCTAAGGCTGTTAGATCGTTGAATATTAGAAATAGTTTACAACGAAAAATAAACTTTTCAAAAAACCAACGCCGAGTCAAAAACTGTCACCGTGACATTCTATTTCATAGACGATTGCGGGTGAATCAACATTTATTGTTGATATTATAATCCGCTACAACATCTCTGTTTTGTTAAGTGGCCGTATAGTTAGTCTCTCATTATCTCCCACCCAACCTGCGTTGGATACAGATAGCGGAGTATCTAATTCCAGCATATACAAAGGAAAAGAAAAACAACTAAAAACCAATATTCCAAACCACTAAAGAAACGGATGAAAAGTTATCAGTATACCAACTTGGGTAGCTAATCCTACCACTTCGATATATTATAGTTCATCTCTAGATTCTACTGTAAGTATTCCTTCAGGTGTTCTTATAAATACTCTGCCATTTGATGTCCATACAGATCTTTTCCCATGCTTCTGTTTAGCGGCAACCACAATCTTATATTGCTCTGTAGTCAAATCTTCTTACAGGAAAATGCCTGTATTTTCTAGCAATTTTCTAGCTCTGTACACTTCATTTTTTTTGTCCCAAATTTTACGATTACAGTTCTTGGTTGTTCCGTCTCATTCCTAAACTTTCCTATTCTATAAATATCATCAATGTCTATTTCAGAACATTCAATTTTCAACGTATCTTTAACTAATTTGATAATCGTTTCCACAATATTTTCTATCTATCTATCTATCTATTTCTGGTGGTGCATCGATCCTCACTGTGTTCTTTTTCTGTACCAGTTCCACTCTTTCCAATTTCTTATCAGCTTGTCCCAGTTTTTTCTCCAATTCGTCTACTCGTTCTATAATCTTTTCAATATTCCCAATTATTTCACTGAACTTTTTTTTCTAATTATCAAACTTATCATTCAAGTAGTTGTATCAGTTTCTCATTACATCTTTCTATCATACTTTCTATATTTGTTTGGTCCATAGGTGATGGTTCCGCTGGTTTGTTACTTTTTCCTGATTTAGACATTTTGGGACACTACTTTATCGACGCGTTCGATATGTAAATTCAGTCATCCACAAAGGAAATCGATTTTTGGTCTTTTCCTCAGTTCTTCTGGTATTTTCACTACGAAATTTGTTTCTTTCTTTCTGTTTTTCACCCACACGTACTATTTCAAGATTCACGAAAAATAACAGCCGTAATACCACTTGAAAATGCCAAATGGCATGGAGCTCAAATTATCGTGTCTTCACTCGTGTGTGTACATGACTATTTTGGGGATAGAGTTAGAAAGATCTCGACTTTGTCAAAATTACAATAGTGTATTCACGCAAATTCAGACGATGTCAAAAAAAGCACGAGAACGCCAAACTAGAACAGAGGCGTATTATGCTTACAACACGTAGGTACGTTGTAAAATGGAAACAACAATTGTTTAACGTCACCCACCAACACAAAACTTTAGACTAAACAAATATTTGAAGTAAATAATCAATAATGTAATCGAAAACATAAAAGAAATAACCGCGGCTGCTACAAAACGAAGTTTTCATAATTTCAATGCATCCAACATGGATAAAATTCTGCAAAGTCTGGACTGTCTGGTCCGGTTGATGTTCTAACGACTAATATCGTTGCGTGAATTGTTGATCACGAGTTATAGACACGTGGCAAGCATGCATTGATCATTGTTTACATCGCACGTATTTGAAATGTGAATAAACTTTAGTTGTCATTGTCACACAAATTTTTTAGACTTTGTCCAAATCATTATTGATAAATTATGTAAGCTAGATCCTCAATTGTTCGAAAATACTTGCATCCAGTAAACAAAACAAAATCTATAAAACCGATGATGGCTGGTTTATAGACCAAACTTTCACCCTAAAGTTAAGGCAGATTCATGCAACGTTCAATATAATTACATTTTCACTAGAAACATTGAAAAAACACTTGTAATTCATAGGAGGCGTTCATGCGAACACATTACTACATTACATTAACATTGATTCATTGAAAATTAAATTGAAAATTATAACAACATAATTATCTTGGAAAAAACAACAAAATCGTATGCGCGAAGACACGTCGTTCCCAAATCGTCATAATCCATGAGGTTTTCTTCATTTGGATAGCTACTTCAAGATACGATTTTGTCTATTTAGGCCAATCAATAGAGCATTTTTCCTAACAAAAACACTAGTAGAAAACCGACTGTAACATCACATGGAAGTCCGTAGTTATATTCTGTTAAGTTTTCGACTCGCAACTGTCATTTATTAATTTGTTATAAACATTTAAATAACATAAGACGTGATTTTTCTAATTGTTTTGCTTATAAAATGAAAACTAATAGAGCAATCTGACTGCTCTAATGAAAAGAATTGTAGATAATTGAAATACGAACAAAATGGATTTTTATACGGACCGGTCGGATCATTATTAACAGAGGAAAATCAGAAAAACCGAAAAATTCTACGATATTTTTAAAAATTAATAACTCCATCATTTTTTTCAAAAATAGGGTTGGCTCTTTTCTTGGGAGTATTGAATCATGTGTACTTTGTGTGTGCACAAAACAGGCTCTGACGGATAATTGGTTTTGGCACAATTGCAATTTGATTTTTTTTGCACTATCTTGCAGCGTGCTTGGATGCTCTAATGATGGTCCGATTTCAACTTATGAAACAGATTTTGGAAGTAGAAGTACAGGACCACAAAATGTCCAGTCTCATTTTGCACTAAAATGCTGCGAAATGGGTGAAGAATGCTTGCAAACTTGACTGAAAACGGCCGAGCTGATGGAAGCGGTCGAGTGGTAGGAGTGAGCGGGAGATGAGGAGAAGCGTATCATCACGTAGTCTGATCATCCCCTCATCTCCCATACGCTCTTACCACTCGGCAGCTAACGCGGGCTTGGCCGTTTTCAGTCATGTTTGCATGCATTTTTCTCCCATTTCGCACCATTGTAATGCAAAATGAGAATATACGTTTGTAGAACTATACTTCTACTTTCATAATCTGTTTGAGAAATTGAAATCGGCAAAACAGTGCAAAAAAAATTGAGTTTCAATTGTGCCAAAACTAAAGATCCGACAGCGCCTGTTTTGTGCACACATAAAGTACACATGATTCAATACTTTTCTGAGAAAGGTCAATCCAATTTTTTAAAAAATCGCAAAATTTTCCGGTTTTTTCAGTTTTTCTCTATCACTTATAATCCGACCGAGTCGTAAAATATCCCATTTTGTTTGTATTTTAATTATCTACAATTTTTTCCATTGGAGCAACCAGATTGCTTCATTAGTTTTCATCTTATAAGCAAAACAATTAAAAAAAAACACGTTTTTGGTTACTTAAATGTTAATAACAAATTAATAGATAACAGTTGGATAGCCTTCAGCTGATAAGTACCAAGCTCCAAATTATCGTATTGAGTAATGACTTGATAAAATTAAATAATTTTTACAAATTATACAGTAATTATTGAAATGGCGCTTGGCACTTTTTCAATTGATGATACTACGATCAGTAAATCCCTTGTATTTTTTCGCATAACGTAACTTTTGTTTTCGGTAAACTCGAAAAGCTTTTAAAAAATATTTATTGATTACAAAAATTGAATAAAAGTACGTGTAACAATTACAAAATGCATAAGATGTCCGGAGGACTGCTCATTGCTAATATCCTATACAATAGGAAAAGTTGGATCGAAAATCCATCAGAAAACAACTACTTTCCTGGCTAATGCCACGACGAACATTGAATTACATCTGTTGAAATTTCCGTGCAGAGTTCCTACAAGGTTATCTCTGCAATTGCTTGGTTGCATGGGAATGATCATAGAAACATTCGGACCACCTATATATCGATTTCGGAGTGTTGCTCCTCATCAGTATAGGGTAGGTCTAGCAGTCAATAACTAATGACTGCAACGAATGAATCGACGACCATTCCCATTTAAAGACCGAAACTGAGATCGCGCCCGCACAGTGGATTAACTCCAAACTGCGAGCGCCATCCCAGCGCCGGAAGTCCAACCAAACAGTATCCGTGCTCCACGATCGTCAAGACCGTATATGAAACGGAAAAGAAATCTGTAGTTCACAATGGTGGTCCGAATGTTTCTATGATCATTCCCATGCAACCAAGCAATTGCAGAGATAACCTTGTAGGAACTCTGCACGGAAATTTCATCAGATGTAATTCAATGTTCTTCGTGGCATTAGCCAGGAAAGTAGTTGTTTTCTGATGGATTTTCGATCCAACTTTTCCTATTGTATAGGATATTAGCAATGAGCAGTCCTCCGGACATCTTATGCATTTTGTCATAAGCTCATTGTGAACTACAGATTTCTTTTCCGTAACAATTACAAGTTATAAAATCAGACTGAGTTCATTGCGTTCGTTCACCGAGAAGCGATGAGAAATTGTTGTACTGCTGACGAAGCGTCCTTCGTACGAATTCCATCAGTAGCGTCAGCGGAATACGGGGTCGTTGACAACGTAATTCCTCCCTTCTAAGATGGAAAACAGGATTTCATGGAATGAAGAATGTTTTCCGTTCCTTTGGTAGGGGTTGTTCGGTGACTTCAGTGTTGTCTTCTTGGATGCTGGTAGTAGGTGGACGTCGAACTAGTAGGTGTTTGAATTTGTATATAATGATAACAGCTAGACAAATTATCATTATACTGTATATAGGGAGTGTCCAGACGTAGGCTCTCGGCGAATGGGACGATTTGGTGAGCGGAGTTAAACGGCTGGCTTCCTTGTGAATTTCGGTTAGTTTATCCAAGGAGATGTCTTGAAGTTTTAGGGCTGGTATTTCTGGGTCATGTGTTATTTGGGGTAACTTGATATCCGGTAGGAGCAGGGGTTGTTCTCCAACTTTCGTGACCTCGTTGACGTATTGTTCGGTCGGGGTTTTAAATTGGCAGCCAAGTGGTACTGTGATCAGGTATGATCCTGTGAGGGTGGTAATGTCTGTTGTACTGCAGGTGGTCTGGATGCGGGTGGCCTTCTCGAAAATGCTGATATAGTGGGCGTCGTCCACTTGCTCGATGATGTTTGATACCAGGTGGATCGGTACTTGTTGACAGTTTTTTGGGTCCTTTACGATGCTCAATATTTGAAAAATACAGTCGCTGGTGGTGGTTCCTGGAAGGAGGTTGTTCCAAGGGCAGTAATGAACATCGTGGAGATCCATGCAGGGCATTGTGGAATATTGAAAATATACCTCGTTTCCAGTCAGATAGGGTGCAGGTGGTATGATGGTAGTTTGGTTTGGGGTAGGAATGGAATATAAGTGATATTGGGTGAATACTTCGGGTGATACAAGTGGAAACTTTATCACGAAAACTATTTTATTATTTTTCTGATAAGTACCTATTTCAAAAATTTCATAATATCGGTGTAGGTTCGTGTGATCCAATCCAAACAGTAAATTATTAGCGGTATAGTGTTGTACTAAAGTTGACAACATCCATTCAATATAATTGATTTTCAATATACTAGGATGTGCTTGTCCTAATTTAGCAAATGTTGTAGCGGTTTCTAGGTCAGTCAATATTTGCAACAGCATTAGAAGGATAGAGCTGAGTTGATCGAAAGCCTCTTTAGTTTCGAGATAGTGCTGGAAATTAAAAATGAGGGTCGACATGTCCGAAGCAATTTTATCGATTCTCTCTGTGATTACCTTTTGGTTATGTTTAATCATAGCTGTTGTTTCACTGAAAGTTTTTATTATATTCTTTGAGAGTGAGATTTGGTCATTAATTTTTGGAATTACGTTATTTTGATTATTTTCTAGTTCTGAAATTGCCTTATCATAGTTTTCAGCGTCTTCAGCATCTAGATTACCACTTATACTTTTTATTATAGAACCTAAACCATTCAGTATTCCTCGTTTTAGTCTTTTACTGGGAATAAGGGATTCCTATTTGGCGAGTGATAGTTGGAGTTGAAAGAAAATTGATTGATTGATAGTTTTCAACTCTTCAAAATATGGACGGGATAGCCCGTGATTAACTGCTTTCAGTAATCTCGAATATTGGTTTTGAATTGTTCGGAGTTCGTCAGAAATGGGGGTGAGATCGTAGTAGTGTACGAAGGTGTGGTATTTGCTTTTGATGCGCGTTGTGCCTATTTTGAAAGGAAGGATACCTGGGTTTTTATTTAGGGACTGTATTTGAAGTTCCTGGCTCATCGTCAGCGACAGGATGGACCTGAAACAATGGTCTTTTGAAACTTGATTTATGAATGGTGTTCTTTGGTAATTTTAGTTTTGTCTTTTTATTCTTGAGAACAGTTACTGCGCGGAATTTTGGAGAGAGTTTGTTTCTGTTGTCTGTACGTTTGTACGCTGGTGTACGTTCCTTATAAGTCAGAGGAGGTTCCCGTGCCTTGTTGAGTTTGTCAATGGTTTTTTCTTTATTTTCAGTTAATTTTTTGTTTAGATGTTTGTACAATTCTGCGGTTTTCGTCTTATGCACCGTCATGTAGGCACTATGTACCAAGTTTTCAAGGTTGACATTGAAGGGGTCTGAAGTGGATAGGTGACCAGTGATAACATCTATGGGTTTCATATTTGTGGCAGAGTGTATTGAGTGATTATTGCCCATGATGGCATATGGCATCTGTTTGATAATATCGAGTTCCTTATGGGTTGTTTGAAGTATTCTTAAATGTTCGATGATGGTTGAATGGAACCGTTCAACGATTCCTTTCGATTCGGGATGATCAGGGGTAACGTAATGTAATTCGATATTGTGCGTTTTAGCAAATTCTTGAATTAATTCGTTTTTAAGCTCGGTGCCATTATCGGAGTTGAGTGATTTGGGGATTCCATGGTGGTTAATGTAGGTCAATAGGTTGTTTGCTACCTCTACAGCGCTGAGGTTGAGTAGAGGATAAGCTTGGGCATATTTTGAGAAAGCGTCGACGATTGTTAAAAACTTTTGATTTTTTATTTGGAATGTATCGATAAAGACGGTTTCGAATGGCTTGTTAGGTGTTGGGCTAACTTGAAGCTGTTGTTTAGGTGGGTTCCGGTCGTATTTATTTGGTTGACATATCGAACAGTTATTAATATAGATGCGAGTATCTATACCTAGCTTTGGCCAATAATATGTCTCTCTAATTCGTTTTTCTGTCTTGATTATGCCTCTATGGTTAGTTTTACCTTCGTGATATTTCTGAATTGTATTTTTTTGATCATCGGTGCTGATGACGTCTTTTAGTATTTTGTTGCAGCGGATGAACTTGAAAGAAGGTGTTCTAAAGGTGTTCTTAACTACTTCGCAGAATCGGGGAATCATGTTTTCATCGGGAAGATATAACGCGTAGACGTATTTTGGGTTAAGATAATCTTTGATGAGTTTAATGACATCATGCTCGAAATTTTGGAGAGAAAGCTGTGCGAAAATTCTTCTTTTATTCGGGAATATTTCTTTAATTTTTGGCTCGGCTGGAGAAAAGAATACCAGGTCTATAGTGATCTGATGATCATAACCGTTCAACGGATGTTCTGAGATCGGGATGGTCAGGACAGGGTCTTCTGCATTTGAGTGTACAGTTTCGCCATCAGTGTTATCGGGGGCTTCGTTATTAATGATGGCATCATTAGGCACTGTGGGGTTGGTGGTGACAACATCGGCATTGATGAAGATGCCAGGAATCTCAGAAATTGATTCGTTAATATTGGTTCCGGAATATTCGTCGCTATTAACTTCGTTCAAATTTGGGATTTCACCAAGTTGTGGGATGATAGACTCGTCGTCAGAGGTTCTTGCAACGGGGGTGTCATAGGAGATGTCTAGGATTTCACGATGATTTTCATTGAAGTTGTTTATGAATTTTTGGAGTTCATTAACATGAATTTCCACTCGTGATAGGGCGTCGGCATTTGTATTTAATTTGCCCTTTTTGTAAACAATTTCGTAGTCAAATTCTTCTAGTTTAAGGCGCCATCTCACTAGGCGGGAATTTGGCTCTTTAAGAGACATAAGCCACTGAAGGGGTTTATGGTCAGTGAAAATTTTGAATTTTCTCCCATACAGATATGGACGGAAATATTTGGTTGCCCATACTATTGCTAGAAGTTCTTTTTCTATCGTTGAGTAGTTCTGCTCTGATTGATTTAGGGTACGCGACGCGTACGCCACTGGTTTGTCAGAACCAATAGGCCCTTGAGAGAGGATAGCCCCAATGGCAAAATTGCTGGCATCCGTGCTCAAGACAAAGGGCTGGTCGAAATTTGGGTATATCAGTACGGGTTCATTAGTCAAAAGTGTTTTACAGTGTTCGAAACATTGAATAAATTGAGAGTCATGAACAATTTTGGCGTTCTTTTTCAGACATAATGTCAAGGGTTTGGTCAGTTTTGCGAAGTCCTTTATGAATCGACGATAGTAACCAAGGAGTCCTAAAATTCCTTTGATTTGCTTTGTTGTGGTTGGAATTGGATATTTTTGAACTGCTGAGATTTTACTGGGATTTGGTTTAATTCCGTCAGTTGTAATGACGTGACCAAGATAAGCTGTTTCCTTTTTGAGGAATTCTGATTTATCCATTTGCACTTTGAGATTGGCACTTCTCAAGCATTTGAATACCTTTGTCAGGCTGTCTATATGTTCCTGAAGAGAGGTAGAAAAAATAATGATATCATCTAGATATACCAAGCAAATTTTGTTGATGTAGTCACTGAGAATGGTGTCCATGCAACGCTGAAACGTAGCTGGACTGTTCTTAAGGCCAAAAGGCATGCGCACATGCTCGTAGTGACCTCCTTCGACATTGAATGCAGTTTTTTCGATATCGGAAGGATTCATTTGTATCTGGTGAAAACCAGATGCCAGGTCTAATGTAGTAAAATACTGACATTTACCTAACTTCTCCAACACATCAGTTATATTGGGTATTGGATATTTGTCATCGATTGTCTTCTCGTTTAGCTTCCGATCATCGATAACAATTCTCCACTTTTTCTTTCCTGAGGCATCATCTTTTTTTGGAACAATCCATATTGGAGATGACCACGGGGACTTACTGGGTCGAATTATATTTTGTCGAAGCATTTTGTTTATTTGCGTTTGTACTTCTTGTTTGTGTATAAAAGGATATCTGTAGGACTTTGTATATACTGGAATTTCGTCTCTTGTTTTGATTTCGTGTTTAATTTCTGTTGTCGAGGTCAGTGGTTTGCCTTCCTTATAGAATATGTCTGAAAATTGTCTGCAGAGTTTCAAGAGGTGTTGTTTCTCTTCAGCATTTAGATGGTCAGTTCGAATTATGTCTTGGATGTCATTTTTGGTGATAGTCTGTAGATTTTCTGAGAAGTGAATTTCAAAATTGTGTTCTAGGTCATATTTACTGATTTCTGGAAAGTCCTGGAATTGATATGTTTCGTCACTCGTTAGTGGTATGGTCTTGACTGGGTATAGCATGGTCAGTTTGATGTCATTGTCAGTTGGATTGAAAATTTCCACATTAGCTTCGCCATTACTTGCTAGTGTTAGGGTGGGGGGAATTTTACATGCTAAAATCTCCTGTTGTGGTATCATCACGTGCTTATTTGAGCAATCGACAGGGATTTTTGTAAATAATTTGGAATTTTTTGGAATCACTTTTTCAAAAAGAAGTTTTGGATTTGAAACAAAATATTTTATGATATTGATTGATTGCGGGGTGATTATTTTACTATTGACCAGATCCAATCTACTGTTCAATAATTTCAAATTATCGATTCCTAATAATCCATCAAAAATATTATGAAATTTGTAAAGAAAAAATTTTATTTCTTTATCTGTACGAAACTCGTCAAAAGCTGGAATCATAATGGATGAATCGTGATTTGAGGTATTGAAACAAGTGGACACCGAAAATGGTTCGTTAACTATGGCGTTTTTAAAGTATTGATTGGCTATTGATGGGTCTAGAAATGATCGTGTCGATCCAGTATCGACTAATAATTTTAAAGGTGGGTTCTTTATTTCGATATACGGGAGTTGTCTGTCCTGTATATTGTTTGATTCTATTATTATCAAGTCTGGTCGTCTTGATTCTGGCTTTCCGGAAAATTTCCAGTTTCCCAATTTTCTTTGTCGGGCGCATACTCAGGTTGAAAACCTACGGCGCCTTCGTCAGATTCGGGGTTATCATAAGTCTCAGGATATTCGTTTGTTGGAACTGAACCTTGTTCAGCATAGAAAAGTTCTTCAGATATGAAGTTTCTATTTTGGACGTTATTTTGGGAAGAGTTGGGACGCTGTTGTGGTCTGAGACTGGTACCATGAGAGATGCCGCTCATAGGAGAAGGACGGATATTATTAGTAGGTCTATTCGGCGGATTTTTCCAAACATTTTGGGGTCGGCCGAATACCTGTGAATTTGTGAAAAATCTTTGTGGTGGGCGGTTGATTGGTCTTATGGGTATTGGTTGACTCGGAAATGATTGACGTTGCGTTGCTTTGGGTTGATTCACAAATTGATAGTTTTGTGGTGGGAAAAATTGGTTTTGAGAATTGAAGTTATGATGGGACTGCTGGTAGTTTTGCCTTAATGGCCTGGTTTGTGAAAAATTAGGACGAGGGTGGTTAATCTGAGGCTTAGGAAAGAAATTTCCTTGCAAATTTGTTATGTTGATTTCATCATTTAATATTGATAGAGCTTGAGGAAGTGTTTGAGGGTTACGAGCCCTCACTCTGGTACCGAAAGGTTCTTTCAGACCAACTAAAAATACTCTTAACGTCTGGTTTGTGAATAAATTCCTTTCACAAGTTCTCTCAACCTCGGTGGCAGTGTGCAAATCAATATAGTTACAAATAGTATTAAGTACATGAATACAATTCGAATAAAATTGCTGCGGCGTTTCGTTACCTTGCCTCATATGCATTAAATTTTGGGTGAGGGAACTCAGGTCCCTTTGGTCACCAAAATTTTGGAGTAAAGTTTCACGAATTTCGGGCCAAGTTTTAGCGTTGTAGATATTGACTGCTTCTATCGCCGCACCTGTCAATTTTGAAAATATTGTGTTTACAATAAGTAAATTTTGTGTTGATTCATGTGTATTCGCATCGAAATAAACTTCCGATAGCTGTTCGATTGTTTTTATGAACCGAACTAAACCCGTTGGGTTTCCGTCATACTCCGGAATTGTCTTCAAAAGATCTGAACTAATTACTGGAATTATTTCAGGCATTGTTGTAAGACTTGCGAGCTGATTAATAAGTGAGTCTATAATTGGATCTATTTTGAATCGATTATGAATAACTTATACTTATTGAAATCTGTTATTAGATACTGCTATTTTTACTATTATATTATTACTATTATTATTAACGGTCTTCACTTGTAAGATACAGGATATTCACAGGAACTCTGAGGTTTCAGAGGAGTCTGACATATATGAACAAGATATACTCACAATAAAGCCGCAATGCTTCTCAACATCTGGAATCGGTGTTGGCTGCTAATCCTATGTGCTTTTGGTTTCCACTTAGTTAACACTATTCTATGAAGGTAGTCTCCTCAATGGATGCGTACCCTTCGCGATTTTGAACAAACAGTTGAAACTGAAGCGAACGATTTCTCGATGAACTTTTTCACTTTCAAAATCCTACCGACTGCGCCACTTTTGTTTTCGGTAAACTCGAAAAGCTTTTAAAAAATATTTATTGATTACAAAAATTGAATAAAAGTACGTGTAACAATTACAAGTTATAAAATCAGACTGAGTTCATTGCGTTCACCGAGAAGCGATGAGAAATTGTTGTAATGCTGACGAAGCGTCCTTCGTACGAATTCCATCAGTAGCGTCAGCGGAATACGGGGTCGTTGACAACGTAATTCGTAGGTTCCAGCTTTTGGAACCTATACAGTACCCCTTTCTCAAATTTGACGAGTTGGCGATTGGTACCTTTTAGCTGAACGCCATCCAGTTTCGAGTCGAAAACATTACAGAATATAACTACGGACTGTCTTTCATGTGATGGTATAGTCAGTTTCCTACTAGTATTTTTGTTAAAAACTCACTCATTTTATGCTCTATTGCTTGGTGTAATTCTATTTAAATTTTTGATGAATGTCCATGAATGTGTTTTGAAATGGATCAAGATTCAAGCTGTACTGATATATTTGGTACAACAATACATACATCTATATATTATGATTAAAGGCATAGACAATTTTAGAACAAGCTACAAGGAAAAGTGTCAAAAAAGGATCAGATGTTTTGTCACATACCACGCATGTGCGAATTTATAAATTAAGTATTTCCATGAACGGTACCATTCGTTAGTGAAAATGTAATGCAGTGTTGATTATTATAATATAATGAAAAATTAGTTATAATGAACGCTCCATGAATCCGTCTTTAAAGTAGTGGGTTTTAGCAGTTGCGTTCATAAAACATACTTTTGCCTTAATTTTCACTGTTACCCTAACAAAAGTTCATAAAATTCAACTTTTGGCTTAGGGAATTATTGGAGTAGAATGATTTTTACGTTTTTACTGTGCGTGAATCAATGCAACAAAATGTATAAAAAAGTCATATCCGCCTGTTCCTTCTTGTTAGTGGTCAGGTGCTGTATTTTGTTATAAAGAAGTTCTTCTATAATAGTTTATTGGATATATGCATATGGTACAATAATTGAGAATATTCAGCAGTTTGATTGACTGTTCAATAGGAGGAATGATTATTATAAAAATAAAATAATGAAGAAAACAAAAATGTTTTTGACCACAACATCCCAAATTTATTAATGGGCCGCATGCGTCACTTCTTCTTTAAAAGCGGTGTGTGAACTGTCGATTTCACCGCTCAAAATTGAAGAAATGGCAAAAGAAGTAAACGTAAAGGTTTGGTCTATCAACCAGCCGTATACGAATATTCAAGATTCAGGTTCAATAAAAAGCCACATTTCCAGATTTTTTGCTATGGTATGTACTATTCAAAAAAATTCTCAGAAAGTCATATTTGAATAAAAAATTTCTTTCGAAAATCAAATCAAGTTTGAACTAGATTTCATCACACTATTGAACACAAGGAAATGACAAACGCATGTAGAATAAGTTCAAGCCTGCACAGCATGAAATATGGAAATAAATAAAATTTCATCTTGTCAGGTTCGAAATATGGACCCAATATCAGAAAATGGGGTGATTTCTCTGGAGTTGCCGATAATGGACAAGCATTCATTGCCATCGACCCCAGCGCTTTCACAGCCGGATTTGAAGAGAGGATGAGCGATTTGATGGGATCACTGCGAAAAATGGAACCAGTAAGTATTCTAAAATAAGTATTCTGGAATGTTGTTATAAAATTTTAATAACGAAGCTTTAGTAACTTAATGATAATATTAATATCAATTGAATTGAAATAATTACCGATAGTAATGGTAATAATCCCATCCATCAGCACATATGGCAGGGAACAACATCACTATATATGCGTTCCGGACGCCTCATCAAAATTGGTGGCGCATTTGCTATTTCAACTTCAGGAAGTACCTAGAATACACCAACTAGCTCGAATATGATAGAAGGAAAAGTGAACAAACCAAAGTGGCACCAAAAATATGCAAATTTTTCCTACGCAAGTAACACAAGCGATTGGCTGAGACATTCGGTTTGTTTCGCATGCAAACAAAAGAGCCTTATCAGTGTTCGTGTTTTAACTATGGTGCCACAAAAAAAAAGGTTTCAACATAAAGTAGCCCGCTTTATTCTAAGAAAATCATTCTGTTATATATAATCTATAAAGTATCTTTATTGAAAGAAATTTATTTTTTCGCTGAGCTTTATTTCAAGCAAATATATTTACTTTGAAGCAAAGAATCTGCAGTGCAGTAATTTTGTTTTCTCTATCGGGAAAACTACATTTTCTTCATCCAAGAAATTACATTATCTCCGTTCAAGAAATTACGTTTTCTGTGTCCAAAAAATTAAATTTTTCTCTTTCAACAAAATTACGATTTCTCTGGCCAATATTACGTCTTTTCTATCCAAGAAAAGCATGTACTCCGCTCAAGAAATAAAATTTTTTCTATACAAGTAATCAGGTTTCATTCATCTAAGAAATTACGTTTTCTCCGTTCGAAAAATTACGTTTTCTCAGTCCAAGAAATTACATTTTTTCTTTCGAAGATATTACGATTTCTCTGTCCTAGCAATTACAATTTTATGCACCCCTGATAAAACAGTACATTTCCTCATGAAGAGAAAAATATTTTCTCTGAATAAAAAAACAAGTATTTTTTACGGGAGAAAATTGATTCAATAAATAGAAAACTACCCAAATCATAACTCGTCGCTAGATTCGTCAATGTAACAAATGCTGATATTATAATTGAATAGAGCTTTATCACAACCGAGCGGAGTCAATGAAAACATAATAATTATTGAGAACTTTGTGCTCTAATTTTCTAGAAACTAGAAATCATACCTCACAGCATTTAAGATTCTTAACTCACCTTACTTTATCATCAGATGATCTAGACTTTTTCTGCTCGATGCTCCATTTGTTCTTTCTTTCTGATGCTGAATTGAGAACTCGTTGCGGAACTCACTTTAACTCCTCCACATCCAGTTACATTTTAAAAAGACACTGATATGCCAGACAAAAAAATAAAAAATTGTGAATTATGATTACATAATGGCTTATAACTTTAACCAGATTTAAATTATTTAATAAAACTCAAAAAAAAAACAAAATGGCTGCATGCATTTATATTTTAGGCATATACCACTATATCCACCATTTGGATACTAGTGATATACCATAATATCCACATGAGGATAATAGTGCTAAACCGTTATATCCACATTTGGACATACTTACATGTAAAATAATTTAACGATATATCTTTTGAAAGTAAGTACTTTATACGCATGAAAAATATTTGTAGCATTGAACTGTATAAATAATAAGGTTTATTTGTGGTATTCTTGGACACTCGATACAAATATTCCTTGTGAGTTTTCTTTGGTTATGTTTTCGGCAAGTAACAATTTTTAGCAAATTAACCATAAAATGTTCCGTCATGTTGCGATAACCTTTACTATACTTATGCAAAATACCATTGTTATATTTGGTTTTCTCAAATTAACTTTTTAAAAATTGTAACCGGGGTGGATAAGCCACCGGAAAAATACTTTATTTGAATATAGTTTGACGTTTATAAAGTGAATCAGAAATATAGACTAACTGAAATCGACTCGCAGGTCGTATTTATAAACATAGTCCATGCACTGTCAGCAACTCCATTGTTCACTTGCAGGTGGCCATCCGCTAGCGTCGTTTAATCGGCAAAGTCCTTATCTCCTGACACTGAGACGTCCGATACGCAGTTCCAGCAGATATCCACTATATAACAACTCCCTTTTTTGGGAAAAAGTTGTTGCTGAGCTACGACTTTTAAATTAAACTCGTTCTTTAAAATTTACGTTTACGAGTTCGACTTCTTCTTCAACAGGTTCTTGGAGGTTGATACTTGGTCTTCTCCTTGGGATGAATCTGGCTAGGGTTCGTGATGCGGTCCTACTGACCCTTGGATGGTCTGGTGGTGGTTGATCGTTGGATGCAGCATTTACAGAAAATATAAAGAACGATCAAGGAGATGATCAGGGTGATGGTAAAGTATGTGAACCATGAAATGTGTTTACTGACAAAAGGTTCATTAATTAACTTGTCCAATTCGTCAGAATATTGGCTCAATTTATGTTGGGCTATATTGAGGTCGTCCACATTAATTTTATTCAGCTTCAGTGGTTTCAGCTCCGATAGGTGCTGTTTTTCAGGCAGGTCTTTACAGCATTGTTCCTGTACGTAATGTTCTTGTACTTGTCAACGAAGAACTTGTAGTGGAATCTCGTGCTTCCAATGAATGCGTTGCAGTCAGGTTAGAGTTTGAACAGAGAATTGGTCCTGATTATTTCAGTCACTGGTTCCATATTGGTAACAGTGATCGGTAGGTCATCAGAAATGGTAATGAGCCAAAGGTTTATGCTAAGTTCTTGAACATTGTAGTCCTTGGCATAAATAAGTGATATTTGGCAGGTTTTTGGAAGTTTTGTCACTCTTCTAAGTAGTTGGGCTGTACAGATGGCTTCGCTGTCTATTGAATAGGGCAGCAAATCGGAACAAATTCTCACACCATGATTTATTAATTTACAATTTTCCAAATTTTGGAGTGGAATATACAACAATGAATCATCATCTCTCGCAATATATTTTTGGAATGATAGCAAAATATGGTGAAGTCCTGTTCTATTATCTGGTATTGGTATTGGTAAAAGTCGATACAAAGTATATGTTTCTTGTTCGACTAATGGTATTTTCCAAATGAAGACAATTTTTGAATCGACTTGATATGCTTCTAGTTCAATGATTTCGATATATCGAGCAATATTTGAAAACGTTGTTGATAATGGTAAATTATTTTTTTGGAGAGATTGTGATATATCTAGGAGAGATTTTATCAAATCATGTGGAGTAATGATTGAACTATGCAGTATATTCAATCTAGCAAATGTTATAGAATTTAAAACATTATTGAGAGTATCTTCCAGAAAAAGATAGCATTCCATCAGTGTTTCGCAAATATCAAAGGTTCGTACTTGTGCTTCATAAAAGGCGAGATCATCTGAGAGTGAGAATATTGACGTTTCAATTTCTTTTATATCTTTATTGGAGGTTTCTTCATCCACTTGCAATTTTTGTATAGTCGAGTTTTCGATCACAGATGTAGTAACGGATATCTGATTCTTCAAAAGATTTTCAATTTGGTGTTCATCTTGTGAAATTTTATTTATACACTCTGTATGATATTCACCGTCTGATGCATCCAAATTGCCAGTTATTGCTTTCCGAAAAGTACCTACTCCATTAATTAATCCGCGTTCCTGTCTTTTATTGTAATTTTCAGTATCAGCAAATATTTCTCGATACTTGAGGCAGAGTGAGTTGGATACCTGAGTGAGAAGGCTGATATGTGTTTGCACTTGAGCTTTGAAAGATATCATTCGTGCTCCTGGTTGCTCAAACGTGTCTAACATATTTTCTAAAATTTTGTCATTATTTTCCAAAGCAGATTTTATATATTCTAAGTCCTTATAGACAAGCAGAGTCCATTTTTCGTTTGAAATTTTCAAAGTGCTTTCTTCATGAAGGAAGATGCCAATGGTATTGTTTATGGGTTGAATGAAGTATTGTGAGTGGGCTGCTGAAATCAGGAAGATAACCCTGAAAAGAAAATTAATCTTCAATATAAAGTTTTAATCTATCAAAGTTTACTTTTGTCTTCTGTCGCGTCTTCCAATTAACTAGCATTGCTGAATTTTAAAAAATTTCTATTATTTCAAAGGGACCATTAAATTTATTTTGAAGTTTATCTTTGATCTGGGATTCTTTAAGGAATACTTTGTATCCTACTTTGTATACTATAGGTTGTCCCAACATGTTTATCAAATCTTACTTTTGATTTTTCTTTTTGTCTTTGAGTTTTTTCTCGAGCAACTTTATAGTAGTGCAAAACTCTGTTATTGAGATCTCGGATGTATTTTGTGATTAATTAGTTTTGGTTATAGCGAGTTTCTGGTGGTCGACTGGATGTATGTCCGAATAAAAGTTCATAGGGTGTAAATCCATGTGTTTTATTTCTACTATTATTATAGCAAATAATAGCATAAGGTAAACATGTAAGAGGACTGTCTTTGGGGTTGTCGGCTATACTTGATCTAATCATTTCCATGAGTGTGGCATGGAAACGTTCCAAAGAACCATTTGATTGAGGGTGGTTAACGATTGAAAATGTTAGTTTTATTTCATAAAGGGTGCAAAGGTCTTTCATGAGGGCGTTATCGAATTCTCGACCGAAGTCGCAATGGATTCTCAATGTTGAAAAAAGACCAATAAACTATTGACAACTGATTTTGCAAATTTGTCATCATGTGAAATGTGTGAATTTAGTCAGTTCGTCTCTGATAGTGAGAACATAGTTCTTGAAAGGGATTTCAAGAAGTCAATCTTAATTCTTTCGAATGGTGTTTTGGGTGTTTCAGTTATCACTAGAGGGTTGCTAAGATTTTTCCTGCATACTTTGATTTTCTGACAAGTTTCACATTTTTTCACAAAATTTACAACATCTTTGACTAAATTTGGCCAAGCATATTTTTCTTTTACACGTCTAACAGTTCCGTTGCTACCTCGATGTAAATTACCCTTTCCAGAATGATATTGATCCATGATAATAGGTATCTGGTCTTAATCTGGAGTTCTCGTCAAATTTTGGCAAACAGTTATTTTAATTTCTTTTTCCGCGATAATAAAAGATAGAATTTCTAGAATTGGTAGTTCTAGATTATTTTCGACATAATACGTTTTTGAAAGATTTAGTTCGTTTTGTCTTTTATAGAGTACGTAGAATAAGTGTTCATTGACTTAATCTGGATCATATGGCAAAGCAATAATGAAGTATTTCCTACCTTTAACGGATTTACTTGATAAAACATTAATTGCGTCATTAGAAAAATCGGCATGTTCTTCAAAAATGTCCTCAATTATTTTGTAGTGAAGATTTTCTGATTTATTTTGTCGAAAAAATATCAGAATATTTTTATGTTGTTTGTCTAATAGTTGGCTATTGTCAAATTTAATTTTTGAATAATCGATCAGAGATTCGGTTTGATAGAAGTGTGCAAATGTGTCAAATTCTTGTTGTATTTTTTCGAAAGACAATTCTTCTTTTTCTTGTCTCTCTATTTGTTCTTCTGGTGGAGTATCCGGGTTTTCATCTCCATTTGAAGCGAATATCGAGAATTTTGATTGAAAATTCGCGCATTCTTTGAAATGATTAATTTTAATACGTGAATGGGCATCGGCGTTCTTATTGACTTTGCTGGGTTTATACTCTATCTCGTAATCATATTCTTCCAACTTGAGCCGCCAACTACCTGGGATTTTAATTGAAAAGAGCCAAGTGAGGAGTCTATGGTCAGTCACTAATTTGAATTTTCTACTGAATAAATATGGTGGGAAGTGTTTCACAGACCAGACTATGGCCAAAAGTTCTCTCTCGATAGTGGAGTACTTGGTTTCGGCATTACAGAGAGTTCTAGAAGCATATGCTATAGGGAGATGGGAGATATTTGCCTATAAGTCCTTGTGATAGGACAGATCCTATCGCAAATGCATTCGCATCTGTCGTCAAGAGAAACGGTTCTTCAAAGTTTGGATATATCAGAATATGACTAGAAGTACATTTCAATTCTACGAATGATTTTTCACATTCTGAGTCGAAATAAAATTTAACATCCTTCTGCAAGAGTTTTGTTAGGGGTTTTGATATTTTTGCATAGTTTAAAATGAAGCGACGGTAATAGCCTGCTAAACCCAAAAAAGATTTTAGTTCTTTTGGATTTCTTGGTTGAGGGAAATTTCTTATACAGTCAATTTTTGATGGATTTGGTTTTACACCATCTTTAGTTATGATGTGACCAAGGTATTAAACTTCCTTTCTAAGGAATTCACAGTTATCTGGCTGGATTTTCAAATTAGCCTTCCTTAGTCGTTTAAAAACTTCTGTTAACCTTGAGAGGTGTTCATGAATGGTTGGAGAATAAATGATAATATCATCCATGTACACACGGCATCAACGTTCGTTTTGGATACCAAGTAGAATATTGTCCATAACGCGTTGGAATGTTGATGGAGCATTCTTTAGACCAAATGGCACACGAACAAATTCGTAATGTTCATTTTCCACAGATAAAGCTGTTTTTGCTACATATTTCGAGTCAATTTCTATTTGGTGGAAACCTGACGCGACATCAAGAGTCGTAAAATACTGACACTTTCCAAGTTGGTCAAGTAGGTCGGAAATATTCGGTAGTGGGTACTTATCGTCTACTGAGAGTTCATTCAGTTTTCGATAGTCGATAACGACACGCCACTTTGGTTTTCCAGAGGCATCCAGTTTTTTGGGATTAACCCAAACAGGGGATGACCATGGGGAAATGGATGGCTAAATAATTCCTTGTTTCAACATTTTAAAAATTTGGGTTTTGACCTCTTCTTTATGAACTTGGGGGTATCTGTATGATTTTGTAAAAACGGGTTTGGCATTATTGGTTTCTATTGTATGTTTGATTTCGTTCGTGAAGGTAAGGTCGTCACCTTCTAAATAGAAAATATCCAAAAATTCCATACACACGTCAGTTATTGATTGTCTTTCTTCGTCGTTCAGATGGTCAAGTCGTAATTGATTTTGAATTTCTTGCGTCCTTTCAAATTCATTTTCAACAGTTTGATCATTAAACGTATTAATATTCAAATCTGATTCGAATTTTGAAATTGGTTCGAGTTTCAGGTCTGAAAAATCAATTGTTTTTGGAATCGCATTGGCATTTATAATTGAAGTAAGAAATTGTCATTTCTCGTCAATTTTCACCAAGGCATTTGGTAATGTAACTTTTTCTTTTTCCTGTGCTAACAGTATAGCATCAGTGTTGGTGAGATTACACTTTAGTTTAAAAATTTGTTCAGTTCTGGGTTCAATCATAATTTTATTTTGATTTAATTTTGGTGTTCTAAAAATTTCTTCTTCAGTTACTTTAAGTAACGGAATGGTTTTGAAATTTGTTATTAATTGGTTATTTTTCAAATCAATGATACAATTACAATGTTCTAGAAAATCGGATCCAAGTAAACCATCGAACTTAATATCTATGTCATAAACGTAAACTTTATGCGGATCGTTGTCTTTAAAATTTATCAAAGTGGATTCAGTGATTAAAATTATTTGGTCAGTTATTCCCTGGACTATAACATTTTCCGAAAATCAATGTAATCATTTTTCACAAGTTTTTGGTTTGACTATCGAAATACGAGCTCCGGTGTCAATGAGAATTTTTAAAGAGTTTGTCAAGTCTTTTATGTAGTAGAGATTTTTGGAATTCATAGAATAAAGAAGAAGATGCAATAATCAGAAACAAAAGGAACGAACTGTATCTACAAAAAACCTCTCACAAAAAACGTAGATCTCATTCCGACAGTCGCTATCGGAGAATAATAATACAGGGGATTGGTTCAGGAATATGAATCAACCAACGAATACGGAACTTCTCAGTAAATTGGAAGCACTCATAAACAAAACTTCAACGGAAATCAAAGAGGAGATAAAAACAATAAAAGATACCTTAAGCAGGAAACTGCAGACCCTGGAACAAAATATGCCAAGGTTGAGGAAAAAATTACTCGCATTGAACGTGAATACAAAAAGGACAATATTGTAATTTTTGGAATACAAACAGATCATGAATACCTATTGAACACTACTTTAGAACAACTTAATACAATATTTGGATGCAACCTCGCTGAAAAGGATATTAACAATATTCACCTCATTGGAAAATAAAGCACAATTATTGTAGAGTTCATTTCGAACTTCCAAAAGCAGAAAATAACCAGGCAGCTTTATAAACTAAAGGGGACCAGCATTTCCATTACTCACGATCTTTGACCTGAAGACCGAGAACTCAACAGAAATCTAGTTCGTCATCTAAAAGAAGCCAGAGCTGCTAATCAAACAGCTCATATAAAAAATTTCAAGCTTGTAGTGAACGCCGTGCCATACACCATCGAGGAACTAGAAAACCCCACTATAGATAATCAAGATTTAGAAAACGAAATCAAAATACCTCACAAAAACAAAAGCGCTCCAGCTACCCCAACTAAATCATTGCCCTCAGAAGAGTTAGAAGAAAGATTAGACAACAATAAACCGCATCTGAAAAAACAATCACCGAGGACCGAAATTCTTAAACAACATATACAACCAATCAGCGAGTCGAGCACGCCACCAGCTACAAAAATATTATTGAACAACTCTACTAGAAACCAAGATCCAAAAACAAGAGACGCCAAAGAAACAAACAGAGTGCTGAGAAAGCAGACTAAGAAATCAACCTCCTAAAAATGACACAAAGTAAGCAGCCATAATATCTGTGCTCATGTACTATTTATTGTTTTAATAATTATAATTTCTCATGCACATTTAATCTAATACCTATCTCTTATCACCTTTTTTCTAACAAAAACTTAAAAGAAAAAAGTTACACTGAAATTAACAAAATGGATCCATACATCAACAACTTTCAAATGAAAAAGATAGACTCATACGTTTTGAACACTGTACGTGAGGTGAACAAAATCTTTACAGTCAATAATAGCTCTTTGAATTTTAAATTGATACATAACAACATCCGAAGTATTGCAAAAAATTTAAACGAATTTGAAGTTTTTATTCAAGAATTCCAGTCATCATTTGATTGCATGATACTTACAGAAACACGATTCATACCTGACATTGAAATATACGACATAAATGGATATAAAACACTTTACAAGGGGGGCATTTTGAATCAGAATGATGGGGTAGTGGCATACGTCAAAACAGACCTCCCATAGTCTGCATGAATTTAACCCTTTCACTCATGAATTTTTGTATTTTGAAATAAAAAATTTTGAAATTTGCAAATATAATAAATGAATTTTTCTAAGATTTTTGAGCCTATAGAAAATTTTTTGCGACAGCCAATTTTTGTGATATGGGTTGTGCTAAATTTAGTACACCATGAGCAAACGGTATATGGGATATTATAATATGAGAACACAAATTTTGTGATAGTCATTGCAATTCAGTAAAAATGTTTCGTGCAAATCAAAAAATATCCGAAAACGATAGTAGAAATGTCGCAGCATACTCTGTAAAATTCCAAGACTATTTTTATATATCAAAATATAGGTAGGTAATTCAGTTGATTCTGGCAAGTTTTTGTGCTAATGTAACTACCCGTATTCTTGTTCTTCCTCTGAACCTATGTCCAAGTAAATAAACGAGCATTCTGAATCAATCTCGTACTCATGAAATTTACCCCCAGAAGCTTCCAAATTAGTGCCCTAACTCAAGTCACTTTCGATTCCATTGACATTCTATCAGATAAATTGTTTTCTATTATTGATAATAGCTTCTGATTACTTAAGGCCCTTCTAATAACCATGTCAATCAATGGTACTGTGAAAATAACAGAAAATACATTTTTTAATGATATAAAGTGAGGTTATGTCTACCACATATGCAATGCCACTAGCTCACAGTGTACTAAATTTAGCACACCGAAAATCATGTTCAAAACTTCAAAATAGTAATAAAATGTTTAAATATTTTGAATCGAGTACGTAAAACACTCTAATGTGAACACACAGTATTTTTTTCGATGAATAAATTCCACACTTAGAAATTCAAAAATGACATACACCAAACTGGTGACCCAGATGATAGGATTCGTCCATTCTCGTCAGCTGAAGTTTTCTAAAATACTTCCTGAAGAATCTGATAGATGACAGATAAAATTACAGTTGGCAACTAAAATAACAACTTATAAAACCATGGCAACAATACTTGGATTAAACAGTTTTCTGCACACAAAAAAAAACAAGAAAGTTGTGTACTAAATTTAGGACACCATGAGCGAAAGGGTTAATGGATCATATATGATCAAACTTAAACTTGCTATGAAAAGGAAATATATTATTGTCTACGCCTTCTATAGCTCAACATCAACCAATGTCGATGAGTTTTTGGAAAAATTGAAAACGTTTCTAAATGATGACAACGACCACCAATACAAATTCAAACTATTTGTGGGAGATATGTACATCGATATTCTTGATTATTCAGAGCATTCAAATGAATACTTGAATATTCTGAGTGAATATGGTTATCTACCGGCCATAAACAACTACACCAGATTACAAGGAAATTCAAAATCATGTATAGATCACATATTCATAAATGCAAAACTTGAAGACTCTGCACAGACATCACAGACCATTTCTCGATCCTCCTACAAATTGTTTTTCGAGATAAAATCGTAACAAATACAGAATCAACTAGATATATAACACATATAAATAACAAACAACTTATACGGAAAATTAGTGAAAAATCTTGGACAGAAGTGTACTCAATTCCCAATATCGAATCCGCAACAAACAAATTTCTGGAAATAGTTAAATCTTGCATAAATGAATGTACAAAAAAAATCAAAATAAAAAGTAGCAGAAGAAAACGAAAAATGTGGATAACTAGATCTTTAATTAAATCGGTCAATAAAAAAAATCAGATGTAAAATAAACTTAGAGCAGATCCACACAATCAACAATTACAACATGAATATAAAACATACAAAATCGTTCTTAGTAAATTGCTAAAAGAACAAAAATGTAATTATTACAAAACGCGAATAAATAAAGATAAACATAATGCAAAAAAGCTATGGAACAACATCAATGAAATGTTTGGAGGCCGTGAATATGAAAGTATTAACAGAATAAAGGATGATAAAAATAACATAATTACCAATGATAACGAAAAAGCAAACATTTTCAACGAAACTTTCATTAAAATGGGGTGCAATTTAGCAAAAAAAATCGTTACGAATAGGCCGAATATTATGAGAGAAAAATATACTATTAACTCAATTTTCATTGGTGAGGTAACAGAAGACGAAGTCCTCGGAGTAATACATGAACTGAAAATAGGAAAATCCCCTGGTATCGATAACATAAAAGCGGAGACAATCAAGGAGATTGCATATCACATAGTCAGAGTCCACTAACATATACAATCAATAAATGCATTGAATCTGGAAAATTATCTGACGAATTCAAAACTTCTGTGGTGAAACCGATCTTTTTAAAAGGTGACATCACAGAATCAAAAAATTATCGACCCATATCACTAATCACAAATTTCAGTAAAATATTCGAAAAAATTTTGAAAAACAGACTAACTACCTGAATAAATATGGACTTCTATCCGATATGCAATTTGGCTTCAAAAAAGGTAAATCTACTGAAGATGCAATAATAGAACTGACAAACAGTATCTATAAAGCCCTAGATGAGAATGAGCCCTGCCTTGCAGTCTTCGTGGACCTTGCGAAAGCATTCGATACCGTGAGTCAAGAAAAATTACTTTTGACACAAAAAAATATTGGCATAAGAGATAACTGCCTCCAGTTGTTCAAGAGCTACCTTGAGAAACGCCAACAATGCGTTAAGATCAATGAAACTTATAGTGATTACAAGAGTATAGAGTGTGGAGTCCCACAGGGAACAGTTTTAGGACCACTGCTATTCACCATATTCGTTAACGACTTATTCTCGATTCCAAGTAAAGGAAAAATAATAAGCTTCGCAGATGATACCGCTATTCTTCATAAAGGTGAAACTTGGGAAAGCCTAAAAAATGAAGTAGAAACTGATCTAAGCATAATAAAAACATTATATGATAACAGATTACTCACGATTTACATCGACAAAACATATTTCCTCCCTTTTACAATATATGAGAACACTTTACCAAATTTTCAACATCTCACACTGCAAAATTATTTACAAATCACCTTAGCAACTAAAACGAAATACCTAGGTATAATGATAGATACACACATGCGATGGGATCAACATGTGAACTTTACTCTCAAGAAACTCCGTTTTGTCCTCTATAAATTTCGACAATTAACAGACATCCTCAACCTGAAACAGAAAAAAATGGTATACCATAGCTTGATGGAAAATCATTTAACCTATGGTCTACTTGGATGGGGGGGGGGCTATCAAAAACATACCTTCGCCCACTTGAAGTCATTCAAAAACGCTTCCTAAAAATGATGCTTTCTAAAAATTCAAGATTTCCAAGTGACCAATTATATAAAGAATCCGAAATATTAGACCTTAGGCAACTATACTATAAAAAAGTAACACCAGACAATTCAAAAATAAAGATAAACTGGAGAAACTCACTAACAATTATCACACTAGGCGTCACATGCAATTCCAGTGCCCTCGGACACATAGATCTATTGGACAAAAAAGTTATAATTATTTGGGTCCAAAATTATACAATAATTTACCTCTATATGTTCAGGAAATTAGAACAACTTTCTCATTTAGAAAAAGTCTGGAAATGCATTTGAAACAAATCCCCTCGGAGCAAATCCACAATTTGATAAACTGACCGGAAATAATATTTGTCATTTATACTTGTATAATAAAGCGTTCCGTGTTTCTCCTTCACATGAGATCTCATACTTTGATGTAGACGTATATGTGTATGTTTGTGTATGTGTATATATTATGTGGATACAATACCATATCCAATCCATTTTCAGTGTTTTATATCCATGGCTCGATGATAATGTTTCATTTAATTGTTAAAGATTCTGATCCAACAAGTTACAAAACTTCTCGATACCAATTATTTTAATATAATAACTCAGTCTCTTCATCTGCAATGTCCTTGTATTGCATGGATATTTAAAGTTTATTAAAATTTCATAATTTAGGTAAGGCAGTAGGTACTCTTGAGACAAATTATTTTTATATTATAAATGATACGGTCACTTAATCAACAACCACCCTTGTATTGTCTTATTTTATTTAATGCTAATTTTAATCATTTTATGTTAGACTTTTATAATTAGTGTTTTCATTGGTACACTTATGTGAACCGGTACTCTTCAGTCAAATTATTTTAATATCCTAAATTTTACGGTCACTTTATGAACAACCACCCTTGTATCGTCTTACTTTATTCAATGTTAATTTTAGTCATTATACATTAGACTTCCATATTTTTATTATTATAAGTGTTTTTATTGGTACACTTATGTGAACCAACTCACTAACAAGAGAAAGCTTCAGTGAGTTAACTCCAGTGTTATATTGCTGGAATTCATTAAGATATATTTATTGTAAATTACCTTTCCAAATAAACACTATTATTATTATTATTATTATTATTATTATTATTATTAAGAGAGCTCACATGAAGCGTTGCTCTGGGAAGTTCAGATCGGGATTGTAATCGTTCAGGTTCATGGATTGTACTTGAGCCTGGATTTCCGATGTTAAGTCGGGTGTTTGATTGAAATCTGGTAGTTGATCTGGGGTAGGTAGTGAGAGAAAATCCTAATAGTTGATTTCATCAAATTGTTCGGATTGATTATATTGATCGTGATGATTTTGGCTATTACTAGTATAATAGTTTTCATTTTCTTGGCCACTAGCTGTATAGTAGTCATCTTGGGGTTCAAAATCTTGGTATTGTGAATCCTGAAAATATATTTTTTTTGTGTGTGGGTGTTGGCATCAAAACAGAGTTTTTTTTGACACAGATTTTTTTAATGATAGTTAATTAGATAATAGCTATTAGTAAATTAGATTAATAAAGATTCAAATGGAGATTTGTTCTTTGATCAAAAATTCCACAATTGTTCTATAAATCTCTTCCTTGAATGTGCTCAGCAGAATAATGATATTTGTTGGCAGTTGGACACCTTGGGTGATTAATTTATTTAAAAATTCCAGCCGGTGTGTGTTATGGAGATCACAGGTGAAGATCAAATGATTGATATCTGCTTCTGATGAGTTATTGCAAGGGCAGAAAGGGGATATGTTTACCCCAATTTTGGCTAAATGTGTGGGGAAGCCTCCATGATTCAGTTTCAGTCTTGTTATAGTGGCAGAGTAAAACCTCGATATTTTAAAAGTATCTAGATGCGGAATGTTTCGAGGAAGCTGGGGATGAATGGATACATAAGTGTTTTTGGAAGATGATACAAAGTCTACCCAAAGTCTCTCCCAGCGTGTTCTCACTGATTGTCTGGAATCACTAATTATGTCTTGAGGTGTGAATATGTGACTTATATGTTGGAGGGAGATGGAATCTTTCGCTGCTTCGTCAACTTTCTCATTTCCCACTATGGCTGAGTGGCCCTTAACCCAGATGAAAGTTATTTTAATGTTGTTAGCTTGGAGATGCAGCAGTGTACGTATGATTTCAGTAATGATGGGGTTAGTGTTGGACACTGAAGCGTGATTATGAATTGCAGTCAGAACCGATTTCGAATCCGAGAGAATGACAGAGTTGCCACCTCCACTACGTTTAATCCATGATAGGGCTTGAAATATAGCGTAAGATTCTGCGCTATAAATTGACGAACGATCAGGGAGGCGAAATTGTGAGAGCATTCTTTCATTTTTAACATAAAAGGCACATCCTGAGCCATTTCCATTTTTAGACCCATCGCAATATATAGTATTTTGTTTATCCAATGTTCCCAATATAGACTTGGTTAGAATATTATTCACTTTGGGTATATCAGTATATAAGGGGATAATCACAGTTGGTTTGTACATCGAATCCTTGAAATCTAATTGATATACAGGCAGGATGTTATGAGAATGTATTTTGTTCAGAGATTTACTCAAGGTCACAAAGGCCTCGGCCAATGGTGGACTGTTTTTTATTTTCCAGTGTTTGTTGGTTAGGTTCTCTAAAGATAGATTATAGGATGATTTCATCAGATACTCCGATGAAGTTTTGAATAATACTAACTTTTTGCATGCCAGAAACTCTCTACGAAGGAAAAGTGGAGGCTCTTGGGCTTCTGCACGAACAGCAGGTGATGGGGATGATTTAAATGCACTGATACATATTTTGATTGCTTTGACTTGCAAGCGGTCAAGGAGCCGAAGGTTTGAGTTCGCAGCTGATCCGTACAATATGCACCCGTAGTCGATGATTGATCGGATGTAAGATCTGTAAAATAATAGAGATGTGGATGCGTCCGCACCCCATTTGTGTTTTGTAACACACTTGAGGATATTTACGCCTCTCTCACATTTGGCTACAGTATAGTCTATATGCTTTTTCCATGTTAGTTTGTTGTCTAAAATAATACCTAAGTATTTATAAGAACTTACTACGGGAAAAGAAATAGAACTCAAATTTATATAGTTTCCTGCTGACAGCCTATGGCGAGTGAAAAACATCACTGCCGATTTTTCTGCAGCTATGGAGAAGCCATGATCGAGTAACCACATTTTCAGACAATAAACGACGTATTTAAGATCTACAATGCAATCATAGTAGGACTTACGGGATGTATATATACAAATATCATCTGCATACTGAATGCGTCTTATAGGCTGGTCGAAGACCTCGTGAAGCTTGCAGTGTAAATATTGAAAAGAATGGGGCTCAATACAGAACCTTGAGGTAGCCCTTGGTTGACAGTTCTGGGACCATGCAAAAAGTTGTGATCTTTAACATAAATTTTTCTATTTCTGAATAATTCGACAACACTGGATGAGGCTTTTGGTTCTATTCCGTAATGAATGAGTTTTGACTGTAAAATGTTCAAATCAACAGCATCGTATGCCCCTTTCAAATCCAAAAAAATACATGCTAGATACTCATTTTTTGAAAAAGTTAGCTGTGTATCGTTAACAATCTGAGTGCAAGCGTCTACCGTGCCTTTCGACTTACGAAATCCATATTGGGATATAGGTAACAATGAGTTATGTTCAAAATACCATTCTAGACGCCTTTTGATTATCCTTTCGAATGTTTTGGCAAAGCATGAAAGTAGGGAAATAGGTCGATAGGACGATGGATCATTTGTATCCCTCTTAGGTTTGAGAATGAAAGTAATAACTACATCTTTGAATGATTCAGGAAGTATTCCTTCCAACCACCACCGGTTATAGATTTCAATCAAAACGCGCTTTGAATTTTCTGGTAGGTTTTTTATCATCATGTAGGTAAAGCTATCCTTACCAGGAGCAGTGTTACTAGTTGTTTTCAAAACTGCTTCCAGTTCAGATAATGTTATTATTGTATATATATCACTGTGTTTTCTTGCTCTACTATCTTTCATCAATTGAGGAAAGAAATCTGGATTAACAAAAGGGGGAAAATTCTGTCAAATAACTGTTCAATAAGGTCGGGAGTAAGGACCGTTTTATTAGAAACTGAGTTTTTGTTCGATATTTTTTTGACGAATTTCCAAACATTAGTTTAGTTTAGGAGTGTTTTTGTTCAAGTTGCTGACAAATGATATCCAACTTTGTTGAGCTTTTCGTTTAAATTTTATCTTAATTTTTGCTTGCAGATTCTTATAAGTTACAAAATTGTCTAAATTAGCGTTTCCTTTATATTTATTCAAAGCCACCTTCCTACTTTCAACCAAGTCAAGACACTCGGAGTCCCACCACACGGGGAGAGACCTTGAGGGTGAGAACGGGATATTTCTGGGCATAGAGATGTCTGCCGCTGAAGTAACTGCATCGATAAATTGAGAAAAAGAAATCGTTTCAGGTGGTTGAGAATTAAGAAAGTCATCTAAATGTGACTGAAAAGTATTCCAATTGGCTTTTTTTTCATTCCAAATATTTGAGGGGCATACCTTTTGACAGTCTATATTATTAGAAATTTTAATGAGAATTGGGTAATGATCGGACCCCATGGTGTCCGATAATAATTTCCAGTCACACTTAGATGCTAATCCAGGAGATGAAAAGCTAAGGTCTACTGAAGAAGGGGGTGAATTTGGGGGTGATATACGTGTAGGAGAGTCATCATTAAGGACAACGAGGTTTGAGCTATCCAAGGCTTGAATTAGTTTTATACCGTTTTGTTCGTTTCTGGAACTGCCCCATAATGTGTGATGGCAGTTAAAATCTCCACAAATCAAAAGTGGGGTGTCAAACTGCGATAATAATTGTTCCCATTGAGTAACTGAGATATTATTGAATTTAGAGTTATTATACACAGAGACTATAGATATTTTAGATCGTTCAAGTTGGATAGCGCAAGCCTCGATTTTTTTATCATTGTTATGTTTAACCTGCAATTGTTTGTATGTTATATTAGTGGATACAAATATTGCAACGCCTCCATAACCATCAGCACGATTTTTTGACACCAAATTAAATCCCTTAATATAGCCTATCTTGGTATCTTTAAGCCACGTCTCAGAAAGAACGATAATGTCAACGTTATTTGATTTGATTAGTTCGAGGAGATTTGGTTTGTTTTTATTAAAGGATCTTAAATTCCACTGTATAACTGTTAATGGTTTTTCTTTAGCAGGTAGATTTGTCATCGCTTATACTGACTGTATCCATTGATTCAAGTATATTATCTGTGTTAATTAAATTGGAAATAAACCCTCTAATGTCTTGATCGAGATTGGTAGGAGTATTCTGACTTTCTCTGTTTGAAGAAGCTGGGAGTTGAGCCATTATAAGGTTATTAATATATTTGGAAATACCGTCGATGAGAGTTTCTTTGTATTTTATGAAATCATCTCGGTGGGGGTTGGGAATTATTATTTGACTTGGTTTTTTTGTCTTCTGACAGCGTTGCGGTGTCGGAGTGCCTGGGGTGATGAAACTTCACGTTTTTTCGAGATAGGATTATTTAATTTGGGTTTGCTAAGGAGAGTACTTTGATATGTTGTGGCATTAGTTGGGGAAGTTGTAGGTGAGTGGGGAAAATTTTGAAGAGTGTCTAGAATATCGAATCTATTATTAGTTGTTATGTTTGAGTAGGAAGGGTTTTTTACCATGGTTTCCGCCTCTTTGAATGAAAGATTTTCTCTGGCCAGTTTTTCTTTTATTTTCCTTTGTTGAGCATAGTATGGACAGTCCTTGGACATGGACTGATGATTATTGTTGTTACAATATAATCAATTTGTTTTATTTGAGATACATTCTATAGTTTCGTCGTGAACCGACGCGCAGTTTTTACATCTTGCCTCCTTATCTTTACACAATTTAGCAGTATGGCCGTATCTGAGACATCTCAAACACTGAATTACCGGATAAATATATGTTTCCACTGTGAAAGAGGCTAGTTTTATTTTTACTGATTTAGGAATCGAATTACCTAAAAATGTAACAATAATGATTTGTCGCGGGACATACTGTACATTACCATCTGAATCGGTGGCTCTCCTTTTCATTCTTTGCACATTAACAACTCTTTTTGTCTGACTCGATAGCTTCTTTGAGATAAGCTTCATTAAAAAAGGTGTCCACTTCTCTGATAATACCTTTTGTTTTTGTAAAAAACTTAGGTATGTAGGCGATAAGATTATTTCGAGTAATACATTCGTGGTTAATAAGAGAATTAGCGAGAGAATGAGTTCGAAAAATAACCTTTACCCTATTTCTACCCACTGACCTTATATCTAAAATATCGTTTTTAATACTTGCTTGATTCAGGAAAAGTGTCCTACTCTGACCGGAAACAATCTTCCAATATTCTTGTCTTGGTGTTCAACAAAAACAATGTAGGGGCCAAAATCATATTCAGTATATTTGTTTTCTAAATCGTAAGTTCTAGCTGGAATATCTGGCTCTCTATTTGGATCGGGGGGCGACCCGTCCGGGTCCCCCGTTTATGTTGTCATTTTAAAGAAAAACTCACCGACTTTTTTTAGTAATGCACGGAATTTGATACGAAGATAAAATTGTTTTGCAAGGTGTCAACTGACCACTTATCGATGGAACTCACTATACACGTCCGAACTGCTTGAGAGTTGGAAGGCGAATCCCTGAGAATATTGATTATCCTGATAATTCACACAAAATGTTCTTTGTTGGTTGAAATTCGGGTTGCTGTCGTCCTTCCGCAATAACGGATGTTATTGCAGGTGATATACAAACCTAAATGGTCAGGAAATACAGAACTGAAGTGCTCAACAAATTCATGTCGGAGAGTATATCTCCGCGGAATTTTCCGTTAGGCCACGCCCCGCGACCGCGGGATATCTTTCTATAAAGGAAGAAATTTCGCGAAGCGAAATCAGTTGATTTCTGTTCTGCTTATGGAACGCTTCGCTGTAGTTTGCAAATAGAGTACCGAATATTTGAAGTGATAATCAGAAGAGCTTCTGATCTTGTGTTCGTTTCCCTATAGTTGATCACAACTTAGGGACCCGTTTCGAATCCTAATCGAGTATTAGAATTCACTCCGAGTGTATCCAATACGAAGAGTTTCGGCTATCTGGCTGACGATATACTCCGAGCATTTACTGTTTCTGGGAGAATCCTGACCAACTGGTTATATCAGAGAAATCTGCGGTCGGCAAAGTGGCAACATCAGCACCTGAGAAGGCGAGGGAGTAGTACCAAACGATCGTTTGTATTATTTCAACATCTAGTCTACACCCGCTTCGAGACTGCGGGCATTGGGCCCCACTGCAGAGAAGACCACAGCTGAAAAGCTGACTGTCGGTAAGACAAAAACCATTGAGAAATCTTCGAAATTTTTGAAAACTCGACTATACAGTGAAACTTTCCGAAATCATAAAATTTCATTCTGAAGAACAGTAGCTTATACGCTAAGCTACTGCTCCTTACTTTTGCAAAAGCTAGTGCTAACTATTAACATTTCTTCATTATTCAAACATTAGTGCTTTGGAATTTCTAGAATAAACAAACAATCTCAGTTGTTTTGAGTTGTTTACAAACAATTATATTCGTGTTTAAGTGGCGGTTTTGGAGAACTTCTAGTGCCAAAAAGGCTAACGTCCTGAGGCGCTAGAATTATCTTGTTTTATTTGTTAAATTTTTCTTAATTCCGTTTCCGACTAACGTTCGGATGTAACAGGAACGATATTTATTTTACTAATACCCGGGCTAACGTCCCGGTTCTCTTTCAAGCATCTCCCCCCATCCTGTACTGTAGCTGCCTTCGAAACAAACTGTGCTTTTCAGTACAAATTGAAAGAATTCGTATAAAAGTACAGGAGGGACGATGTAAAAGCCTTACAACAATTATGACCAAAGTGCTTATATTTCTATAAAGACATTCAAAGTATTTATTCGAATATTCTACTTCACTAAGGCTGGACATTCGCGTAGCGATTATCCACCTTGTAAAATATATTCTTATTTTTCCTCTTCAAGGGCTTTCACCGGGTATTTAAACAAATTATTTTTCTTAATTTTTTTTTTTTTCGGAAATTTCTCCTGACACGGAAAAATGAATCCAAATTTTTTGCGTCTTGCGGAGGAACCCAACCCTCGCCGAGCTAGTCAGGGTAGAATCAGAAATATTTTTTCTGATTCGTTCCAAACCAACGCCGCCCCAAGACGACATTGCGTTGAATTACTGTGGGACGATTGCCCTGTGGATTTTGGTTTTGGGTTGTCGGTCTTGACTAGTTGTTTTGAGGTTGGGGTCTTGGTTGATTACTTTGAAATTGAGGTCTTTGTTGGGTGTTTTGAGACTGTGGTCTCGGTTGGTTATTTTGGAAATTATTTGGGGGCCTATTTGGCTGAAAAGAATTTGGTCTTGAAAAATTTGTATTTGGATTTCTCCAAAATTTTGAAAGTTTGGTTGTGTTCTTTGTCTTTACCTACATTCGTTGAATGAATGGCCTAGACGACCACAAAATATGCATTTTGGGGTTTGACTAGATTGGGGTCTTTTCCGCATAATATTTCTGGATTGGTTCTGTCTGTTATGTTTTTGATTTTCAAAATACGAGAGTTGAAGTTCCCTTCTTATACGCATTTGTGCTTCAAGCATATCTCGGGAATTTCTAGCTCGTATTATTTGCCCTAATTTTGGTTCAATTCCTGTTAACAGGGTGTTCAATGTCATTGTTTCGATTAGTCTTGACTGCGCGTACTTTTGCTCTGCAGTAAGAGCAGTTTTCTGAATACTTGCGTGCATTTTTGCATTATGCACTTGTAAGCGGTTGAAGAACACTAATGCAGTTTCATTTGACAATTGTTTCAGTCTCTGAAGGTCTTGTATCAGAGATGTCAGGTCTCGAGTATCACCAAAGTTTATGGTTAGTAAATTCCTAATATCGTGATAGGTATTGGGGTTTCTTGAACTTATGAGCTGTGCAGCTCTTCCGCGAAGTTTGTTTTCAATGTGAATCGTCAAAAGATTTCTTTGATTACGGGTTGCCATTTGATAAGCACAATCACAAGCATTTAGGAAAGTAGTCAAAAATATTTGATCACCTTCGTATTCGGGAACAATGGAAAACACTTCTGATAGTTTATAGGGTTCAATTTCAGGAACAGGATCCTGATTCTCAGCATTGTTATCACCATTTGCAGGGTTCTCCATATTGCTCAAGAAATCGTTTCACTTTTTGAATATAAACGGATAATTTGTACCTTGTAAGAATAATCGAACAGTACGACTATTTTGCGCATAATTGATCAGTGCAATTATCAAAAAATAGTTTTTGAATTGTTTTTTTTTTATTGTTTGAGTCTGTGTAGGAAATAATCAGTCAATATGATTATTTTGCCTTGAAATATTCGTAAAATGAACGAGAGATGATTCTTTGTCACTTACAGTATTTGTTTCATGGGTGATTCGTCTTGTTCTTGAAAATGGTCCACCAGTGGCTTCACTGGGTGTTCCTTCCGTGGTCTTCAAGTGATGACTCCTCAGCAGGTTCTTGTTTCCTCGAAGGATTAGGATCCACCGCTACCAGTTAGATTCTTCTTGTTCTAGCAGCGTTTAGGAATCCTACCGACTGCGCCAGTTGTTATATTTGGTTTTCTCAAATTACCTTTTCAAAAATTGTAACCGGGGTGGATAAGGCACCTGTAAAATACTTTATTTGAATATAGTTTGACGTTTACAAAGTGAATCAGAAATACAGACTAACTGAAATCGACTCGCAGGTCGTATTTATAAACATAGTCCATGCACTGTCAGCAACTCCATTGTTCACTTGCAGGTGGCCATCCGCTAGCGTCGTTTAATCGGCAAAGTCCTTATCTCTTGACATTGAGACGTCCGATACGCAGTTCCAGCAGATATCCACTATATACATTGGAATCTTAAAATCGTTTTTTGCATTACAATATAAAACCTTAGAGTTTAGAAGCATCTTCAACATTAATTAGAGCCCATTTTTGTAAACCAAGTGTAGCTTTCTCGTAAAGAATTGCATGGTTCCAAATCATGATCAACGGCATCAACAGAACCCATATTTTGATTATAAAATTCAATATGGGCAGATTTTTTAAAATGAACTAACTTGCCGCCTACCATGTAACGACATTTTTCGCAAAACCGTGCAGTATGCTCAATTGTCAACAAGTATACATCCTTCTTGTCTTTATATCTAACAAACAGTTGCATATCTATCTGTTTACCCTCCGGTACCTTTCCAATGGAATTCTAGTTAACTGAGCAAGAACTGCACGATTGGTCTTTATAGTTCCAGTCAAATAGATTCCTTGAGTGAGTATAAATTGCGAAAGTCGCACGGAAGGATACCAATTGTCCAAAATTATTTCTTGGACACTATTCAGTACGGTTTGGGCTGAATGCACGATAATTCTTCCGGTCATCGGAAGGTTATCGGTGCCTTGAATATGAGATACATCAAAATTTTCCTATATGTATACAAACAGAAGTTCCAAGTATATCCTCGCAGATTTGGAGCGCTTGGGCAAATTGCAAAAAGTTTTATGCCAAATCTACTTCTTTTTGTTGTAATAAATTGGCGAAAGTGCAATCTGCCTTTGTAAAGCATCAAATGTTCATCGATAGCAGTCACCGGTCCTGGGTCAACTAATGTCATGCAGTTCTCTTCAAGCTTAGCCATGTAAACTCCAAGTCTGGTCATTTTTTCTTGCTGCTTCGGGTGGAGAAAACCAAATGAACTTGAGTATAGAATGGTACCTGTTTCGACTCATATTAGACATGTTGAAAACGTTTGGCCCAATGCACAAAATGTTACTCTCCAGTAATCTGTAATGCGAGGGCACTTTACTAATCCAGTAAGAAAATGAAGTGCGAGGAAAACATACATCTCCTCTTTTTCGAGAGTCTCCCACTGAACACCATATGCTGTAAATGTATTTGTATTTTGTTGAAAGTACATTTCAGCTCTTCTGTTCGATCACTCACATAATTTGGCTACGATATTTGGGCTTACAAAACATTCAAAAGAAATGACTGGGTTTTTGCATTCTTCAAAATCAATGGCAGGGTAAAAAGGATCACTTAAAACTTCCCAATCGTCCATGGTCACGTTCTTGGTCATCCATCATATTTAGGATCTTACAATACAACAGCGGAAGTCGAACAAATACTAAAAAATACCACAAAACGCACTTTCCCGCCAAAACCTAATTTAGAGACGTATAAGACCGTATACCAGCTTGGTTAACTGGCTACTAAAATTTAAAATATTCATGCGAAATTATTTCATGTTTTGAAAAGTTTTTGGTGGGGATGGCTTGCGTGCCATACCAGTCGGATAATCTCATAACAGCTGTTAGGAATTGTTAGGAGTTTTATTGGCATACTGTATATTATAAGTTTCTGACGTCTTTAAAAAAAATAAATGAAATGATATATTTGTCAACAAAAAAAAGTCTGTCATAATTTTGATATTTATCAGTTACGTTTTTGTAATAACAAAACCTAAATATACTGCTTTTTGATCCAGTCTGCTTTTCTGACGATTTATCGACACTGGTTAGGTGTTATAATCGCAACAACAGCCTATATACCAGTTCCCTGCATGATAATATAAGCCCATAATAATGATTTCTAGATGTGGATATTATGGTACCCAGCGAGCATATTTCAAATATCCACATGTGGACGGCTGGATGTGAGGGGGTTAACACTTAAATTTATTAACTCTGTTCAACTCCTGATTAAAATCATTTTTCCCAAATCAAACGAATTTTTGTAAAGTAAAATGTGATTTTTTGAGATTAGAAAGCTATAATTCAAAACACTTATATCTATTGAACAAAACAATAAGGAATAACAACAAAAGATTTTTGGGACATTTCTCAAATTAAGTAGTGGGACAACGTTCATACGAAAACACGCATGCGCATTGACGAAGCTCGCTGGGTTCACCGCGTGACGTTGGGTGTTGCCGGATTTAAAATTAAGGAGTAGAGTTACGGAGGGTGGGACGTTGCCGGTTTCTAAATTTAATAATGGAAGAAAAAAGATATACACGGTGTAGCAACGTAACATGACAGAAAAAACAGTTTGTCAAAAATCGTATTATATACAGGGTGTCTCAAAATACATCGGAAAAATGAATCATCACATCATTGCGGCATCGCATCATTGGGGCATGCAGGGATTCAGAAGTTTTCGTTTTACGTTTACAGGGTGTGTCAAAATACATCATTTAAGAAAAAAAATACGGGTTGTCTCATAAACGTGCATCGTGATGGGGTTTGGCATTTAAGAAAAATATATACAGTGCGTCTCATAAACGTGTATCGTGACGGGGTCCGTCATTTTTAAAGTGCGATACCAATTCGTTTTCAAGGAATACATCAGAGCCATCTGTCGTTCAATATATACATTAATGATATTTTGGATCTGTACGAATCATCAAAAAATAAACACTTCCGGTTTCAAAAAATCAAGATAGAAGAAAAGTAATAGTAAATTCGGATTACCCACATTGAGGAGAGTCCAAATCTGTAATAAAATGGCTACTTCCGGCCCAAACCGGAAATGGCACTTCCGGTCGTCCGATTTTGATGATTTTGGCATCAATAGATTCGTTTTGATGTCGAGAAACATTCTTAGGCATTTTCCGAGGTCAAAAGGGCATAGGAGGCTATCTCCGTTATTAGTAAAGTTACAGAAACGTGCGGGTACTCTAAGAAGACAACTTTCATGGGAGATCAAGAAAATAATAGAATTTGCGTACGTCAACTGCCATAAGGGCCGTAAACCGCACATATTAATGCGTTAGGTACTTATTGCTTAAATCTTAGAAGCTGATTCGTAAGTTTAGTAAAATCGGTGTACCAACTCGACATTTATGAGAAAAAAACATGGCAGCTGTCAAATTTGGTACACCGGATGTCAAAAAATACATCGATTAAGAGAAAAAAAACATGGCGGCTGTCAAATTTGGTATACCGGGTGTCTCAAAATACATCGATTAAGAGAAAAAAAAACATGGCTGATGCCATACAGGGTATACCATCATAGTATCTAAGAGAAAAAAACATGGCTGCTGCCATACAGGGGGTACCATCATAGTATTTAAGAGAAAAAAACATGGCTGCTACCATACAGGGTGTACCAACTTGGCATTTAAGAGAAAAAAACATGGCAGCTATGAAAATTGGTATACCGGGTGAACCAACGCAACATTTAAGAGAAAAAAACATGGCTGATTGTCAAATGACATGAGACAGAGAAAAAAAACATGGCAGCTGTCAAATTTGGTATACAGGATGTCTCAAAATACATCGATTAAGAGAAAAAATACATGGCTGCTGCCATAAAGGGTGTACCATCATAGTATTTAAGAGATAAAACTTGGCTGCTACCATACTGGGTGTACCAACTCGGCATTCAAAAGAAAAAAACATGGCAGCTATGAAAATTGGTATACCGGGTGAACCAACGCAACATTTAAAAGAAGAAAACATGGCTGATTGTCGAATGACATGAGACAGAGAAAAAAAAAACATGGCTGCTGTCAAATTTGGTATACAGAATGTCTCAAAATACATCGATTAAGAGAAAAAATACATGATGGCTGGTTGTCAACGTATATACAGGGAGTCCTACAACGTTTGAGAGAAAAAACATGGTGAATCATTAAGAGAAAAACTATGGCTGCATGAGTGATGGAAGAACGCTTCAATGGACATATGGAGATTCGAAACAACTACTTGCCCATGCAGAGATTGAATTACATCCGACATCTAAATGTGTAATAAGAGGACGTTTGAACCGTTCATTTGGGAAAAAAACATAGCGGAGTCTGATTGGTCAAAGCTCATTATAGTAGTGCCATTGGGTAGTTGAAGTAATCACCAATAGAATGGTATCTGAAGAGTACAGACAGAAGGTTGAGGATTCTTTCGTTCCAAAAAACATCTAAAATAACAAACGCTAAAATGTGTAAAAAATTTGACGAATTCAGCGGTTTTCACGTTCCAAAAAATGATTAAAATTACAAGCGTTAAACATTTACTTTTACATGTATTTCTTATGGAGATTTGACATTTCAGAATCGTTCAAAATTATCGTTTTCGCGTCCCAAAAAACAAGTAAAATTAGAAGCGTTGAAACACTTAAAAAATGCAACGAAAATAGATGTTTTCGCGTCCCAAAAAACAAGTAAAATTAGAAGCGTTAAAACACGTAAAAAATGCAATGAAAACATGTGTTTTCATGTTCGAAAAAACAAATTAGAAGCGTTAAAACACGTAAAAAATGCAACGAAAACATGTGTTTTCATGTTCGAAAAAACATATGAAATTTCGAACTCCGAATTACATAAAATATGTAACGAAAACATGCGTTTTCGTGTTCCAAAAAGCAACTAAAATTACGAACGCCAAAAATACACTTTTACATGTAATTCTTATGGACAATAGGCATTTCAAAATTGAACGAAATGATCGTTTTCGCGTCCCAAAAAACAATTAAAATTTGAAACGCTGAAACACGTAAAAAATGCAACGAAAATAGACGTTTTCGCGTCCCAAAAAACGAGTGAAATTATAAGCGTTAAAACAAGTAAAAAATCCTATCAAAAAGTACCAGTTATCACACTTATATAGTAAATTTTACTCAATTGCACTTAGCTTTGGGTATTTTGGTGGTTATGAGGCTTCAACTACTCGCACTCAGTTCTGGGCGCTTTGTATTTAATATTAAAAATTACCATTTAGTTATCAGTTTGTATAGTAAATTTTCATAAAGTGAAGTTAGATAGATAAATCGAAAAGGATGTTAGGTGTGAGATTTGAACCCACGCTCCCTTTCGGGAATCGCAACTTAACGCCACAACGCCTTAGACCGCTCAGCCAACCTAACTTATAAGTATACATAATGAAATGTTGGTATTGTAGGATAGGGTAAAAAATTCAAACATCTTGAATACAAAATTTAGGCATTTTCATTTCGGTAATATATGACAGGCATTTGTAAAAAATATCTACGTTTCGGAGGCTGAAATTGTAGTTGGTGCGGCGATTGCGAAGAATGTATGCATACAAGGTGAGATGCCATCATTGTTGCTGAATGTGGGAACCATCCATAACGTATTATCATAATCCTCCAAGTTGACAACACGTGTAGGTAGGTCCAATTGTTGGAATTTCGCAGTAAGATAGTCACGTTTTTGAAGTCCTCGCACATAAATGACATCAACATCATGTAGATTTTTCTTGAGGATGGCATCCAATTGATGATATTCCACAAAACCGGAGGAATACCGCAATCCGTGAACGTTTCGTTCCAAGAATCAATGAAAAGTCGACCATTTTTCTTCAATAGTTGATGTGTTGAGTGATCTTTGTATCAAGGTTTTTTTGTATACAAATTGATGAGAACGTCAATATACACAAAAAAATGCGAACAAAATAGACGTTCCTAACGCTCCAAAAAAATGGTAGATTTAAAAAGCGTTTGAACTCGCAAAAATGTGAACAGAATATACGTTTTACGCGTTTCAAAAACGATAAAAAATACGAACGTCAATTCACGCAAAATTACGTCCAAAAATAGCCGTTTTCGCATTCATTATTACGACGAAGATTAAGGCATACAAAATACACGTTTATATGTATTTCTTATGTAGATTTGACATTTCTTAATTGTTCAAAATGGACGTTATTACACGTTACAAATAAAATAAACGCCAATTCACTCAAATAATATGACCAAAATATTCGTTTATTACGTTCAAAATTGAAATTTTAAAAGAGCAATTCACGCAAAAATGAGTATCAACTACATGTTGAGCTTACGTCGTGGACGTAAAAAAGGTAAGAGCTTCGGTCGGTAGCGAATATTTCTATAGAACAATCCATAAAAAAGCATGAGTTTTCGTGATTTCGTGTATGGTGATAGTGGCCACAGAACGGATCTTAGAGGCACAAAACAAAACTCGATTATTAAAACCGACGTACTTTCCGTTGAGTTATTATCGCATTTCCTGTGAGCGAAAACCCAGAAATGAACATGTTATTCATAGTTATTTTGTGACCAGTACCGGCATCATTTTAAGTTTGTGTAGTTTGTAATTCAATATAATATGGATTAGTTTGAAAGTACAGATGATTTTGAGGTAAGTGGGTTTCAGTTAATCATGTAGCAGCGTAGTCTAAAGATGACAATAATTGATCATTCAGTCGAGAAAACATAATTTTAGCAAATATCGTGTTTTATTGTTGGAGTTATCACCATTGTGTGGTTTAGGGCGATAGGCGTTTATATTTCATATCTTGAATTTATCCAGGAAATTATGAGTATTATTTCATTATTCATTTTACTTCAGTTAGCATCTACAAAAATTTATTTCGTGTTGTCGATTTTCACAATGTTCGTTTTGAATAAAGTCCGTTCTGGATACATAAGTCTATTAAGATTTTTTTTGAGATAGTCAGTTTTATTAAATATAGGGGTTTTTACAAATTATTAGAGTCTAATTTCAAAATAAGATAACATTTTCGCCATATGTGTTTGATTATCTGAAATGTGATTGAGTGGAATTTTCATAAAAGTTTTAGCTGTGAGTCATGGTGACGTCATTATTGGTTAATTGATTATTTTATCTACAATAATTTTTTATATAAACATATATTCGTAAATGGGAATCACTCTCAAAAGTACAGCTTTCAAATCAGATAATAAACCTTTATCGGGACATGATACAATATTCGTATAAAAAAATCAAATTCGATGATTTGGATCAAACGAAAACAACACAAAATATCATGAAAATAGTGGTAATAATTATAAAAGAAATTAGATGACGTCATATAAAGTATGGACGACTGTACATAAATTATGTTTGAAGCAGATTTCAAGCTTGACGCGTCAGAAGAAATGAAATGAAACGGGATGAATCAACGAAATTATGAAAATAATAATAGTAATAAATATAGAGGTCAGCGCATTGAAATATACGTATGGAAGGGATCAAATTAAACGATTTGGATGAAACGATGAAACGACACAAAAAAATCAAGAAAATAATGATGATAATAATAAAAAATGTAGAAGACATCATATTATACAGTATAGAAGGCTGTTAATAAATTATGCTTGCGGCAGATTTCAAGCTCAACGCGTCAGAAGTAACGAAATGAAACGGGATGAATCAAAGAAATTATGAAAATAATAATAATAATAGTAATAAATGTAGAGGTTGAAATAAATATGGAAGGTATCAAATTCGATGATTTGAATGAAACGAAACGACACAAAAAGTTATGAAAATAATGACAATGATAAAAAAAATGCGGTCGACGTCATATACCGTAGGCGTCCGACGGGTATCAAGCTTGACGCGTTGGAAGAAACAAAACGATATGAAATGAAAGGAAGCGAAAATTAATTAATGAAATCATTAAAATAATTGTGTTGATGAGAAATAGAGACAGCGCATAAATTACGCGTTCGACAGGTTTAGAGATCAACGCATTGAACGAAACGTCGCGTCGTGAAAATAATAATAATACTACGAAATATAGAGAACAACAACTAATAACCTATGTGTCAGACTTGACGTGTTGAAAAAACGAATCGCAATGAAACGAAAAGGTAACGTGAAAAATAAAATGCCAACGAGATTCAAAATGAAAAATTGAGGTGAAAAAAAAAGGTATGGAACGATGGAAAAAGATGCATTCAAGGAACAGTTTCATGGACATTTCGTAATCACAGTGTTTCTCGAGAGACAATAACATATTAAAAACAAATGAGACACCAAATTTTATATTCATTAGATTTGGTTACAATTAAATAAGTCTCATGCAGTGTGTTAGCAAGAGAGTTTGTGAGAAATAAATCATAGAGAAATTTCAGTAAGCAAGTTTGTTAGAAAGACACCCATCAAAGACGTTTAATATCCAACAGTTTTTCGCAGTGACGGCAGATCTCGTTCATAACTCCACTTTGTGAATTCGATAGCTTCTGGGGGTTTTTTTTAACGTGTTGCAAGATTATATAATCCTCGTTCCTATATGAAAATGGTGTTTGGTTGCCTATGAGATGATACCTCTGGGGGACCAAAAAAATCAACCCTCTATAAAATACATCAATTCCGTGCCATTCTTTATTCACATTATTTCCAATGACATCTTGGGCATTTTTCTATAAATTCCATTTAAGTTCTTGTGGAATTCCTCTGAATGTTTTTGATCTGATTTGAGTATTCCTCAAGGAACCATTACATAATCAGACACCAAATTTAACGTGCGGGTGGAAGGATTCATCAGATTGGTATTCAATTCAACTCAATTCAATTCAGGTGTTGTGTTATGTTCCAATTAAGTAAGCTAGTTTGTGGGCGAGATGTCACTGACAAAGACATCAACTTAGACACAAGATTAGGAGATTCATCAGATTGGTTTCCATCAAACGAAAGGCTCGTGCAGTTTGGTACTATAAAAGTATGTGAGAAATACATCACCAACGAAAGGAATTACTCTAAATGTTAAATATTTTCAAGTGAATCGTATGTTATTGCTTCCCAGTGGAAATGAGCCGAAAGACTTGAGGTAATATCGAGAGGAATATTTTCGACTGAACTATGTATCGATTCAGATGTGAAGTTTCACCGAAATAAATGATATATTCAGATCATTTTTGTTGAAATTGCTTATAGCCAAAGCACCATTTACAAACTCACCAAACTCACTCAAATAAATAGTTCCAGATGATTTTTGATGACAAATATCTTGACTGAAAACACTACTACGCATGCCCCGTGTGAATACATATTTTCCTTCGAATTGACAAAAAAATTTAACAATAGTGATCATCGAAGAAGGAGTTCAGAATTGGTTTTCTCTTCAAAATTATCTATTACCAAAAAGTCCACTGCTTGAATAGCTGAAGAGGTAATTCCTTCTATCGAAAAAACGGAGTTATACAGCGAATTGGAGTTTTAATAATATTCCTCCAAAAACACTCGAAGACATAGCCTGTGCGGGTGGAAAATGGTTGTAATTATTAATGTTTGCCAGGGCGCACCAAGTCGACTTATTCACTTTACAGCTGTAGGAAAACTCGGGTAACTTATCCCACCACCATTACAAAAACGAACATGTGAATTACAAGAACAAAATCAAAAATATGATAGTAGAATAGTAGTAGTAGTAGTAGAATAGTTCCAGAATAGATAGTAGAATAGTTCCAGAATCGTCAAATCAACCAAAAAAAGACTTGTTATGAATATGTGCCAAACCGAAATAACTCTTTGAAGGAAATGCGGGATCACATCATACAACAATATCAAGAAATTCCTTGGGGGAAGAAAGGTGCATGACAAAACAATACGGATAGTTGAAATGTGCTAAAAAAATTTCTTTCAAATACACCACTCCGATAATGAGTCTTCGGAACAAAATTCAAGAGTTGCATTATCACCGATGTTACGGCTTTAAGTTTGTCAACCGTACAAAGACAGAAATCAAATGTTTGAGTGAAGAAGACTATCGTAAAAAATATTGGAATAATTGTGAATATTTCTTTCAAGTGTCGAAATTTGAAAGTAATCTCGAGATTTCACGGCTTGGAAGATTATTCTGTTTCAACTCAACAAGCATTGTGGTATATGTTTCAGTAGAGTGAGTTGGTGCATGAGCAAGGCACCAAATTTGATGTGTGTTAGTAGACAAATTTGTGAGAAATATATCACCGACGAAAGAATCTTCTTCAATAAGTATCAAGATGACTTGAAATATTTCCAAGTGAATTGTAAGAGTTGTCCGAAGGTAGATTTCATGGGCGGAAAGACAATTCGCTTTCAATTCAACATTGTGTTATGGTTGATATGTACATATGAAAGTCGGAAGTGAGCTTCTGTTGGTGCGCACGCACACCAACATAATCTTCTGGCGGCTGTCAAATTCGGTATACCGTTTCAATTCTGTCGTGTACGACGCCGCTCATGCTATATCCCAAACGGAGAGGAGTGACACCACCGCTCTGGTAGGGAGGCATGAGCGGCGTCGTACACGACAGAATTGAAACGGTATACCGAATTTGACAACCGCCAGGAGATTCTGTTGGTGTGCGTGCGCACCAACAGAAGCTCACTTCCGAATTTCATACGTACATTTCAACCATAACACAATGTTGAATTGAAAGCGAATTGTCTTTCCGCCCATGAAATCTACCTACGGACAACTCTTACAATTCACTTGGAAATATTTCAAGTCATCTTGATACTTATTGAAGAAGATTCTCTCGTCGGTGATATATTTCTCACAAATTTGTCTACTAACACAAATCAAATTTGGTGCCTTCGTCGATGAAATCTTGCTCATGCACCAACTTACTCTACTGAAACATATACCACAATGCTTGTTGAGTTGAAACAGAATAATCTTCCAAGCCGTGAAATCTCGAGATTACTTTCAAATTTCGACACTTGAAAGAAATATTCACAATTATTCCAATATTTTTTACGATAGTCTTCTTCACTCAAACATTTGATTTCTGTCTTTGTACGGTTGACAAACTTAAAGCCGTAACATCGGTGATAATGCAACTCTTGAATTTTGTTCCGAAGACTCATTATCGGAGTGGTGTATTTGAAAGAAATTTTTTTAGCACATTTCAACTATCCGTATTGTTTTGTCATGCACCTTTCTTTCCCCAAGGAATTTCTTGATATTGTTGTATGATGTGATCCCGCATTTCCTTCAAAGAGTTATTTCGGTTTGGCACATATTCATAACAAGTCTTTTTTTGGTTGATTTGACGATTCTGGAACTATTCTACTATCTATTCTGGAACTATTCTACTACTATTACTACTATTCTACTATCATATTTTTGATTTTGTTCTTGTAATTCACATGTTCGTTTTTGTAATGGTGGTGGGATAAGTTATCCGAGTTTTCCTACAGCTGTAAAGTGAATAAGTCGACTTGGTACGCCCTGGCAAATAATAATAATAACAACCATTTTCCTCCCGCACAGGCTATGTCTTCGAGTGTTTTTGGAGGAATATTATTAAAACTCCAATTCGCTGTATAACTCCGTTTTTTCGATAGAAGGAATTACCTCTTCAGCTATTCAAGCAGTGGACTTTTTGGTAATAGATAATTTTGAAGAGAAAACCAATTCTGAACTCCTTCTTCGATGATCACTATTGTTTAATTTTTTTGTCAATTCGAAGGAAAATATGTATTCACACGGGGCATGCGTAGTAGTGTTTTCGGTCAAGATATTTGTCATCAAAAATCATCTGGAACTATTTATTTGAGTGAGTTTGGTGAGTTTGTAAATGGTGCTTTGGCTATAAGCAATTTCAACAAAAATGATCTGAATATAATATCATTCATTTTGGTGAAACTTCACATCTGAATCGATACATAGTTCAGTCGAAAATATTCCTTTCGATATTACCTCAAGTCTTTCGGCTCATTTCCACTGGGAAGCAATAACATACGATTCACTTGAAAATATTTAACATTTAGAGTAATTCCTTTCGTTGGTGATGTATTTCTCACATACTTTTATAGTACCAAACTGCACGAGCCTTTCGTTTGATGGAAACCAATCTGATGAATCTCCTAATCTTGTGTCAAAGTTGATGTCTTTGTTAGTGACATCTCGCCCACAAACTAGCTTACTTAATTGGAACATAACACAACACCTGAATTGAATTGAGTTGAATTGAATACCAATCTGATAAATCCTTCCACACGCACGTTAAATTTGGTGTCTGATTATGTAATGGTTCCTTGAGGAATACTCAAATCAGATCAAAAACGTTCAGAGGAATTCCACAAGAACTTAAATGGAATTTATAGAAAAATGCCCAAGATGTCATTGGAAATAATGTGAATAAAGAATGGCACGGAATTGATGTATTTTATAGAGGGTTGATTTTTTTGGTCCCCCTAGAGGTATCATCTCATAGGCAACCAAACACCATTTTCATATAGGAACAAGGATTATATACTCTTGCAACACGTTAAAAAAAACCCCGAAGCTATCGAATTCACAAAGTGGAGTTATGAACGAGATCTGCCGCCACTGCGAAAAACTGTTGGATATTAAACGTCTTTGATGGGTGTCTTTCTAACAAACTTGCTTACTGAAATTTCTCTATGATTTATTTCTCACAAACTCTCTTGCTAACACACTGCATGAGACTTATTTAATTGAAACCAAATCTAATGAATATACAATTTGGTGTCTCATTTGTTTTTAATATGTTATGGTCTCTCGTGAAACACTGTGATTACGAAATGTCCATGAAACTGTTCCTTGAATGCATCTTTTCCCATCGTTCCATACCTTTTTTTTTCACCTCAATTTTTCATTTTGAATCTCGTTGGCATTTTATTTCTCACGTTACCTTTTCGTTTCATTGCGATTCGTTTTTTCAACACGTCAAGTCAGACACATAGGTTATTAGTTGTTGTTCTCTATATTTCGTAGTATTATTATTATTTTCACGACGCGACGTTTCGTTCAATGCGTTGATCTCTAAACCTGTCGAACGCGTAATTTATGCGCTGTCTCTATTTCTCATCAACACAATTATTTTAATGATTTCATTAATTAATTTTCGCTTCCTTTCATTTCATATCGTTTTGTTTCTTCCAACGCGTCAAGCTTGATACCCGTCGGACGCCTACGGTATATGACGTCGACCACATTTTTATTATCATTGTCATTATTTTCATAACTTTTTGTTTCGTTTCGTTTCATTCAAATCATCGAATTTGATACCTTCCATATTTATTTCAACCTCTACATTTATTACTATTATTATTATTATTTTCATAATTTCTTTGATTCATCCCGTTTCATTTCGTTACTTCTGACGCGTTGAGCTTGAAATCTGCCGCAAGCATAATTTATTAACAGCCTTCTATACTATAATATGATGTCTTCTACATTTTTTATTATTATCATCATTATTTTCTTGATTTTTTGTGTCGTTTCATCCAAATCGTTGAATTTGATCCCTTCCATACGTATATTTCAATGCGCTGACCTCTATATTTATTACTATTATTATTTTCATAATTTCGTTGATTCATCCCGTTTCATTTCATTTCTTCTGACGCGTCAAGCTTGAAATCTGCCGCAAACATAATTTATGTACAGTCGTCCATACTTTATATGACGTCATCTAATTTCTTTTATAATTATTACCACTATTTTCATGATATTTTGTGTGGTTTTCGTTTGATCCAAATCATCGAATTTGATTTTTTTATACGAATATTGTATCATGTCCCGATAAAGGTTTATTATCTGATTGGAAAGCTGTACTTTTGAGAGTGATTCCCATTTATGAATATATGTTTATATAAAAAATTATTGTAGATAAAATAATCAATTAACCAATAATGACGTCACCATGCCTCACAGCTAAAACTTTTATGAAAATTCCACTCAATCACATTTCAGATAATTAAACACATATGGCGAAAATGTTATCTTATTTTGAAATTAGACTCTAATAATTTGTAAAAACCCCTATATTTAATAAAACTGACTATCTCAAAAAAAATCATAATGGACTTATGTATCCAAAACGGACTTTATTCAAAATGAACATTGTGAAAATCGACAACACGAAATAATACTCATAATTTCCTGGATAAATTCAAGATATGAAATATAAACGCCTATCGCCCTAAACCACACAATGGTGATAACTCCAATAATAAAACACGATATTTGCTGAAATTATGTTTTCTCGACTGAATGATCAATTATTGTCATCTTTAGACTACGTTGCTACATGATTAACTGAAACCCACTTACCTCAAAATCATCTGTACTTTCAAACATAATCCATATTTTATTGAATTACAAACTACACATACTTAAAATGATGCGTACTGGTCACAAAATAACTATGAATAACATGTTCATTTCTGGGTTTTCGCTCACAGGAAATGCGATAATAACTCAACGGAAAGTACGTCGGTTGTAATAATGGAGTTTTGTTTTGTGCCTCTAAGATCCGTTCTGTGGCCACTATCACCATACACGAAATCACGAAAACTCATGCTTTTTTATGGATTGTTCTATAGAAATATTCGCTACCGACCGAAGCTCTTACCTTTTTTACGTCCACGACGTAAGCTCAACATGTAGTTGATACTCATTTTTGCGTGAATTGCTCTTTTAAAATTTCAATTCTGAACGTAATAAACGAATATTTTGGTCATATTATTTGAGTGAATTGGCGTTTATTTTATTTGTTACGTGTAATAACGTCCATTTTGAACAATTTAGAAATGTCAAATCTACATAAGAAATACATGTAAACGTGTATTTTGTATGCCTTAATTTTCGTCGTAATAATGAATGCGAAAACGGCTATTTTTGTACGTATTTTTGCGTGAATTGACGTTCGTATTTTTTATCTTTTTTGAAACGCGTAAAACGTATATTCTGTTCACATTTTTGCGAGTTCAAACGCTTTTTAAATCTACCATTTTTTTGGAGCGTTAGGAACGTCTATTTTGTTCGCATTTTTTTGTGTATATTGACGTTCTCATCAATTTGTATACAAAAAACCTTGATACAAAGATCACTCAACACATCAACTATAGAAGAAAAATGGTCGACTTTTCATTGATTCTTGGAACGAAACGTTCACGGATTGCGGTATTCCTCCGGTTTTGTGGAATATCATCAATTGGATGCCATCCTCAAGAAAAATCTACATGATGTTGATGTCATTTATGTGCGAGGACTTCAAAAACGTGACTATCTTACTGCGAAATTCCAACAATTGGACCTACCTACACGTGTTGTCAACTTGGAGGATTATGATAATACGTTATGGATGGTTCCCACATTCAGCAACAATAATGGCATCTCACCTTGTATGCATACATTCGTCGCAATCGCCGCACCAACTACAATTTCAGCCTCCGAAACGTAGATATTCTTTACAAATGCCTGTCATATATTACCGAAATGAAAATGCCTAAATTTTGTATTCAAGATGTTTGAATTTTTTACCCTATCCTACAATACCAACATTTCATTATGTATACTTATAAGTTAGGTTGGCTGAGCGGTCTAAGGCGTTGTGGCGTTAAGTTGCGATTCCCGAAAGGAAGCGTGGGTTCAAATCTCACACCTAACATCCTTTTCAATTTATCTATCTAATTTCACTTTATGAAAATTTACTATACAAACTGATAACTAAATGGTAATTTTTAATATTAAATACAAAGCGCCCAGAACTGATTGCGAGTAGTTGAAGCCTCATAACCACCAAAATACCCAAAGCTAAGTGCAATTGAGTAAAATTTACTATATAAGTGTGATAACTGGTACTTTTTGATAGGATTTTTTACTTGTTTTAACGCTTATAATTTCACTCGTTTTTTGGGACGCGAAAACGTCTATTTTCGTTGCATTTTTTACGTGTTTCAGCGTTTCAAATTTTAATTGTTTTTTGGGACGCGAAAACGATCATTTCGTTCAATTTTGAAATGCCTATTGTCCATAAGAATTACATGTAAAAGTGTATTTTTGGCGTTCGTAATTTTAGTTGCTTTTTGGAACACGAAAACGCATGTTTTCGTTACATATTTCATGTAATTCGGAGTTCGAAATTTCATATGTTTTTTCGAACATGAAAACACATGTTTTCGTTGCATTTTTTACGTGTTTTAACGCTTCTAATTTGTTTTTTCGAACATGAAAACACATGTTTTCATTGCATTTTTCACGTGTTTTAACGCTTCTAATTTTACTTGTTTTTTGGGACGCGAAAACATCTATTTTCGTTGCTTTTTTTAAGTGTTTTAACGCTTCTAATTTTAGTTGTTTTTTTGGGACGCGAAAACGATAATTTTGAACGATTCTGAAATGTCAAATCTCCATAAGAAATACATGTAAAAGTAAATGTTTAACGCTTGTAATTTTAATCATTTTTTGGATCGTGAAAACCGCTGAATTCGTCAAATTTTTTACACATTTTAGCGTTTGTTATTTTAGTTGTTTTTTGGAACCTTCTGCCTGTACTCTTCTTCTTATTCTAATGGTGATTACTTCAACTACCCAATGGCACTACTATAATGAGCTCTGACCAATCAGACTCCGCTGTTTTTTTTCCCAAATGAACGGTTCAAACGTCCTCTTATTACACATTTAGATGTCGGATGTAATTCAATCTCTGCATGGGCAAGTAGTTGCTTCGAATCTCCATATGTCCATTGAAGCGTTCTTCCATCACTCATGCAGCCATGTTTTTTCTCTTAATGATTCACCATGTTTTTTCTCTCAAACGTTGTAGGACTCCCTGTATATACGTTGACAACCAGCCACCATGTATTTTTTCTCTTAATCGATGTATTTTGAGACATTCTGTATACCAAATTTGACAGCAGCCATGTTTTTTTTCTCTCTGTCTCATGTCATTCGACAATCAGCCATGTTTTTTTCTTTTAAATGTTGCGTTGGTTCACCTGGTATACCAATTTTCATAGCTGCCATGTTTTTTTCTCTTAAATGCCGAGTTGGTACACCATGTATGGTAGCAGCCATGTTTTTTCTCTTAAATACTATGATGGTACACCCTGTATGGCAGCAGCCATGTATTTTTTCTCTTAATCGATGTATTTTGAGACATCCTGTATACCAAATTTGACAGCTGCCATGTTTTTTTTTTCTCTGTCTCATGTCATTTGACAATCAGCCATGTTTTTTTCTCTTAAATGTTGCGTTGGTTCAGCCGGTATACCAATTTTCATAGCTGCCATGTTTTTTTCTCTCAAATGCCAAGTTGGTACACCTTGTATGGTAGCCGCCATGTTTTTTTCTCTTAAATATTATGATGGTATAACCTGTATGGCATCAGCCATGTTTTTTTTCTCCTAATCGATGTATTTTGAGACACCCGGTATACCAAATTTGACAGCCGCCATGTTTTTTTCTCTTAATCGATGTATTTTGAGACATCCGGTATACCAAATTTGACAGCTGCCATGTTTTTTTCTCATAAATGTCGAGTTGGTACACCCATTTTACTAAACTTACGAATCAGCTTCTAAGATTTAAGCAATAAGTACCTAACGCATTAATATGTGCGGTTTACGGCCCTTATGGCAGTTGACGTACGCAAATTCTATTATTTTCTTGATCTCCCATGAAAGTTGTCTTCTTAGAGTACCCGCACGTTTCTGTAACTTTACTAATAACGGAGATAGCCTCCTATGCCCTTCTGACCTCGGAAAATGCTTGAAAATGTTTCTCGACATCCAAACGAATCTATTGATGCCAAAATCATCAAAATCGGACTACCGGAAGTGACATTTCCGGTTTATACCGGAAGTAGCCATTTTATTGCAGATTTGGACTCTCCTCGATGTGGGTAATCCAAATTTACTATTACTTTTCTTCTATCTCGATTTTTTGAAACCGGAAGTGTTTATTTTTTGATGATTCGTACAGATCCAAAATATCATTAATGTATATATTGAACGACAGATGGCTCTGATGTATTCCTTGAAAACGAATTGGTATCGCACTTTAAAAATGACGGACCCCGTCACGATACACGTTTATGAGACGCCCTGTATATATTTTTCTTAAATGCCAAACCCCATCACGATGCACGTTTATGAGACACCCCGTATTTTTTTTTCTTAAATGATGTATTTTGACACACCCTGTATACGTAAAACGAAAACTTCTGAATCCCTGCATGCCCCAATGATGCGATGCCGCAATGATGTGATGATTAATTTTTCCTATGTATTTTGAGACACCCTGTATAAAATACGATTTTTGACAAACTGTTTTTTCTGTCATGTTACGTTGCTACACCGTGTATATCTTTTTTCTTCCATAATTAAATTTACAAACCGGCAACGTCCCACCCTCCGTAACTCTACTCCTTAATTTTAAATCCGGCAACACCCAACGTCACGCGGTGAACCCAGCGAGCTTCGTCAATGCGCATGCGTGTTTTCGTATGAACGTTGTTCCACTACTAAATTATTTGATTATGCAACTTCTGATTTTAATTAATACTATATTAAACCGGAAAAAGGTGAATGATGCCAGACAATTAACTAATAATTTAACAAGATAAAATGCAAAAGACTCGAAATAATTCAAATACAACAAATAAAGAGTTGATAGAAGAATCAACATTTTAGAGACAGGTGGAAAAGATCCACTTTATATATATTCAAAGAATGAAAATTAACGATAGTACCCAGATTGAATATTTTGTTGAACAGAGTTGGATTATGGAAATCGCAATAATTTAAGCAAACTAATAAAATAACTACGCGACAACAGGTTAACTTCAACGAGTGAAACGAAGGACTAACATCGATATTCTGTCCAATTTCATAGTTCGATCATCCACCCTCTCTGCAAAGTGCTTTCTGGGTGGCCTATCGGAGTATCATAAAAATGTGTGCCTCTCAACAGAAATAACATGTGCAACTATTCGAATATGAAAAATTTGTTGTTTGTTCCCTGGTACTCTGAAATGTCCCATTTGGAAATATTCTTAAAAAGTAATATGATTCACTAAAATATTTTAAAGATATTCCTTCGTAACCAATGTATTTCTGAGAATCTTTGTTATGATAACGTTATTTTTACACAAGTGTTCGACGGTTTCCTGACCTGAGAGGATCAACTAGGGGTGTGGTAAATTATTATGTCTGGTCATAAAATACGTACGGTTACACCAATAACAGAGTAAGCATCTTCAGGAGCTGATGCCTTCAGTTCCTGCGAAACGAACGCCTAGTGAAATTGGCGTATATTTGATGTTTGGTTAGTTTTCTATTTTATGAATAAAAATCATCTCCTGTTGAGAGTTTTCTCATAGCAGAAAAAACATTTCTTTGACTTTATGAAAGAATGTCATTATTGTCAAGTAAGAGAACTTCTTCCAGAACTTATGAATTTTCAACTCAGTGCGTCCAGTGAAGTTGACAGAGTTTGGGTAGTTTTCTATTTCTAGAACGGTTTTCACACCAAAGCTTCAAATCATCATTCGGGAAGAAAATTAGTTTGAATAGAAATATCTTCACAAGAATTTGTTTCCTCCGAAGAAGAAAATGAGACCACATTTTTCTGAAATTGAAAATTACATTTTCACTTTCCAAGAATGAATGAAATGTCTTTATTGAGTTTCTCATGTTATTAACTTCACTGAAAGATTTTGGTCGAAGTCCAAATGCAAAAGCTGAGCTAATGAATTTTTAGTGCAGATATAATTGTAAATTGAGAAACTCAAAGATACCTAGAAAAATAAGTAGTCCCCATCTACTAAATGTATTCAAGGAAGGAAAATGCTTTGAAGAAATATAGAAGTATATGATTTTCATTTGAGGGTGTGATGCTTCAAAGAAAACGTGAAGTATCAAAAACAGTTATATTAATATACTGTAGCAATACATACATACATACATAGTTTATTAGCCTTTGGAAAATTTACATTTTATAGACATGTCAATTCCTAAGCCTAGACGATACAGAGTAAAATTACAGTTTAAAAGATAATTGTGACGTAAAAAATAATTATGGTTAGATGACAATGATCTAATAAAACAGTATAGAATAAAATTATGAAATCTAAAATCAAAATGATCTTAATAAAATATATGAAATAGCATTATCCAGTAGAGGGTCAAATATATAGGTAGAATCCACACAATATGATAAAAAAAGATTTATAACATATAGAGCAAATTTAGAAGATGAATTTGGATTTAGTAGTATGAATAGGTGATTTAATGGACTAAATGGAATATGGTAACCTACAGCTTATAATGTGAATTACAAATCAGACTATAGATATGACGAATGTAGCAATAGATGAGCCTGCTATCAGCCGTGAATCAGTATTGTCAAATGAAGAGTTCGTTTTTGTTGGTAATCAGAAGAGAAAACTCATGGAAATTTTATATACAGTTTTCGGATAAAATATTACTCAATTTGGATTTGAATTTCCTTAGAGGTAAGATTCGGAATTGAGATGGTAAGTTGTTATAGAGCCCAAAATCAATTTTGGAGGTCCTCTGTAGCCTCTTTCGTGGTTCAACTATTTTATTTTTGTGTCTGGTATGGTGATCATGTATTTCTTCATGTGTTGTATAGCTTTCAATATTTGTTTTGATATGCAACAATTTGTGGTATATAATGAGAGCAAAAACCGTCATAATTCTGAGCGCTGGAAACAGAGGTCTGCAACTAGATTCCCTGTTTGCGTTTATGATACATCTTATAGCCTTTTGTAAGAAGAATATTTTATGAATGTGTGTCTGGGCTGTATTACCCCAGGATAGAATGCCATACTGAAGGTGTGATTGAATCTTTCTAAGATAATACAAAGTAAACTTATTCTATAAAATATCAAGTCAAAAATAAAACATTTGAATTATTAGCTCACAACTTTCTTAAAAGCAATAAATTGAGGAATTTTATTCAATAAAATGCAAAAACTCATAGTGTTATAATAATAAAAAGAGATATATGATATAGCTGGACGAGGTATCGAAAGCTTTCAAACATGAATCGAATTAATATTTTACCATAACTATCACGGGGTAATACGACCTAAAACTATTTATATGACGTTTCTTTCAGATATCAAATATAGCTGAACAGTCTGTTTCCTTTTATATACAGTGACCGCCAAAACTATTTACCTTGTGGGAAAAAAGTTTTTGTTAGAGTATTGGAAAAACATTTCTGAGGAAAAGTTTGTGCATGTCAAATAACCTTAAATTCGTGACCACTAGTATGGCGGCAAATTGGAAAAAAATACTATGAAGAGGCCAAAAGTGGGGTAATATGGCAAGATATCGGAAAAAGTAGTTCGAAAAAGTTGTTTGGAATTCAATTTTATACTCACAGAGTTTCAAGCAAAAAACCAGAAAAATTGTATTTCGCTATTTTTTTAAATGTTTCAATCTCTTTACAAAAAAGTTTTTTTTTAATTGCTTGACTGTGATAAAACATTTGTATTTTGATGATAATGACCAAATTCTCCCATTCTCTCCGCACCAGAGGGCACTAAATTGAAAATATTGGTATTTGCCATAACCCTCGCTGTTACATTGGTTCATATCTAACAGTTATATTAGAAATACACGACTATTGTGATGATATGGCAATCTAGATACATCAAGTATCCTGATTTTAATTAGGATTTAACGAACTTAAACTTTAAGCCTATTTAATTTGACTCACTATATTGAAGTTTATGTGCGAAGTGAAACGCTCATGCAGAATTATCATTGAAACTTGATTATATCAGGAAACATGATGTTTGAATGTTTTAGACGATGCAGTAACTTGATTAGTTATATTTCGGACGTCCATCATCTTAATGGTCGAAAGATTCATTCACACACATTCACGATTGCGGATTCAAGCAATTGAAACGTTGTGAAAAATTTGAAAGAGATACAAATCTTTCAACCATTAAGATGATGGACGCCCGAAATATGAGTAATGAGGAAACATGATGTTTCTAGATTGCTATATCATCGCAATAGTCTTGGAATTCTAATATAACAACTGTTAGATACGAATGAATGTAATAGCGAAGGTTCTGGCAAACACCAATTTTTTTAATTTAGTGCAATCTGGTAAGGAGAAAATGAGAGAGTTTTGTCATTATCTTCAAAATACGAATATATTACTACAATCAGGTGATTCAGAAAAAAATACTTAAATTTTTGTTACGAAATCAGAAAATATTAAAAAAAAATTGCAAATTCAAATTTTTCTGGGTTATAACTCAAAACTTTGTATGTGAGTATAAAATTGAATTCCAAGCAACTTTTTCAAGTTACTTTTTTCGACATATTGTCATCCTACCCCACTTTTAGCCTCTTGATAGAATTTTTTTCTAATTTTCCGCCATACTAGAGGTCACGTAACATGTGTCAATGTCGAGTTTTAGGTTATTGAATATGCACAAACTTTTCCACGAAATTTTTTTTTCCATTAATCTAAAAATAAACTTTTTTCCCACATGGTACATACTTTTTGGCGGTCACTGTACCTTTCTCGTAAAAACATTTCCAGGTTGCTAAAACATTATAATAATAAAAAACTGCGACGAACAAACGAACATGATTATCACTCAGTTAATAATATTAACATCAGTATTTTTCATATAGTAAATGAGAAATACTGACGCTTTACTTTCCTTAGTTTTGGTGAAAAATTTTGACGAGTGTGATGATAACCACGGCCAAAGAAACAGAAAAGGCTTTTTTCATGATATACAGAATCGAAAATGATTCTTCTATACACAGGGAAATAACACGTATAAAGTCTATTCTGAAATGTAATATCCATGCTCATGGATTTGTAGGGATTTGCGGTAGACAAGCCGTAAACAAAGCAGGTAAATTAAGTACCTTCTTTTTATTTATTGCTTATTTCTACTGTAAATTTTATAAAGCTATTTTGGGAGTTAACAAATTAAGGAATCAATGAACTTATTTATTGTGGCTCTTGGCTCATGCGGTACAAATTATGTCATACTCCATACTGAAACACCAGAAATTTAAAAAATCTGCGTACTCAGAAAATATGTCGATTATGAATGATAATGATAGTGCTGACTTTTTAACGTAGGTGAAATACTTACGATAGGTACAACTATGAAATTGAATATGTTTGACATTCATGTCAACATGCCTATTTCTTCTTGTCTCGTCTAATTCAAGTATCTGGTGTTATAATCCAATACCGTATTGTCCAAAGCAGATATGGAAAGGTCAAAATCAGGAAACTTTGGCTTGGAAAGTAATTTTTCCAAACTCCTATAGTAACATTAGATAATTGGAATTACTGGTCTTCCAAAATAAATAAGTCCGAGAGACTTTCGCTCATGTCACTTGCTACATTCGTGCTTACATTAGTGGAAATTCCTGAAAACATAGAAAACTCAACATATTGATTCAATTTATTAGACATAATCTTTACCCCATCAGGATTTTTATTTCTGTCATAACGTTCAATCTCATTTCGAACGAAAGAATATCAGTCTCCAACTCATACGTCTCTTTCAATGAAATTTGATTTTCTAAAAGAAATATAGTATGTATTACATGATTTTCCAAAACCATTTCATGAATAATGAGGACAATAATAAAACTGAATATGATGTAGAAAAAGTCGAAAATAACTTTCTCTCTGATATTTACTATAAAGTTCGAAATATTGTATGGCCAGGTAGCCGAGTAGTTAAAGGGTCAATGTTTAGATCACTTTTGGCTACCGGTCGCTGGTTCAAACCACAGTGATTGCAGAATTTTTCTGATGGCTCAGACAGTGGAATGGTAAGATACAATGGTTATCTGCCTACATGTCATCGGGTCAGCCTGGGTGACTGGACGAGCCTACCACGCAGGTGGAGTGTTTAGTGGTATTACACCTGAAGTTGATTCAATTGGGACTCAGGGGACTCCCATACTACTTTATGGGATGTGTGAAACAGGCCAGATAAGGTGCCCATTAAGGATTTCAACCACCTCAAACAAACAAAAAAAAAAACTTTTCACAGATAATTTTTATAGAAACATTCTGACTCAAATGAAAACAATAATTGACCTCACCTCTAAAAAACAATACGTTCTCCAGACACAACCCACTTACACAAAAACTTTACTGCGTTGTCAATTCATGATTGGAAATAAATGAATCTATTTACCGGCTAGTGCGTAAGAACTAACCCGCTTTATACACAAGGGTGAAATGGCCGAAAATAGCAGAAATAGCAGCTCATCGCATCGATGTCTGCCGAAAAATTACGGATTTAATTTCAAAATTGTGTATGTGTTACGGGCAACTTGAGAAGTCGGTCACTATGAATAATGACTGGTCAGTATACATAAGGCCCGTATCAAGTGGGCAATGTAAGTAGAACTGCATGACTAATAACTTTTCCCGGTCAGCATGAATAATGACTACCCTATGTTGGGCAAAATAATGAAGCAGATGAACTGTAGTGTTTTTGCTTATTACATGAAACTAAACTAACATCATTCTTATTGAAAGGTGAAAAACGTAATTCAGCATAGTATTTCAAAATAAGTTAAACAATCAAACGTAATAACATCAGTAGTTACCTTACTTTTACTTTGATGAAAATATTACTTATGGACACCAGTTTGAAAACAAGTTAGAATTCTGGGAGAAATCAATGGAAATATTTGAAAACTTACGATTTTGCAAGAATTTCATTAGGATTATAATTATTTATTCTTGCAAATTGAGCTTTTGTGAAATTTTGAATTCCAAAGAATTTTTGATTTTTTGCATTTACAACGTTTTGAATTGCAGTCACCAGTACAATTACAATGTTGGAATCCTTGTCCATCGAGCACATTCTCGAAGAGTTATGTCAACTTTTGGAACATCGTCAATTGAAACGTACTTTTATTTACATACAGTAAATTCATTTCTGGAGTACAGTTGATTCAAAATACCGTGTTTAGTTCCCAGTTTGTAAAGGCTTTCTTTTTCAACAGAAATAATGGTAGCAATTATATTACGACTTGACTTGATCTACATCTGGTATCCTTACTCAAATGCTTTGGCCTATTTCTGCAACAGGAAATTTTGCATTCGAACGCTTCAACATTTTTTCGTCTTGCTTTTCAAGTGATACTTTAGCTGCGCTAAGAGCCTTTCGAATTTTGCTCGATACGTCGTTGAGTAAAGATGCAGCCTTTTGATTATCAGTATTTTCCTCTTCATTATTCATATCAGCAGGAACAGGCTGTTGATCGTCTGGTCGAGGAGTTTCACTTATTGTGTCCACAGTAGGTTGCTCAATATCTGGTTGAGGTTCGTCATTTATTCGGGACGTGGTTCAGGTTCAATCATAAGAGGAGTAGAATGAGTAACAACGGCTGAATTTTCATTTGTGTTATTGCTGTCGTCATCTTCTGCATCATCGGCTCTGTCCAAAATTTTGTTTTGACCTTCACCAAAATCATCACCTTTTAACATTGCCTCAAGGTCATCTTCACTTACTATTTTCGGCAACCCGTCAAATGATGGCAAGACTGATCTTAAACCTATTTTGGGTTTGCAGCCAAACATAGCTTCTGCGATTGATGCCGGAGTGGTAAGCTCTGTTTTTCATGAACTGTACGAATCTTAATCCTTCCGAACATTTTGTGGTTTTATTTGTCTCCAACCATGTAAATACCATACTTTCTACATCCCGATTTGTCCTTTCTACTGAGCCTTGAGACTGGCTATGACGGGGTTTGCCATGAACAATTTTGGGTTCTTCGCACATTTGGCATAGTTCGACAATAACTTTATTAACGAATTCTTTACCATTGTCACCGTGCAAAATGCATAGCGCTCCAAATATTGTGAAAATATCATGCAAATGATATGCGACTTCTTCGGATCGCCTTTGTTTTTAGTGGTCTGAGAATCACATACTTGGTGAGATGGTTTTGATATACCATGATGAACCTAAATTCACCGTCGGCTTGTATTTGCATGTCGATCAAGTCGACTTGGCATCGTGAGTTAAATTCACTACTTTTGATAGGCTTTCTTTGAAACACTTAATTTTTTTACATGATTCACTGAGAGTCAAATACAGATCCACAAATTCTTTAGTAATGTTTTTATACTTCAGTTTGAGCTCTTTCATTATCCTATGTCTCGTGAATAATATCAAACGTTTCTTCTTAATAACAGCAATATTTAATTGGTTTTAATTTTTCGCTGGGACGATTAATTTTTTGACTGTTCCGATCTGTACTATACCATACCTCCACAATCGTTGATATTCCTCAGGAGTCTTGCTTGTAAACTTGTCTTTACCCACTTGCACATTGGTCAAAAATTAATAATACTCATCGCGAGTAAATTACTGAGTGTTTTTCCCTTCTCTAATTTCAATTTATGAATTTCTTCGTTAAAACATCTTTTCACATCTACGAATTCCGCCATTTTGGGAGATAAACGTGCACTTACGCCAAAGAGTAGGGGTCATAGACAAGAGAGATCACATGAGGTATTCATGAATGAAATAGTAAAATCGTATCGGAATCCTTGAAGCAACTGTAATTTCCATTTCATTCATAAAATTCAAAATCTGGTTGGATTCTGGTGTCACCAATCACGAGCCGGGAAACAGGTCATGTGACATCTTCGTCAACGTCACAAGACTTTACGAACCGATAACAAAGAAGAGCAGAAATAACGACATTGGAGGTTATGTAAAAATTGTTAGAATTTAATGTTTTTTGATAAGATATTGTAATATTATTTAACTATGTTGAAGGTGTTATGTATTAATTGAGGTGGAGAGCATCTTCAGTTATTTCACTTTTTATTTGTATGTGCTGGCCACTGCGTTTGTACCTAAACAGCTTGTGTTTATTGTTTACTCATCGAATATAATTGTTTAAATTTTTAATACATTTTTACATTATATGCAGAGATGAATCAAAGGGTTGCTTTTACCCTACGAAATTGAACAGAAGAGGTTACGATACCTGGAAAAAGTTTGAAGTGCGTGCTAATCTCAACAGGGAAGATTTTCAGGAGTGTTGTCAATTACTGTCAATGTTAAATCACAGATCAGAGAAACTTACTAATTTGTGGTTAAATGTACAACATAGTTTTTATGAAAGCCGAGTTAGCTTGACCCTAAACACTGAGAACCAAGTAATTAAATTTAAATTAATCAGTGACGTATTTACGACAACATTCTTCAAATTTTTATTGTCTCACTGATCTTTATGAACAAACCATACGGTTAAGAAGGACCTGATATTTTTTGTAGCTATTTCAAACTATAGATGTGTATCCCATGATCATTTATTATGTTATTACAAGTAAGAGTAACCTGTTTGGCTACGGTGGAGTTTGATGAAAAACCCAAAGGCTCACTGCATGAGCTACCTATACACACTTTAACCTCAATTAACCAGGTATTTATAGCCATGAAGTGAATTCATTCTCTACTTTATTCGCTCTGTCATAGCAGTAATCAAACATCGACATTGGATAGACTTCAAGAATTTGCACTTCTGGTTCTGATGTCTTAGGAAAAAGGCATTATTTTTTAAACATTTTATTGGAGAATAAACATCTTCGTTTTACAAAACTAGTTTTTACCATATACCATTAACAACAAATTATTTTTCCGTTACAACTGAAGTACCTTCCTACAGTACAGTAATTTTTTTTTTATCGTTTTATGATCCCTGGTGATGAAACACACTGCACAAGGGTTTTCAAATGGAATGTCTTTAAATTTTTCATAAAGTTGTTTATTTGTTTTTCCAGTAGCTTTTGGTCCGCCTCCTTTGTATCGTATACCTCCTTCCTTCCTTCCTACCTTCAGTTCACTGATAATTTTGGCTGTAAATAATTCTTTGGAAATTTCTTCTTCCTTCATTCACATGTTCTCAAATGAGCGTTCCAGTTTAGCTTTTCCACTCTCAATTTTTCTCATTTCCATCGATTTGGACTGGAAAATATAATATCTGACAGAGATTCCAAACATTTTTTGTGTGTTAACTTTACTAAATCACTCAACTAGCTTTTCCTTGGTGTTTCTGAAAAAAGAGTGTTTGATGTTTGGGTACGACACTCTGAAGCTGTTGAAAGATATTTTTGCATTTGTTGGTCCACTTCTGTAGTTACTTCTGACTGTGTGTCTTTGTCAACCCTTGACTTTTGAAACCAATTCAACGTAGGGATTGCAGTTCGACTCAAATTATGATTAATGATGTTATTTGAATATAATTGTTTTCGCTTCTCCATTTTATCTCCATTATTACAAGTGAGTTTCCGTTGAAGAACTCGTTCAACATCTTGGGGATCGGGAAATAAAAAAATTCGTATCTTTTCCCAACTACGCGAGCTAGAATAAAATCTGTTAGGGCAGTCTTTAACAGAGCACTTGAGCCATTTCCAGTAGTTCTACCTTCCATGAGGACATGGAAATATTAATATCAAATGGGTAAATATTAATTCTACTTGGATTTTAGTCAATTTGCTTTGAAATAAACGTTATTTTTTGTAAAAAATCACTAGAAAATAGTAAGGCTTCAGGAAAAATCAAGCAACATATTATTCTGATATTTGACAGACAAATATAAACATCGTAGTAAAATTCAAGGACATTGGCCCATTTTCGCGCCATTTTGGGAATGATCTCTCTTGTCTATGACCCCTACTCTTTGTTTACGCGTTATTGTTCAGAAGTATCTGCGAACTAATGCGTCGCTGTGTGCACGCAGCCCTTCTTCCGCGAGCGCCAACCACACGTTGCCGACACGGCCCGATGTATCACACTTATTGCCTGGCCAGAAGTAGCAGAGTTTTTCAATTCAAGCTATCTGAAACCTTGATTTTTCAAATGCCGTCGGGCATTATGAATATGGACCGGTCAAAGTGATAAATTTATCAATTTGACCGCCGGACTTGGTCCTTAATCATAATGATCGGTCCATATTCATATTACCCGATTAATCGAATCGCCCGTAACATATGCACTATAGTAAGGAAATATTACGAAATATTTCCTTGGGTTGAGAATTTTTTGTGGGATAATCTTTCAATATGAGAACATATCAGTTCTTGGTCTGGAAAGAAAGACCTGCGTTGATATTTGAAAATATATTCTTGATATTGTCTTGAACCGAGAATGTTTTGTGAGAAATTTCTTAATTTGATAATCAAACATTTTTATGAATATGGACTACTCATGAATTGAATAACATGGATTGATGATTGATGAACCACTATTATAATATAATGCAAAGGGAATTCCTAAGGAAAGTGAGGTCTTGAATTCATATCTTGAAATCCATAGCTAATTCGTTCTCTAGTAACAGAATTTTCACTTTTTTCTTGAACTGATGTAGGTACATCGTTAGCTTTCAGTTCTCTAGGAAGAGCATTTCATTACTTTGCAAACGTCATAGGAATATTACTCTTTAAATAGGGATGTCTTGTGTTTAGTATGTTGATGTTATGTACGAAGTTTTAAGTTTTTGATATAAATAAACAGGAGACTTAAGCTTGAATAGAATATGTAATAGGCAGCTACTACGAAGCAATCTCCGCTGTTTGATAGGTATTCAACCACTTCAGCTCTATAAGTTTGTGTGAAATGTGTGACCGTCTTTTCACACTGAAAATAAATGTATTGCAGAAGTTCTGGATTTTCCGTACTCGATTCTCATTGCTTGGTTCAACACAATGACATTACCGTTAGACTCCTGTATTTACATTTCAAGCCAGAGTCACATTCTAAGTACAATTTTTAATGCCGCTGATTTCGCGGCAATTATCTGCTTATATACATTGTATATAAGTGATAATTCAGCGGAAACTCAGCATTGCCGAAACAAGCAGCAATAAAAATTGTGCTCAGAATGTGACCGCAGCTCGAAAAATAAGTAACGAAGTCTAGCCGTAATATGTCACGCGGCATCATTTTTCTTATTTCATTCATAATTTCAGATTTCAAGAGCCTTGATGAGAATTTAACCACTATATTTCTGGATTGATTTGTTTTGTCTTCAGTCGGATACCTGACAATACGATGATATTCTTCGATGGTTTGTTTCGAGAAGGATATTTGGACCAAATTGAAAATTTTTTCTAAGACGAGTAATAAGTTTTCTCCCTTCCCTTTTGTTCAGGAATACCACATATTTCTATGTTGTTAGAGCGACTTTGTTATTGTAAGATTGCTGGAAATCATTCATACGAACTAAAAAATCATCGATTTTATTTCCATAAAAGTCTAGCGACTTGTGGAACTCATCTTTCGAGTCATTCATGATAGAGTGTAGACTGTTTATTGATGCCGCAAGTTTGTCAATCCCAGAGTGATCCATCTTTTCCTTGCGCTTGCTAACTGCAACACCAGGTGAGTCCCGAATCGATAGGTAAATCTCCAAAATTGGCCGGCAATTTGGTGCACTTTAGGTGAAAATGTTTGGCACACGGGCCGTCACATTTTATACCAGGATTTGTTCTGCTGGGTGTAACCGAACGTATGGTACAAGCCTCCGGCGTGGTAAAAACTCCATAGTTTTTTTTTTTTTGGAAATTACAAGATCAATCAAACTTGCCAGAAGTGAAGTTCGATCTTGATTATATGGAGGACTACTAGAAATGAATAATAAAAATGTGGTATCTCCATTCCTGTACCGAAATAACACGTTGATATATTATCAGTTCACCCGAGCTCGTCGGACAGCTCATCTTCTTAAGCGCTCATTGCTGCATCCCAGGGGATTGTAGGGTTGGGTGGGAGATTATTCATTTCGACAAGACCTCCATATAATCAAGATCGAACTTCACTTCAGGTGAGTTCGTTTGATCCTGTAATTATGTCTCTGTCTCTTCTCATAAATAATAGAAATGTAGACTTTTAGAGTATAATGCAGCAATTTCATTCTCAAAACCCATATAGAAACTAGAATTACAAGTTCAACCATAAACCAAAAAAAGAAAAATGGTTTTTAAATTGTCCACAACTAAATTAGTTACAGTTATCAATTATTAATTCTTAAGACAGCGTTTGAGAAATTTTGGACGATTTTGAGTGGTCTCTGATAAAACCTTCTAAATGTCTCAGACTTTGCACTATATCCTGCTGATAGTCTTATCACGTCTTGATTCACTCCTTTTCTGAGCAGCCGTTGAATTCGACGCATGTCTCGTACTAGTGAAGAGAAAATGGATGTTTCGATGTCACTTTTGGAAAGGATTACTTTTATCCATCAACGAATGGTCTGCGCCGAAGCATAGTGGTGAGGTTTCTTATATATTTTGAGAGAGTGTTTTGTGGAGGAATCACGAATTTTTTTGGATTCCGTGTGATAACTCGAGATAGTTTCTGCGAAGCAGACCTTAGCGTCTTCTTCGAAAAAGAGCAGCTATACTATAGGCTGTAAACAATTTTTCCCAGATGTCTTCCCTCTTTTTGTTATTTTTATAACTAACTCGTGATCATTTTTCAACGTGTTCAATAATTCTATGTTTGTTAGAGTTTGAACCCTTTGACCTGTGGCCAAAGCTGACAAGATAACAACTTTTTGAGTTTATGTTTCGAGTGAAAGACTTAAATAGTCTAGAACTATTCCGGGCTTCCAAGTGGTGTTATACTGGGACGTAAACTATACGCACCTTGTGAAAATCGTTCAATTCCAAAATCTTGAGCTATGTTCAGTGAAGCAATTTGAGATACTGCAGATTGGTACGAATTCAAACTCCCGTAAGAGGCACCATTATTAAACTGATAAGTTAACAACTCTAGTAATCTAATAACAGAAACAGTAAATACATCCATTCTCCTTTTCTTGCAAAATGCCCACCATAAGTTCAATCCTACGTTATATTGCTGCATAATTGAACCCGTGATCGATGACAGGCAGATAGATGAGGTTGCCTCTGGAACTCCAACCTTTTGCAATGCTCTACTGATAAGATGCTTGCTACCTTCCATAAGGGATGGCGTTCCCTTTCATGAGAAGACAATAACGATTTTTTAAGTAGAATAATATAGCGGTTTACTTGCGAGCATTGAGAAATATAACGGAAACCAGGGCTGAGAGCTCCAGAACGGCACGAATTAAATACTTTGAACGTCGAAGACTGTTTTTAAAAAGTTTTATTTTCAAAATCGAAAAAGACAGAAGTCATAAAAATACATCTGAACAATGTGAATAGTTCGTCAAGACTGAATAAAATATAAAATAATTACTACACGTTTTACGTTTCCGCAAAGTTCATTGAATGCACCAAAAGTCTGTGTCAGCATCTCGTCGGTGCTCCGATGCTGGGAAACAGGGCGGCTCAAGTGTATAACTCCTCCATCGCCAAATGGAAGCATATTTCATGGACTGAAAAATGCTGTGGTGTTCGCCGGGGGTTGTTCTTCTGTTGGCCCTGCTGGATTTGGTCTTCGTTTGTTACGAATGAATTGGAAGCTGAAGTAGGAACCTACAATAATTATTGTTATGTAGATTGGGATGATCCAGTGGGTGGTTGACGAATTTTCTCTATAGAAAGTGTGGATCGGTCCTAGGTTCTGCTGTTGCTTCTGAAGTTCATGAATCTTGTCCAGTGGGATATCTTTGATGATGATTTCGGAGACGTTCTCCCTGGGCGGACTATGTGGTAGAGTGATTTCTGGAAGGAACATTGGCTCTCCATTACTGACGATTTTTTCGTTGACAAATTTGCGTTCACCGGTTTCGAATCGGCAGCCGCTGGGTAGTTCAATCAAATAGTTTCCCCGAAGTGTTGTAAAATCACTTCGTTTGCAGGTGGTTTGGATTTTGGTTTGATTGGGAAGTATCGCTATGTAGTGAGACTCATCGATCTGCTCTATCAAATTGGTTGTGGTCCTTACTGGTGTCTGTCGGCAGGTGATGTAGGTGGACGACAGTTGAAGTAATTGAAATACACAGTCTGGTTGTCTCAGGCCATCAACAAGGTCGTTATTTGGGCAATAGTAGTTTGGTCGCAGTTCGATGCATGGCAATGATGTGTATTGGTAGAAGTTCTCGTTCATTATCAGATAGGTACTGGGTGGAACAATCATAGTTGAATTGGTAGTAGGGATGGAATACAGATGATATAGAAGGAAGCTTTCTGGGTGGACAATAGGAAAGTGGAGCACAAAAACAATCTTAGTATTTGAATGATATGCTTCGATTTCTAATAGATCATAGTATTTATGAGTATATTTTGGATCATTTGGAAAAATCAATTGATTTGGAGAATAATAACTTGAAATCTTTTCAACTATGGACTGAAGTTCATCAATTTTCAATATACTGCTATGTGTTGTTTTGAGTCTGGCAAATGTAACTGCGTTTTCAATATCCATCAATAATTGCAAGATAATTTCTAGTGAAATATTGATTTGATCCAATACATCTCGAATTTCCCAATATTCATCTATATTTAATATGAACTGGTTCAATTTGGTATTCAATTTTTTCAGGGTGGAAGTTATCGCCTTCTCATTCTGATCAATTATTGCGATTGTTTTATTGAAATTTTCGATAATACCGGTAGTAAGAGAAATTTCTTTATTCAATTTTTTAACGATTTTTTGTTGATTAGTTTGAAGATCTTTGATTGCCTCGTCATAGTGGGCAGCATCATTTGCATCTAGGTTTCCAGAAATACTTTTTATAATCGATCCTAAACCGTCTATGAGTCCTCTCTTTACTCGTCCATTTGGACTCAATGAATTGAATTTTTGTTCCGCTGAATTTATTCGATACAAAAGTGCTCTATCAAAATTTACAAGTTCGGTCATTTCGGAGATATTTTGTTTTTTGTGAATTGCGACTGTTACATTCTTGTATAGATTTTTTATTGATTGAATTTGGTGTTCGATAGGTTGAAGGTCATAATAGTGGATGAAACTATGGGTTTTGATTTTTATTCTGGTCGTTCCTAATTTAAACGGTAGAATCCCTGGATTCTTGTTCAGGTTGGTTATTATCACCTCCTGTGGTACTGCTGGTACCAGTAGCTGGCACCTGTAACAATTTTTTCTGATTAGCTTTTGGTCTTTGTAAATTTTGTTTGTGAAGTGCAATGACCTTAATATTTTTGTTTTTGACAACGTTTGCTTTCGTAAATTTTGGTGAAAGTTTATTTCTCGTATTCGATTTTATTTTTCGATAAAGGTCGGTGTCTGGGGTGTATTCTAAGGGTTCTTCTCGATTTCGATTATGTCTCTCAATTGTTTTCTCTTTGCGTTTTGTCATTTGTTCGTTTAGGTTTTTGTATATTTCTTTTGTCATTTCGCGATGTTCATGAATGTAATTGTTCATGAGTTTTTCGTTGATGTCAATGTCAAATGGATCTTTGGTATTCAAATGTCCGTTTATGATATCGATTGGTTTTTGTTTTGTCGATGTATGTATCGAATGATTGTACCCTAAAATAGCATAAGGCATTTGGTTCAAAATATCGATTTTATTTTTATCTTTGGATCTAATAATTCGTAAGTGTTCGATCAGAGTCGAATGGAACCTTTCAATGGCACCGTTCGATTGGGAATTATTGACTGTGATGTAATGAATACTGATCTGATGTGTTCTGAAAAACTCTTTCACTACGGAATTTTTCAGTTCCGATCCGTTATCCATTATCACAAGAGCGGGGATACCGTGATGGGTGATAAAAATTAAAAATGCTCTTACAACTTCTAATCCTGAAATTCCTGAAAGGGGGTATGCTTGAGCATATTTGGAAAATGTATCGATTATTGTTAAAAACTTCTGACCTTGTGCTTGGAAGGTGTCAATATGTAATATTTCGAATGGTTTTGAGGGTGTGGGCGTTATCATAAGTTTTTGGTTTGGTGGATTCCTATCATATTTATTGATTTGGCAAATTTCGCAAAGGTTTATATACTTTGTAACGTCATTTTTTAAACCTGGCCAATAATATGATCTTTTGATTCTCGTTTCGGTTTCTACAATTCCGCGATGGTTTGTCTTACCCTCGTGATAGTTTTTTAATAATTCTGTCTGTCTGTCTTCTTCGGTAACGTCTTCTAGAACTGAGTTACATTTTATCAATTTATATGCAGAGTTTTTGAAAGTTGTTTGTAAAGTATTGACGATACGAGGGGTATACGTATCGTTTTCGTAGTAAATTGCGTGTGTGAATTTTGGATCAATATAATTTTTAAAAATATCGATTATGTCATTTTCAAGGTTAGCAATCGAAATTTGGGAAAGGATGCGCTTTTTGGTAGGGAATATTTGTTTTATCTTTGGTTTTGTTGGTGAGTGTAAAACGAATTTTATCATTAATTGATGATCATAGTTGTTGAGTGGTTTTTCGGAGGTTTTCATTTCTAGTATTGGTTCTTCGTGGCTGGTGTGTATTGTATCTCCGTCTGTTTCTTCGTTTTCTTCGGCTGTGGAGGGTTTCTCGGAGGAGTGTTGTCGTTCCGTCACATCTGTCATTATTGGTGGGTCACTTACATTTCCTGTGGTAGAGAGGTTGTCTTCATTGTCATCAGATATTGATTTTCGATTGCTAGGTCCAGCTAATGATTGATTGAATTCATCTACGTATTGGAAAAATTCCTTTGTATTTATCTCGATACGAGACAGTGCATCTGCGTTGGTATTATTCTTTCCTTTTTTGTATTCTACTTCATACTCGAACTCTTCAAGTTTCAGACGCCATCTTACCAGTCTCGAATTTGGTTCTTTGAGTGACATCATCCATTTCAGTGGTTTGTGGTCAGTTATTATCTTGAATTTTCGGCCGTACAGGTATGGCCTAAAATATTTCGTAGCCCATACAATTGCCAACAACTCTTTCTCGATTGTGCTATAATTTTGCTCTGATTGATTGAGTGTCCTCGAGGCGTACGCCACTGGTTTATCTTTTCCGATGGGGCCCTGAGATAAAATGGACCCAATGGCTACGTTACTTGCATCCGTCGTCAAGTTAAAGTCTTTGGAGAAATCGGGGTACTGAAGGATAGGTTCGTTGGTCAACATATTTTTACAATGCTCGAAGCAATTTATGAATTGGGGTGTATGTTCGATTTTGGCGTCTTTTTTCAGGCATAATGTTAAGGGTTTGGTGATGCGAGCGAAGTCCCGAGTAGGCCAAGGAATCCTTTGATTTCTTTGGTTGTTCGTGGAATTGGATATTTCTTGATCGCTGCGATCTTGTCCGGATTCGGTCTGACTCCTTCTGGTGTAACGATATGGCCCAGGTAAGCTACTTCTTTCTTGAGGAATTCCGATTTATCAAGTTGTATCTTGAAATTAGTATCCCTGAGGCGCTGAAATATTTTTGTAAGACTAACAATATGTTCCTGGAGGGAAGTCGAATAGATGATGATGTCATCGAGATAGACCAAGCAAATTTCGTTCTGGAGACCTCGTAGAATGTTGTCCATGACTCGCTGGAAGGTCGCTGGAGTATTCTTCAACCCAAAAGGCATACGCAGGTACTCGTAGTGCCCGTTCTCAACGTTGAAAGCTGTTTTTGGAATATCTTCAGAATTCATCTCTATTTGGTGGAATCCGCTAGCTAAGTCTAAAGTAGTGAAATAGTTACACTTCCCAAGTTTATCCAGGACATCCGTTATATTAGGAAGAGGATATCGATCATCTACAGTTTTTTCGTTGACCTTCCTGTAGTCGACGACTATTCTCCACTTCTTTTTTCCGGATGCGTCCACCTTTTTTGGGACAATCCATATTGGTGATGACCAGGGCGAATTGCTAGGACGAATAATACCTTGTTCTAGCATCGAGTTGACGTGTCTTTCAACTTCAGGCTTGTGGATAAAAGGGTACCTATACGATTTCGTAAAAACGGGTATTTCATCTTTGGTCTTGATGCAATGTTTCACTTGGTTGGTAAAAGTCAGTGGTCTGTTTTCTGAGTGAAATATGTCGGAAAATTTTCTACATAATCGGAGTATTTCACGCTTTTCCTCCTCGTTCATGTGAGAGGTACGAATTAATTCGTCAATGTCAAATTTCGTGATATCGTTTTTTGGGGTCACATCAACATGGTATATTTCGTAATTATTTTCTTCAAAATGTATTGATTTGATTGGATTCGATAAGGACAACGTTATTTCTTGATTTGTTTTATTGGATATTTCAACTGAAGCAAGACCGTTTTCTGATCTAGAAAGAGTTTCGGGAATTTCGCAATTTTGGATATTTTGTTTCGGTATGATGACGTCACCGTTTTTTCTGTCAACTGGAATTTTGGTAATCAATTTTGTATGAGGTTTGATTTTCACCTTGTAATTGATACTTTGAATGGATGGTTGGTAGCGTATCGGAATAACGCAAGTGGGGGTAAATAATTTGGAATTGACAAAATCAAGTTGGGCATTCAAGAGTTTCAAATTATCGAGTCCTATGAGACCATCAAAAATATTGTGGAAATTAAATAGGTAAAATTTTAGACTATCATTTTTTTTGAGTTCTGGGAATGTTGGGATTTCTGCACAGTAATCATGGGATGAAGTTTGAAAAATTGTAGATACTATGAAAGGCTCAAAAAATATTTTATCGTGATAATATTTGGAGGCTATTTCGGGGTTGATGAAAGATTTCGTGGAACCAGTATCAATTAAAAGTTTCAGAGGGGGGTGATGGATTTGAATATAGGGGAGTTCTTTTTTGTCGGTTGACATATGATACTCTATCACGTCTCTTCGTTTATCGTCTGGTCCTCTAGAAAATTTTCAGGGTATTCCTCCTGGTATGTATCGTCATAGTTCTCATATTCAAAGTTACTGGGGTTCTCTTCGTGATTGGATTCTATTTTTTCGTCAAAATGTTCGGTATTAAATAATTCTTCCGATATGACATTGGGACGTTGGCCATTATTTTGGAAAAAATTATTTTGAGTCTGTCGCCTATACTGAGGTGTCGTATTTCGGGTCGATATACTCATTGGTGTAGGTGTATTTTGAGGAACATAATGGGATGGTTTCCATGCATTTCGGGGTTTTCCAAAAACTTGGGCATTTGAATGGAATCTTTGGATAGGTGGGTTTGGGTGTCTTGGCAAATTGATTGGACCTCTGGGAAATTGGGGTTGTTGTGGAGAGGTGAAATTCATTTGTCTGTATTGTGATGTCGAAGGTCGCTGAACAAAATTGTTTTGAGGGTGTTGGTGTGAAAATTGAGAATTATTGATCGGTTTTCTGACAGCCATATTTGTATGATTAGGTTGGTTAGATTTTTGAAAATATTTAATATTATCTTCTTCTATTATAAATTGTAAGGATTGAGCGAGAGTGGAAGGCCTCATAGCACGTATAATTGGACCTAGTGGGTCTTTCAAACCGGCTAAAAATGTTTTAAGTGCCTGCTTTTTGAAGAATTCTCTCTTACTTTCACGCTGAACAACATCCTCTACATGGAGGTCGATATAATTACAAATTGTATTTAATAAATGCAAAACATTTTCATGGAACTGAAACGGAGATTCATTTGGCTTCTGCCTTAAGTTAACCAAGTCCTGATTCAAACAATTTTCATCCCTTTGATCGCCAAAATTTTGGGTCAAGGCTGATTTAATATCGGCCCAGCTTTTGATACCATATATGGCGACAACTTCTTCAGCCCTTCCTTCTAGTTTATTCATAATTCCGTTCAACAAAAGTGTATTTTGAAAATTATTGGGATTTAGTGTGTCCCAATAATGATTGAGAATTGATTCGGATGCACTGATGAATCTATGAAGTTTGTTTGAGTTTCCATCAAAATTTGGAATTATTGATAGATTCTTGATATCTAATACTGGAGGAGCCATATTTAAATCTGTACCGGCAATTTTTAAATTATCAAATATTTCTACTAAACGTAAATCTAAATCTTCGGTATTTTCGCAAAAGGAAGTACGAGAAGAATTTGACTCTAAATCTTGGGTGTTTTCACTGAAGGAATCACTGGATGAAGAGGAGTCTGACATGAACTAAAGAAAATCAACTTACAGCATCAGTATTGCGACGTCCAGAACCATGTGTACTCGTTCAGGTATCCTGGTTGGATTCGTGGGAGACACACTGTAGATAGAGTTCGGATATTTCGTTTAAGAGTTGAAACTCACAGATTTTCCGCGATGGATATCCACAAAACAATCCTACCGACTGCGCCAATTAAATACTTTGAACGTCGAAGACTGTTTTTAAAAAGTTTAATTTTCAAAATCGAAAAAGACAGAAGTCATAAAAATACATCTGAACAATGTGAATAGTTCGTCAAGACTGAATAAAATATAAAACGTTTTACGTTTCCGCAAAGTTCATTGAATGCACCAAAAGTCTGTGTCAGCATCTCGTCGGTGCTCCGATGCTGGGAAACAGGGCGGCTCAAGTGTATAACTCACGAGTAGAATATCTGTAGCGTTATCATTCTTGACTCTTTGCAATACTCTTATTATTACGCAAAAAGGGGGAAATGCAGAAAAAAGTTACTTAGACCAATCTACGGTGAAAGCCTTAACCGCAAAACAATTTGGATCTCTCGAACACGAAGATGTATTTTTTTTGTCACATTTTTCATCTAACCCAGTTGCAAAAAGGTCAATGGTTAGTAAAGAAAAGTTTTCAACGATTTGTTGAAAATAGTTATCATTCAATTCCCACTGTTTATCTACGTTTTGTCTACGAGACTCTATGTCTGCCTCTGTGTTTACTTATATAAAAAGCTTTCAGGAACATATTTCTTTATTCACACCACTGCCAAATAGTTCTAGAATGATCATCAAGAACTTTGAATTGTACGCTTCCCATCCGGTTAATATAAGCCATGGCTGTCGTATTGTCGAATCGGCATAAAACGTGCAAAACATTGTACTTAGTCCTAAAACCACATACAATAGTTCAAGGTTATTTATGTGATGTCTTTTGTGAGGTGACCAAAAATCATGAGTCCTCACACCTTCACTATAAAACCAACCAGTATTAGAGGCATCCGAGTATATTTCGATGTCGAATTGATAGACACAAATAAAAATATTTGCAGTAAAAATGTTTTGAAGCCACCTCCGAAAATCCTTGGCTAAGTTTGAAGAAATATTCATCAACTTAGAATAATTACCACCTGTTCTTTTGAGAGCTAAATATTTTTCCCTCTCGAACCTCTTTGTATACAACCTCCCGTAACGCACGGCTGTACTTGCTGAAGACAATGTACCGATGAATCTAGCAAACTCCCAGATTCGGCAAGTTTTTCTTGATTGCAATTTGTGAATGTTTTCCGCAATTTTTATCTGTTATTTCTTTGGCAGAGACACATACAAGTCTCCAGAATCATAATTGAAACCAAGGTACTCAATCTTTCGAGAGGTAGGAAGCAGACTCTTCTCCCAATTGACTACGAAACCCAATCTGTTCAATAATGTAATGGTGTCTATTATATTTTGTTTACATTCGTTGTATGAATTACCAATTAGCAAAAAATCATCAAGATAAAGGACAAACATGTGGTCACTTTGCGTTAGACTTCTACTACTGGTTTCATCAATTTTGTTTATACAGTGAGCACGTAAATTTGAAACAAATTCGTCAAAAGCTTGAAATTGCCATTGCGGATGTCGGTGAGAGTCAGTCGAATGCGAGAACGCTCTGTCCTTTTGTTAAAATTGGGCGGTTAAAATATCAATTTAAGAAGTGAAATTTATATCAATCTGTGAATGAGGAAACATTGGTAATCATTAAATCAATTATGTGAAAAAAACTAATGTCATAAAGTGTCGTTTAGTGCATTTTGTGTGGATCGTCGAAATAAAAGAAGAAAAACACAAACAATACCAAGTGACAAAAAACAAAAACTATAGAGTTTTTACCATGCCGGAGGCTTGTACGATATGTTCGGTTACACTCAGCAGAACAAATCCTGGTATAAACTGTGACGGCCAGTGTGCCAAACATTTTCACCTAAAGTGCACCAAATTGCCGGCCAATTTTGGAGATTTACCTATCGACTCGGGACTCACCTGGTGTTGCAGTCAATGCAAGCGCAAGGAAAAGATGGATCACTCTGGGATTGACAAACTTGCGGCATCAATAAACAGTCTACACTCTACCATGAATGACATGAAAGATGAGTTCCAGAAGTCGCTAGACTTTTATGGAAATAAAATCGATGATTTTGTAGTTCGTATGAATGATTTCCAGAAATCAATAAAATCACTACAGGGTATTCAAAATGAAGTTAATGTACTTAAAAACGAACTCATAAACATGAAACATGAAATAGAAGTCTTACAACATCAAAGTCGCTCTAAAAACATAGAAATATGTGGTATGTCTGAACAAAAGGGAGAAAACGTATTACTCGTCTTAGAAACAAACCATCGAAGAATGTCATCGTGTTGTCAGGTATCTGACTGAAAATAAAACAAATCAATCAAGAAACATAGTGGTTGAATTCTCATCAAGGCTATTGAAATCTGAAATTATGAATAAAATGAGAAAAATGAAGCCGCGTGTCATCAAAGTAACTGAACTGGGAATGAACGAAGAGCACTTTTCCCCTTATTACAAACAAATTTTCAACAAGGCCAGGATATTTTGTCGTAGTAACGACTACAAATTCTGCTGGGAGAGGGATATGAAAATCTTCATTAAGAAAAATGTAGATTCTAAAGCTATTCATGTAGCAATCGAAAAAACCATCTACAGACTTGTAATATCGTTACCGCCATATCTAAAAAACGAGCAAAAATGGGTAATTTGAAGTAACAAATTCAACAATTTAAATTTATATTACAAAAATACGAGAGGATTGACAACAAAAACTATCGAATTTTTCCAGTCTACACTACAGTTTGATTTCCAAATAATTTGCATAACAGAATCTTGGCTGCACGATGAAATCTCGAGTTCTGAACTGTTTCCTCCAACATATACTGCCTTCAGAAGAGATCGTGATGAAACAGGGAAATGTGATGGCGGGGGTGTGTTGGTAGGGGTTAAAAGTGATCTTTCATCTCATTGTATCTCTGAATGGTCATATTCTGAGGGTAAAGTAGAAGACTTATGGATATCTGTTGCCTTGGATGGTGGTGAGAGAGTTTATATATGTTGTGTATACATCCCACCGACTGCTAAACTGGATGATGTAACTGAAAACTGAACACATAAATATAGTTGAATCTGTCATTGATGATCACTGTGATAGTCCAGTTATCTTAATTGGCGATTATAATTTACCTAAAATAACGTGGAATACCAGTAGAGTGGCAAAACTAGGCTACATTCCATCCAATGCCACAGATTGCATAAGTGAATATTTTGTGAACTATTTCTCTATATTAGATTTGAACCAGCATTATGGTATCCAAAATGTTAATAATAAAATCCTAGATTTAGTTCTGACCAAAAATATTGAAGTGAATATAAGATCATCAGACCGTTTGTTAAGGACTTGCACCATAGAGCAATAGAGGCTGAGTTTTCATTATCGATTCGAAAAACCTAGAGAAAAATTCCTACACAAAAAGACTGTCTTTCAAGGCAGACTACACTATATAGTGAACAATGACTTGAAAGATCTTCCTTGGACTGCAATCTTTAACTACAGCAATATTGACAAATGTGTTAATAGTTTATATAATACCCTTTAATCAGTTACTAATCTATATATTCCAGTTAAAATAATCAAGAATGGAATATACCCTTCCTGGTACTCAAAACCTACCATTAAATTATTGAAAGAAAAAATAAGAGCACATAAAAAATGGAAAAGGTTTCGAAATCAGATTAATTACGAGACATTTTCTGAATTAAGAAAACGACTTATAATAAAAATCAAATGCGATTATAGTAATTTTACAGAAAAATCGGTTTAAACTATCAAAAATGATCCAAAAAAATTCTGGTCATTCTTATCAAACAAAACAGGTGATAGATCAATACCTCGTGAAATGTACTGTGATGACAAGACTGCATCTGATAATTTGGTTCTGTTTCTGAGCCAAGTAACACTTCATACATCATGAAAAAACAGTCTTAAATGTCTTAAATGTCTTAAATAATTTAAATGTTTCAAAGGGTCCAGGATCAGAAGGAATTCCAGCAATTTTCATTAAATCCTGCAAAGATAATCTTGTTGAACCCCTGTATATCTTGTTTAATAAATGCTTGACTCTTGGTATTTTTTCCTAAAAAATGGAAAATAGCTCAAGTTGTCCCAATCTTCAAATCAGGGGAAAAGGACAAAGTTGGAAATTACAGACCTATCTCTTTGCTGAATCAGTTTGGCAAACTGTTCGAGGCAATTTTGTGTGGAGAACTTTTTATCCTTGTAAAAAATAAAATAACAACTCATCAGCATGGTTTCTTTAAAACAAGGTCAATGCTAACTAATATGATCCCGTACGTACAAAACATCTATGCAAATACGGAGAAGGGAGCCTTGACCTGCGCCATGTACACTGACGTTTCAAAACAAAGTTCGACAAAGTTCATCATCCTACTCTGATGGTTAAGCTAGAAAATTTTGGTGTACACGGTAATCTGTTGAAGCTACTAATCTCGTATCTATGTGATAGGACCCAATACGTGGCATTAAACAACTATCAATCTAACCTATCAAGCGTGTCATCGGGAGTCCTCCAGGGGTCACATTTGGGACCACTGCTTTTCAGTAGTTTTTTAGTGATGTCGAAAATTGCTTCAGATCCTCCTCTATCTCTCTGTATGCGGACGATTTGAAAATCTACAAAAAAATTGAGAAGAAATTAGATTATGAAGATTTACAAGATACCTTATTTGTTTCTCTGATTATTGTAAGGTTAACAGACTTGCTCTGAACATAAAACAATGTCAAACAATCATTTTCAGTTGCTCTGCTAATCCCCCTACTACTGCACGATTAATAATGTTGTAGTTCCTTAAGTATCGGAAGTTAAAGACCTGGGTATGAAATTGGATAAAAAACAAAGTTTCGAAACTCATATTGAAAAAATGGTTAGGAAAGCATTCGAAATGCTGGAATTCATTTTCAGAACCTGCAAAGATTTTAGACATTACGATTCCTCAATTTCTCTTTTCAACTCTTTGGTCAGAATAATTCTAGAATACGAAAGCACGATCTAGAATTCTGTATATGAAAAATACATTGAAAGAATTGAATTTGTTCAAAAGAAATTGGTAAATACAATCAACTACAAATTTTTTCGATATAGAAGTTATTTCTCATACAATAGTAACATTACATTTTACAAACTCGAACATATCTCATCAAGAAGGGACTTTCATGATATTATATTCATTTTCAAATTGGTGAATAACCTAATAGATTCTGAATCTTGCTTGAGATACTTGTCTCTGAATTGTAGAACATACAACACTCGACAAACACAAATATTTTTTGTGCTCTACTATTGTAACTCACCTCTCATCCGATGTGTAGTAACATGTAATGCAATGTGCGACTCGAGTGACTTCTTCTTTGTAGGAATTCGAATGTTCAAAAAGCGATTGAAAACTCTGGTCTCCACTCTTTATAATATGTATTTAAATTTCAATTGATGTCATAAGTAACTTTCTGTTATATCTGTTTTGCCTTCACGGTACTTATTCTTGAGTGGATTCGTTTTGATTTCGAGAGCTCCATAAATCCTTCCTGATGAGTGCGTTAGCACGAAACAGCTGTCAAAGGTTGGAACTCTCGGAATTAAAACGAAATATACTCTATTTTCACTTATATATATATATATATATATATATATATATATATACCTCTCCACTTATATATATATATATATATATATATATATATATATATATATATATATATATATATATATATATATACATGCACGGCTATCTTGGGTGCAGCTCTCCTCCGAATAGAAGGTGGCGAAATGGCCTTTTCTGTATATATTTCCACACGAATTTTTACCAAAACGCCTCCGACAGTGTTGCCAAACTTATTTGACCTTCAAACAGGATTTTTATGCTGGTGGGGGGAGCGCTATTTTCATATTTGGCTCCGAACCAATTCCTTATCTCTTGGAAGGTTCGTGATTTTGATGATCGTATGGTGTAGGTATTATTTGAACAATGAAGTAGATGAAATATGTTATCAAAGTTTGTTAAAATAATTGCCAAACAATTCTTCATTCAGCATGAAAATAATTACTCGTTTCTGAAGATGATCTTCATTGTTGCGCATACAGTGAGGGGCAAAATTATGGAAAAAAATAATTTTTTCCCGAATAGGCGACTTTGAGAAAAATTCCAAATGGTCGATTTTTATTTTGAATAGCTTTTATATGAATTGCTCTGTATGTGAGTTTGTTAAATGGGTACAAATCTCTTAAACTGAATTAGAACCCCTTTCTCTTATCCTATGGAATTGAAATTTCACTTGTTTGTTCTGTTCCGATGACAATACAATAATGTGGAAGAAATTGCCCCCCTGTGCGCGTAGGATTTTGAATGTTTTCTTGACGGATTTGGACGTCAAAAATTAAAGCAAAAATTAAAACTAGGTAGGGGGGCATGCCTCCCTCTTTCCTCGAAAATAAGTAAGAAAACTCGCTAAATTGAAATCGGAAAAATCGGTAAAAATAGTGAAAAATATCTGACCGTCGAAAATTATAGTTTAAAAAAATTTCACCTCTCCTGTCTCCCCTCAAAAGCTAGATAGAGAACGCAAAGGACATAGACATAGGAAATATTTATGGAAAAAAATCGATCAGGGGGCTCGCCCCCCTTTCCTGTCTCAAAAAAATACTGTGAAAACTCTCGAAATAGAAATCGAAAAAGTCCGTGAAAATAGTGAAAATTATCTGACCATTGAATAATACGGTATCAAAAAAATTTACTCCTCTTCTCTCCTCGAAAGCTGGATACAGAACGTGTAGAAATTCGAAAAAATTTTCAACTGTTTCACACATGGACATTACAACGAAAAATATGTCTGCTGGTGTGCTTGCTCCCTCGTTTCTTGCGAAAACTTGCTTAAACAAAATCGGAACAATCCGTAAAAATAGTGAAAAATATCTAACCATCGAATAATAAAGTTTTGAAAAATCTCACCTCCCTATCTTCAATAAGAATAATCGGAAAGAGAGAGGATCCATGTAGTGAATAACGGTAGGTAAAGCAATCACTTTCAATGGTAGTGTTCACGTCCCCCCATTTTCATCTCGTCAGAACTGGATCTATGCGTGTGCCAGGTAGGGAGCGGGAGCAGATAAATTTCATTTCTTTATTTTTCTTACTACCGATTCTCATATTCAAAATGTGCAAATCTCTATTTTCAGTATGCTGCTAAATTTTCTTTCTAGTGCTTATGTTTCAAAATTCTTGTCAAAAAGCTATTGGCTGGATGACGTAATCAATGAAATCATTCTAAAATGTACTTTCCTATGATTTTTTTTACAGGGAGAATAAAATTCTTGAATTTTATGACAAATTCGTGTTTTCAATAATTATTGTCAAATTAAGAGGATGGAAATTCTGAAGAAAGTCAACTTTTACATTCGATATGGGTTAGTCATCGGTATTGACGTAATGTGTAATCAATTTTTTTGGTCATACTGTCGATATTAACCATTCATAAGTGTTCATCACTGAATAAGGAATTGAAAGATCTTCGAAATAAAGTATAACCTGATAGGTCCCCATTCCTATTTGAAAAATTAAATAAATGTAGGAGATCTCTTTGATAACAAGATTTTGTTTATAAAGTATCGAGCTAAAAAGTAAAAAATATTATTTAGTTATACGAAGAACTTTAATTGAATTATTAATGTTTGATGTTATTGTTTAATTGAATATTTTCTTGGAAGCTCAATTGTTATGACATATCACTCTGAAAGCATTAAAAAAATTATAGAAAGGACCCCGCACTTTTTATAGGTAAAATGGTTCTCGGTGAAATTGTTTGAATATTCAGTATATTATAGTATTCGATGTACTGATTGAACGTGTAGAATCGCAAAGTTCGTTGATGAATAGATTTTGAAATACAGCGCGTTCAAGTTAAAAATCAGTAATTTTTATGAAATTATTTTCTTGGGATTTGAAAGTGCCAACTGCATTTTTTTTTCGTTCTTATTATCAACGTACCTTCATATTACTAAATACCATTCAGATTGCAGATTATATCATAATTTACAGAGTGAAAAATTAAAACATTTCAGTAATGCCTGAAAATTTTATGAAATAATGAAATGTTTATGAAATTATTTTGGCATGCAATATAGTATTCTTATTCCATCATTACTCACGATTCATACATTTCGTACAGGGTGATTTGAAAAATTGGTGAAATATGTGGCCGGTTCTTTCGTACATATCCTGTATATTCAAGTGAATTATCATATTCCGAAGATAGCTGATACCGTATAAACATGATTCCGTTGGGATATATAGGGTGATCATGAAAATTTTGGATGATGAAAATGACAAAATATCAACGTTTCAGAAATCACCCTGTAATTCACGATTACCTCGGTGAAATTTCTTTATTATTATTCAATACATTCGTCATTCTCTCCTCAATACTATCCCAAAAATTCAGTTTCCTACTATGACTAGTTTCGTAGTTAATAATTGAGAAACTTATTACCATTTGCATGACGAGTTGAAGGAACTTGTTCACTCGCAGATTCTACTAGTGGCCAAGATTTTTCACAAATAGTGGAACGTGAGAATGTGGAGATCAAAATAAATGTCAAAGAGGGTGAAGATTAGAGGTAACAATCACATCAGATATGTGAATTTAATAATGTAAGGTACAGATAAGATACTTCCGACAATAAAGCATATTTTGACTTTCACTTTGTTAAGTGAATTTTGTTGGTTTAAGCTTTGACGGAATAAAAAACAAACCATCTGGGGAAAGTGAAAATGATTGATAGAACGCTTTTATTTCTAATAGGAGAATTTGAATCTGGCAGCGACGGTTTTCTTCCAATGCGTGTTCCACTCGGATAGAGGTTTCCATGATTTCTATATTTGCTAGATATCAATAGAAACATATGGACATCTTTTATATTTCATCAATATAGGTAATTTCAATACGTAAAGTTAATAATAATTATCACTGATGGAACTAATTGATTTTTCTTTTTCATTCACTTTCCGTCAACGTACCCGATAGCCGGTAGGGTTTTCTTGTTGTATGAGGACCGTAGCGCTGCTACGGGGAAGGTGGATTCGGTTAAGGCTTTTCCTCGTCACCTTCAGTGATAAGTGATATCCCGTCTTGGGGCCTCATAAACGATTGGGCGAGTCAAACTATCCAAATGATATCCGGTATAGTCTATCCAATATCAATTGCAGATCATAAAAACTCGTTTGATAGACGTATCGACAATTTCGTTTGATATGGCGACACCTCATTTACATGATGATTTATGACTCTCCAGCCGCATATTTTGCACTTTGCCGCACGTCAATCAAGGTCACGTGGACCGCGGCGTTTTCTTTGAACCTATACGAGTTGTTGCAATTGATATTGGAAAGACTATCCCGGGGCCTCAAACACGATTGGGCGAGTCAAACTATCCAAGCATTAGAAATTTTATCTGGCTCATGCCTGTGTTGTAAGTTGTGATTGATGTGACGTATATTCAGTCATTTCCTATATGGTAGATGGAATTGGATGGACCGCCATTGGTCATCACACTGCATATAATGTTACATTTATTTTGATCTCCACATTCTCACGTTTCACTATTTGTGAAAAATCTTGGCCACTAGTAGAATGTACGCGTGAACAAGTTCCTTCAGCTTGTTATGCAAATGGTAATAAGTTTCTCAATTAATAACTATGAAACTAGTATAGTAGGAAACTGCATTTTTGGGGCAGTGTTGAAGAGATAATGATGGATATATTGAATAATAATAAAGAAATTTCAAAGAGTTAATCGTGAATTACAGGGTGATTTCTGAAACGTTGATATTATGTCATTTTTTCATGGAAAATTTTCATGATCACCCTATATACCCAACGAAATCATGTTTATACGGTATCAGCTATCTTCGCAGGATGATAATTCACTTGAATATACAGGATATGTACGAAAGAACCGGCCGTATATTTCACCAGTTTTTCAAATCACCCTGTACGAGATGTATGAATTATAATTAATGATGGAATAAGAATAATATTTTGCATGCCAAAATAATTTCATTATTACATCGAATTTTCAGACATTACTAAAATGTTTTTCTTTTTCACTCTGTACATTATGATATAATATGCACCATCCGAATGATATTTAGTAATTTGAAGGTACGTTGATGATAGGAATGAAAAAATGTGCAGTTGGCACTTTCAAATCCCGAGAATATAATTAAATAAAAATTACTAATTTTAAAATCTATCCATCAACGAACTTTGCGATTCTGCACGTTCAGTCAGTACATCGAATACTACAATATACTAAAAATTCAAACAATTTTACCGAGAACCATTTTACCTATAAAAAGTGTGGGGTCCTTTCTAAAAGTCCTTTGTTTTTCATACACTACATATAATTTTTTGCTACACCTGGCCAAACGGCTTTTCGGCACGTAAGCCACCTTACTGGCATCGTGTAACAGTACATATATACCTAACAAAAAGCTTCCTCAGAAAAATTTTTGTTATGACTTTTGATAAAATGACTAGAAGAATGAACACGATATACTCATGCGTTCATATTGGCCTCCGATTTTTCGAATTCGCCTTCGATTGTTGTGGCGTGTTGTTACAGAACGTATAGAGTTTGGAGGTGTATAAGACGTTTTGTTTGTATACATGAATACAAACAGATCAAGTTATGAAAATTATTCGACGGCCCGAACTTTATCATTGTATTTACGGGTTTTTCTAATTTTATTATAGTGAGTGTTCGCAAAATTCGTTGACAACGTTTTTCTCCGTTACTTTTGACGTTCCAATTCGTCGTAAATGTTCACGAAATCCTCTAACTAGCTTTCAAGTGGTGGGGATGGAATTTGAAATCAAATTATATGACGGTGCGATGCATTTCACCATTGGACGGATTTTATTTTCGCGAGTTTTCGCAACTTCTTTCGAGAAGTAGGGGGTCTGAGCACTCCAACAGACATGCTTTTTTCAGGGAGAACTTTTTTATTACTACATTGTCATCGTTTCTAAGGTGTGTAGAATTTCAGCTCAATTGGACATCAGCAATTGTTTGAAAATTCTACTGCGAATTTTGGAACCCAATGACAGACAGAGATATACGAACCATGCAAGTAATGAAAATGCTTGTAACGATCCATTACGCCATAAATTCGAAAATTAAAAATGAAATCGACCTTTTTCATAATTTTTTCAAAATTCAACTTTTTTCAAAAAAGTTTGTGTCATAATACGTATATCTTAGGGACAGTTCTCGAGTAGTGTTTCCATATATGAAGTGCAGCACCTACTATTCTGAAGCTGTAAAATTATATCCAGAAAAAAAAGGATAAATCTCACATGTCTTATTTTCTACTGTCTCTAAAATACACAGAAAAAAATCGGTATCTAAATAAAATGCTAAAGTAGTGACTCATTAACAGTTTCATCTATAGTGGTCCAATGAAAGCATTTATTTTGTCAATTCATCACTGGTTATCGATACTATGAATACGGACGTCCATAATATCAATGAATGATTTCGTTAATTGTATGATCAAGTACATTAGATGGGTGCGTTATTTTAACGAATCTCATTCATCAAACGAATGAAAAAAAATATTGGATTGATGATTTCTCTGCATCGTATTGATTATTATTGTTCAGTCTTGGAATAAATGATGTATCATTGATATAATGCACTCGTTCATCAGTACGATGAATATTTCAGATTGATTCAATGAATAGTGATCATTGAACTCATGAATTAGACCAGTGCTGATGTACGACAAAAAAATATGAAAGCGGGAAAAATTATTAATATCATGAGACCTACTGGAAGAGTAGCAGGATATTGTTTGAATGACGGGTAAAATAAATTGGAGTCGAAAAAATGGAGAAGGGTGGAAGGGGGCGAACATTCAGAGGTTGAGAGCGATATTTCACGGTTTTTCGAGAATTGCAACGAAAGTTGACCTTTCATCAAACAAAGTTGAGCAGCACAGTTGGTGACAATAAAAAGATCTACATTTGTATCAATATTTTTCCACATTACTTAAAATTTTCCAAGAAAATCGCAAAAACCAATTTTTTTGTTTTTAATTGTTTTCTCACTCAAAAATCGTTTTTTTCTCACGAAATTTGGTGGAATTATTTACATATTTCAAGTATGCTGTGATTTTTTGTAACCAATACAGATTTTTCCTTATTTTTTCGGCAAATTCCGAAAAAACGACCACATTTTCAACTGAAAAGTTTGTCCGATTTAGTTCATATTTTCAAGCTCGCCTTCCGCCGGTTTTTTCGTTGAAGCTTTTACTTTCACATTATGTAATGAAAGAGTAGCACTGCTGTGGGATTTTTAACCAGAAAACGCGGAAAAATGATAAAACAGATTTTCAAAAATCAATTTTTAAAATTTTTATTTTTATCTCATATTTATTAATTAAAATTAATGAAATTAATAGTTGAAACCTATATCTAAAATGAAAATTTCATGTTACCTTAATAGATACAAGGAATGAACAAAGACATAAATAAGGATTTGACTATGATAAAAGAGCGAAAGTAGGAGAACTTTTGGGGGTAAAAATTTGCAGGAAAAATTAACCTAATACAAAAAAAAAGTAAAGGAAAAAGTTGTGGGCAAAAAAGATCTAAGACTATTGTTTCCAAGATTTTTTCACATAACTTCAAATTTTTCGTTAAAATCAGAAAAACCGTTTTGATTTGGTTTTAATTTTTTTACATAAAAATTGTATGTCGCAAAATCTAGTGGAAATATACCTTTTGATGGTATGAATTGGATGTTTTTTTTTGCAGCGACTTATTTATTTTTCTCGATCCTCTTTGCAGAGGTTCCGACTTTGACAAAAAATATTTAAACACGAACACTCAAAGTGGTGAAATTGGTGAAAATGCTTTTTTGCGATTTGCGGCGAAACGTGACTTCTTAGCGGAAAATGTTCAGTAGAAAGTTGTGACTAATGAAAAAATCGAGAATTTTTGCATTCGGCACTTTTCAACATACCTAACCTCAAATTTACCATCAAAATAGATAAAAACCGATTTTTGAAAATTTGAGGTTATGTGGAAAAATACTAAATACAAAAGATGTGGATCTTTTTATTGCCAACAACTTTTCTCCTACCTTTTTTTTGGAGGAGGTTAAATTTTGCTGCAAATCGTGAGAAATAATTTTTACCACCAAAAGTTCACCTCCTTTCGTCCTTCTATCATAATCAAATCCTTATTATGTCCTTGTTTATTCTTTGTATTAAGGTAGCATGAAATTAACATTTCAACAGGCAGGTTTTTGAAAATGTTTTTCAATTTTTGCGTGTTATGTGGAAAAAAATTCCACAGTAGTGCTACTCTTTCATTACATAATCTAAAAACTGGCGGCTGGCGAGCTTCAAAAGACGAACTTTATCGGTGAAACTTTTCAGTTGACAATAAACTCGTTTTTTCGGAATTTGTTGAAAAAAAAAAAGGAAAAATCTGTATTCCGCTACGAAAAAAGAACAGCTCGCTTAAAACATAATAAGTTATAGTTCCACTACATTTCGTGAAAAAATATTGATTTTCAGGGGAGAAAAAAATTAATAATTGATTCAATCATTGTTGTACACTGAATTATTGAATTGGGTTTATTATTTGAATGAGCGGTTTTCATTCAACCACTGCATATTAATCAATGCAATGAAGGCTATTGATATTGATGATAAAGTAAACTTCAAAACGTAGGAAAATTACAGTCGAATTTAAATAAAACATCGCATTCCTGATTGAAGGTGCATCATCTAAAACATGAAATGCATTGAGAAGATGTTCTGAATTACACCAGATGACGTAATATTGGACTCCATGGTTAATTTTTATGAGGATAAAGTGAACCCAGTTTCGAGAATGAATAGTGTTATTTAGTAAAGTAGTCCATTTTTTTTAAATTATAGTATGAGCTACGCCCGAAATGAATCACTGTCTAGAATTTTCTGATAAATTTGATCTAAGATTCTCAATGATATTTTTTTCGGGACTGACAAAGTGCCATGAACCCTTCACTAGTTGAAACTTAATTTGACACGAACCAAGGAATCCCAAAGTAGAGGTTTGTCCACAAATTGACAGGCAGCCAACAATTCGTTGTTCTGACCAACCCAAGGTTCAATCAAGTTTCTAATACGTTATGAGAAACGCAAGCAGAATCTAAGTGAAAATAGAGTATATTTCGTTTTAATTCCGAGAGTTCCAACCTTTGACAGCTGTTTCGTGCTAACGCACTCATCAGAGAGGATTTATGGAGCTCTCGACATCAAAACGAATCCACTCAAGAATTAATACCGTGAAGGCAAGACAGATATAACAGGAAGTAATTTATGACATCTACAGTCACTAGTTGAAACTTAATTTGACACGAACCAAGGAATCCAAAAGTAGAGGTTTGTCCACAAATTGACAGGCAGCCAACAATTCGTTGTTCTGACCAACCCAAGGTTCAATCAAGTTTCTAATACGTTATGAGGAACGCAAGCAGAATCTAAGTGAAAATAGAGTTTATTTCGTTTTAATTCCGAGAGTTCCAACCTTTGACAGCTGTTTCGTGTTAACGCACTTATCAGAAAGGATTTATGGAGCTCTCGAAATCAAAACGAATCCACTCAAGAATTAATACCGTGAAGGCAAGACAGATATAACAGGAAGCAATTTATGACATCTACAGTCACTAGTTGAAACTTAATTTGACACGAACCAAGGAATCCAAAAGTAGAGGTTTGTCCACAAATCGACAGGCAGCCAACAATTCGTTGTTCTGACCAACCCAAGGTTCAATCAAGTTTCTAATACGTTATGAGGAACGCAAGCAGAATCTAAGTGAAAATAGAGTATATTTCGTTTTAATTCCGAGAGTTCCAAACTTTGACAGCTGTTTCGTGCTAACGCACTCATCAGAAACTATTTATGGAGCTCTCGAAATCAAAACGAATCCACTCAAGAATGAATACCGTGAAGGCAAGACAGATATAACAGGAAGTAATTTATGACATCTACAGTCACTAGTTGAAACTTAATTTGACACGAACCAAGGAATCCCAAAGTAGAGGTTTGTCCACAAATTGACAGGCAGCCAACAATTCGTTGTTCTGACCAACCCAAGGTTCAATCAAGTTTCTGATACGTTATGAGGAACGCAAGCAGAATCTAAGTGAAAATAGAGTATATTTCGTTTTAATTCCGAAAGATCCAACCTTTGACAGCTGTTTCGTGCTAACGCACTCATCAGAAAGGATTTATGGAGCTCTCGAAATCAAAACGAATCCACTCAAGAATTAATACCGTGAAGGCAAGACAGATATAACAGGAAGTAATTTATGACATCTACAGTCACTAGTTGAAACTTAATTTGACACGAACCAGGGAATGCAAAAGTAGAGGTTTGTCCACAAATTGACAGGCAGCCAACAATTCGTTGTTCTGACAAACCCAAGGTTTAATCAAGTTTCTTATACGTTATGAGGAACGCAAGCAGAAAAAATCCTTTCTGATGAGTGCGTTAGCACGAAACAGCTGTCAAAGGTTGGAACTCTCGGAATTAAAACGAAATATGCTCTATTTTCACTTAGATTCTGCTTGCGTTCCTCATAACGTATTAGAAACTTGATTGAACCTTGGGTTGGTCAGAACAACGAATTGTTGGCTGCTTGTCAATTTGTAGACAAACGTCTACTTTGGGATTCCTTGGTTCGTGTCAAATTAAGTTTCAAATAGTGACTGTAGATGTCATAAATTACTTCCTGTTATATCTGTCTTGCCTTCACGGTATTAATTCTTGAGTGGATTCGTTTTGATTTCGAGAGCTCCATAAATCCTTTCTGATGAATGCGTTAGCACGAAACAGCTGTCAAAGGTTGGAACTCTCGGAATTAAAACGAAATATACTCTAATTTCACTTAGATTCTGCTTGAGTTCCTCATAACGTATTAGAAACTTGATTGAACCTTGGGTTGGTCAGAACAACGAATTGTTGGCTGCCTGTCAATTTGTGGATGAACCTCTACTTTTGGATTCCTTGGTTCGTGTCAAATTAAGTTTCAACTAATGACTGTAGATGTCATAAATTACTTCCTGTTATATCTGTCTTGCCTTCACGGTATTAATTCTTGAGTGGATTCGTTTTGATTTCGAGAGCTCCATAAATACTTTCTGATGAGTGCGTTAGCACGAAACAGCTGTCAAAGGTTGGAACTCTCGGAATTAAAACGAAATATACTCTATTTTCACTTATATATATATATATATATATATATATATATATATATATATATATATATATATATATATATATATATATATATATATATAAGTGAAAATAGAGTATTTTTCGTTTTAATTCCGAGAGTTCTAACCTTTGACAGCTGTTTCGTGCTAACGCACTCATCAGAAAGGATTTATGGAGCTCTCGAAATCAAAACGAATCCACTCAAGAATTAATACCGTGAAGGCAAGACAGATATAACAGAAAGTTACTTATGACATCTACAGTCACTAGTTGAAACTTAATTTGACACGAACCATGGAATCCAAAGTTAGATGTTTATCTACTCATTGACAGGCAGCCAACAATTCGTTGTTCTGACCAACCCAAGGTTCAATCAAGTTTCTCGTACGTTAAGAGGAACGCAAGCAGAATCTAAGTGAAAATAGAGTATTTTTCGTTTTAATTCCGAGAGTTCTAACCTTTGACAGCTGTTTCGTGCTAACGCACTCATCAGAAAGGATTTATGGAGCTCTCGAAATCAAAACGAATCCACTCAAGAATTAATACCGTGAAGGCAAGACAGATATAACAGAAAGTTACTTATGACATCTACAGTCACTAGTTGAAACTTAATTTGACACGAACCATGGAATCCAAAGTTAGATGTTTATCTACTCATTGACAGGCAGCCAACAATTCGTTGTATTAATTCTTGAGTGGATTCGTTTTGATTTCGAGAGCTCCATAAATCCTTTCTGATGAGTGCGTTAGCACGAAACAGCTGTCAAAGGTTAGAACTCTCGGAATTAAAACGAAAAATACTCTATTTTCACTTAGATTCTGCTTGCGTTCCTCTTAACGTACGAGAAACTTGATTGAACCTTGGGTTGGTCAGAACAACGAATTGTTGGCTGCCTGTCAATGAGTAGATAAACATCTAACTTTGGATTCCATGGTTCGTGTCAAATTAAGTTTCAACTAGTGACTGTAGATGTCATAAGTAACTTTCTGTTATATATATATATATATATATATATATATATATATATATATATATATATATATATATATATATATATATATATATCCATAGCAACATTTTGCTTCCGTATCAAGACACATCACATTACATTTTGCTTCCATGACTATTTTGCTTCCGTATAACGGACGCAAAATAGTTTTTGCCGATATCTACGCATCTAAAGCATAAATTCGGATGGTTGTTACAGATTTCTGTTCGACTTTTGTTTATGCTTTTATGGATTCCTTCTATTTCTCTCTAAATATCACCATATGTCTGTAATGGCAAAGTTATTGGACGCAATTTAGTATGGTTTTTAACACATTTAGTTCCACATAATTCCATCAGAGGCGCTTGTTAATATACATAGTGAATATACTTCTTTCAATTGGCTCATTATTTTGCGTCCTAAGTTTGGCAACCCGGCAACAGTAATTACGGAGATTTTTAGTGAAACCGAAACTGGCAGATTATTATAATATGCAAAGATGAGTGATGTACGTGAAAAGCGGAAGGAAAGCTATCCTTACTTTTCTGATAGTGTATTATATGCTGATTTTGTTTGTTATTTTCAATAATGGATTCGCGTAGGAATGTTATAATAATGATAATAATTCAAAATTCTGAGTTTAAAGTTGATTATTTTTCATAGCAGACAGGTTTGGAGTTCTTCAAATAAAAAAGCAGAGGGGTGGTTTTGCAATAAATGAGTATTCCCCGTCATAAAAAAATTCATAGAAGTGATGAATAGCTTTGTACACGTTTCTGCTCGGGATATGTTATGGAAAATGCTCTTCTCTTCATACCTGATACCACATAGAAGTTTTTCAGGACGTCCAAGGGAGTGGAATAGTAGTGAATTTCAAAATAAATATAGAGAAGGCACATATGGCTTTGCACACGTTCCTGCTCCGGAGATGACGTGAAAAATCCATATTACTTCATCACTGATACCACGTACGAGTTCTTCAGGCCGTCCGAATGGGTGAAATCGGGGTGAGTTTTCGAAAAAAAATCATAGAAGGCACAAATATCTTCTATGATGTTTTTTAGGAAATTCGCCGTTATTCCACCCCTTGGACGGTCTGGAAAACTCCTACGTAGAATCAGGGATGAAGCCTTTTCCAAATCATATCTCAAGCAGAAACGTGTGAAAAGCCATTTGTACTTAACATGTTTTTTTTCAATTTTTACCACGCTTATATAAACTCACTCTGTTGATGAAAATAAAAAAAATAAAATAAAAATGTCACGGTCAAATTTTTAGACCACTGATCAGAAATTTGGCAGGTGTACATAATTTCGGTGACAATGCATTATTAGATTTTTGTTAGAGGTAAATACAAAATGGCGGCTCCAATATGGCAGACGAAATTTGTAATCATGACCATATTCAATTCAAAATTGGTACTAGGGGTTTTCGGTGTCAGAGATTATGATTCTTCTGTAAAAATTGAAAAATTCAAGATGGCAGCTCCATCATGGCGGACGAGTTTTGTGATTATTATCCGATTTTATTCAAAATTGGTTTCTCGGGTTTTTCGGGCGAGACATTATGATTCTTCTGTAGAAATTGGAAAATTCAAGATGGCGGCTCCATTATGGCGGACGAGTTTTGTAATTATGATCCGAATCTATTGAAAATTAGTATACTGGAGTTTTCGGGGGCAAAGATTATGGTTCTTCAAACAAAATTAAAAAATTCAAAATGACGGATCCAATATGGCGGACGAGTTTTGTAATTATGATCCGATTCTATTCAAAATTGGTTTCTGGGAGTTTTCGGGGTCAAGGATTATGATTCTTATGTCTACATTGAAAAATTCAAGATGGCAGCTCCCATATGTCGATTCGATACAAGATATGATAAGACGACAAGAATGAAAAGTGGAAAATAAAAAAAAATAAAAACATCGCTTATATTGAAATGCACTGAAAAGAAATAAATGTTTTCTTTTCATGATTATCCAAAAATTAAGGGTATGGTAAAAGCGAGGGGAGCCAGGAAAATACATTTCGCAATGATATGATTGAGGTCTCATCAAAGACCAAGGAATTCATAATGGCCTGTCAGTATGTTGTCTTCATCACTCTGATCTACCGAAGTCTTGTGATGGGTAAAGAGGGCCCTGACACTAGATGCAGAGCATGTTGTGGGACAGCTGACACCATAATGCATTTGCTGTCAGCTTTTCCAGCTTATGCGGTCTCATCATAACGCAGCGCTACGAGTGTTGTACTACTATCGACGACACTCGTACGATATAGACGAGACACTGGTGTTGAGTTATGCTGCGGGTGATATTGAGTCCGTTGTGGAGAATGAGAAGAGCCGAATCTATTGGAACTACTCTTTCCCTTCCTCAGGTGAATACAAGCCAATAAACCCGATGTAGTCCTCCTCGACCATCAAAGTGGGACGATCCTCGTCATAGTTTTCGGCTCCTGGCTAAACGGACGTCGTCCCAAAAGATAAGGACAGGAGGACTAAATATCGAGATCTTCTCTTTGAACTCCGCAGGTTTACCCAAACCATTTTATCAAAATTGTGGCTCTCTGATCATAGGGGTCCTTGGTGGAATGATGGACACATTGCTCTCGAATCTGAAAATTAAACCGGCTTGCCGTATCGAATGCAGAAAGCCGTAATCCTTGGTTGCCTATGTCTGCTCAGGGCACATGACTCTCAGAACCAGTAGTCACTTACTGCACTGACGTGAAGAGAGGTTAGTTGGCTAAATGATCCAATGATAATAATAATGATAATATGAATCTTTAGATTTGATTTTCCTCCACTTCTAGTTGTCCACATATTCTGACATTTAGCACACACATCAAAGACCGATGAAACAATGACACTACTGACATATTTGATTATTTGGAACCTTAGGTTCGAAATACATTCAGATATGTAGAGAGCTACCCCAACACCACAATTATGTCAACTTCACTTGAATCGAGTTCCAGTACAAGAATATTCTAATTACTTTCTTCTTTTCGAATTATATCTTGATGAGTTTAACCCAACTTGGCAGTTACACTAACGCATCCATTGCAGGTTCACAAGCATCTAATCGACTCTGCTAATTTATAGATGATACAACAGTTCTAAATACTTTTTGATGACTAATGACTTTCATAAGAAAGTTATACGAAAAAAATAATTTTAGGTTATGCAACTATTGTAACATAAACTTGAATTACCCCAAAGATAAAACTGAACTTTATGAAAAGTCTAGTTGTTAGTATTGCGAAAAGAAGTATGTTGGTCAAACTAGAAAGGCCGTGAAAACACGGTTCAAAGAGCATATTGTTCATATTAGCCCTTTGATATCACAAAAATTGAGTGTTTCCATTATGCTTCAGGAAACGATCACCGATTTGATGATACTAGTTTGAGATCAATTCGACAAGTACATGACGTGTAACATAAGTTTTACATCTTTATTAGTCATCAAAAGATATTCACGAATATTGTAGTCTGTCCATAAAGTAACCCCCCTGCTAACTTTTAAACGGGTTGGAATTTCATTCTGAACTTTCTATTGGTAGAATGGTAGGTCATAATCTACTTTTTGACAAACAAAAAAATGTCTATCTTTCAAATTGGGGGCCCGACGCCCTTTTGAAAGACTTTTTTGAATGGCATGGGGGATACCTCATTCGAAACGTCGTACAATTATCTATACTCTATAAATACTCTGTATACTCTATAAATTTCAAACAAAAATATTACTCCAAAATGAAAAGGCGGTAGGTACATAATGTAAGAACTCTCTCGGAGTAATCCCACCCCTGTTTTGAACTTTTGAACGAATTGGAATTCTGCTTCAATTTTTTTTTTGGTTGAATAATAGTTCAGAATCTACTCACTGACAACAATAAAAATGTCTATTTTCCAAAATGGCCTCGGTTCGCCATTTTAATTCTTTCTTTGAAATGGCTGGAGGTCGACTGATACATACATCATTTGAATTGTATTTTAATTCATCGTGAGCACCGACAACAAAATTTGAAACAAAAATATTCATTCATAACAAAATGGCGACACATAATGTTTGAGTTCTGCCATATGAGGATCTTTTCGATGGCTATCAATGAGCTCTAGTAAAATCATCAAATCTTTTTTGGTATCGTTGAGAGACGATTCTGAAGTCCTGAAATTCCTTCTTTTCATTTCCAAACATTTTGATGCGTTACTCCAAAAAAATCCAAAAGGGGTCAAATCAGGCGAGCGAGTTGGCCATTCAATAGGACCCCTCTTACCGAATCGGTAGGATGGTATAGATGGATCGGTAGCACCGATCTATCTTTCCGGAAAATATTCATTCAAAAAGTTGGTTACTGGCCTGAAATCATGGGAAAATGCCCCGTCTTGATGAAAATTTTCTGTTATTTTCAGCTACCTGGATTATTTCCGAGAAGATGTCTTCTTGTGGCATCCTCAAATATCGAACTCCGTTCAAATTTTATTTTTAAAAATATGGACCCATGATACGGTTGCCCAATATGCCAGCCCAAACATTTACTTTTTGAATTTGTTTTCCTGAACTCATTACGATTTTCAGTACTCCAATAGCGGTGATTTTGACTATACACATGTCCATTCAAGAAAAACGTGCTTTCATCACTGAAACAAATGTTGCTCACATGAATCCTATTTTGACGAGGTTTCTCACTCATCAGGTGACAGAACTGAATTCTACTATCTGGATCGTCTTCAGAAAGTTCGTAAACCATTTTTATTTCATAGAATAGAACTTTATTAATCCATAAAATACCATAATTACATGGTGTAGGACAAGTCAACTATTAAGCATCGTAAAAAAGATATTTTTCAATAAGAGCATGTATAAAATATAGATAAAATACAATAAATAATAATAGTTAAAAGCTCATTGAGTATCAAATAATAGGGATGGAATTTATTTTTTCTTCAGTATTTTATGTACTGTTGAACGTGGCCTGTCATTCTGATCCGCTAGTTCAGTTATGGATTGTTGAGGGTTTTCTTGAAGATCCATCATGGTATCCCAGTTCGCTCATATTCCCAATGAGTTCTCTTAAATATTTTCAGTCAATGGGATTGTCTGAATACATCTCATTGAATAAACGCACAGCTGCAAAAACTGTTTTCTCTACGGTACGCATCGCTCTCCTCAATATTGAGAACTGGTGAAGTACAAGATTAAAACTTTGAGGCATTCATACATTCACTATATCATAATGACTAATTGATTGATTGTTCTAATTTGAGGAATTCCTTATAATCAAAGGATGTTGTTATAACTGATTGCCTCGATTACCTGAGTCGATATTATTATTATTCATTCTGCTTTATCATCTGTTTGTAGATAATACAATAATTTCAAGTACAGAAAACTTTTGTAAAAGGGTACCTTAGAAGATTTGATGATTTTTCCAGAACTGAAGTAGGTATCTAAAGGATCCTCATAGCAGAGCTCTACCATTAATGTAACACCATTTCGTTTCGGATTAATATTTTTGTTTCATATTTTGTTGTCGTGTAGAGAATTGAAATACAATTCAATTGATGTACCACTCGACCCCCATAGCAATAAAAAAATATCAAAATGGCGAACCGACGTCATTTTGAAAAAAAATTATTTTTTGTCAAAAAGATGCTCACTAACTCCCATTTTACGAAAAAAAAAATTGAAAAAAAAATCCAATCCGTTCAAATGTTAAAAGGGGTGGGATTACTTTATGATAGTCATAACATTATGTACCGCAATTTTATTATGGTTCGATAATTTTTTTTGAAATTATGCTGTCGTATAGAGAATTTAAAGATGTTTCGAATGAGATATAACTCGATCCCCCATGCCATTTGAAAAAGTCTTTCAAAATGGCGTCGTGCCGCCATTTTGAAACAGACTTTTTTCTGTCAAAAAGTAGCTTATGAACTGCCATTTTACCAGAAAAAAAAATTCCATCCGCAAATATTAATCTGTTCAAAAATTAACAGTGGGGAGTGTTACTCTATGGACTCACTGCATAATCAAAATTAGAAGAGTAGACTTGATTATTGTGAACCTGGAATTAGAGGGTCGGTGTAAAACTAATCAACATATACATTCACTCAACAGAAGTGAAAACATGCAAATATATGGTCTTTTCAGCGAAACGCATGTCGTGATAAATTGACGTAGTTGTATGTTTCTGAATGAAGCTACTAAATACAAAACTTCATAACTTACACGACATAAAATTTTTCATAGAATATAACTAGGTTAAGCAACAAAATGTAATATATAAATATTTTCTGTATGCTCAACTGTATCCGTGGATGACACTTTTGGGTTATGCCTGTTGTCATCCTATATGATTTCAATAAAATTTAAAAAAATGATAATAAAAAAATACACTTTATTTGGTTAAGTTGAAAGAGAACCATACCCACTTTACATTTCCAGAAAGATCAAAATATCGACATCGTCAAATTTCGTCTTTCTTTTCATTTGACATTCTCCTACAAATGTTTGAAACTTCATTCGAAGTATAGTATAATTAATTTGCAAAAACATTAAAGATGAACCATACTACATAATTTATTTTATTTTAACTCTAATTGAGTATTGTGACCAAACATAATTATTCGTCATTAAATTTTAACTTAGGATATTTGCTTTCTACTGTTAGACTTGGCAACATTGCTGGAAGCAAGATAGAACGTAACGTGTCATGAAAGTATACAATTGGAAGTAATTTAGTACAAATGTAAAAATATACGGTTTCAAAATGAACCGGAATACCAACGGAGTCGAAATAACCGGAATTTGTAAAATACGTATATTGATTTTTTAAAGATACAGCATTTAAAAATACCTCCAGAGATATCATTTTTCACTCTAGACTAGTATTGTAATAGAGTGAATATCTACTATGAAAGAATCTTAGTTTCTCTCAAGTAACTATAATGTTTATTACAAATTAAAAATAAACTGATACATTTCTATAGCAATGCATCATACAGGATCATTCCCTACAAATCTCCCCATCCCAAGAAATCATCACTCCTGTGATGATATGGTCGAATATTTGAAATATGTGCAGTCTCTTCTTTCGAATTATTATCAAAATGTACATAGGCCAATACACCATTAATTAATTTGGTTTTCGTCAGCTGGAAAGGACCCCGGGTTACAAATTCTTTTCCAATCCTTTGATTTTTTGTAAGAATCCAGTCTCCAAATTTCAACTTTGGCGACGATAATTTATTCCTCTTATTTGCTTGATCCTGTATTCTCTGTTTATATCTTAATTGCTCCTCAACAGTCTTGGGTTTTTCATGTATTTGAATTTCTATCCCTAATTTCTTATCTGCCTGTAGAATTGTAGTTTTCCCATATAATTTGAAATTTGGAGAACACCCTAAATACTCATTATGAGAGAAATTATGGTGACGAACAGCAGCTTCAAGACATTTCTTCCAGCCACCCCTATAGTTTTCGTAACATTTCATGTAAGTTTTCATTTCCCTAATAGTTCTCTCTGCAAGTCCGTTACCACTAGGATGATAGGGAGTTATATGGATTAATTTTATTCCACTGGATAATGCCCATTCATGAAATATTCCAGAGGTAAATGAAGACCCACAATCAGTAACAATATTTGTTATCTTATTCAGAAAAGGAAGCTTACTAAAATAATTCTTTAGTGCTACACCACTTTGCTTTAATGCTTTTGCGCATACATATCTTGAAGCTTCGTCAATGATCAATACAAAAGATTTTGTTTGCCTATTCAAATCTGATTTTTTACTTAATTCTGCGAAGTCAACATGAATTGTTTCGTACGAATTTTGGGTAGAAATCGATAAATGAACGTAATTTGGTTTAGGCAAATACTTAAATTTCACATGCTGGCAAATTTCACACGTTTTTATGTAGTACCTAATATCTCCACTCATTCCTTTCCAGAAAAATCGCTTACGTATTATATAAAAGGTTTTGAAATATCCATCAAGACCTCCAGAATCAGGATCATCATGATATAAGACTAAAATTTCGTTTTTCATATCTTTCGTTTTCACATAATACCTTCCATCTTCCATTTTTTCTAAATGTTCAATGTTTAAATTACACCAAAAAGTTTGAGATATATTTTCAGGTGTTTCTATGCATAATCGAGATATTGCATCAGCATCTTCCAATTCTCGTCCGGATTTATGATTAACTTCCATGTCAAAACTACGTAGAAAAATTTGCCATCTTGCTAGTCTATCCCTCAGGTTTCCGGTTGTCAATAGTTGTGTTAAAGCCCGATGATCTGTATGAACCTTGAATTTTTTACCTTCCAGATAGGTTCTGAAAAATTTTACAGCTTTTACTACCGCTAGGCATTCCTTCTCAGTAACAGAATAATTTTGTTCACTTTTGGAAAAAGTATAGGAATAATATGAAACTTTTTGTAATGTCTCTCTGATAAAGTATTGCACCACAACCATAATAAGAGGAGTCAGTTGATAATTCATAGTTCAACCTTGTGTCTGGAATACGAAGAATTGGTTCAGATGTTATAGCTCCTATCAACTCTTTGAAAGCGTTTTCACAATCATCAGTCCAAATGAATGGTTTATTTTTACATTTCAAATCATCTAAAGGGCGGACAATTTTTCCATAATCTTTAATAAAATTTCTAAAGTGATTTGTTAGCCCAGTAAAGCATTGCAACGATTTCAGATTGTAAGGTCTCTTCATGTTCTTTACTTTCTCAACTATTTCACTTTTCATCTTCTTCACATCTCCATCTATTTCTCTTCCAAGAAAAATGACTTTTGGAACACAAAACAAACATTTCTTCAGGTTGATTTTCATATTGTTTTCATTTAATTTCTTCAAAATTTTTTCAGAAAGATGTTCACATTCTTCATATGTATAGCCTCCACACATAATATCATCGATAAATACCACTGTATTTTTATTCAGTAAATCTCTAAGAATATCCTGCATCACACGTTGAAATTTTGCACTAGAGTTCTTCCATCCAAACGGTAATCGATTAAATTCAAAATGCCCTTCTTCCGTTATAAAAGCAGAAAAGTGTCTGGTTTTTTCAGAAATACTAATGTTCCAAAAACCATCCTTTAAGTCAATTTTTGTGAAGTATTTAAAACCGCCAAATTTTTCTATAATATCATCAACCATTGGAAAAGGGAATGGATCTAATTCAGTTTCTTCATTTATTTTTCTATAATCAACGCACAATCTAAAAGTTCCATCATTTTTTGTCTTTAAAACACACGGAGACGCATATGGGGAATGTGACTTTCTTATAATACCTTTCTTCATCATTTCTTCTATCTTATTGCTGATCCATATTTTCTTGCTGGGTGTCAATCTATATGGTTTCAATCTAACAATTTGGGGATTGCTTTTCAAACCAAAATCCACTTCATATGTTGATGGTTTTGTATCTTGGTATTTAACAATATTTGGAAATTTTTTAGATATGTATTCTTCATCAATCTTTCTATATACATTATTCTTCGTAAAATTTCTTTTGAAAATATTCAGCCTCTTTAAAGTATGTTTTCCCACTATCAAATCAAACGGTAAATTCTTAACTATTGCAGGTGTTATTTTTGTAGATTTTTCTTCAATTTCTATGTTGACAACACATTTTTGAAAACATTTTGTGATCCCACCTAAGATCTTTATAGTTATATAACAGTCAAGTGTTGGCCAGTCAAATGTTGTCACCAAATTTTCATTTATCAAATCAATATCTGATCCAGTATCATAAAGAGCTTTCACTGATATACTATTCAATTTTATAATTTCAATATCTTCTCCAACCGAGTTAGCATAATTTGAATAACTTATATACATTTCATCATTTATTTCTTGTTCTATATTACAATAATTATTAGAAGAATTGTGGGTATGTAAACTATTATTCCCAGATATTACGTCTCCTTCCATTCCTCCGTTTCTATTGACATATTTGTTTCTGAATTCTCTTCCTATGTCTGGTTGTCGTCTATTTTCTGTTTGTCCTCTATTTTCTGATTGCCATCTTCCTACGTAATGATTTCGTGGTTGATTTTCAATTTTCAAACATTTAATAGCTTGTTGTAACTCATCCCTAGTTGTTATGATTTTATTACACAACTGAGTCTGAATATAATTTGGAAGACCCAAAATGATCAATGCAACAGTAGATGTTTCACACAAGTTTTTGTCGGCCCAATGTAGTAACCTTTGCTTTTCAAAATAATATTCAAGAATTTGCCCATGAGTGAAGCGAAATGATAGAGCCTTCTCCCATTTTATAATAATATTTTCGTCGAATGTTTTTATGAAACTTATTTTCCATTCTGTCCAGGTAAATCTACCTACATCACCGCTTTGCACTTTTTCTTCATACCACTTTTGAGCAATACCCTGCAGATTCCCTTTTAAATGGTATATTTTTTCAGCATCGCAGAGCCATTTGTTTGATAAACACAGGAACTCATAGGAATTCATCCAAGTATTGGGGTCTTCATTATTTCCAGAAAAATGACTTATTTTCATAGGTTCAAATCTTTGATTAGCGGTTGACATCCATTTTGACATAAGATTATCTAATTCTGACTTTCCAAATGAATTTTTTTCTTGACTGTCTCCAGTTCTTTCGCCTTCAACATAATTGATCTGCAGAGCCTCGCTGGGAGTTTCATTAGTTTTTTCTGACTGCGCCATTTGTAATAGAGTGAATATCTACTATAAAAAAATCTTAGTTTCTCTCAAGTAACTATAATGTTTATTACAAATTAAAAATAAACTGATACATTTCTATAGCAATGCATCATACAGGATCATTCCCTACAAGTATACTCATTTAGATTTTATCTAAACCTCTTCCTTCTGGTGGACGCAGAATGTATGCGTTATAAAAGGATGCAAAATTGCTGCAGGATGTATATATATATATATATATATATATATATATATATATATATATATATATATATACATCCTGCAGCAATTTTGCATCCTTTTATAACGCATACATTCTGCGTCCACCAGAAGGAAGAGGTTTAGATAAAATCTAAATGAGTATACTTGTAGGGAATGATCCTGTATGATGCATTGCTATAGAAATGTATCAGTTTATTTTTAATTTGTAATAAACATTATAGTTACTTGAGAGAAACTAAGATTTTTTTATAGTAGATATTCACTCTATTACAAATGGCGCAGTCAGAAAAAACTAATGAAACTCCCAGCGAGGTATAAACTGATACATTTCTATAGCAATGCATCATACAGGATCATTCCCTACAAGTATTCTCATTTAGATTTTATCTAAACCTCTTCCTTCTGGTGGACGCAGAATGTATGCGTTATAAAAGGATGCAAAATTGCTGCAGGATGTATATATATATATATATATATATATATATATATATATATATATATATATATATATATATATGTTCGGAAAGGTTTCCGCGGTCAGAAATATGTACATTACTAAGTTCATGGGTTGAACCGCGTTGAGAGTTTATAACTCGACGTTTCGGCTCCTGCTTTGGAGCCATTTTCAAGAGTGTGACTGCGAGGCCTCTATCTGCCTACTCCTCGAGTCGTGGTCTTGAGAGATATCAAGGTCTCAACCTGCCTACTCCTTGATCTCAAAAGACGATCCGATGTTGGTTGCACTGTAGTATTTATAGGTGGTTGGCTACCTGGAGGTGGGCGGGTCTTACGGGTTTTCTCGTTTGTCTTGTCTGCTGGTGCCTGCTGTGTAGTTGGAGTTAATGGGATAATAATTGATTGCGGATAAGTTTCACGTGGCCTGGTAATTACGGTTGGAAGAAGGGGCTTCCAAATGGGGTTCAATTTACGGCTATCATCTTTAATGTTCAGGCAATCAGGCCGTTTTTCGATTTCGATGGCTTCTCTGATAAAACGAGAAGTTCTTGAACGTACTGGGGCGATGGTTTTCGTTTTCTCGAAATCACCCCATAGATTGCAACCAGTGCAACCAACATCGGATCGTCTTTTGAGATCAAGGAGTAGGCAGGTTGAGACCTTGATGTCTCTCAAGACCACGACTCGAGGAGTAGGCAGATAGAGGCCTCGCAGTCACACTCTTGAAAATGGCTCCAAAGCAGGAGCCGAAACGTCGAGTTATAAACTCTCAACGCGGTTCAACCCATGAACTTAGTAATGTACATATATATATATATACATATATATATATATATATATATATATATATATATATATTGAGGTAAGGTATGTTGAAAAGTGTCGAATGCAAAAGTTCTCGATTTTTTTCGTTAGTCACAACTTTCTACTGAACATTTTCCGCTAAGAAGTCACGTTTCGCCGCACATCGCAAAAAATCGTTTTCAACCACTGAACTGCATCCCAATTTCACCACTTTGGGTGTTTTCGTGTTTAAATATTTTTTTGTCAAAGTTGGAACTTCTGCAAAGAGGTTCGAGAAAAGTAAATATGTCGCTGCAAAAAAAATATCCAATTCATCCCATCAAAAGGTATATTTCCACTAGATTTTGCGACAAACATCCAATTTCCATGCAAAAAAATTAAAACCAAATTAAAACAGTTTTTCTGATTGTTCGATTTTGGCATTCACCGTGTATGTGGCATTATCGGTGAATAGACAACAAAAAACTGGCCTTTCCGACAGCGCGCAGGTCGACAAGAACGACCACAATCCTACGACATTGATATCTAGAACCGCCATTCGAAAAAGTTATCTTTTCTCCGCTGCAATACTTATATGTTACTTTTCCGCATATTATTATGTTTTCATCAATTTAACTGTTGTGTGTGTATGTGCCGTAACCATCAAGAACAGCAAGGACTTCCAGGGCTAGCTCGAGAAGATAACTCAGACGGCACCATTACTAAGGTTGGTAAGTTTTTTGTTGCTTCGTTTAAAAGACGCCACTATTTCGGACATCCAATTTTATCCAACATTTTCAGTAATTTCTTTCTTATTTATAATATACAGTCCATTTTAAATTCGAACCACTAAGCTATCGCAAATCCCTTTTGGGAACGCACACTGATTTTTCCGAAAAATTTGAAGTTATGTGGAAAAATCTTGAAAATAATAGTCTTAGATCTTTTTATTGCCAACACATTTTCCTTCACCTTTTTTTTGTATGAGATAAATTTTTCCTGAAAATCGTGAGACACTATTTTTACCCCTATAAGTTCTCCTTCTTTTGCTCTTTTATCATAATCAAATCTTCATTTATGTCTTTGTTTATTCCTTGTATCTATTAAAGTAACATGAAATTTTCATTTTAGATATAGGTTTCAAATATTAATTTCAATAATTTTAATAAATGAATATGAGTTAGGAACAAAAATTTAAAAAGTTGATTTTTGTAAATCTGTTTTATAATTTTTTTGCGTTTTCTTGAAAAAAATCCCACAGCAGTGCTACTCTTTCATTACAAAATGTGAAAGTAAACGCTTCAACGAAAAAACCGGCGGCAGGTGAGCTTGACAATATGAACTGAATCGGAGAAACTATTCAGTTGAAAATGAGGTCGTTTTTTTGCTAAAAAAATAAGGAAATATCTGTATTGGTTACAAAAAAATTACAGCATACTTGAAATATGTTAATATTTCCAACAAATTTCGTGAAAAAAAAAAATTTTTGCGTGAGAAAACAATTAAAAACTAAAAAGTTGGTTTTTGCAATTTTCTTGGAAAATTTGAAGTAGCGTGGAAAAATATTGGTACAAAAGTTGTAGATATTTTTATTTTCAACAACTTTGCCCTCAACTTTGTTTGATGAAAGGTCAACTTTCGTTGCAATTCTCAAAAAACAGTGAAATATCGCTCTCAACCTCTAAATGTTCAGCCCCTTCCACACTTCTCCATTTTTTTCGACTCCAATTTATTTTTCCAGTCATTCAAACAACATTCTGCTCCTCTTCCAGTAGGTCTCATGCTATTAATTATTTTTCCCGCTTTTATATATTTTGTCGTCCATCTAATTCATGAGTTCAATGATCACTATTCATTGAATTGATTTAAAATATTCATCGTACTAATGAACGAGTGCACTTTATCAATGATACAGCATTTATTCCAAGACAGAACAACAATAATCAATACAATGCAGAGGAATCATCAATCCAATGTTTTTTTTTTCATTCGTTTGTTGAATGAGATTTGTTAAAATAACGCACCCATCTAATGTACTTGATCATACAATTAACGAAATCATTCATTGATATTATGGACGTCCGTATTCATAGTATCGATAACCAGTGATGAATTGACAAAATAAATGCGTTCATTGGACCAATATAGTCACTACTTTAGCATTTTATTTAGATATCGATTTTTTTCTGTGTATTTTAGAGACAGTAGAAAATCAGACATGTGAGATTAATCCTTTTTTTTTCTGGATATTATCTTAGATCTTCAGAATAGTATGTGCTGCACTTCATATATGGAAACAGTACTCGAGACCTGTCCCTAAGATATACGTATTATGACAAAAAAAATTTAAAAAAAAGTCGAATTTTGACAAAAATAAGAAAAAGGTCGATTTAATTTTTAATTTTTGTATATATGACGTAATGGATTGTTACAAGCATTTTCATTACTTGCTTGGTTCGTATATATCTGTCTGTCTTTTGGGTTCCAAAATTTGCAGTAGAATTTTAAAACAATTGCTGTTGTCCAATTGAGCTGAAAGTCTACACACCTAAAAACGATGACAATATGATAATAAAAAAAGTACAACTCTTTCTCTCTGAAAAAAGCATGTCTGTTGGGGTGCTCAGACCCCTTACTTCTCGAAAGAAGTTGCGAATACTCGCGAAAATAAAATCCGAAAAAAATTGATTTCAAATTCCACCCCCACCACTTGAAAGCTAGTAAGATAATTTGTAGGATTCCGTGAACATTCACGACGAATTGGAACGTCGAAAGTGAGAAAAACGTTGTCAACAAATTTTGCGAACACTCACTATAATAAAATTAGAAAAACCCGTAAATATAGTGATAAACTTCGGGCCGTCGAATAATTTTCATAACTTGATCTGTTTATATTCATATATACAATCAAAACGTCTTATACACATCCAAACTTTATACGTTCTAGAACAACACGCCTCAAAAATCGGAGGCGAATTCGAAAAATCGGAGTCCAATATGAACGCATGAGTATATCGTGTTCATTCTTCAATGCATTCTATCAGAAGTCATAACAAAAATTTTTCTGTGAAAGCTTTTTGTTAGGTATATCTGTACGATGGCAGTCACTAGTTGAAACTTAATTTGACACGAACCAAGGAATCCAAAAGTAGAGGTTTGTCCACAAATCGACAGGCAGCCAACAATTCGTTGTTCTGACCAACCTAAGGTTCAATCAAGTTTCTAATACGTTATGAGGAACGCAAGCAGAATCTAAGTGAAAATAGAGTATATTTCGTTTTAATTCCTCATAACGTATTAGAAACTTGATTGAACCTTGGGTTGGTCAGAACAACGAATTGTTGGCTGCCTGTCAATTTGTGGACAAACCTCTACTTTTGGATTCTTTGGTTCGTGTCAAATTAAGTTTCAACTAGTGACTGTATATGTCATGAATAACTTCCTGTTATATTCTGTCTTGCCTCACGGTATTAATTCTTGAGTGGATTCGTTTTGATTTCGAGAGCTCCATAAATCCTTTCTGATGAGTGCGTTAGCACGAAACAGCTGTCAAAGGTTAGAACTCTCGGAATTAAAACGAAATATACTCTATTTTCACTTAGATTCTGCTTGCGTTCCTCATAACGTATTAGAAACTTGATTGAACCTTGGGTTGGTCAGAACAACGAATTGTTGGCTGCCTGTCAATTTGTGGACAAACCACTACTTTTGGATTCCTTGGTTCGTGTCAAATTAAGTTTCAACTAGTGACTGTAGATGTCATGAATAACTTCTTGTTATATATATATATATATATATATATATATATATATATATATATATATATACAGGGTATTCCACACTCGATGGCCTATTAGACGTTTCTGGAGAACGGAACAACAGATCATTTTAAAAATTTGTGGGCATGGATAATCAAACATGCTCTACCCGTCTAAAATATTTTCATCGATACAGTGTTGCCACTTGTATCAGAAAGTAGTAGCTACTTTGTTATTTCAAATGGAACATCCAATATATTATATGGATTTTGAAATCCTTATAATATTCCTCACAACTTTCCCATATAATTCCCTATACCTATCTGTGACGATTTTCGAGATAAAAATTATTTTGTCAATTTTTTGTGTAAAACCTGACCATTGAAAAATAACATTTTTTTCGCAATGCAAATGTACAAAATATTGAACTTTGGGTCATAGCTGCATAAGACCATTGAGTATTCTGTCGATGAACTGGATCTCAGTTTCATCATACAGGGAAGCTCAGAATTAACTTCTTTTCGGGGACTTATGAAAATGACTGAAACTCAGTTTTTTCAAATGGAACCCCCTGTATATTATTTCATTTTCGAATTCAACGAACCAGTTTGAATAAGTTTTATTGAGTATATCCTATACCTACCTCTTACCGTTTATGAGATATAAATTATTTTATTATTTTTGAGGTGTGTTCAAGTATAAAATTTGATGAAAAATCTATCAAATAACGAAAAATAGCTTCACTGTTTTGAGAAAAGTATAATGCAATACGAACCTTCCTTAATACTGGGTGTATGACAAATATGATTAGGTTGACAGTTCGAAGAATGAAAAATTAAATTGATTAAATTAATTCTACACAAGATATTATAATATTAAAAAGTTTACTTGACAATTACAACACATTTAATACTGCAAAAACAAAAACTCAGTAGCTCAGATGCTTGAAATGCTGACCATTTACTTGCAAACATTGATGGATCGACGTCATGACATGATCAGTCGTGGCTCTGCGGATTTCCGACGGGTCGATTTCTTCAAAAGCACGTCTAACCCTGTTTTCTAGTTCCTGTTTTGTATTCACAGGTGTTCTGTAAACCTTTTCTTTTATTTTTCCCCAGAGATAAAAATCTAGGGGAGTCAGATCTGGTGACCGCGGCGGCCAAATCCAAGGACCCAATCGTCGTATCCACCGATCTTCGAACAAATTTGTGAGTTCTCTGCTCACTTCACCTGTGCAATGTCCAGGAGCTCCATCCAACTGATACCAACAATTATTATATATGTTTAGAGGTAAATTGTCAAGGAATTCACTCACAGTGGTTCGCAGAATATCCAAATATTTGGCGGAATTCAACTTTTCCTCATAAATGCATATTGAAAATGTATCATCCATAAGCATACAAAACACATTAAAACTGAATTTTTGTTGAAATCCCCTTTCTCTAATGAAATGAGGGTTTTCTGATGCCCAGAAATGATTATTTCGACGATTGAATATTCCCTCACGTGAAAATTGTGATTCATCGGTCCAAATAATTTTTTTCAAAAAGTTGGGATCGTCGTATGTCCATGTTAGTAACATTTCGCAAAACTCTACTCGTTTTGGTGGATCATCTCTATGTAGAGCTTGCAGCCGGATGAATTTGTAACCGTGCATATTATGTTTTTGTAAAATTCTCCAAATGGAAGTGCGAGAAATTCCCAAATCTACCGCAGCACTAGATATTGATGCATGAGGATAAGCGTAAAAATATCCCAACACATTGATTTCATTTTCCATATCACCAGTTACCTGATTCTGTTGATGTCTCGAGGCGTGAACTTTTCCGAAGTTGATATAATTTCGTTCAATTCTTCTGAATTTCCGTTCGTTCATTGCCGGTACATTTGGATACAACTCATTAAATCGTCTACAGGTCCTTGATATGATTTTATTGCACTCACCATGAACATAAAACAAATTCAGAATATCAGAGTTTGAATAATTATTATTTGCCATTTTCACTACTCTTGTATGACAGTCGGACTATTTCAACAAGTTATTGTCAAGTGTATTCCTTTGTTTTTCAAACAGATCATGATACACTATGATTCTTGTTGAAATTTGGCACCGAAATCCAGAACTAATACTGCCGTCCTAAGCAAAACCCTCGTATCTACAAAAACGCCAAAACGGAGTAAATCGGGTTTTTACTTGGGAAGAGTGCATTGTTCCAATGAAATACGGGTGTATAAAATAGCTTGAATTTTATATTTTAAATCGAAATACGGAGTTGTCGCTTGGTCAGAATGTAATATTAGGTGAATAGGAGCCATTGCACCAAAAATATCCATTTCAGTAAATATGTCAGTTAAACTTTAGTTTCAATGTTTTTTGTATGGATATGGTTGATACAATTTTAATTTGTATTTATGAAGAAAAGTTTAAATCCGAAAAATATTTGGATATTCTGAGAACAACTGTAAATGAATTTCTTCCCAATTTATCTCTAAACTTATGTTATAATTGTAGGTATCGGTTGGGTGGGGCTCCTGGACATTGCACAGGTGAAGTGGGCAGAGAACTCACTAATGTATTCGAAGATCTACGACTGATCATGTAATGACGTCGATCCATCAATGTTTGCAAGTAAATGGTCAGCATTTCAAGCATCTGAGCTACTTAGTTTTTGTTTTTGCAGTATTAACTGTGTTGTAATTGTCAAGTAAACTTTGTAATATTATAATATCTTGTGTAGAATTAATTTAATCAATTTAATTTTTCATTCTTCGAACTGTCAACATAATCATATTTGTCATACACCCAGTATTAAGGAAGGTTCATGTATTGCATTATACTTTTCTCAAAACAGTGAAGCTATTTTTCGTTATTTGATAGATTTTTCATCAAATTTTATACTTGAACACACCTCAAAAATAATAAAATAATTTATATCTCATAAACGGTAAGAGGTAGGTATAGGATATACTCAATAAAACTTATTCAAACTGGTTCGTTGAATTCGAAAATGAAATAATATACAGGGGGTTCCATTTGAAAAAACTGAGTTTCAGTCATTTTCATAAGTCCCCGAAAAGAAGTTAATTCTGAGCTTCCCTGTACGATGAAATTGAGATCCAGTTCATCGACAGAATACTCAATGGTCTTATGCAGCTATGACCCAAAGTTCAATATTTTGTACATTTGCATTGCGAAAAAAATGTTATTTTTCAATGGTCAGGTTTTACACAAAAAATTGACAAAATAATTTTTATCTCGAAAATCGTCACAGATAGGTATAGGGAATTATATGGGAAAGTTGTGAGGAATATTATAAGGATTTCAAAATCCATATAATATATGGGATGTTCCATTTGAAATAACCAAGTATCTACTACTTTCTGATACAAGTGGCAACACTGTATCGATGAAAATATTTTAGACGGGTAGAGCATGTTTGATTATTCATGCCCACAAATTTTTAAAATGATCTGTTGTTCCGTTCTCCAGAAACGTCTAATAGGCCATCGAGTGTGGAATACCCTGTATATATATATATATATATATATATATATATATATATATATATATATATATATATATATACAGGGTGCTAATTAAGTACGTTGACACACTTTGGGAGGTGATTCTTTGAAGGTTTTCAGGACAAAAAGTTCATATAAACATATGTCCCAAACGGCTTGGTTTTCGAGATACAGGGCGATAAAAATACATTTTTTTCAAGATTTTTTAGAGTTAACTTCGACATTTTCGACAATAATCAGTTCAACTTAGGCAAGTACAATCCATTCAATAGGGCGCACGATACAGAATAATGCATTTCTTAAATAATTCACAGGGTCCTCCTTTTTTCAGAGTCAAGCTTTGTTCAACCCTTCAGATTTTTTTTTTCCGCCGCCACTGACATATTATGAGAAAGGAATAATCAATGTTGTTTCATTTAACATCTTTTTGATTTCTTGCATTTTTTCATTTACTTGTACGGTTCAGGGGCTATAATGAAAATATTAATTTAAACATTTTCCAGTGTGGCATAACATTAGAAAATTTGAAAATTAAACATTTTCAATTATTGTAAATTGATGGAAATATTTTTTCAGAATTAAAAAAATCTACGATGAATAAAAATTATACAATAAAAAATATAAAAAAAAGCTTTTATACAAATGCACTGAAAATGAAAAAATAATTTGTTTACATTTTTTGTAGGTTATTCTGTGAGTATCAAAATCTTTCTGTACAAGATTACCTAGATCAAACAATGAAATGAATTATTTTTTCCTTTTCAGTGTATTGTATAAAAACTTTAAAATGTTTTCTTTTTATAATTTTCATTTTTAACATTTTAGTTTATTTTTTATGTGAAACTGAAAATCTCCAACCCAAAAACCATCACATACCATTTTTGAACAGAATCTGATCATAATCACAAAACTCGTCCGCCATATTGGAGCCGCCATTTTGTTTTTTAACAAACATTTTTTTAATGCATTGTCACCGGAATTACGGAAACCTGCCAAATTTCAAATTAATCGGAGTATTAGAAGTGGGTCAAATTCAACTTTTATTAAATTGTTTGTTAGTTAGTTACAAGTGAAGCTAAATAAAAGCTTGTTATTGTAAAGATGTGATTTCTTTTTGTGATATCTAACAGAAAACTAACATCTCCCCGTCACTGCGGTACGCTGGATATTAAACAAGATCTGACAGATATTGGGAAAACCTTAACTTTCAACCTGAAGATTCTGATGGTAAAAATGTGCATTTTCATTGAGATATTTGATTAAAAATGTTTTTACCCATCAGTCTTGATAGAGAACTAATACAAATTTTTTGTTATTTTAAAAAAAGATATTTTTTAGTTTTCAATTGAACGTTTCCTTTTCAACATAAAAAACTTCCGAAAGGTAATCCTGTAATGGAAGATAGTTAATAGGGTTTATCTAATAGTCGCAGATCATTACACATTTGATTTTCATTTATGAATCTCTGGTCATAACTCCGAAAAACTAAATCAAACAAATTTTTGTTTCCGTACGGAGTACATTATTTTATCAGAAATTTCGGTTTGTTTTTTCTTCTACAGTAACGCAGACATTTTGTAATCAATTTGAATTCATAAAAATAGCAAAGTGGGATTTGATATTAATTCATTTATTTAAATATCAACAACTTGACAGTTATCGAAAGTTGAGAAACTGTCTCATTGTTAATTCTTCATTAGTGCAAGCTATAAAGCAGATTCATTCAATATTCCTTTGGATAAAATGGTTGAATATACAAATTCAGAAATGGCAGACATGCACTTAATGTATGGAATGGCTGATGGTAACGCTCGTGCCGCCAGACGAATGTATCTAGAAAGATTTCCACGTCATATTCCCAGCACACAAATGGTCATCAATATTCACTCCCATCTTCGTGAAACGGGTACTTTCAAGAGGTCTGCTGTTCTCATAGGAAGACCCAGGAGAGTTAGAACAGTTCAGATAGAAGAAGCTGTACTTAACGAAATTGAGCAGCATCCAGACACCAGTACAAGACAAATTGCGGCACAGTTTAACGTAACCCATGTATTGGTATGGCAAATTTTAAAAGAGCAACAACTTTATCCCTATCACATACAGCGTGTTCAAGCTCTTCTGCCAAGGAATTTTCCAAAGAGATTAACTTTTTGCACTTGGATTCGAAATAAATTGTTGGAAAATCCATGGTTTTTATCTCAAGTGTTATTCACCGATGAGGCATGCTTTTCCCGTAAAGCCATTATTAATTTTCACAATAATCATATGTGGGCTGATGAAAACCCACACGCCGTGATTGAAAACCATTTTCAAGAGACGTTTTCTATGAATGTTTGGGTTGGAATTGTAGGGAATTTCCTTATCGGGCCACATTTTCTGCCTCATAGACTCAAAGGTGACCATTATCGACATTTTCTTGAATTCATCTTACCTGGACTCCTAGAAGAGATCCCACTGAGGGAAAGAATTGGAATTTGGTTTATGCATGATGGTGCTCCAGTACACTTCAGATTGGTTGCACGCCAATATTTAGAAGAGAATTATTCTGATCGCTGGATTGGGCGTGGTAGGCCACAACTTTGGCCACCAAGGTCACCCGATATGAATCCACTTGATTTTTTCCTCTGGGGGCACCTTAAATCATTAGTGTACCGAACTCCAGTTCAAAGTGAAGAAGACCTGAGGAATCGCATACAGGAGTCATGCGGAATTATAAGAAACACAATTTTCACAGCCAACAACCAAATATCCAAATTCCTGAGAACTCCAAAGGACACAATACCAAATGAATCCCAAGGCATATATGAAATACCATGTTCAGAGTGTCCCAAAACTTACATTGGCCAAACTAACAGACGAATAACATCTAGAATCTATGAACATGAACTCGCAGTCCGACAAGCATCATCCACATCCGCACTTTATAAACATCGTGAAGACACAGGCCACAAAATAGACTTTAAAAATACCAAAACAATTGCCACCGAGAAAACTCTGCAAACCAGGATCATACGCGAAGCCCTTGAGATAGAGAAGCGCCCTAATTGCCTCAATACCCGCGACGATGGACGTAGACTTCCCAATACCTGGAAGCCTCTCATTGCTCACATCCCCTCACTCCGCGACAACCCAGTTCCCGCACACAGCTCTAGCGCCAACCCAGTTCCCGCACAAAGCTCACGCGCCAGCCCCGCCCACACGGTTATTAAACCTAGTATAAATATAGGTCCACAACCCGCAAATCCTCAGTTCTCTCGAAGGAGTAGGCAGATTGAGACCTTAGAGAGAGCCAGTGACGAGACTTGGGGAGTAGGCAGATTGAGACCCCGACGTCAAGTCACAAAATCCTAACGCGATAATACCTGAGGAGTAGGCAGACTGAGACCTCAGTGTAGAATCACGTTTCCTCACTATACCTATCCTTCTTATTCTTGAAAATGGCTCCAAAATCGGAGCCGAAACGTCGAATTTCAACAAATTCCAGACGCGGTTCAACCCAAACTTCTAGTTTTCATATATATGTATATATATATATATAGATATGTATATGCTGAATACTTGTTTCAAGGAGCATTAAATGTTCCAGTGACTGTAAAACAGTCGAAAACAATCCTTTAGGAACTCACTATACCTTTGTATAGATTGTATGGCATATGTCCGACAGAAAACAACTACTTATCTGGCTAATACCTCGACAGATATTGAATTATATCTGTCAGACATATGTGCAAAGATCCTTACTTTGAAGGAACAACTTTGCAAGAGCTCTCAGAGACAGACAGCAGGACACCGCCTGATCCAAACAAGGAACCAACTGCAGACCAGTTTCGGGATGAAGTCCCTCATCAGTGCAGTCCAGGTTATCACGGTTGTATACACGCGGGGGCCCGGTGCCCGTCATCGTTCGCTGGGATGAACACTGCAATCGCTTACAGGATCCACCACGGCAACAGATTAGAGAGCGCTCCAGAAGGACATTTCGGATACGAAATGGTATATGCTGAATACTTGTTTCAAGGAGCAATAAATGTTCCAGTGACTGTAAAACAGTCGAAAACAATCCTTTATATATATATATATATATATATATATATATATTTTTTTTTTTCTTCACACATATGCTACTATCGCGTTGTCTCATTCCACTCATCATCTGAATTTGTTAATCTGATTGTTATGCTGTGCTGTCCTGTTATTGAATTTGTATCTGTTGGATGGCCTTGTTTCAAATAAATAAAAATAAATAAATAAAAAATGCCCGATTTTTTTTTAGTTGCGCAGTTTTTGGTTCAATTATATTTTTGATTGCGTCATTACTGTTCGAGTTATGACATCACTATATATTTCTTCAATGGCAATACAATATTTTGATAATACCTTCAAAAAAACACAACTTTTTGTGTATGGATGTCATATTTTTTCTTATGTTATACAGTGTGTTTCGGTTCTCATATGAGCACTCTCGTATCTTCCGTTATTTTTGTAGAAGCAGTACACCCATGAAACTCTTAGGATCGAAAGATACACTGGAATTGAACTCACTGCACGAAAACAGTCATCCCACATGATATACACTGCAAGCCAGCAGCGATGAAAAAAGGTGTGGTTCCATCGCTGCTGGCGTGCAGTGTCTATCACGTAGGGTGACCTTTTTCGTGCAGTGAGTTCAATTACAGTTATTCTATCGATTATGAGTATTTCATGGTTTTACGTCAAAAATTACGGAAGATACGAGGACATTTTCGTGAGAAGTGAAATAAATTATAGTTTTTCAGGACCGAACATTTTCCAGAAGACAAGTGTATCAGTATCATACGAATCCGACGGAATTTCAGTCCAATTTTGCCCCCTAATTTAACTTTCTGGAAAAATCGACGGTTCCATCGCTGCTGGCGTACAGAGTTATATCACGTAGAATAAACCGTTCTCTGCAGTGAGTTCATTTCTAGTGTATCTATCGACCCTAAAATTGTCATGGTTTTTAGCTAAAATTAACGGAAGATACGAGGGTGTTTCTATGAGAAGTAAAACACACTGTATAACACAAGAAAAAACATAGAATCTCGTAGACAAAACGTAGATACAAAGTGATAATTAAATGATAACGTTTTTCAACAAATCGTTGAAACCTTTTCTTTACCAACCATCGACCGTTCTGCAACTGGGTTGAATAAAAAATGTGAGAAAAAAGATATTTCGTGTTCGAGAGATCCAAATTGTTTCGCGGTTGAGGCTTACACCGTAAATTGCTCTAAGTACCCTTTTTCTGCATTCCCCCATTTTTGCGTAATCAAAAGAGTATTGCAAAAAGTCAAGGACGATAACGCTACAGGTAATGTACTCGTGCCGTTCTGGAACTCTCAGCCCTGGTTTTCTCAAAGCTCAAGTGAAACGCTATATATTCTATTTGAAAAATCGTTATTGTCTTCTCATAATAGGGGACACCATCCCTTATGGAAGGATCTTACCCTGGTAGCAGGCATCTTATCAGTAAAGCATTGCAAAAGGGTCTATCTGCCTGTAGTTGATCACGAGTTCAATCAATACAACGAAGGATTGAACTTATGGTGGGCATTTGCAAGAAAAGGAAAACGGATGTTTTTATTGTTCCAGTTATTAGATTATTTGAGTTGTTAACTTATCGGTTTAAGGAAGGTGCATCTTACGGGAGTTTGAATTCAAACCGATCTGCAGTAGCTCAAATTGCTCCACCGAACATAGCTCAAGAACGTCCCAGTTCAGCAAAATATAACACCACTTGGAATCCCGGAATAGTTCTAGACTATTTAAGTCTTTCTGCTGAGTTATCACTCGAAACATTAACTCAAAAAGTTTCAATCTTGTGTGCTTTGGCCACAGGTCGAAGGGTTCAAACTCTAACAAACACCGAATTATTGAATATGTTAAAAAATGATGACGAGTTCGTTATAAAAATAACAAAGAGAGTGAAGACATCTGGAAAAAATCGTTTACAGCCTATATTATACCTGCCCTTTTTCAAAGGAGACGCTAAGGTCTGCCTTGCAGAAACTACCTCTAGTTATCTCAAGGAATCAGAAAAAATTCGAGATTCCTCCACAAATCATTCACTCATAACATATAAGAAACCTCACCACTATGCTTCGACGCAGACCATTAGTTGATCGATAAAAGCAGTCCATAACGAAAGTGGCAGAAAATAAATACAAATTATCCTCGACCATATTCTGCAAATGCTGTCTCAGGTTTTGAGACCTCATCCAAAGGAATTTGACGTAAAGCCGTTCTAAAATCTACAGAACTCGAAAACTTAGCCTCTCCAAGCATATTCCAAATTGATTCTATCAAAGGCATGGTGTACGAATCACTGACAGTAACTTCGTTCAGTTTCCTACCATCAAAGCAAACTCTAAAAGTGCCAGATTTCTTTGGTATAAGTCATAGTGGACTACACCATGTAGAATCATAGGGTCCAATTAAATTCATCCTCATCATTTCATCTACCTTCTCATCAAGATGACCTTGCATGACAGAAATCAATGGATATTGACGCTGACAAATTAGCTTTGCTTCATTGGTGTTTATAAAATGAGTCATCAAATGTGTTCTACCAATTTGATCAGATGGAGAAATGATCTTGAATGCGTCTATCACTTTTTGAAGTTCAGCTTTTTGTTCACAAGTTAAATCTGAAGATGACTGTATGGTATTGACAACACAAATACTAGTTTTAAAGAGAAACATTCTCAATTGAAAATTGAATCAATACATGACTCTTCTGGAAATGGAAAACCTACGATAAAATTGAAGTTACTTTTTTGTAATATCTAACAGAAAACAACTACTTCCCCGGCAAAAGCCACGCTGGACATTGAACTACATCTGATAGATATTGAGAAAGACCCTATATAACTTGAAGAAGAAATCTAACAGTGAAAATTTGCATTTTCATTCACATAGTTGATTATTTATTAAATGTCCAGTTTCCACTGGAGATTCTTATCTATGAATGAGATGAGGGAGAATGTTATTCAGAAGTATCACACACAGAAAATCGCTCATTTCATTGACGCGTGGATTACATCACTTTCGCTAGGCCTCCAATACATTTTGGTCGACAAAAATCTATTTCACTCTTCTAAGATCATCAATTGAGAATGTTTCTCTTTAAAACATGAATCCCTTCCAAGAGAGGTTATCTTGTACGATGGAAAACAGCGACTAAATTCCAACTTTCAGTCGCAGATGATTACACAACTGACTTTATCAACATCCTGTTCATATTTTCAATGAAATCAACAAATACTAGTGTTGTGACAAACATTTTCAGAATTCATCTCAGGTTGAAAAAGTTGTAATAAATCAACACCTTAAATCAAATTGTGCTTGATAGACGGAATAACCAAAATCCTGAACAACTTAGTAAAGGCCGGGACACACTTTTCATACATCATTTCGATCCGACCCCGATCCGATGGTGGCCCGAGTTATCGGATCGGTGTGGTATCGGCAGGGGTTGGCACACTCGCCACAAGCACTCGAAATATGTATTCGAACGCTTTCTTACAAATTTGTTTTCTCCTGTTCGACAGAATGTGTACGAATTTTAATAACTGCGATATAGCAATAATGACAATAGATTGCACCAGGAGAAAAATATGAAGAAACTCAGAGATCTGAAAAAAAGGAAAATGGAGAAACTTGAAAAAACTGTGGTTAGACGCTGCTAGGAAGAGAAGATCTGCAGAAGGAGAGTTCTTCACACATTTGTTTCATCAATATTTTAGAATGTCGATGTTATCCGACACCCGTCCTGCACGCTGAAAACGAATAGACTGCGCAATTGGAGCGGAGTCGGATGAGAAATCGGAGAAGGATCGTTGTGGGGTCGGACACGTACAGGAGAGATATGAACTGCGGCATTCAAAGTTCAGCTTTTATTTTCCTCTCAGACACCTGTCCCACTGTATGATGGATAGGAAGGGGATCTGATAAGTGTGTCTATGCCTTAACTTCAATAATATCTGTAGGAACCTAAACATAACCTTATGTATCCTGACATTGACCATCGGCTGTCACTGAGAGAATTTTCATACGTGATGAGAAAATAAAATTTTTGCAAGAGTGCAAGTTCAGAAGAACCCAATATAGAGGAACAGCTTCCACTGAGAGCTTCAATTTCCCCACTTAAAATTTGTATCTCCAAATATGGACAGTTTCCATCAAATTTCTTAATAAATAATGGACTCACATCAATTTTAAAACAATAAAAGTCTTCAACTTTAGTGAGCCAAAATATCCACTCTGTAACTGAAGTGAGAATTACTTGGTTTTGGATTTGGCATTCCCTTGTTGGTTCTGTGAACTGGAAGAACCTGGAGTTTCTGGACTTGGCACGATCTGAGTTTTGGTGTTCATCCATACCACAATTCCAGCATTTAGGAGCATTCACAGTGGAACCGTTGGAATCACCAAAGAAATCTCTAGAATTGACATTATCAGAGTCAACAACACAAAAACTCAAATCCAAATCCGGTTCAAGTAAAGAGGACTTATGAGTGGGAGGTGGTTTATAACGTTCAGCCCAAAGTTTTTACTTTTCTAACCTTTTGCATAAATCGGGAAGTTCATCAATGGTATTGATATCTTTGGGGGCAAGAGCAGAAACGTAGAGGGAATCAAATTCCGACAAATCCTGTCAGCTCTATCTTTTTCATAAGGCTTTTCAGAAAATCTATCAAAAAGACCTTCCGAAGAAGAGATGTACAGTGCAACTCTTTCATGTGGACCTTGAGTTCGACTATCGATTTCTTGTCTCAAGTCATCACCATAACCGTAAGGAAGGAAGTTTTTCTTTAATTTTGATTTCATCTCTTCCGAAGTCTTAATCTCAGAATGAATATTCATATACCACGCTAATGCCTGTCTTTGAAACAGATCCTAATCCGAAAAAAATAAGTCAGCCTTTGAAACATTTCTAGCCTGACTCAATAGATTAACCTACTCTAAAAGGACTAAACAGAATCTCTCTGATTGGTACCAGTAAAGTGTAGGTTCCATTTATGTGGAGCAACATATTTTCGAGTACGCGCAGGAGTCATTGGAGGAACTAAAGATGAGAGTGGAGAGTGAGAATAATTTCAAATGCAAAATCTTTTCAGCCTGATCTTTATCTTCTTCCTCGGTTTACATATTCTGAATCCTTCCAGAAATATGGGTCAATCGAGAGGTGGGCCCTTTGGAAACTGGGTCTGGTTTACTTCCTTTGAAGTTACCAAAAATTTGTTTCAAATTTTTCAAGGTTTCTTTAATTTCAATGACTTCTTGACCATGAGTTAAAGAACTAACCACAATTTCAGAAAAAACTTCGATTAGCATTTTCTTGACTGAAAATACTCCTCACAAATTTCCTCTTACTATTGACATCACCGGTTCAACATTGCGTAATTTCAATTCATAGTTCAATTCGTTCATTTTTCAATCATGAGGATCCATCATGTAAAAATTCTCAATAAAAACATAAAATATCTTAATCTCGAATCATTCAAAGAAGAAATATTTGAAGAAGCAAAATTATTCAAAGGAAAGAATTATTTGAGAAAGCAAATGTTTTGATTACCAAAAAATTCAAAGCTACTAGTAGGTTCACAAATAATTAATTGATCTTTGTAGTTGCATTTTCTGATAAAGTAAAATTGAAGATCAAGTTCCAAAATTCAGGAAAAACCCCGCGTTGGAAAGCGCCACTTTTTGTAACTTTTTGTAACTTTTGTAACTTTTCGTAACTTCGAATTAATTCTGTTGTTGCAACTACAAATGAACAATTAATAATGTAGATGTCAATACTTACTATAATAATAACAATAATAATAATTATTATTATTCCTAATTGGTTTGAATGTAACAAAAATTGTTGCAAATGAAAATTGTAATCAGTACCTTGTACTTTCCTAAATTCAAATCAAATCAGTGTATTCAGCTTAACTTTGAGCCTCTCTGAAACTCTCTTATGGCATCGATGAAACTCTCTTTGAGGTTCCATTATTGTGAACTTGATGATGAAAAGGTAAGTCACGTCCTGTAGACTCCCTTAAATAAATGACAAGTTCTCTTGGAGTCCAGTTATTGGGTAACGAAGAGCGTGTAAGAGAGAGAGAATCAAGAAGAGCTCAGGATAATAATGGTCGACTCTTGGGTGTTTGGAATTGAAGAGAAAGTATGGTGTTAACTATCTATAAGAATAACTCAAAACCATACTCCAAGTCAGTCTTCACCAAGACCTTCAAGCATCATCAGCGTCAACTACTGGCACCTGAAAATAAATTGTTTTTGGAATCTCTTGGTTATCATGTTGTCCAATCAAGTGTTCAATATTTTCCGAAAACCGCACAACGATGATTCCATACAAAAAGTGGAATGGCGGACCTACTGCTCATATGTCAAGTCTTTTCGCACCAATGATGTTATTGAGATCAACATCAATCAATCTGATGCCTATGCGGAAAAGTTGTGAAAACTAAAGGAGATGGTCGGGTGACATTCGTAAACAATGCTGGTGCTTTCATGTTTCAATCTGCTAGTTATGAACAAAGTGGCAAGGAATTGGAAACAGTTCGTGAAGTTGGAATTGTTAGTACGGTCAGAGGCTTCCTCACCTACACCAATGAAGATATCAAACACTTGGCCACCTCAGGTTGGACTTTTCCCACCAACACTGGAGTCATCAGCCCAACCACTCTGACATTCAACATGCTCATCCCGCTGAAACATTTTTTGAATATTTTCAAAGATTATCAATGTGTTTCCTATGGCAAACATACCATCAGATTGGTAAGAGCTGGAAATGATAGCAACTGCTTCAAGATTGAGGAGAACGCTGGTGCGCTAACATCAAAGACGGAAGTTATGCTGGAAATTGAAAATATCGAACTCAAAGTTAAACGAATCTTTCCACACGATCAAATTAAATTGCAACTTCTGAAAGCCATCCAAACTGACACTCGTATTCTCATGCCGTTCCGAAAATAGGAACTTCACATGTTGCCTGCTCTCACGCAAGGTACAAAAAATTAAATATGGGCCGTCAAGACTTCATCGTTTCTCGAAAGTCCCCGCTATGTGATTGTATGTTTCCAAAAAAATCGTGATCATACCCAATTCAACAATAATCCAACAGTATTCACTAATTTGTATATCACCAATATAACACTCACTCTGAACGGTGAGAATTACCACAAAGAGAATATGAACCTGAATACTGCAAAGGGGAATTTTTCACAAGCCTATTTCAACTCCTCACAATTCGGTCTTGCTACAAAATTACTAATCAACATAATCCACTTCTCACTTCCACCAACTTCATAGACAAATCTCTCTTTGTCATCGATTGTTCCAGAAGGGATGAGAGCATCAAAAGTTCCAGTGTTGATGTAAAACTTGAAATAGAAGCATCTGAGGGATTTCTCCAAAATACGAGAGCCTATTGCATCATTGTGCACGATACTGTCATTGAGCACCTTCCACTCAGCGAAATTATCAAGAAATGGAACTGAATGTGTGATATTACTTCAGTATCAATCACAGAGTTAACATGAGAATAGCGGTTGTAGATATTCAAGGCTTCACCATCGAGCAGCAATTTCATCCTAAGGAGATAGCCATTAGGATTGGAATTCAATGCAGTAACTTTTTACTTCTGCCAAACAAACCATTTTCCTCTTTAAGTAAAGAGGATCGACGTACCGCATGTTTCTTGGAGCGAAACGTTAACGGTTGAGGTATTCCTCTGGTTTTGTGAAATATCATCAATTGGTCGCCATCCTCAAGAAAAAACTACATGATGTTGATGTCATTTATGTGCGAGGACTTCAAAAACGAGACTATCTTACTGCAAAATTTCACCAGTTGGGCCTACTTACACGTGTTGTGAACTTGGAGGATTATGATAATACGTCATGGATGGTCCCCACATTCAGCAGCAATGATGGCATATCACCTTGTATGCATCATATTCGCAATCAAACTAACTATAATTGCAGCCTCCAAAATTTAGACATTCTATACAAATGGCTTTGTGATATGTTACCAAAATAAAACTGTCTAATAAAATTTCTTTCTTAAATGTTTCATTTATTTTTATAACTAATCTCGCCTGATGATGGTGAAGGGAAACCGCTTAACGCTTAACGTGAACGCTTAACGCGAACGAAAACGCTTAACGTGATCGAAAACGTGAACGCAAACGCATAACGCAAACGAAAACGCGAACGAAAACGCAAACGCTTAACGCGAACGCTAAACTTTAACGTTTAACGCGAATGAAAACGCTTAACGCGAACGAAAACGCTTAACGCGAACGAAAACGCGAACGCTTAACGTGAACGAAAACGCTTAACGCGAACGAAAACGCTTAACGTGAACGAAAACGCGAACGCTTAACGCGAACAAAAACGCTCAACGCGAAGGAAAACGCGAACGCTTAATGCAAACGAAAACGCGAACGCTTAACACGAACGCAAACGCTTAACGCGAACGCAAAACGTTAGCATACCCCCAATGAAGTGTTTTTTATTAACTCATTTTCCACCAGACATTTGACAAGCAGCAGCTATGTTTTTTTTCTTCCAAATGTCAAGTTGGTTCACCCGGTATACCAAATTTGACAGCCGTCGTGTTTTTTTCTCTGTCTCATGACATTTGACAGGCATCTGACAGGCAGCCATGATTTTTTCTCTTAAACGAGGCGTTTTGAGACACCCCGTATACGTTCGTGAGGAAATCGCACAACGCACCTTTGTTAAATGCCGTCCTGTAAATACGTTCCATATTTTTTTCTCTTAAATGTTAAGTTGGTACACCCTGTATGGCAGCAGCCATGTTTTTTTCTCTCAAAGGTCGCGTTGGTACACCCTGTATGGCAGCAGCCATGTTTTTTCTCTTAAATGCCAAGTTGGTACACCCTGTATGGCAGCAGCCATGTTTTTTTCTCCCAAATACCAATTTTCATAACGTCTATCGTCATTCTATATAACCAACATTTAAATCCTCACTACGACCTTCATAGCCTGAGCTGTTACACGTTCGCTCTGTAATCAATACATGGCTGGTCGACCCCACTTCGATCCACGAGCACGGCAAAATCTTTTTTATTATCGATGCGGCAGAACCCGTGTAGGTGCAATACTTACTTCATCTTCAGCCTCCTCGTCTTCATCTTCACAATCCGGAACAATCACTGCCAAGTTTCTACAGATATCTGTGGTACATTTATTACAAACATTGGTACATTTTGGACCACTCTTTTTGCACGTGCAGGAGTCTCTGATGCAGTTGGTCGTGCAGTTGCAAAGAAAAATTGAATCCGGTGCGGCTTTTCTTGTCATTTCGATTGGTTTCAAAGTGGTACTCTATTTCAAATATTAAAAAAAAAACTCTCCATTTTTAATTAATAACAGTGACAAAGCACTAAGAGATGTTTCCTCGTCTCCGACTATCGATGTTATCCCAGTATCCAGTGTTTTCTGTACAAGAACTTTCATTTTATCTGACGTTTACATAAAGCAACGTTGGCTGCGCCGCTGTATACTCGCGCCAGCTGCCGCATTGACAAGGTCCCAGCCGATATTTTTCAGGTTTTAGAATCTCAATGAGTTTGAAGCAGGTACACATCGGGACAGTTTCCTTTGGTGCACTGTCTTCCTCGGTCTCGAATCCCTATATTCCATCAAGGACTGATTTTATTTTTCTTTCTATAAAACAATAATGCGATCAAATGCCGAGTAACCTCTATTTTAAGTACTTGAAAGATTGACTGGATTGCATTTAAAATTTGTACAAGTAACCATATTTGTATGAATATTTTCAATAAGAACAGGGTTTTTTCTGCAAACTGGCTCTTCATTCATGCTGATACGTGCTTTTATCTCTGAGTTATTAGCATTTAAATTTATAAACTCCCTCAAGATTTTGTAACCTAAAATATGCGAAGAATTGGAAACACTCGTATTTAAAACCAACATTATTTGGACCAGTTAATCGTTATGCAATTTGACAATGAAGTATTCCTCAACTGTTCATTTTACTTGCTACAAGTGATAAGACATTATTTCAGTAATCACAAGCATTATTTCACGAAGTCAGGAACTTTAATATTAATAAGATTTTCAATTGCAATTTTGCAGCTGGCAACTGTGCGTATAAATATAAATAATATCAGAATACAAAGCTGCGATCTTTATCTTCAAAATGACGTAAGATTTATCCGAATTGAACATTTATTTGAGGAGTTATAGAACTTTACTCCACGCGCTGGTTGAAAAAATGCCCATTGGCGGGAGCCGGCGCAACACCTGCCCCATTGCGAAAGCATATAACTTCAACAATTTTTTTCAAGAATACCGTGCGATTTCTCAAAATGTTGGTAAAAACAGTTTTTTTGTAAAAAATGGTGCTCTTTCTGAATATCAAGTTATTTTTTTTTATTTAAAATAAATTTTTTGAGACATTTCGAAATTACCTCAAAAATTTATTTCAACGCTTTTTTTGGGGGGGTTATACCCCCCCTGGAGGTGATAATTTTTCTCGGAAGTAATGTGCACACTGTGTTCTACAATTTAAAAAAAAATATTGGCGGAGCAATTTAAGTAGAGGTTGATAACCCTGTTGATTGGCCTGTATATTTTATTATAATTTTCATTATAGTATAAATGTATTGGTAGTCGACTCTCGCATCTCGCGCAAGTATAGTGCAAGGAAAACGTCAAGATTTCAATTACGACCAAAGATGGGAGAAAAAAGAGAGAAAATGTATAAGTAATAACTAAAAGTCTCAATTAATATGAATGAATTTCATTATGTGTTCCAAAATACGTCACGTTGAATGTATATAATGTAGGAATTGATATTTTCCGTATAATGGAATCAAAAAGACGAAGTGTCTTACGGCACATTTTTTCACGATACGAAAATAACTCGTGTGCATTAACTCTATGCTTTTGTTATTTTATTTTTGTGAAATACAGGGAGTCCGCAGAAAGTGGCTCGACACTGTATCTTTTTTGTATTTGAAGATAATTGAATGAAATTTGGAGCATTTGTATACGACACAGTATTGCATTTTTGCCTAGTAACTCAGCTTTATTCAACTTCCAGTTTCAACAGAAGTTGCAAGACACAGTCTCATGAGTGTGATTTCCTCAAAGAATGAAGGAGAAATGAAAAAAAAATATCACTCTTTACTCGTGACCAAGCCAATTCTATATTAAATTATATTATAAACGTGACCTCTCAGTTGAAAATATTCATTGGAAAAATTGTAGATAATGAGGTTATCAAATGGCGAAAAACCGATTTTCAAGTATTTTTTTTCTCTGATAATTAATACAATTTTCTTGAAAATTTTCAGGAATTTTTTTCTTGGTCTCGAATGAGCATGAGCAGAAGACGACTAGTTTTTGAGTTATGTATATTTTTCGAAAAGAATGCCCTTATCTTCCACGAACAATCGTTCTGGTGTTTTTTGTATTTCGAAGGTCTATAAGTGATCATTTCAATTGTTGAAATGTCAACTTTGGAATGGTTTATGTAACTTGGTGGTTTATTTCATTTATTTATTCATTTATTTATTTATTCGTTTATTTATTTATTCGTTTATTTATTTATTTATTTATTTATTTATTTATTTATTTATTTATTTATTTATTTATTTATTTATTTATTTATTTATTTATTTATTTATTTATTTATTTATTTATTTATTTATTTATTTATTTATTTATTTATTTATTTATTTATTTATTTATTTATTTATTTATTTATTTATTTATTTATTTATTTATTTATTTATTTATTTATTTATTTATTTATTTATTTATTTATTTATTTATTTATTTATTTATTTATTTATTTATTTATTTATTTATTTATTTATTTATTTATTTATTTATTTATTTATTTATTTATTTATTTATTTATTTATTTATTTATTTATTTATTTATTTATTTATTTATTTATTTATTCATTTATTTATTTATTTATTTATTTATTTATTTATTTATTTATTTATTTATTTATTTATTTATTTATTTATTTATTTATTTATTTATTTATTTATTTATTTATTTATTTATTTATTCATTTATTTATTTATTTATTCATTT